>OU383773.1:139242790-140442790 GCA_910950805.1 Acrocephalus scirpaceus scirpaceus | reverse complement strand
TTTAGATCTTATTCCTTACCCTTATTCCTTGTTGGCTATAGTAGAAATAGGAATTAGATTACAGGTTCAAAGATTTGAGATTCTGAGGTCACAGAAGTAAGAATCACCATCGTAAGAGATGCATTATGCCATTTATGAAGCATTATCAAACACACATTTACTCTAAGCTCCAAGCATTTAATGTACATTGCACAGAGAAATGCACGTGAGATATTCTGTTCTGCTCATTCTCTTATTTTGAAATGCATTTTAATTGTTTAGTCCTGTTCCTTCATCACATGTCCATGGGGAGTATAGGAATTACCACATTGGAGCAGGCAGTCTATCCACCTTCTCTTCTTGTGTTATGGGCATCATGAATATAAGTTAAATAGCATTTGTGGTTTCAGAACAGTTTCCAACAAAAGGGTACCCTGCTCACCTCATTTTATACGTTCTAGAGTTCATTTTATGAAAAGCCATAAACAGATGGCATCTTCATCACACCCACTGGTCTTTTCAGATCAGAAGAGACCAGTGGAACATATCATAGGAACTTTAATGTTGTTCTAATCCTTCTAGAGTTTCACACTCCTGCACTGTCAAGAAAGAAGCCTTTACTGATGTTTTATGTTTGATTTGAGTGTATGGTTTCTCTTACTATAAGAAAAGATGAAACATTACTCCATTGCAAACCAAGTATTTTTAGCCAGCCATAGCAGGAGGCAAGTGCCTTCATGACTAATCAATTTCCTTTATATAATAAAAGGAAAAACACTGCTGAAGAAAGTACCAGAAGAGACTAACTCAGTATCTGTAGGATTTTCTGAGAAAGGAATATACATCTCCATCTCTTTTTTGGCAGATAAGGATCTCAGTTTTGCAACTCTTTATATCACTGTTATTTTCATCATTGATCTGAGTACCCTGAAGTCTACAGTTACTGCACATATATGTTGCAACCCTACTATTTATGCAATTTAACCAAATATATGAACCAAAAAACCCCACACAGTTTTAGGGATAACTATTTTAACAGTCTTATTTCAACAAGCTGATCTGCTGAATTAAAATTAAAAGCCTTTGCTATCCTACCTCCTAATGCAAATCAATTTACATAAAGAGAAGAGTGAGGTGCACAGAAACTGCATGAGCTTAAGGCAACCACTGGTTTCCAGATAGGATCAAACGGATCAGGTACAGAGAACTGGAGAAGCAAGATCCATAACAGCTCTGTAAATCAGGATTTTTTTGTGAGGTACTGGTATATCATAAATACAGGAGAGCAAAGGTTTCTCTCTGCACAGAGAGCTAATCATACATGTCCTAAAGCTGTCAGCATCAGTGGCACATGGTACTGCAAATGAAGACAAAAATATCTTCAAAAATTTTCAGATATGCACTGATTATTAATTTATGTTGTTCATCTGAATAACATAACTTTTCTAGTTGACATCGGGAACCCACATAAACTAAATAACTATTTAGGTTAGACTAGAAATTTGGGTCGGGGAACTTTATTACAATATACAATTTGTACAATGTTCAAATTCAAACCTTCCTCCCTAACAAAGAAAAAAATAAATCTTGTGAAGGGTTTTTATTCTGAGACTGTTTCACAGGTAACAGTGAATTCCCATTTACACAACAATGCTGAAAATTAACTATTGGCAAAAATCCAACAAATTTGAACAAAATAGCTCCACAACACTTATTATAATATCCTCCTGGGATTGGGTATTTTCAATTCCAGATGAATAGCTGACTGATTCCTAAGAGTTGCAGAGTCACACATTAGCTTAAGCCCTTCTTGTATTCTTATGCAACTGTTCAACTCTGTAAATATCCATAAAATATTTCTAGAACACATTCAAAAGGTTAGGAACTACTCAGAAATTATTTTTTACTTAATGCTAAATAAGTTAAAATATACTAGCTGATAAGAGTAAAGTAAAACAAAATAATCATTATCTAGTATTTAATGGTCACGGATTAAATCTCTGTACTTCAAGCTTAATTATATCCACATTCATCCAGGGCAGAAATATTAATGAGAACATGATATTTAACTTAGCATACTGCAACAAGGCCGGATCTAAAGTCAAGGTTTTGCTGTTTAAAATGGGATATGAATGAACTTGGATATTTCAGTCTTAAGAGCTCCTGACATGGCTACAGTTTTGCTCCTGTTGCTACAATTCTTTCACAGAGCTGCTGCTCTCTCAACATAACCTGAATGCCAAACACAACCTGATAACCATTATGGTTTTCAGTTTGCTTCAAAGTTGCAAAACTTACTTCAAACTTTCAGTTCAAGCTTGACATATGAAGCCAACAAAACTATTACTACCTTTTAAAATTACATAATCCATGCCTGGGATGTTTATGGCACATCTTCTATGGCACAGAATCAGGATCACTGTCCCAGATGTGTAGGATGTATCCAATTCCTCATCTGCCAAAGAACATTCAGTCTCACCTTTCCTGGGAAGTCTTCAGCTACCAAGGTGGTCAGGATCTGCTGTTTCTGCGCCATTTTTCTGGTAATACCATCTCCCCTTCCTTACCACAGCTATTCCTCTCAGGACTTTTTCTTCAAGGTAAAAGTTGATCTGTCTTGGGAAGGGTCAGGAACTTATAACATTGGGGTTGGGTGTACCTTGATTAACTTCAACTGAAAAAATCAGCCCTCTGTTCCTAGCTCCTCTCTGAACTGTTTGCTTAGTGGAAAGAGAGGGACTTCAGTAAAGGCAAGTAACTCCATCCTCAGAGTCATGGACTGCACTATGGAAACGCTGCTTGCCATCCCACTGAAATACAGAACTAGGTTACAGAGAACTACCTAGAGTTTAGATTACCATTGTTAAGTAAAACAAGTATCACTTCAAGCAATTAACAGTTAACTTATCCAGGAATCAGGAGAAAGAAGATGGACTTTCTATATACCTACTCCTATTTTCTCCTAAAATTCTCCTAAATTCTCTGAATTTTAATGCAAGAAGTCATGTAGTATTGTGTAGAGAGTTGGTACACAATTACCAGATTTGGGACCAGGTATCTAAAGTTTAGACATGCAACAATTTACTGGACCATTTGGTATCTGGCCCTTAAGATAGGGCTATTTCTCACTGCAGGTTCATAAATGCCATTGCAGTTCTCCTGGGTACCATCAATGTGGGATGCCCTTCCAAGTTTTACCCCCTCTAGCACTTCTTGCAGTGATGAGCACAAGTAAATCTGCAGGCCAAGTTCTGGCTGTGCAGCAACTCTGTTCGTCAGGCAGGTCTGCTTCTCTCACACTGGACATACTCAGCTTCACAAATGTTGAAGGAGAACCAGGTGTAGCACTCATTTTGTACCACTGCTACTGAAGACTGAGCTAAGACAGAAGGTACAAATATTTTTTCCAGCATCTTTGTTGCAGTATATTTCTTCATTTTGCCTCCGTTATTTACTGGGTTGGGGGTTTTTTTGTAGCTTATATGCTACAAGATCTAGCTATGCTTTCTGCTACAACTATCGACTGACTTGTGCAAACAAAACCTGCTGATCTGGCCTAAATGTCATACCCGATGACGTATCAGCTACATACCCTGTATTTTTGAATATCTTTCATCCTACTTTATGTTGCTAAAGATTCAAAGTAGAGTAATTCATTAAGAATAAAATCTTTAACCACATTTAAAATGTATTTAGCCACTGTCCTTATAATTCGATAGGCTTATTTCCTTATCAAGTATGTATTTTAAAACAAAGCTGCTGTCCTAATACCCCTTCTCTGTGTTATTGCAAAGTTGTACTTTAATTGTTGCTTATTTTATATCAGCAATTTCATTTAGTGTGTTTCATTTTGCTGCACATCTGTCCAAGATCGTAACTAATCTCTAAAAAGTGACCTACATACTTAACCATTGTCCTGTTCAGAAGTGACACTAATTGACTCATATTTTCTGTCTGATCTATGCACAATTTCTCTCATGCAATTGCATTAATCTTGTACTTTAGTAATTCTTTTTGTTTATGAATATTTTTCCAAAAGTAATTCAGACAGACACTACCCCATATCCTAACCAAAATTTATGTGGACACTGTTAATTGTGCTTTCCTTTGTCCTAAACATAGCCTTTCAGCAGTGCATAATAGAACCCTGAAAGCATTGGGTTTATTTACTTACAATTTCAGCAGAGGCAGGAAACCGAATCGGATTTTTTACATAATCTGCTGTAAACTGATTCCTTCACATTCTTCAGACTGGCTGGACAGTTGAAATTTTGTATTTTCAAAACCTTTGCAAGGGGCAGAGGAGTACGTGAGGAAATACTTTGGCTAGATTTAAAGTTTCTTAATAAACTTCAGAATAGAGCTTTAATAATTTTAGTATGGGAGTGCCCTCTTCTTGCGTGAAGGAAGCTTTTCCTTCAAGTTTGAGGATATGCCTTTACCTTGGTAAAAAGCTCTTGGACATTTCTACAGCTGTTCCCTAAGTGTTAGGTGTGCATTAAAAAGAATAACAAGTTCCCTTGCCACAGGTGGAAGCTGACCATCTTGCTAGAGAAAAATTCAAACTTGAACTTTGTTTGTCTAGAGGTAACTAGACTCTGCTAGAAGAGTCATCACCCTGAGGAAAAAAAAATTTGAAAAACAAACTAAAAGGAGCCAATAAAAAATGATACTTCCAGAAATATTAATAACTCAAGCAAGTTCTTTTATATGTGGTTTGGGGCAAATGAGCAGTAGAAAGCAGAGGTTCTGTTGTTAGTCATTTACAAAGGAGATCTGGTAGAAACGTGTCTGTAGAGATGGCTCTTGAGCTGAGGCCTGCAGATGCTGCCGTGCATATTTACACGAGTTGTTTCTGTTCTCCACTCACACCTTTCCAAGTTGCACAATGAGACCTCTGCTGTTCGTAGAAGCACACAGCTGGATTATGAGAGCAAATCCATTTCTGATCCTTAGGGAGCTAATGGCAGTGAGAGACCAAACAGAAGACCTAAGGATTTCCAGGGCTAAAATACTGGCTAAAGAAATGTAACATTTATTTCCTTCATTCTCGAAAGTGGGGTGGTGTGTGTGTGAATTGGAAACAGGAGGACTTTGTGAAACCAACTGATCTACTCAAACAGTAAGAGCTAATATTAGATGTTGTTTGAGCATAATGTTTGTCACCTCAGGAACGCTCTAGTCTGGGGAAGAGATACACAACCAGATCTAACACTTGCTAAAACAGCTACACTGAAAACAGCCAGGACAGCAAATCAGTTTTATAAGATTTGTAGTCATACACTACAGTGAAAAAGGATACTGACCCTCTTCAGACTCTCTGTTACAACACAAACTTAACCGTGACCAAGGTAATATTTTGGACCGGGAAAAAATTTTGCATGGCTTTAGTAACTGGTTTAATTATATAAATAATTAATAAACTGGTCAAATTATATAAATAATTAATTTAATATCTTAATAACAACAATTCCCAAACCTCATATATTTCCATTTTTCATAGAATTGGCCTATAAACTTACCATATGCAAATGCATTTGTTGTTCTGGATCTTGACATCACATCTCATGTATTTGGCTAATTCTCTTGAAAGAGTCAAAAAAAAGAGTCTGTTTAGGTGCTCAGTTCACCCACTTCACAGGTTCTGTGGAAAAACACACATATGAACTATCCACATGGTCGCTTGCAGACATGTCTGTGGGGGACAGAATGCTATATAGTCATGGCTGTAATGCAGAACTGCACAATTTATTAGAAAAGTAGAATCTATCTAGCCTGAAGAATGATATCCTTCATGACTTTGCCTTTATCTTTTCCTGTACTCTGCATTCCCCCTTTTTACCTCCCCCTTCCATTTCCAGAATTATATTTCTATATGCCAGGATTAAAACTGCATTACTTCATTTTCCCTTCACATCATTACATCTCAAAAGATGCTTAGGTTTATTACTGTATTTAATTTCTGGGATCTAGAACTAATAACTACTGTGCTTCAATAGCAGTATTTGTAATAGCAGCTAAATAGAATTTATTATTATTTTTATAAATCAAAATTAAATAATTCCCATTTTTTATTTCATTAAATGAGACTATTGGTCAGATTATAAATTGAAAAACTGTCAATATGATTTTTTTTCCTCTTGAAAGGCTATCAAATGTTAAATCACTTATTTCTAACTACATATTAACACAGGAACAGCAAGAAAAATGAGTTTGTGTCCTCAACAGCCACCCCCCATATCTCCCCCATAGAATACAAGAAATTCCCTACTTCTGGAACATCCTTTGGCTGCTTTATCAGTTTGAAAATAAAGTGCAGACATTTATACTCCACAAGGTGTCACTCTAAAACAGATGGAAAAAAATCGTGTCTTTTCTGCTTTGAACTTTACCCAGAAAGTCAGAAATTACCAGCATTTCAAATTTAAGACTGAATTACCAGATTCTACTCAGAGCTACTACAATGTAACAGTATAGACAGTGGGTATTTTTTCTTGAAAATAGTGTATTTCAAAACCAGTCTATTTTTAATTTATTTGCCTAGCTGAAGGGGGAGAAAAAGAAAAAAAAAAGAGTGTGTGCCAGTAACTGTGTCAATCTGGGGGAGCATCCAGCAAGTATTTTATCAGGATACAGCGCACTGGCTACCACTGGCTCAGAATAGACAGACAACATCAGACCCAACAGCTTAGGTCTGCAAGGTATTCAAGCTTTTTAATAAAATACATTTTGTCTAAAAACAAATTGTCATTTTAAACAAATATGGCATAATCTATAGACATTCAAACATCCTCAAAAAATACAAATAGTCATCAGCAACAAACCTCACTTTCTGTGGTTCATGGGCAATCAGTGTATTAATTCTCTGGAATCTAATAGGAGAGAATTCCCAGTAAGTTTTCTTGAATCTAAAAAAACTTACATTCCAACTTCTCCTGTATTAAGTCCATGCCTTCATTGCTAACTATCTATTTTCATGAACTTTTGAGAGAACTTTGACACATCTGTGAACTTCAATTGCTGTTGACCACCAGGTTCAAAACATACTAGAAGAAATGTGATACAAACATGAGCAACTGTCATTTCACAGGGAATAATATTAGTATTTCAGGAAAATTAAAATTGTCAGTGAAAAAGAACCAAGAATGTATGGAACAGGTGTGATAGCATGAGGGAGGGAACTGTAGTTAACAATTTACAACAAAAGAAAGTGGAACTCATTTTGAAATGTTAACACTTTTCATCCTGTGCTCAACACTGCAGAGCTCTGATCCCTGCATAGACCAATGGGGTTCTTGCACAAAAAAACCCAGAAATTAAAACATAAATAGTCCCACATCCAAACTTACCATACCTGCTTGTCTTATACTCTGTAACAGCACTGCTTTCAAACACTTTGTTCAACCTATCCTGACTTTTCCTGTTTTTCTGTGGCTATTTCCAATAGACACCCTTCAGAGAAGCTAATTAGATCAGGCCTCAAATGAGAGAAAAAGAGCAATGTCTGCTTCGAAGACCTCAACAGATTTGGGCTGCTCACTTGTCATGAAAGCTGCAGCTCCAGGCTCATGTTTGGATCTTTGAAGTAACTGACAACTTCATAGGCAAAAAAGCAGGGCTGTTAAAGATTTAAGTAGTTTGTTTTTATACCGATTGACAAACCTCAGAAAGCTTTTAGTTCACACAACCAGAATCCTGGAGAATCTAGTTCTTCAAAATCAACTTCATCAAGCAAAACACTTCAGTATGCGTTAAACCTAAAAGTGTGTTTGCAGTTCTCTCACTTCTGTAAGAATTAATGAAAGTTAGAAATGTGATAAATACTTTGCTTGGGGGGGCTGGAATCTTTAAGAGAACTATTTTAGAAAACAACCCCCTTGGTCCAGACCGAGCTTGTTAAATAACTCTGCAGCAGCTTTTACCTGGTGTGAGTACAACCACATTGGGAAGGGGCAGAGGGGAGAATCATGAAGGTGAGAATATTAAGAGCCTCATTCAAGGTTGTTTGGAAATCGTATTTTTGAAGTCACAAAACAACAACAATGACTTGGCTAGATAACCAGATTTCTGAATTGTGACATTTTTATAGCCATAATTCCATTCACAAGATGTATTAATCACACCCAATTCCACTGACAAAGGCTATTAAAGGAGAGGAAAAAGCTCAGCAGTTACCATAACAAAGACACTTCCTTCACTGTTTTTTCCATTAAAGTCACACAATGATTACAATGAAGTTGTTTTTTTCCTTAGTCTACACTGCATGTAGAGTAAGGAAAAAACCTCACACACTACTCAACTCACACACTACTCTCTCTCTCAGACTTTGTGCATATACACAGCTTCTGCTTCATATTGTATTGAACAAGACTGTTGCAGGAAGGAAGCTCTAACTCAGAAAAAAACAGAAACCT
This sequence comes from Acrocephalus scirpaceus scirpaceus, assembly GCA_910950805.1. Taxonomy (NCBI): domain Eukaryota; kingdom Metazoa; phylum Chordata; class Aves; order Passeriformes; family Sylviidae; genus Acrocephalus; species Acrocephalus scirpaceus. The sequence continues at coordinate 140,434,397 of OU383773.1, read as the reverse complement.
GAGAAAATAGACTAAAGATTCATTAGACACAGAAGAATAAATTGGTTTTTGCTATGTGCCACTTCCAGTCGGCATGAGAGACTATCAAATTGCTCTAGAATTTACATAAATTATTTTCTTCAGTTATTAAATCAAGCAAATACTAGAACACTTTTGCAGGAATAATGAGATGACTCTTATTCTCATCTAGAATGGCCTCATAGTACCTTAAAAAAAATGTCCAAAAAAACTAGACCCCCTCCCCACATGACAATTTTTTCTACAGAAAGGCTGACAACCAAAAGGCAGTTACTTCTGTCAGCTGCTTAACAGCTCAGCATTCACTACAGTCTTGCCATGTACACACCCACACGCTAAACACCAAGGGGATGAAACAGAAAAAAACTGTGGGGAAAATGAGTCAATCCAAACCAGAAGCTGAGCAGACCCCTTAAGTTTTCTTTGAAGTGATACTTAATTCAGAAAAAGATCACGCTGAATTTAGCTATTACACTGATATCTGCAGGGTACCAGTACAGCTCAGCAATTACGTGTGACAAGGACAGAAGAAAAACCAAGCAGGAGACAACTTGCACTCCTAAGGACTGTATCAGTGCAGCAAAAGAAAAAAATCTGCAATTATTCCTGTGAACAGCAAAATCTATGGGAATAACAATCAAAAAGTCCTCCCAAAGAAACTAAATCCACACCTACTCCCACAATATACTTATTTTAATCCCTTTCTTCACTGGCCAAAACAGTTGAGGCTGTTTCAGAGAGTCAAGAGAGATCTGTCTGGATAGTCTATAAAGATTTCTCTTTGCACATCTGCTTAAGGAGGAAACAGCTATGACTCAAAGCTGTACCTTAAGAGGAAGCTGACTATTACATTTGTCATCGCCCACAACTCTAGGAAGCTGAAGACATTTTACAAGAGACTATTTTACCTGAGCTACATGAAAATCTGTTTGGAAAAATAAATTTTAAAAATCCATGCAGGCCTGTGTACACTTTCCTACAAAGGCTAGTCCTCTAGCTGTCTATCTTAAAAGAAATTTGCAGTTGTGTGGTTTCAGCAAGAAAGGAGTTTCATACCATAGAAATGCAGTTTTTTAACAGGAAGGAAAAAAACACAACTATTTTGGCCTTTTTTCCTGATAATGAAAAAACAAAAATCTTGGCTCTGCCAAATCACAACTTGGGCAGTGCTCGAATTCTCTTGTAATAAACCAACTCAGATTCACTTGATGTTTCTATACAAAGAATACTACTGTATTGAAAAGGCCTTTTTCCTGCACCACATCCATCACTCTGCTCCAGTGTGTTCCTGCTGCCCCGAAGACCGAGTGCATCCTGGGCTGCATCCAAAGCAGGGTGGGCAGCAGGTGAGGGAGAGGATTCTGCCCCTTTGCTCTGGTGCGACTCCACATGCAGTGCTGCATCCAGCTCTGGGGACACCAGCACAGGAAAGCCATGGACATGTTAAAGCAGGTTTGGTGGAGAGCCACAAACAACCACAGGGCAGGAGCACCTCTCCTATGAAAACAGCCTGAGATGCCTGGGCTTTTTCATCCTGGAGAAAATAAAGGTCCAGGAAGACCTCACTGAGCCTTTCAGTACTTACAGGAGGCTTACAGGAAAAAAGGAGAGAACTTTTTACACAGGTAGACAATGACAGGACAAGGGGAAATGGTTATAAAGAAAAAAGGAGAGATTCACATTAGATATTAGATACTCAGACGTTAGCACTCAACAGGCTGCTCAGTGAAGATGTGGTTGCCCCACCTCTGGAAGCGTTCAAGGCCAGGTTGGATGGAGCTCTAAGCAACACGATTTAGTAGAGAGTGGCATCCCTGCCTGTACTGCCCATGGCACAGGGGTTTGGAACTAGATGATCTTTAAGTTTCCTTCCAACTCAAACCATTCTGTGATTCTACTAGTAAAGAAATGAGTATAAACTACACAGATATGGAATAAACAAGGATTCCTCCTATCAAATTTCTAACTACAGTTAGTACCAGATACTACTTAGAAGATAAAGGGGTCTTTTTACTGGAGACATATCTACCACACACACAGAGGTTTCTCTCTATTTAAGTTTCCAAATCCCTTGCGATTCAGGAGCAATGCCTACCTGTAACAGAAAAGAGACTTTAGCAACAGAGCTACAACAAACAACTTACTTGTTGCACTACAGAGGCTGGAACATGGACCTGCAGATTGCATTCATCCTGTCCAACCTGAACAGAACCTTTGACTTCTGCTGACCTTAGCACTTCCAATGTATTTTCACACTGAAGAAGGTATTTCAAACTTCACTTTACTTTTGTTCCAAACCTGCAGCAGAGCCTTAGTGGCCAGAGGCATCTTGTTACCTCCTTAAATCAACTGTGTGGCTGCAGGAAGTGAGAGAGAATACCTTTTCTTATAAATGGCCTCACTTAGGTACCTAGTGGGATTTTCAAAATATTCGAGAAAATTATCCTGTGTATTTCAAGTAATTTAGGAAAAAATAAAAAAACATATACATAAACCAACCCACCCCAACAGGGTCAGAGTGAAGAGGGTTAAATGCAAATTGAGTTTAAATTAAATTAGGAAGTCTCAATGACTTCACTATGATTCCATCCCTCCTCCCCTTCCACACACTCACACTCTCACACACACCCCTCAGGAACGCCAATTAAGTTAGGAACAAGGTCTTTCTTCCTACCACATCAGTAAGGCAATGGTGCTATTAGTTCCAGCAAAGCTCTTAAATATTCTGCTCAGAGACTCTACCGGCCAAACAATTGGATCGCTCCTGAATTAAAAAAGTACCCAGAAGCAACTTTGCATATGCACTAGTTTTTCTCAAAGCACAATGGAAGGTTGGCACGTACTGCATTTACGAGAGCTGTAATCTGGTTTAAACATAGGTTTATTTTAAAATTCTTCAGCTCTCAACTGTAGACTACTCCAGAACCCAGCCAATCAGCAAACAGTTACTATTTATTGGACAGCTTTCTTCTTTAGGACACCTTGACCACCACTCAGCACTTTGCTGAAATTGTGAAAAGAACTGCACCATCAATCTTCACTACAGGCAACTATCCACAGGTGTACAGGATCTAAAATGTGAAGTATTCAGGATGAACATTAAAATTTTGATATATAGCCCTCCCATGAATCAAATATTCTGCAGATTACAGAAAATTTAACAGCAAGCTTCTTACAGGTATTTACAGTATACTTAGCATCATGTCATGAGCTTAGGTGTGCTTTCTTTCCTTTGTCTTCTTTCAGATTCTCATGGATTTTAAAGCATCTCAACCAGGTTTTTAAAGGAAATCAGACACTACACAGGTTAAACAACATGGTTCTATTAAAAACTATCTTTAACCATGGCACTCAGTGACAGCAATACAATACTTTTTTCCACAAAGCAACTAATATAAAAATATGCCATAAAATAATCTGTAGACTAGTATGCTAGTACATACATATAATCATAACATTCTTTTATAAACTCTTTCCTGAGATACCTTGGGTTGTTTGATTTTCTTGTATTACTGGATGCATTATCTTTATGATTCATCTAAAACAACTGCAAAATATTTTGAATGTGCAGGACACTCAATAACATGTAAAAAGTAGTATGTAAATATATGGCAAAGAAACAGCTCTTAGAAATTATGCGCTTTTTTACTTCTTTATATTTTTTAACATTTGGCTCCTTGGGAGACAGAAGGATGGTGCATGAAAAACCTGAAATTAGAGCTATGAATTGACAAAAAGCAGGAAAGCATTCAGGAATGTTAGGAGTTGGAATATATTATAAATGACACAAAGAGAAAGCCATAAGTCATGTTGGCTATGTATTGTCTTACAAAGCAACTGGACATATCTTAGTTCACAGTATAATAAATATTTTTTACTAATCTGTTTTGGAAGAGCAAATGTCTTTTAGGGTTTCAAGCTCCTGTATAAGTTTCTTGTTCTGAACTTCTAGCACTGCAACACGACTCTCCAGACATTTTATGTATTCTTTCTTCCGACGTCGACATTCTTTAGCAGCTTCCCTGCAAAAAGCAGAAGTAAAAAGTGCAAACAAAAAAGCCATTTGCATGCCATTAGAAAGCTCAGCAGAGTATGGAGACTATGACAGAATTCCAAATTTTGGAATATCTCCCAAATCAGTCTGAAAACACTAAGCAAAACTGGGTTCCACAAGGGCCTCAAGTGTCTCTTTCTCAAGTTCATATGGCAATCTGTAGAATTGCTTCCTCTCATGCCTTGATTAAAGTTCATAATAAAGGAGGTCCAAATGAAAGACAGTTATTCTGCTTTATGACAATAAAGATCTTTGAGGGCCTTGAGTTCCTCAATGAGAGTCTTGTTTTGGTTTTCAAGCACAGCCACACGATTTTCAAGACATTTGACATATTCTTTCTTCTTTCTGCGACATTCTCTGGCAGCTTCCCTGGAACCAATACAAGGCAAATGACTACAGGAACAGCCACAACATGGCAAAGACTGGATAAATGCAATTACCTGCAATCCCTGTGGTTCCACAATAACAACAACCACCACCACCAACTGCTGGATTGCACAAACAGAACATCGGATAACAGCCAAAAGCAGTAACATACTTAAAATATAATCCAAAACATCTGGAACTTGAAATGCATCCAGCATCACCAAATACAAAGATGGAACCGATACACAGAAGAACTGACAAAAACAGGGAGTAAATGATAATGTATTGACTTGAATTGCACTAAAGATTAGGATGGAAAGCAGCACTTCTTCCAGTCACATTCTACTTTGTGTGTTTATCAGGAGCATTGTCTTCTGCCGTCAAAATCTTAAAACCAAACCCAGAGAATATACTTTCAGAAAACACAAACAACACTACTCTTTTCGGATAAAAAACTAGATGCCAAGCTTACACGGACATAAAAACTTACAGCATTATGTACAGCACAATTTAAGTCCAAACAAATACAATTTATTAGCATTTCAGAACTGGCTGCCTGAGCACACTTCAGCCACACGAGTCTGTGGTTTTTGGCAAATGATAGCCTGAAGCCATTCTTGTAGTCTGCTCAAAAGTTTCTTATATTGCAGGTAAATGCTTTGGCTGGTGTGTTCAGAAGCATGTGACTAAACAAGCATTTAATTCCAGAGGAAATATTAGAAGTACTGGGTAGTCCTCCTTCACCACCTTGGAACATGATAAACTATCAAATTGTGAGAGGCTAACATTCCTGCAAGTTATGAGCTATAGCATAGGCACTAGTTTTAAAACTGAAGAGAGAAGAAACAAAAAGGAGGCACAACATGGCAGTGATCCTCGTAAGTAATTTAAAATAAAGGACAGGCATGAGAGCAAAGCAATACCATTAATTCAATCATAAGGTAAGTGGTTAAGCAGTGTATTAGAGATCTGCAGAGCAGACAATTTCTACTGTTAATCTGCCAGTGGCAGAGGTGGCTACACATTTAAAGACGACAGACTCCCCTAAGAATAGCAAGAAAAATGCACAGAGAAAAACTGACATCTACAACATTCAGTCAAGTCCACAACTAATTAAAAAATATACAGCGACTTCACACAATATGCCTCACAAAATGACAGGGGCACTGCCAAGTATCTCATCCCAGCAGCCAAGTATTTTGGAAAGTCTATAATTATCATTCCATCTTTGAATAAGTCCTCTTCACAGCATCATTAATGGACAGCTGCTAATGAGATCCTCAGCTATTTTCCTAACTAATTCTTTGCTGGATGTTTTAAAATGAAAAAGCCCCTACTGATCATTATACTGTCAGTAGTGGGAGAGGACAGGAAGTAAAATTCAACAAAAAGTGTAACTCTAGATCATCACAAAAATTATCTGATATTCATTTCTGAATCACCTAGTATTTTCAAACTAAAAATCCATGGGTATAAGGTCAACTCTAATCTTCCAGAGTTAACAAGCAATACTTATGCTAGAAGGACATGGGATGACTGACAAAGAATTTCCTGCCTTCCCTTCATCAGTTACAGGCAGTGCTCATGACCTTAGGAAGAAAACTTCATTATAGTGTTTGCAAGGGAGGGGGAGTGGTTTGCAACACTGACTATGAATTATTAAATAGTCTTACCTATTTTTCAAAAGTCTCAGCTCTCTCTTGCGTGTTGCCTCTTCTGCCATTTGCTGAGGGCTATGCAAAGTCCCTGGCGAGGCTGCCATAACCACTCCCTGAGGTAAGGTAGTAGTGGGAGTCCGAATCTGGTAAGCTGGCATGTCTCCAGTGGCAGCTGTATAAAAGAAACATACTTTAAAATGTATGGCAAAAAAAAGAGGTATATCTGAAAATAACAGATTTCTGACAACGATTTATCCAGGATCCCAGATACGTAAATTATTTCACAGGGCTGTAATGACAACTATATTTTTTGTCTTAATAGCGTTTATTTCCACATTGTAAAGTATCTGAATTGCTCTAGCATGTGGCCCCACTAGCCAGCCAGACTGAATGCTTCCATGGCTCTCTTCAGACAACATGGGGAAAGCAGTTTGAGAAACAGTTTGAGCAGTGACACTTACTTCCTGTTTGCACAATCCCACAAAAAGTGGGTCCTGCTGTTGCAGCCACTGAGGTTTATATGCTACCCTGTTCTCCCTGTACAGAACTCAATTTGCTTCAGAAGACAACTTTCTCCTTCTTCCTTGTGATAGCAACAGTACTGGCTTTACAGCCTCTCCTCCTCTTACAACAGCAGTTTGGCAACCCTTGGATAACAAGTGAGAGCTGCTGTTGCTAGAATGAAAAGGAACAGACAAGTGCTCAGGATGTACAGGCATTTGTTCCCTGGGCAAGAGGACCACACGTGGGATGCTGCAGCATTAGCAAGCAACAGGAGGCACTGGGGGTTGCACAGGAAGGGGTGTAGCTGCACAGTAAATCAGAGGGCAAAAGTTCAGATTCAGCTCCTGAGCTTAGCAGTTTTGTGTTCTTCCCAAGCTAAATGCTGATCTGACGTGACTTGAAACCAACACCTTTCTGACAGTCTCACGTCATTTCTTTGTTTCAGATGTACTTGTCCCTGCATGATGCACCTCATAAACTTAAAAACACTGGGGAAGTCCTAAGTACTTGTGTCTTGTCTAACAGAAAACAAAAGCAAACAAAAAACACATTCTTCTTTACAATCTAAGCATGTATTTACCTATTCCTTTCCATAAATATTATATATTATGATGGAACAGAACTTCAAATTTTGTCATTAAAGCAACTGTATATAGCTGATGTTTCAGAGGCTATTATGTTACACTTAGTTTATACTTTAATTATTTAAAGCATTATTCAAATAATGGAAAAACGTGTCTCACAGTTTAACCCCAGACTGCAACTAAGCACCACACAGTCACTTGTTCACTCCACCCACACAGCTCCCAATGTAGAATGAGGTAAGAAAACTCATAGGCTGAGATGGGAACAGTTTGATGTAAACAAAATAAAATAATAAATGTAAAGTAAAGGAAAATAACAAAAAAGAAAAGAAATAAAACCAAGAAAAATAATTTATGCAAATTAAAAGCAATTGCTCACCACTCACCAACTGATGCCCAGCCTGTGGCTGAGAAGCAAGCTCCAGGCAAGCTTTCCCTAGAGTTTATATGACAAGCATGATGCCTTATGGTATGGAATATCCCTCTGGCTCTCTGGGGTCAGCTGTTCTGGCCGTGATCCCTCACAGCTTTGTGTGCACCCCCACCCTACTCACTGTCAGAGCATGAGAGGCTGTGCAAAGTCCTTGACTTAGTGTACTGCTGAGCAACAACCAAACCAAGAGTGTGCTATCAATACCTCTCTCATCCTAAAACCAAAACACAGCACTGTACCAGCTAATAGGAAGAAAGCTAACTCTATCCCAGCTGACATTAGGACAACTTGGAAAAATAAAATGCAGACTAAAATATCTTGGGGAGGCTGACAAGTTAAGCAGTTAAAAAACATCAGTTAACTATAAGGGGAAAAAAAATTAAACTTAATAAAAATATACTTTATTCTTACTATACTAATGCAAGTGCTTCACTAATTCAAAACAAAACAATAGAATCAAGTTGTCTTTAGACTACAATTCCACAGCCATGTCCTGAAATCATTATCAGCTTAAACCCCGTGCACCTCCCCCCACCTCAGTCCTGTGGGTAAAAGTGTTTGTGGAATTACAAGATGAACTGGACCAGTGAACTGACCTGGATAATCCCCCGGGGATGTGGGAGGGAGGGAGAAATCAGCCCACAAGAGCCCTGTGAGCACTGACAGGCAGCTGCCATGAACACAGGGCTTGGTCATCTCCTGCATCTACAGGGGAATTGCTTAACCCTTTAAGTGCTACATATTTCTTAGCAGTCCCAGTCACATCAATGGAATGATACCTCAGGTCACTGATTATAAACATGGAATTTTAGCAACTCCTCAGACTCCCCTTTATGCTGGCAACATTACATATATCTTATAGACTCTATGGTAAGAACTACCTTTTTCTATCTCATCTCTAGGTATTTAAGAGATGTTATCCTAGTTTGGCTTAGCTACAATGAATTAGAAATCCAAGCAAACCATTTTGTAGATCAAGTCATAGGGAAAGCTCCACAACCCAGATAACCTCAGCCTGGCAAGACCACCTACTTTGTTGTCTGTGTCTGATTTATACTCCGACGGCAGCAAACAGGACTTACTGCAGCTTTTGTGCAGAGGACTCTGTGTGATCATGTACCTCCAGCAAGACTTAACAAAAGCAAGTCCCTATCTCAGCTTGGATCAGCAAACACCACTGGTAAGTATTCTAGTCTGAGCAGGTCCCAGTAGTGGCAGTCTCTGCCTGACAGTTGTCTCACTTATAAACCTGCCAGCACAGAAACACAGATATGTAACTATTCTGGGGATACAGACCTTGCAAATCCAGACACCAGTGTTTAGAAACAAGAAAAAAGCATAGCATAGCATAGACAAAGTATCTTTTAGCTGTGCAATAATCTATGTTTTATGATATATCATTGCAAAAAAATATTTCAAAGACTGAAAAATGTTTTGTATTATAGCTCAAGAAGTTACAGTGTAACTGATTTCCCCAGAAAAAAGATCTTTGGAAAGATGAAATGGGTTTAAAACAGAGTGGAATTTTCAAAGTTATTTTAAGCCTAGTTATGTATCTATATTACAGTGAAGCACACCTTCCATTTCAGCATCTGAGACAAATGTCATACACTCTTCATCCAGACTGACAAACTTCTGTGGCTGTTTCTAATGACACTTCACAAAGGTTTAATGTAATTCCTAAGGTACCAGAAGTAGAACCGAGACTGTTAACAAACCAACAAACCTGGAGTTAGTGCATTTTCCTAACACATTGCCCCAGGTACATATATGTTTGTTTTTACTCCTTAAAATGCAAGAGAGTAAAAAGCAAATTAAAACCTGAAGCTTTTGAGACTCACAAAAAGATAATTAAGAAAGCCAAAAGACAACTAGTGAAAAAAACCCCTGCATTTTTTAAAAAATAAATTTAAAAAGCAACCACCTCTTGGAAAAAGTAACTTGCCGAACGCTAGAGAGCATCCCTGCACTCGAGTTCTTTCAGTGACTACCCAGGAGAAAAAATGCTCGATCTATTTGGATGCCTATTCTCCCCCTCCGTGAGTCATAATGGTGGGACTTGATTATCAAAGGGTTTTTAACTTCACCATTAAACTGGCTACACAAGGCATGAATCATTATCCCTTTGAGCATTAAAAACATCGACCTGGAGAAGATACTTATCTTTGGATTAATGAAACAACGTGCGCCAGCACTGAGCAGCAGCACGTAGGAGCCGGCAGGGAAGTAGTTAATGTTACCGAGCTGCCGGAGGCAATTGACGAGGCAGAAAGGAACTGACTAAATTCGCAGCATGACTTGGAGCTGACGTCAATGTGTATCTTGTTTGGAGTTTAACTTTTCCAGTTCCCTACTGCAACACGATTCCAGGAAATCCAATGACGTCAGCCTTTTGAACTCAATTAGCTGAGGAACAGACCATTTCAACAGTGGAGGAGAAAACAAGCAGGCATTACAATACTTCAATTATTGCCCTCAAATTTGTTTCCATTCAGTGTTTTTTTAATAATGGAAGCATAGGGTTGATTTGCACTGCTGAAACAATTTCTAAACAGCTAGGCTTAAGCCCATGGCTATCAAATTTGTAGCGTTTATTGCTCAATAAAAAAGGCAGTTGTCATTTTTAACAAAACAAAAAGCAATTATAAACACAGTAACATATGACTATCACCAAAATAAAGAAAAATGCAAAAATAGAGTGGTGAATTGTTTTCAGCAAAATGCTGCATCAAATAATGAAGAACAGTTACTGAATCAATCTGTGCAAAAACTCAAGCACTAACAGTGATTTTTTGTTTTTCCCCCAAACGAAACTGTTAAAATTGCCCTGGAATCCTACAGTAAGTCGACAGAAGCTATTTGTATGACTTTTAGAGAGATGAAAGAATTACAGCAACAGGTTCAAAAGAAAATGTCACAAATATTAACTAAACATTGCATAGACATACAAAAATACCATGTCAAAGGCTAACAAAATTTTTACCTGTTTCATCTCCTGTTACAGCCATGATCAACTTCTGCACACACGATTCTGTTGTTCCTCTACCAGAGCTCAGCATGAACTGTTCCAAACTACCAAGCATGTGCAGGATTACAAGCAAGAGCACTGACATCACAATGACCTCACTTGCTTACCACTGTCATTAACATGCTCCATCACTGGAACAGCTCACTGAAGCTGCAGCCCAAAGAAGTCCTTTTCCAGTAAACCTTTTTTTTTCCTCTTCCATATTGCTATAATCCTAGCTTTGTTCTTTTCTCCTGAATTATTCATAAAGCTACAGAAAGCACTCACCACAAAGCAGGCTGTTAAGAAAGACCTGAAAATTCACAGCACTGACTGACAGGAATTAAAACGTGGCTCTAGCATTCATGAATGAATCCAAATGATAAAGTCATGACTGGATAGAAAATAAGGAAATTTAAAACAGGCATGCAGTTGTTTTCATTGGAACAGTTCCACTAAAAGGCAGAGAACTCTGTCGGACAGGCATGCAAGACAGGAAAGCTTAATAAGCTGTAACAAATAGGTAAATGAAAGGCTAGAGCTCCTCGCGTTGTAGGAAAACCCACAACCCACTCATTTAATTTCAGTTAAAAGCTTCAGAAATTATTAAGGAACACTCCAACAAAGTCAACCTAATGCCAGTGATTTCAGATGCTGTAATAAGCAGAACAGTAACTCTGGGTAAAGGCTACCTCTTCCCCCTTCCCTCCATTTTCAAAATATGTCCAAGAGATCTGGTTGACTTAGTTTTAAAATATAAATTAAAAAACCCCTCAGCTTTAAGAGAGTTACTTCTTATTTACATCAACGCAAATGAAATTAGTTTCAGACCAAGAGTCCAAGCACTCGTTTGTATGTAGGGCACAGCAAACTTCTAAGGTCTTTGTAATAAACAAATTCAGACCGGTAATTTATCAACTGTGAAACTGTGCTGGATGGCAGCAGTGGAAGCATCAATGTTTGCATTGATGTTCTGTGATTTACATGCTCTGTTTACACGAGTGTTCTGTGATTACAGGAGCACTTCAGGATCATATGTACAAGATCCAAACTAAAGCACAAGAAAATCAAGACACTGATTTCAAATATCCCTAACAATATAATGAAAACACACACAGATCCCAACAGAATGATTTTTTATATAACTTTTCTACACTCATTTTCACTAACAGTCAAACACTTCCTTCTTCAGCTAGTGAAAAATCCTTAACCCCTAATGTATTAGGAAACTGCCCAGACACTAGAACTGCCTCTTATTTTGCCTACAAATGTAAACTTGTAGCAAATACAATGTCATTCAATTGGATCAATACATTTGGCACTTTTGTCCTAATATTTTTCCACACCACAGGTTATCAGAAAATACGAAGCACAGTGATCTTATCCATTACTATATGAGATTCATTAGCAAATACTTTAGAAAAAATATCAATACATATGTTATCTGGGAGATTCTGAAACAGCATCTGAAACAGATCTTTTCTGTTTCCAGGTATTCATTATGTTCTTTTCTTCTTCTATGATTAAGAAAAAGAATTATATGCTGCCTACCCAAAATCATTATAAAAACACATATGTAAGTGGTAAGATCACTAAGCAGAAAAATTTTTCTATTGTAATCTGTGCTATCACAATATTAAGTGAACAGTCAACTACAAAATATACATAAATGACAAATGTTCATAACCTGTATTCCAACAGACTTTCTAGCATAGGCAAGATGACTGGTAGTAAGGACATTTCAGACACTTGTATGTTCAACTTATGCCACTGTCTCACTTCATGGTGATTAACTCAGGTTTGCTGCCTACACACAATTGTATTAATATAAACATCTCCAAGTGCTTTCACACTAATTTAAACATCTCTTTTTTACTATAGAGGTTTTGTTTTTTCTAAAGATTTTCTAATATCAACAGCATGTAGAATAAGTTGAAGCCTTTTATCTTCTCATCTCCAAGTTCATGCTCACTTATTGTTTGCTTTGTACTTTCCCCTGTATATGTTATGTCACATTTTTCTTCAGTGTTAACAGCTATGAGGCTCACTAAAGCACTGGATTTTGAACCTAAGGAATAGAGAATTCCAGGATATAAACTTCTCTGAGCATGGACAGAGAACAAATCAATTTAGTTAAAAGTATCTAGATGCTTCCAGAAACATAATATAGAAGGTACTCATTAACTTCCATTTTGGAAGTTTCCATCACAGGCAAAACACTTAATGGGCAACTCCATCTCGTGGAGCCCATGCTGAGACTGGGCAGCCTTGTCAGAGAACAGCTCTGTAATGGAGCATCTGTAAAGGAAAATCGGTCAAATGGAATTCCCAAGGACTGAAATGCTGCCAGATAAAATCCTCAAATGCTGTACTTCTTCATGGATTTGGGAAGTTTTAGGAAGCAGCCGAGGAGTTGTTTCTACCCCTGATGCCAAAGCTCTGAAGAATCAAAGCAATACCTACAAAATACTACAGTTAACCTGGAGAGATGGATACAGCATCTGATTTAAGGGATGTGTAGGCATACGCAGAAAACATTATTAGACTCATACTCAGAAAAACAGGCAGTACTAGAGTGGGATATTGGTTTTGGGACAGACAAATTTGGGTCTTAAGGCTTTGTTAAGTATATATTCATAATAACATTTAGGGAAGTTGTAACAATACTCTCTGAACAATAAAAACTAACATTTGGCTAATGTGTTTTCATCTTATAGTCGTAAAGCACTTGAAATGCTTCAGGAAAGTCTTGGGTTAACAATGTATTTATTTGATGACCCTCAACCACTCCATGAATACATATCTAAATCCTTCCTAGCTCTTCTCATGGCTTACTTCAGATAGCTGTTTTATTTTAAGAAAGTATTCATACAGCTCTCCCTCCATACTTCTCTGTGTCAATAATTTTTTTTTTTGAATTTTGTATATCCTCCGTAGCTACTAATTTAGTGTCTCCATAGAGAAATCTCTCTCCCATTTTCAAAGGTTTTCATCGCATCACGTGTGCACTTTGTAGGACCTTTAAAATGCTCGTCTGTGAGAAAACTAGCTTCAGAAAAGGACCTGCTTTCTAGTAACTGCAAGAGCTGTAAGATGCAAGGAAATTCTGCCCTAAACATATCCCAAAATCTTCAGAATTTGTGTTTTATTAACATTAACTGCTGAAAAAACCAAATTAGTTTCATGTAATAAATGTAATAAATGATGTGCACCCTCATCATCTCACTTCAATCTGTAACAGTACCTTTATTCCAATTAAACATGTCTCAAAATCTGGACAAGAGAATCCAAAGCAGAAAGTGATGTTATACTGCTATTTCATTCTTTTTAACCAAGCACAGTAGCTGCCTTACTAAACAGAGAACCTGAATCCCTTCCTAAGACTTTCTTCTTGCTATGAGTAATTTACTTAATAGCGCAATAATGGCAACATAAAATAAGAAACCTTTTACGAAAAATTGTTTAATATGAAAAAATGAAAATGGAGTCGGCTAAAAAAATATACCTTGAACAACAACTTGGCTTCCAGGAACAAAAAACTGTTGTGTGCCATCAGATGACTGTGCTGCATATTGCACAATGGTAGCGCCTGGCTGAGGAGCTCCTGAATTTGTCACAGTCTGAATTGTACCACCTTGAGATATGGTAACTAAACAGAAAAAAAAACAAAAACCAAAACAAAAATATAAGTTAGGCAATAGAAAGACATAACACATGATAAAAAACATGAAATAAGCATTGTCTTATTGGACTCCTGGTCCTCTCCTTGCATAAGGATCAATTGTATGATAAAACTCAGGTAATATTTAATACTGATTTCCACAAATATAAAACCTGTTGTGTAGTATATGCCATACATATAACAAATAAAAAGCAGTGTTCAACACATTTTTTCTCTATGTTTCCAGAAATACTAACTCTACTAAAATAGTTTAAATATGGGAAAAAAATAGTAGTTTCTGGACATATAAAAGTGTTATTTTAATTACTAACAAAGAAGTTATTTTAAAAAAAATTCTTAAAAAAAGCTGCTTATTGACTCTCAGAAAACAAAAATCAGAACACCAAGACAAAGGAAAAGAAAGTTGTCTTAACACTAACAATCCTTTCCTTAGCGTAAGAAAAGTTTAGCACAACATTTAACCAGGTTGTAACACAGTTGTACCGAGCCCAATACTTCTGTAAAAAGAGAAACACAACAAAGTGGGGTTCTTCCCTCAATGTAATAGCAATATGAGAAAAACAAATATACTTTCCCCATTAAAAATCATACTGCATTACCACAATCAAGTATTTATAAAAATGCAATTCCCTAGAAACATTATTAATTGTATATTCCTTTTGAAATTAGCATTGCCTTTTTTAAACACAGAAATATAATTGAATCATAGAAAGGCTTGAGTTGGAAGGGACCTTCAAGATCATCTAGCTCTAGCTCCCCTGCCATGGGCAGAGGCACCTTCCATTAAATCAGATTGCTCAGAGCCTCCCCATCCAGCCCAGCCTTGAACACTTCCTGGGATGGGGCATCCACAACTTCTCTGGGCAACCTGTTCCAGTGCCTTGCCACCCTCAAAGTGAAGGTTTCATCCTAATATCTAAACTAAGTCTATCCTCTCTGTTTAATGCTGTTGCCTCTCATCCTATCACTCCACTCCCTGATAAAGAGTCCCTATCTTTTCTGTAGGCCCCCTTTAAGTACTGGAAGGCTACGGCAAGGTCTCCCTAGAGCCTTCTTTTCTGCAGGTTAATCAATCCCAAACATGTCCACCTGTCTTTATAGGGAAGGCCTCCAGCCCCTGATATCCCCCATGGCCCTCCTCTGGAGCTGTTCAAGCAAGTCCATGTCTGTCTTGTGCTGGAAACAGCTGGATGCAGCACTCCATGTGGGGTCTCACCAGAGCAGAGGGACAGAATCCCGTCCCTCGATCTGCTGCCCACGCTGCTTTGGATGGAGCCTAAGATCTGGTTGGCTTTCTGGGCTGCAAGCACACATTGTCAGCTGATATACTCAGTGTTTCAGCCACCAGCACATCCAAGTCCTCTCAATCCACTCAGTGCCCAGCCTGTATCCACATTTAGGATTGCCACAACCCATACACAGGATCCTGCACTTGGCCTAATCATGAAGTTTGCATGGGTCCACCTCTACTCTGTCACAGTCCCTTTGGATGGGATCCCTTCTCTCTATTGAGCTTTGAGTATTGACTGCATTGTATAGCCTGGTGTCACTTGCAAACCTTCTGAAGGTGCATTCAACCCCACCTTCCACATCTCCAATCACTGGCCTTCACCTGAACATCAAACTATTGACTGGAGCTCTTCAAGCCAATTCCTTATAACAAGTGATTCACCAGCCAAACCCACATCGCCTATGTTAATTAAAACAATCCTGAAGCTTTTAGCTTCCCAAGGAGTAAAAATTTTTTGAGGAAAACATGGAATTCCCCCCATGCTGAATTAAGTTCAGAGCTTTATCTGCAATGCTGAAACAGGGTTCAGCATGGACCTCCAGTCCTGCCCTCGGAATAAGGAGTATGTAACATAGGAATTAGTTGGGTGCTGCACATAGGCTCCTTAAGGCATTGAGGAGAAGGGGAAGAGTGTGGCAGGGTGTAGAGTGCAAAATGTTTCAGTCTGGCCTCCAAAGCAGAAAGTGCCCCATTTTAGGGCAGGACAAAAGAGAGAGAAGCAATAAAAGTAAAGCATTGTATCCTCTACTCTTCAAAAAGTCCAGGGTAAGATTTGTCAAGATTTGTTAACAAGATTTGTCAACTCTATCTCCCAGAGAAGTTAAAGAGCCAACTTCTGCCTCTCGGAGTTAGCACCAGGAATGGTACATCTACAACATCACAGAACCATACCACAAAAACCCCAGTCAGTTTGGCTTGCTAAACAGTAGAACATCAGCACAGATTGATAGAAAGCTCCTGGCTCCACAATGAACCTGGGTAAACAAATATGTCACAGCTGTCCTGCCATTATTCATTCAGATCCCAATCCAGTACTTTATAAACAAAAGTGAATTATCTCCAGTAAATGCTTCCCTTACAGGACTGATTCCTGCCATATTCCCAGAACAACACACTGCCTGTCCCCCCATTCACTGTCCTGATCTTAACCACTGCACACACTTTGTTGGGCTGGAGCTCTACTGAAAACTGGGCCTTTTATGATAAAGTACAGGACTTTTCTGGACAGTCCTTGTAGCTGAATGTCATGCAGGGGATGGATGCAAGTGGCATCTTCTTTCAGCTAGGAGTGAAAACAGAACTAGTACCACTCTCTGAGTATGACCATCAGCTCTAATTCAGAAATACCAAATCTTTTTCCCCTCCAAAACTGGAAATGGAACAAAAGATTTCTTAATTCTCCAATTGTTAAAAGTCTATTCTAAGACAGCAGGTAACCCAAACAGACAGCAAAAGATCTAATAATTTTCATTTCTCCCTGCATTTTTTTCATGCAGCTCATCATGATATGCACAAGGAGGCAGAGGGATGGGGAGGCTGATTCACACACTCCAACTGAATGAACAACTCTTGTACATTAGACCACTACCACAGGTGAGAAACTAGTAATTTTTTCCAGTATTAAATAACCAACATGACAGAACTACAGCCAACAGAGTAGGTATGTAGTCAGATGAGAATACAGGACTCCTACACAAGACAGCACCTTGCGCAAAACTATCCATTTCCCTGACAGAAAGATCACATATATGTTGACTGAGGTAGCTGGCAAAGACATTTTATCTGGACATGTCAGTCTGTCTGCTTCCATAAGCCAAAGCCAAGAAGCTCTAAGGAAAAAGATCTTCAGAAACCATGGCAACATACCATTTTGTCTGGTGAAAAGTAAGTAGAGAAGAGCCATCAATGCTGCTAATAGACAAAAATACATTTGTTTTCCAGAAAAATTTACTTAGCAAGTTCTACCAAGAAGAGTCATCCCAGACATAAACACACAGTCAAAATGATCTTTTCAACTAAACTGTCTTTCCTTTGCAGGAATAGAAAGAACAGTAGAGGAAAAAGGGACCAGCAAAAGCAATAACATAACACCTCTCTTAAACCAGGGCACAGTACAGATGGCCACAGTGACACCACAAGGCCAGTTCTTCATTGCCACAGACACTGCACAAGCTTCATGCTTAGTAAACTACCGGGTGCCTGCACAGGAGAACTTGTGCAGCCCATGCTGGCCAGGGAGAGAGGAGTCCTCAGGCACAGTAATGGCAGGCAGAAGCACAGAGCTATTGACAGGAGGTGTAAAGATGAATGATGTACATGGAGTGACCCTCTGCATCGTATCCAGTCTAAAATCAACACTGGAGCTGCTCCATTCCCACCCAGTCTTCCTGGTTTTAGCTAACAGCAGTTCCTGAGGATTACAGGCAACCAACAGGATGGCTCAGAAATGCTTCACATCTGTGCTTCATACATGTAAAGACTAGGGGTCAATAGTCAAACTCTCTTCAGTAAGATCCAAATTAAGACCTCATTTATTACAAGGAAATGACCATGCTGGCTACCACCTGGCCTAACCAGAATTAAAATGCACAGACTTTGCTGAGGCAAAAGATATTTTAACTTACAAAAATTAACTTTAAAAACCCCTCAAATTAATGAATTGATAAATTCAGCAAGAAAAACTATTTCCAAGAAGAAAAAGCTCTCAAAACAAAGTTTTTGAGCCAAAACCAAGAGTCCAAAAAGGCTGACATTTAATTTTGAAGCAATGCCCCATTATGTGAGAACCTTAATTATACAGCACGTGTGTTAGGCTGCAACTATAACTTACACAAAGTAAAAGCAGCAAAGAAGAGTTCTCCCAAGCTTGGCTTATAGCCAAGTTTAAATTAAGGCACATGAGATTTAACTACATTTTTGTGGATTCTGTTCTCACATTGTCAGTGATGCCTGCCCTCTGTTGCTTAATATTCAGAAGTAAATGTCTGCTTGAACAAGAAAGCAAAACTCTTGAATTTTGTTATTCACTTAAACACTTCCCTATTACTATTGTTTATAGGTGTGTTCAAATGAAAATATATTCCCCTAAGAATAACCTCCTGCAAGACATTGCAGTCAAAGTACAACTCCGGCTTCCCACAGGAAGCTATGCTTAAACTTAAGCTCTAAAATTACTTAGAAACCCCACAGGTTTACAGGCTCACTAGGTAATACATAGACATTACAACACTTTGTTTTAAGCCTTGAAATGGCAAATACATACATTCTTAATTAAACCTAAGTAAAATCAGAAATACAATTCAAAAATTGTAAAAAACCATTTAATTTTTCTTGGAATACAAGAATACACATATACACGCCGGATTCTGTACTGGATAGATGTAATTTAGGGTGACTGTATTCTTTTCCACAGAAAAGAATGCTTTAGATGCTGGACATCATACAGCAAACATTTATTTATGTCTATAGTTTACAGAAAGGGTAAGAAAAATAGCCTTGGGGCACAAGCAAAGTTACCTTCTACGCTGAAAGGATAGATACTACAGATAAATTCTGTCTTCTCACCATTAATAATTAGTTTAGATACATAAATTAAAAATAACTGAAGAATTCTAAGGGTGAGTAGAACACAACTAGAGCCATTCTATACCCTCTTTTATATGCCACTGCAGTGTTTTAATAGATTTCCTCTGTTTTCTCATTTCAGGAAAAAAACTCCACAACATTTCTTTTGCAATCTTCCTGTCATTATATCAAAGGAAAAACACCTGCACTTCAGTGCATCTACTTATGAAAAGACATGAAAAACCCCTACAAACTGTAGGAGTGAAGATTTATAAAATATATAATTTTAAAAAGAGTTATTATTATAAAGTTATCCAAACTGATAACTGATATCTGATTATGTCCAAAGAAGCCACTGAGTGCAAGCTATGCAACACTTCCACTAAAAATACAGGAATAAAAATATCCAAAAGCAAATCTATAGAACAGGACCATGAATGTAGCTTTTAACTTGCATTTGGATACTGTATCAATGTTGGAAATCATGATTTAGGTTAATTCTGCTGTTAAAGTGTAGATACTTAAAAACTGGTGACAAAAAGACATAGTTCTTTTATGAAACAAAATTGGAACTTAACAAGTAATTTCATACTCCAACCTTAAAAAACTCTACTTGCCATTTCATATAATGAATAGCACTAATACACAGCAAATCACAAGAATTTGAAGCTGCAATGATTTGTACCATTAAACATTCACATAAAAGTGTCAAAATTTTTCATTTCAGCTGAGTCTCACCTCCAGATTTTAATGCATAGAAGCTCTTGAAAGACAAAATTTAGCAGCCAACAAATTAAAAGTCTATAATCCCCATGTTAGAAAAAATTAGTAACAATTACTTAGAAATATAGAATCTCTTATTCTTCTTCATCAAAATCAAACCTCCCTACTGCATTATATAACTCAGAAATAAAGCTGTGCTATGTATGTTCTGCATACACATAATACATTTGCAAACATACGGTATTGCCCTGTGTTAGTATGATACAGGCTGGTTGGCATGGCCATTGCAGAAATACCAGAAGGCGTTCCTTCATCTTCTGACTTCTCTTCTTCTTCAATCTTCGCTATTGCAGGAGCATCTGATGAGAGCTCATTCAAAATTTTTCTAAAAAAAGAATGTAAGTCATTTTATGTACTTGAAAATCCATACCCATAAAAAAATCAAATAACTGACTTTTATGACACAGTTTTGCTGTAATAAATAAGCTGCCTTTTAAACCAGCAAAACCCAAATTAAAAGTCCTTACCGGTATGAAGGCCTCCTTGAAAGTATTTCCCTACGTTTTTGAGAATCAATTATCACTTCTGATTGTGCAGCTTCATCTGCAATCGATGCTACCTGTAATAGCAAAGTTCCTGAAATTCATAACTTCATTAAAAAAAATAGCAGCAGAGTAAAATATTTTTTAAAATTCCTTCCGTGTTTACATATGGGAAGTTTGTTGACTTATTTATCACCAATCATGTGATTTTGGACTACTTTTTCCAATGCAAATCACAAATGCTGAGGTTACCCAGACATAGCCACTCAGATAACATCACCCATTTGAAAAAGGAAAAAGTCAATATAATCCAGATTACTTTTTTGTGAATGACACTTAGAAGAAGTACTGGAAACAGATTTATTTAAATATAAAAATATTATACAATTTATTTAGCTCCTACAGTGAGGTCAAACATCTAAAATATAGAATACTGCGTTA
Source organism: Acrocephalus scirpaceus scirpaceus (assembly GCA_910950805.1). NCBI lineage: Eukaryota > Metazoa > Chordata > Aves > Passeriformes > Sylviidae > Acrocephalus > Acrocephalus scirpaceus. The sequence goes on along the minus strand of OU383773.1, from coordinate 140,413,530 downwards.
ATGTGCCTTAAATAATAGTATACAGTATGAAAGTTTCTTCACACCACACCAAAGCTATTTAAAAAATAACTTTATTTAAATATAGACATTTATTAGACTTACTAAACCATTCATAAATACAAAGACATTGCTCAGCAATGTTGTTTAAGTTTTAAAAATGCCTGAGAAGTCCACATTTCATTTTCTCAGACCTTTAGGATTTTCATACATTCTTCTTCTCCTCTTAAAATTACCCCAGACAATCTTAAGGCCTAGGGCTAAATCACACTCTTGACCAGTATCTATTTTATTGCACAGAACTGAAAGTCATTATTGAACAAGGAAAAGGCATTATTCTCTTGGACTCTTTTAACTATTCACAACTATTGCTGTGTCGAAATTTCCAAATTGAAACAGTGTTAAAACCTTTTCACATGAAGATAGACCAGACTGCAGTTTCAGATTAAGCACTTCGTTAAACTAACACTGAACAAACGTGATGTAAGAGACTAGAAGACTTCAAGTGTTTGAACCGGCTGCAGTGAAAGCTCAGGGAGTACAAGGGAGAGCTCTAGAATTAATGCATCTGCCAGTCCTCAGTGTTTGGTACTAGAAACAAAACCTGCCTGACTTCAATAGAAAATGACTGTCTGGAAGGTTCTGTGAATTTATAGGCTTAGGTCACCTCAACTCAAATCTGTAGAACTACACCTTGAAGGAACTGCAGGTTATTGCACAACGAAATTGTCTCTCCACTTGTTAATTTTATTATATGACATTTCTCTGTAAAAATATCGAATGTAGCCTCATTTTTCTGGGTAATATGCAACATATATCATTAGAACTCTGTGTCTGCCACCTAGGCAGTGAGAGTTACTTCTGCATGTGTACAGACATATAGCTCCAAACTAGACATCAGAGCTGACTGCAGAGATACAGGTGCTTCAAAAAGTTTATATTCCTCCTTCCACAGGAGAGACCAATGCTGAGCACCAGAGAGAGATCCTGAAAGACATTTCCCTCCCAATATGCCTTCAGCATTCTCCTTATGCATTGACCTTCAAGCCTCTGGCATAATCCTTCAAAAGTAAGATCATAGAGCACAGCCAAGAAAGAGCCTGGGCATCCTAACTCAACAGAATTTTTGTTCTGCTGGGGCATGAGACTTAAAAAATAATCTATTTGTCCCAGGACAAACAGCTCGAAAACAAGACCTCAGTTGTCTTTAAATCATTACATTCCACTAACAGCTACCAACAGACCCCTAGTTTGTGAAGATGGCTGAAGAAGTTGGGAACAGTTATACTTATGAAGAAGGTAAGGAAATCACAAGATGATTTAAGCATTCTAATGCCTGTGTTGGTTTTGCACAACCTGGTTTTTGGTAGCAGAGGGGCCACAGAGGTGGCTTCTCTGAGAAGCTGCTAGAAGGTTCCACAATGTCCAGCAGAGCCACTCCCTGATGGCTCTGAGGGTGGACGTGCCACTGGCCAAGTCGGGGACAATCAGAGATGGTGGTAATTCCTCTGGGTTAATATATTCAGGAAGAAATCAAAACAGAGGTTGGAGGCAGTTTCAATTCTAGCCAGAAAAGACGAGGAGGTAAGAACATGTGACGGAAACAACATGGAGACACCACAGTCAGTGAAGAAGGAGGAGGAGGTGCTCCAGACACCAGAGCCAAGAGTCCTCTGCAGTGGTGAGGACCATGGTGAGGCAGCTGTGCCCATGTAGCCCTTGGGAATCCACAGGGGATGCAGAGATCCACCTGCCCGTGGGGGAGGTGCCCACACCAGAGTGGGTGAATGCCTGGAAGAGGCTGTGATACACTGGGAGACCCATGGAGAGACAGATCTTGCTCCCAAGTTGGGAGCCTGTCCTTGGAGGACTGCACCCCGTGGAAGAATGGCCCATGCCACCGCAGTTTTGGGAGGACTGCTGCTCAAAAGATTGGTGCCATGCTGGAGAAGTTATGGAGGACTGTCTCCCATGGGAGGGACCCCACAGTCTCACTGGAGAACAACTCTCCCTGAGCACCAGAATAAAACCTTGGGTGGCAAACTGACCAAAACCCCCACAATTTGTCTCCCTGCACTGTCAGTGGGAAGGAGGGAGGGGCTGGAGGAAAAAAGGTGTTTTTAAGAGCATATTTTACTTCTCATGATCCTGCTCTGATTTTAGTAAAAAATGTTAGTAATAAATTCACTTTACATCTTTAAGTTGAACCTGTTTTGCCCTTGGAGTGTTTTCTCCCAGTCCTTATCTCAATTCATGAACCCTTTGTTAAATTTTCTCTCCTCTGCCCAGCTGTAGCAGGGGAGGGTGAGTGAACAGCTTTCATGGGTGCCTGGTATTTGGCCAGTGTCAAACCACCACAGTATGGAAGACGACATTTTCTGCAAGAAATTTCGAAAGCTTTAATTGTCATCATGACAGAGAGAAATGAACACTATGGATTACTCTGATGGCAAGCAACCATGACCACAATGTTAAAAAACAAACTATTGTAGTTTTCTCCTGGACATTGTTCAGATTTCGACTTTACCTATTTCAACTTCATCTGCATTTGAGCAAATTTAACTTCAAATTCATTTGAAGGTCTTTCCAAGACATGATACACTATCGGGGGGAGTAAGCAATAAGACAAATAACAATTTAAATCTTCCTACAAATAAAACAACATTTAACAAAATAAGGAATGCTATAAACGTATTTTTTCATCTAAAAAGCAACATTATGAGAAAAACTTGAGAGCACTTTCCGGTTGAAAATGGCAGATGTTTGAGGGAGAGGTCATGCAAGCTTCAACATCAACCTTCAGCATACTTCTTTATTTCTTTTTTAAACTGACGTAATTTCCCAAGTTCCCCACTGTCTGGCAAAGAGAAGGTAGCAAGTTAAAGCCAAATGATCCAGAGGAAATGCCAGGTGGCAGGATAGTGTACTGAAAGGATCACAGAAGGCCTGAACACCCTCTGTAAGGGAGTCTTCTAGAGCATCTCAAAGCCCTTTCTTATCCAGATGAAACCAAAGCAAAATCCTGCAACTAACTAGTCAGTATTAACTGGGACAAAACTTTCTTGTTTCTACTCCTTTGGGAAAGGGTGGACAGCTAGAGTTCACACAATACATCAAATAGTTGACTTCCACTCCCCTAACATGACACAGCAGCAGCTGGCAAGAGATTCCTGAGAAATTTCTCCTTCTGAGCTTTGAAAAAAGTCCTCTATCTTTGCATGTATATCCTGACTACACTGACTGAAAAGCAGTGACAGAAACTAGGAGTTACTAATGTGCTTATTGAATAAAGGTTACTCAGGAAAATTACCATTAGAAAGAATTCCAATGAAAAAAAGTATTTACTTTGAATACTCTGTTCTGACTTCAAGTTTGATCAAGTATTGACATCTACCGCCCCTCTCTCAATAGTGATCAGGGATTTCAAAACCTTGAGGTCCCATCATCTACACCTACTGCTCAACAATAAAATATTCATTATCTGATCACAGTTTTGTTCTTTTTCTCGAATATAAATCATACTTACATGTGTCTTTTTATTTATTATACTAGACAGTTACTAAGAAGCCCCTAACATTTAACATGGCTTCTCAAGACCAACAACATATGGCCTTTCCTTAATATGTTGCAGTGGCCACAGGTAAAACCCTTCCCTCATAACAGGGTGAGGTGTATCACTTCTCTTACCAGAAATATCAATTGTATCTGCAAAACCAATTCGGTTGACATTTACCAAACAGATTTTAATGAAACTAGAGCAGAGGCCTTCCTAGCTACAAGAAGAATGAGAGGCCTAGGAATTTTCAAAACACTGCAGACTCATTCGCTCTTGGCCTTTTCTACTTTTTAAAAATTCTAAAAAGTCTTACACATTTTGCACCAATCCCTGTTTTCTAGTTCCAGCAACTTTAAACAAGTGAACATTTGTCACATGAACGTTTGTTTTGAGGCTGCCCATATTTTTGGTATCTACATATCCACATCCACAAAAAGCAATACAAGATGCTCTAACAGGGTCTGATAGGGCCTAAAAACAAGGAACACTTGATAAAATATGCTTACTTCTATTATGTCCAGGCCCTTTGCAAAAATAAAATAGGAGATACTTGAAAATTTATGAGTTCATAGTCTCATTAAAAATGCTATGTTCATAGAATTTAACAAAATGGAAAAAATGCAGGATACACTGAAGGAAGGCCATATTATGACACAAATTTGCAATTGCGTAAATTCAGGCACAGGTTCCAAGACAATTTCTTATAAGATAAACAGGAAGCATTAAGGAATTGCTACACAATGCTTGTAGAGCTGCTGCTGGTTGGATGTTTGCCACCTTTTCCCCTACTGTTTCCTGTGCCATCTGAGTAAATCTTGCAGTACTGGTTGGAATGAAGAGAAACTGAGGATGGGTTGGGAAAAGAGTTATGAGGTATCAAATATTCATGAAAATGTAACAATAAAAAAGCTAACCTGAACAGCTTGCATATGTGGTGACTGAATGACTGAGGGCTGTGTGGCTTGAATGACACCCTGGACATGAACAGTTTGACCAGAAGGCAACTGCACTAGAGTTACAGCTGGAGATCCTCTTCCAGCACTGGAAGCAGCTACAGAAACCTGCAAAAATTACAATCATCATGTTTAAGTAAGATGCCTTAAGACTTCAGCAAACACTTTTAGAAGTGATAACTAAAACAAACTGATTTTGTTGCCACATCTAAAATAGCTTAGATGTATATAATCATGACACACAAAAATAAGTTAGTTTTACTAGTAAAGGTCTGGAAATCTTAAATCTGTACCCTAACAAATTGCAATTATTTTTTCCCTCCAAAGACTTCATATTTTCTTTTCAATAAAAAAAACCCCCAACCCTCAGCTATTGCACACCAGATCTGCTGTTGCTAGCATGAAGATTAGGAAGAACCTCCAGAGATGTAACAAAACCCATGCATATTCACTGGAGTGGAATGCCACTGGAACAACATAAAGGGCAGAATGTTCTTAGGAAAAAAAAAAATCTAGAACTGCTTTAGTTTTGCTTTGCTTATTAGGTAAGAAGTTATGCTTTTTAGATAGATATCTCAAGAGACATGAGAATTCTTCAGATAGTGAAAAATCACCCTGTTAAATAAAGCTATAAAAGGATTTGTAAACTGATTTAGTTTAATGGACTCCTGTTATATATATAGTTATATATATATATATATATCAAGAAAAAGAGAGCTGGAGTATATCAGTGCTTCAAAACAACAACAAAAATAAAGAATAGCTGAATCTTCTCTAAGCCTAGCACTGCCATAGAACATTTCCCCAACCTGTAGCTCTCAACCCTCAGTACTGAGGACAAATGGGTTGAGAAGCAGCTTAACACCTATGGGCTAAGAAATAGTTCAATATTTCTGCTGTTACTGTTAAATCTATTAACAGAAACAAGTAGTGATGCAAAGGGAAAACACTATGATTGAGCTCAACTTGTGTGATGAAACATCTCTAAACTCAGAAAAGGAAGGCAATGACAAGCATTAACCATATCATAAAAAGGAATACCATGTTTTTCAATTAAACTGCACTGAAAAGTCTTGTTTCTATATTCTCTACATTTAACAATAAACTTAGACTCAAATATAAAATTCTGTTATTATTCCCTCCCTAGCTTTGTTCTCAGCTCCAAAGGTATCTGGTATGAGCAGTAAATGTAAAATGAGATCATAGTAAGAAGAAAAACATGAAGAATGCTGAATATTTAAAAAAAACAGTTAAAGAAACTTCTGTATTTTTATGTATTTACACTGCATTTTTTAAAATCCAAATACAAAAGCAGTTTTCATTCCTGATCCATAAGACAGTGCTTGTCTAGGAAATAAACCCTTCTTGAAGCAAGTGAAAATTTTTAACTACTATTAAGATGCATTGCTATCAAAAAGTCCTGATGTTGGTTCAAATTACCTCAAAGAAACAATGTTTCTAGGAAATAAAGGCAGGATCTTGTCAACATTCACTATGCAATTGTTCAATTTTATAGGAAACTGAATCGCTTTTCAGAAAACAGAACAATTGAGGGCATTTTTAACCCTGAAATGAGTTCCTTAAATGGTGTGAAATGGTAACAGGGAAATAGAACATACAAATGCTCTTCCCAACCTATTTAGCAAATATTAATATTAGAGAAATTTGTCAGAAATAAAAATTTGAGATTAGGCTCTAGAAAGTCTCAAAGATCTGAAGAGTATGATCTACTTTGTGGCAAAGCTTACATCCCAAACCCAAGCTTCAAGGTGCAATCACAGAGCAGTCTAAATGTTTACAAAGCATGCTAACCTCTCAAAACATTATAAAGGCAATTTCACCAACCTTTCCATTTACTGCTCTCTTTGTGAGAATTGCAATTTGATACAATATTCAGTGGGTCAGAAAGAACTTTCTGACTACAACAGCCATAACACAGTAAAAGGTGAACAGTTTAAAAGTTTCTTTTTGGTACACAATGGGTCACACATAATCAGGAAATAATCCAGTACTTGAGACTAAGAAACTGCATTCATTTTAAAGCTCCTTATTCAGTATAACCCCACAGGAAAAAAAAAGAAAACCTCACTCAGCTAATATTCTTTTGCACTAAAGTTTACAATATAACAGGAGAAATTTTTTTGTTCCCATTAATCCAGATAAGAGATTAAATGAAGGGGGATAAGTGCTAAGGGAAGGGGAGATGGTAGTATTATAAAGTTTTCAAGGTTTATACTGCATCACTTTTATAGATATTTGAAATAATTATTAGAATTTTGATTCCGATTTCCCTTTACAGTTTTTGAGCTGAATATTCCTGTGTCAACTGAAATACTAGAACATTTTCACGCTATCATGTGTAAATCCTGACTGAAACAGACTTGGCAAAGAAATTTCTTTCTGACATCAGTGATGAGCAATGCTACCTTTAACATCATTACTTCAAGGACTGTCTGGCACAGAGACTGAAAACAATCCACAAAAGCAACTCAGGAACATAGAGGGGACACATTCTGTGGGTTCTATGCTCCTAGACATGCAACAGTCATGTCCAATAGCTTCAACAAATATCAACCATGCAACCCATAATAGCAGTATGGTCCCATATTTCAGGTATTTGGAAATGTATCCTTCTTCTACCTGGGGAGAGGAAAGTAGCCAAGAACAGTAGCAAGAATAATCAGGTACTACCTTCCTACTGAGGCATACACTCTTGCACAGAAAGAGGCTGCCCATCATTTATCTAACTTCAAGATACATGGTCCATCTGAACAGTTACCCTGGGGATCCTGTGAATGTCAGATATCCTTTCCCTGCTCAGTACTAGAGAGGTTACCTTCACATTCAACCCCTCATAACTTCAACATTGCCAAATGAAGAATGCAGGACACAGGCCTATCTCATTTCTGTCCTTGCTAGAAGTAGACTCTAAATACTACAAGGATTCTTGAAGTGAAGTGAAAAGTAATTCTGGAAAAGTGACAGCAAATCCACACTGGATTCACCTAACAAAAGAACAAAGGACATGCCACACTTGGGCACTGAGTAGCCTCTACGAGGAAAAGCTGGAGACAGATGTTTTGATCAATTCCAAACCTACTACCAAATAGAAGCACCTACTTTTAAGGAAAATAAGGTTAGGCTGACTCCAGACATTTGGTGCCACCATATGCTTCAAGGAAATACAAGATGGTAACATAGCTGCACATTTATAATCCTCTAACATCAACTTTGCTAAATGGCCAGCGTTTGCATTTGGCAGGCTTGTTTTAGAGCCTTACTTAAAACAGCCTAGCAAACTCCTATAGGTCTCAACCTCTAGGGAGCAATTTAACTGATGGCAGGAGCCCACAAGGACAAGCCCCCCCAAAGTGCTAAACTTGAACAGTCCCAGCTTGCAATAGCTACGCACTCCAGGCTCTGAAAATCTCCCTATGCTCTCTGACAGCAGTTCTCACATTGTAAATCCTGACATATGTCTAATTCCGGGCCAGCACCAAGAGGTCAACAGATGGTATCTCAGACAAGGCCAGCAGACAGCCCTACTGATAGACAACATGACAAGGTTAACAAAACGTGAATCAAAGAGGAACTCATCAAGATGTAGGATTGAAGAAAAATAAAAAAGAAAACACAACTGAAAGTGTTTTTATCAAATCTGAGAAAGGCTAAAGTACATTGATCTTACATTGTTATATTTAGTGTAGCTGAGCACAGAGCAACACAGACTGCAGTATGGCTTTAGAAATTCTGCAAAAGGAACATCTGATTTCTCTTTGAATACCATTGTAGATGTAAGTCTTCCAAGACGTAAACTTGACTATCATCAACACTGTTAGAATATTCCAATACAAATTAACTTCCTTTAAGTACAGCTCTATATATGTAGCAACAAATGATCTCTGCATGTGAGACAATCCATGAAGCTCATCTCAAAACAGGTTGAGACATTTTCCATCTTGCACCTCTGCTCTTTCCTCAACGACATCAAGCTTTTGTACAGGTGTTCTGCATTTTTTAAGAGTTTCTAAAGACAGCCACCAATCATTTTTCTTTCTTACCTATTTATTTTGGTGGCTGGATCACAAAAACATTACCCTGTCAATTCATCAACAGGCTAAAAGTGACGGATGCCAGAAATGCAACTATAAACTGATCCTTATAGTAGGACTTTTTTTTTTAAAAAAAAAAACAATTTAATGGACAAAAAGTGCATATTGTCTTTGCTAGTTTCAAATTTACTCATTTTTGCTTTAGTAGAAAAAAGCAATTTTACTTTCAGCACCAAAAAATTGCAGGAGAATATTGCAGCATCTATGACACAAGCTAAGATAAAAATGCAAACACTATTTTTTCCTCTACAAATAATGTATAATAGGTCCTTCTTAGCATAGGAGGTTACCCTATCACATCAAAGTGCTCCAGCCTACACATTCTTAATGTCTCCTCTCTCTCCCAACAGGGGAGACATTAAAAATGTTTCAGCACAAAACAATCTCTGCCCTCTAGAGATTATCATCTTATGGAGTACCTGGTCCATCCTTTTAAAACGAAATAGCAGGTATTTCTTTAAAAAGCCTACAGAGGAGAGGAAAATAAGTCAGCTGCCCCCCCACACCATGAGAAGAAGAAGAAGAAAAGGTGCCCACCTCCTATGTAGTTGTATCCCTCAGCATTTTGCTAGTCACTCCCTGGCCAAAGTCATAATTCAATTAAATATCAAGCACATTAAAAAGCATTACATTCCATCTGGGCATAAAAACTCCACTGGAAGGGCAGTCACCTGCTGTACCAGATACCCAGGAAGGTTCTAGAGACTCCATCCTTGCAGATATTTACAACTCAGACAGACACAGCTCTGGCTGACTCTGCTAGCACAGGCAGGTCAGACTAGATAATCTCAAAAGGTTTTTCCCAAACTTGACCCTTCTACAATTAATTCTTTGATAATACACAGAAATCCACAAATTAAAAGATAGTGTATTAAATGTTTTACTTCTGACTTCTGATCAAAACCAAGGTTGAACAAATACTTCGCAAGAAAAACCACAAACAGAGCTGCCATCTGCCCACTCCCTCAGAGATATCTGAAAAGGAGCCCTCAGATTCAGTGAGAATCAAGTAATTCTTTTCTCCTATTTCTGCATATTTGCAACAAAATTAGTAGGAGGGATGATTGGAAGTTGGCACAAGATATTTCAGTCACTTGTAGTGGCTGTCTTCGCTTAACTGCACTCCTCCACAGGCCAAAGAGGGAGAAGGGGTCTCTGCTCCCCTGTAATAGTCAAAATACACAGACACCAGCAGCACAGCCATGAATTCCTCAGAAACACATGAACTTCTCATCTGGGCCACCACAAAACCAGTCAGATGTCCCATACAGGGGTCTCCAGTGGTCTTTAATCCCTCAACACCCAGGCCCAACTTTCCATGGCAAAGCGCCTCACCTTCCAAGCCTGCCAGCTAGGAACACAAGCTAAGAAAAGCCTACTCATCTTAAGCCAAAGGAGCGTCTCAACAAGGCCTGTCAGCAGTAAGTGTTCTGTCTGGGCAGTTTTACCACAACAAATGCTGTGGTAGAGCAGCTTGAAGGCACTGAGGGGGTTTGAGGGCTGCAGGCCTCAGGAGCCAGTGGCTGGAGATGGGCAGAGGCCCGGAGCCCTTGGAGTGGGACAAGAGCACCAACCCCACCTGTCTGGGAGCCCAGGAGAGGGATATCAGCTCCAGCTTCCTGCACCAAGCAGCTCTGACAGATCCAGGACAGCTCTCTGAGCCATCTGACCAAAAAAAGGGACTCCAGATGCCAATTCCGGACTGTTACCCTCAGCCTTCAAACTGAGGTACATGTTCTGGTTTACTATTAATTGAAGGAGATTCATCAATACTTCAGTTACTCATTTTAACTGAAGGTATTAGACCCATGCCCAGTACAGATGAACCTTCACACACAGTACTCAAGCATTAAATGCAGACAAGCGCGTTATACATTGCACAATACAGGAGTGCAAAATCTCTTCTACAACATTAGTGACACCTTTGTCTCTGGATCAACATTAAAAATCCCAAGTGACAGAATTCACAGCTGTCTTCTCCACAGATTATTGCACAAGCCAATAGATTTTACACATCAAACATCTTATGAAGTCAAAACAGAAAATGTGAACAGAACTACTAAAGAAGAAATGAGGGAATGACATCAACAGAGCAAATCAAATAAAATTCTTAAAGAAAAAAAAAGAAAAAACTGAACAAGCAATATTCCCAATGCTGCATACATCGAAACCAAAAAGGAAAAGTTGATAAATATTTTTCAGTCTACTTTTTGTCTGAAGATCTGACAAAAAGAGCAGCTGCTTTCAGTTTTAAAAATATACCTATAATGTAAATCAAGTATCTAACATACCAAATACATGGCATCAAATCTTAACAAATAACTTCTAACTTCCAGTGACGAATAGATTCTGTAAGATGTTTTTTAAAATCAGTTCTTTTATTCAGCAAAGGGCTTTTGAAGATCCTTTTAAGTGGTCCATACACTTTTCTGAAGCTATAAATCTTAGTACTGTCAGGAACACTATTTCTCTCAAGTGTCCAATGTTTCAGTACGTATTTTTAACATTTGAGAACTGTTATTATATAATCTTTTATCCCTTAACTACCAAAGAATAATCCAGGTAGAGTAATCATAGAAAACATGTAAAGTATGCTTTTAGAAGTCCAGACACTGTCATTGGATATACTGGGATGAAACAAAACAAGCACACATTTAAAATGTACTTGCAATTGGATGAAATACATTCGGTACAAAAACTGGAACTAAGAGAGAACTGTGGTTCTTTTTATTCATGTTTCCATTTTTGTTGTACAATACATCTTCAAGATACACAAATGGCTTAGATATGCTTGATCTTGTAGCCACCTCAATTCTTTAAGACTGTATCCCATCTCTATAACAATCACCTTGTGAAAGGAAAAAACCCATGTGTCTACTGATCACTCTTGTCTGAAAGGGCTCCTAAAAATGTTACCTTTTAAAACACCTGATGTTATATAAGTCCTTTGTTAACTACTGAAGACACAGTTTCCAGTATACCTTTGCTATATTTTTCCTATTTAATATAAGAAAGACTTTTAAAACATGAGAATGCCATACAAATTGGTAGTTTAAAAATCATAGCAGCTCTGAATATTACTTCATTGAATCTTCTCATCTTTCTACATTTCAACTTACCTCAGATCCTGAGGAAATCTGACTTTGGCCTGGCTGATTCTGAAGGTGACCAGCACTTCTCTCTGTCACAGAATCCACTGCATTGTCATCCTGTTCAACCATTTCCATGGTCATCAGTCTAAAAGTAAGTACATATACATTTAAATAACTCAGTACAGGCAGGTATATCAGGCAGCTAGGAAGAGTAATTCCAAACTATTTGGAGCAGACAGAAAATAAACATGTTTCTGTCAACTTGAAGTCCTTTCTTCATTCCCTTGTATTAAAATATTCACTCATATTCACAGCCAAGAGCTCTAAAACAAGTATTTTAGGGAGCTGCAGGGAAAGGCAGTTCTGGAGATGGTTCTCGGAAAGGGACAAGCATAGTCCCAGGATCCCATGCAGTGCTGCACACAGAAGGTCCCTTCAGCCTCAAGCTGCCCAGCAGCCATAGGCTGCTACAGCCCTCTTGAACCTTCCAAGATGCCTATTCCCTGCTGGCATCTATGCTTGAATTGTCTGTAAACTACTCATGGCTCAAAAGTCACAACAATTCTTGTCACTTTACACGTTTTAAAGTACGATAGATTTCATTGAAAAATAAGCAACTTGCTGACCCTCAATTTAAACTGAGAGTTTAAACTTCATAGAGAGAACTTCCAAATCTGCTATATATCTGCTATATAAAAATGCAATTACCTGACAGCTCCTTTTCGATATTTCTTGGCACACTTAGTCATAACGGAAGGTGTGAGTTTTAAACAAGAGCTTGGATCTCTTCGGCTCCCTTTCTCTCCTACCAAACCCTGCACTGAAGGTGCAACATTGAACAGGTGATGTCAAACATTGCCATGGCAACAGGTCAGTTTACAAACAGAACAGAGACAGGGTAGGGTCAGGCAGAGGCAGGCAGGATGCCCTGCAGGCACGCTCCCACCTACACCCTACTTACACAACCGAGCCGCAAAAGGAAGTCATGATATCAGGTGAGGGATTGAAGAGGCAGCAAATCTCGGTTCCCCAGGTTCAGTTTCTGTAACTAGGGGATGCCAAGCCTGACTGAAGTCAAAGTTCAATTAATTCAACTGGCTGATAGTTACTTTGGTTTCTTCTCAGGACTTACACTGAGAGATGCAAGAGGCAGGCAAGGACTGCTACCCACCTCACTCTGAGGCTCTGGAATTTAGTCCCACATGTTATAAGTTAACTACATTAAATACAATTAAATGTAAATCAAACTCCTTTTGTGGCACTATATTATGGAACATTCCACAATCTTTGAAGAGAATAAATCTTTTTTTTTTAAATCAAATTTTTGCCCAAAATAAAGGCATGAAAATATGAAAAGATATGCAGTCAAATGATGCAGAGAAGCATATTTCGAGCTCATATGCCTCCAGTGGTACTCTACTGACCAGACTTAACAGTACTATAGCTTATGGTAGCCAAGCTGCAAAACAATTCAACATTTTATGGGTTAACATGAGTATTTCTGTCCAAAGAAGTTACATACCCTATGCCAGTATCAATTCAGATTAAAATCATATGGAGCTATTTTACACCTAAAATCTTTCTACATTTTTGTCTTGCTAGTTACCACTAATTACCTTTTTCTTTAGGTACAATCTAGTTAAATATCTACTAAAATTCACCAATCTAACAGCTCTGGGGAAAATGTTTTCACCAAGTCTTTCACCATAATTTTTTATAAGATGTTATCTAATTAAACTATTGCGGTTTTATATATGTGCAATATCCAATATAATAACAATAATAAAATACGAAAAAAGTTCTTCCTTTGTAAACTAGGACCACCCATAAAACCTCAAATATGAAAGGTCTATGTGGTTCATAGAAGAATAAGCTTCAGAATAGCTCACACACCAAGAAAGATTAAATAATGATAGGTACTGGCAACATATTCATTGTAATCTCTTCCTAAAGATGGGAATATAGACAGAATTAATTCACTTTATGAAGGACCTGAAGTATTTTTGTATCCAGAGCCATCTGTCACAAAAAACCTACTGTTGAAAAAAAAAAAAAAACCACAACAAAACCAAACAACAACAAAAAATGAAGTATTTTTATTCCCACTGAATGTATTTAATAGAAATTTTACCCAGAAAGAGCCATTTTTCATCTTGGAAAAAAATCAGTTCCTAATTTTTAGCTTAGTTTCGCACTGACTGCAGAACAGTATGAAAATGTATTTATTTCTACTACTGTATCAGGATTTTTCTCCCCAAGACTCTTCATCTGCAGTCTGCACCAACTAAGTTAGCAAAAAGCTACAGAAAGAGTATCAGTGCAGCAGAAAACTAATAAAGTTACTCCTTGTATTTTGCAAAATGCAGTACAGAGAAAGGTGTGTACTTTTTGATTATTTATCTTTAATTAGAAAAATAACAGCAAGAACTATACATGTCAGTGGAGTGACAAACATAATTAAGATTTAGATATACATGGAAAACTCTAGAATTTATATAGATTTCCCATCTGTAATTGTGTATATTCTAACTCAACACAAATGATTGCTTAATTGAAAACTTTAGCAGGGTGGAGTAAAGTCTGAAAAATTGACTGCTATAAAATGCAATCACTACTATGAAACATAGCAAAATACTTTTCCTAATTCAAACCTGCTTCTTTTTGACAACCTCTGTGACCAAAAAGTGACTTGACTTAAAACAACATCCAAATATAAAGATCCGGTCACAGCCTAAAAAAAATAAAACAAAAATAACAAAGTATATGAGTAATTTTAAAAGATACACAAGGTATCTTGGCATAAAATTTCAGTGAGAAAGATGGCTTAAGACAAACTGTAGCACATTAGTATCACAGTTCAGACATGTTGCAAGCTTAGGAATCTTCCATAGACACAGCCATGGAATCACTGAAGTAGCAGGAGCAGGTCAGCTGCAGTCATTTGAGCCCACAGGGTCAGCGGTGGCACAGGCACACTGAGCTGTGCCAATTCATGTGGGATTGTACACAGCTCAAGACCAGGCATGCCAAGGAACTCCTAAATTTAAGACTAGGTTGTCACTGTCTTCAGAGCATTCTTATAACATGAATTGTAAAGGGTTTTTATTTCCTGTACATATCATGTCAACATGAATACATCAAACTTTTAAATAAATACACAGAAAAATACTAAGCAATATTATAATTATGCTTTTTCTAAAACATCAGTAATACAGACTGTGGCATGAAACCATTACTAATCAAATTCAGAAAACAGTTTCCACACATATCATACTCAATCAGTCTGCATTGCAAGCAAATTCTAACATATTCATAACTTTTAAGTTTCCAATAAAGAAAAAGAGGATTTTCCACCAAGCCGTTAGAACCCTTTATAAAAGTCTATCAGTAGCAGTACACATCACACTTAGAAGTTTACATCACCTTCCTCCTATTTTTAAAGGAAAGCTAAGCAAATAGTTTAAAATAGGTGGTCTTGGGTCCTGTTTAGAATTATATAATGTTTTTCTTCATTGTATGACTAATAATATACAGGTTTTAGTCTTATACCAGGATTATTACCTTTTTTCTTATATATTTTATCTTAGTTGCTTACAAAGATTGAACAATAATTTTAAATACTAGTTTGCATTTGTAGATTAATAAACAAGTTAAGAATGACAGCCGTCTCCCTCTGCACTCACATAAAAAGGGGAAAAGCATGGTTTTCCATAATGTAAGCAAAGATACACACTTCTTCCTAGAACATTGCAAAGAGATCCTCAGGGTCTGGCAGAAGTTTCACTGTTACCAAACTGGAAACATTTCAATATACCTAAGCACATGTTTACTGTAGTTACTGAGACTAATGGGCAGCAAGGCAGCAGCAGATAAAAACTGATCAAAATGATGCATACTGTGCACATCAAAAGCTTCTTCAACTGCGATCAGATGAACCACCCCTGAAGGAGAAATCTGACAGATGGAATCAGCTAGAGGAAAACAGACTGGTTTTTTGCTAGAAAATTCAAAGCAATTTACAGCTAAAGGTGTGAAATTTTTATATTTTTGCCCATAGGTAAGAGGTGAAGGATAGCATTCCTATCATGACATGTTCTTTTGCAATAAAGAGCACATGAAATCCTTTCACTCCTCCCAATACTGCTGTTTGTTTCACACCACTGCATATCAATATATTTAATGTCTAAAAGCAGATTGCAACAGTATTTTGCATAACTTTAAGTGTGTGACTATATAAATGAATACCCAGAGACATTTTAAAAAACAACTTTTTTATTTCAACCATCCTTTATACATCAGGGACTGCTTACAAAGGTGGTATGATACAAAGGAAATCAATCGTAAGAGGCTAAAAAATATGTTTCAGCCCTTGCTCCAAATCTCTTTGAAGGCTTTTATTCACAGGAGGGTTACTAGAAAGCAAGAATGTGAATTTATAAACACTTGTTTTTCATTTATTGATGATCCCACAGTGAGTGTGGAAACTCTCACAATGCACTCGTTTCAGAAGAGCATTGTGTTTTCAAGTATGAACTCTATAATAACTGTTTTACCACCCTGGTGGCGTGAAGGACACCACCTGATAAGGTGGTCACAGAATTCAGTCAAGTAAAATGTGCAACAGCACAACAGACCTGATTTTGAAAGTGCAAACTTTCAGTTTTCAGTATCACCAGAAACTTCATCACTAAGCTTCTTGTGTCTCCTACACGTTCGGTGTTTCCCTGTTTTTTTTCCCCGAATACCTCAGCTAAACCCTAACCCCCAAAATCTTAAAACCGCAACATGCCATTACTCTGAGCACAGGCAACGCTACCTGAGCACTCGGCACCTGCCACCTCCACCATCCTGACAAGGCAGCGCAGAGCCGCCTGTGAGAGGACACACGGCCCCCCTTCAGATGGGCCCAACCAGCCCCTGGGTAGGCCAGAGGATCAATCATGCATCAGTCCCCGTGGAATCGCTTAACACGCGGCTACACTCAGCACCAAAAAATATGCTATCACAGTAGTGGGGGGTGCAGACAAAACGCTCAAAGTTTTAAGCAAGACTTCGGACTCTCGAAGGCCACTGATCCCTCCCTACTTGTTCTGACCCCGCTCCGAAAGCCCTGTGGGCAAGGGTATAACCGGGAGTAACGGTGGCAAACACCTTGGGGCACCCCCGCTCCCCTCGGCCGTGGCAGCCCCGCGGAGGCCCCAGGACACACAGGTCAAACACTCAGTCTTATTCAGGCCGTCCGGGGCCCTCTATCCGCGGCGGGCAGGCGCTTCCCCCGCTCCGAGCCGCAACGCCGGGCGAGCCGAGCCGGTGTCCTAAAGAAGGGCAGGAGCCACCGCCTGCCGGAGCCCGGCGAGCGCCGCGGCTCCCGGGCGGCACCGGAGCCGGCGCTCCGAGCAGCCCTTCCGGAATTCCCGGGATGCGGAGCCGCCTCGCAGGCAGGCCCACAGCACCGTGCGGGCTCCGCGCGGTCGTCCCTGAGAACAGCGCGCTCCCGGCTGCAGACGGGGACGCGCCCCCGCCGCCTCCTGCGCGCTCCCGCGGCGGGACTGAGCCAAGCGCGGCACAGCGCCCCCCGCCTGCCCTCCCCTGCCCGTCCGTGCCCTGCCCGCCGCGCCGCCCGCTGCCCTCCGCGCTGCCCCGCTCCCGGCCCGCGGGGGGTCGGGCTGCGCGCACACGTGTCCCCGCCCCCTCCCGCACTCACCCGCCGCCCTGTACGTGCTGCCCCCGTCACAGGGGGTGGGGGGGACCGAGCCGGGCGGAGCTGCACGTCGGCCTCACGTCAGCGCTGATGCAGCCGCGCCGCCGCGGGGGCGCCGAGGAAATGGCGTCTGTGGGGCCTCCCAGCGCCAAGCGGCCGCGGCGGGAGGCGGAGCCGCGCGCGGGCGGCGGTGCCGGGCGGCCGCGGGGCACAACGGCCGCGGCGCTGACCAACCGCTGCCGCGGGGCCCCCGCCGGCACCGCCCATTGGCCGGGGCGGGACGCGCCGCGGTGCGGGCGGGGCGGCCCCGCGCTGCCGGGGGCGGGCGCGGCCGGTAACAGCCGGGGCGGCCGCGGGCCCGCCGCGCTCCCTGGGCCGCGCTCCCGGCGTGCGATAGCGGGGCGGAGCGGCCGGCCGGGCCCCGCTGATAAAGGCGGTTGGCTGGGCCCCCCCGCAGGCTCCAGCCCCGGCTGTCCCCGCTCTGACTTAGGGAAGGGACGTGGCGCTAGCCTTGGTTGTCCCCTGGGCGGTGCCGGAACCCTGAGGGACGCGGAAACCTGCCCAGAGGCCGCCCGCCAGGTGCTGCCCGCGGGTTGTTTTGTAATTCTGCTTAGTAAAAGCACGTTCCTTACATCAGTCATTCATGGTATGACATAGTATTTTACATTTATTTGGCTAAATAAATCAGAAAATGCCAAGAGGCAGCAAGCGGGGTCGACGTGCGTTTCCCCGCTCGCTGCCATGGGATTACGTCCAAATACCCTGAGTCATGTTGGGCTTGTGCTGTTGGTGTGAGCACGTCCCTCGCCGGGAGCACAGGGCCTGTCGGCTTAGGGTTAATATTATTAAAATGCAATAAATGCGTAAGCCATAAACTTTGTAACTAGCCATGTTTGAACATCATATGTCTTACTGCCGGCTCAGTATTTTACAAAGTAGTGTAAAGAAGCATTTTAAATTGGATGTCTATACATCACTACACATATATCCTGAAGTTACGTAATGTATTTACCCATTTTTATGGTTTGGGTTTGTTCTTTTTTTTAAACACTATGAGAAACTACTCAGCGTGCTAAATAAACATGAAAAACCTAAGTTAATTGCACATAACTCATTGTGATTGAAGAATTGGAGGATGTGTGTGTCAGAATTGGTGATAGGTCCACACAGGTCAAACACTCAGTCTTATTCATGCCATGAAGAGAACCTGCGTATTGATTTCCTGTGTTTTTAAAAAAAACCAAATAACTCTTATCTCTGACTTCATAAGAGATGAATCATATTTATTTGCAAAGGTTTTGCCTTTAAGTATTTAGTTCTTTAATTTGCTTTACAGGAGTTATTTAACACATACCAAAACTGCAATCTTGTGTAAAAGTACAGACTCTTCAATTATCACTATTGCTTGTGCAAGTTTTCAGTTTTCATCCTACATTTCCTTTGTTGAAGTATTGACCAGCCCCTTCCTGTTTTGAGTTCTGTTTCCCTCCCTTTGTTTGTTGCATATATATTAGATGTCTGTTATGGGTTTTTAAATAGGATTTTCTCTTCCCTTAATTAATTCTGCTTTAAGAGCTCACCCATTATGTACAGTATTGTTATGCTCACTCATTAAAATATTTTCTCTTGTCAATTAAAAATATTTGTTAGAATAGTAAGATAATCAAAAGGACAGGAAAGTGTTAAACTACTGAAAATTACTCTGCTGAAAACTTTGGAAGAAATTCTAGTTTTGCCTTGTATGCTCAAAAAGCCAAAAATGGCTCTTAGGATATTAGCAGCACCTCAAAAATATTTTTGAAGGTAGAAGTCTTATTACAAACAGGAAGAAATTTCAAATGAGCATGTTAAATAATGGAAACCACTGGAGTGAGTTACCTATAAACAAACTGAGAATTTCCATGAACTCTTAGGGCTTGGATTTGGACAAGCAGTTATTTTTTATTAGTTTTCAAGTAAGTCATAAACAGCTTTGAAATGTTTAACTAAGAATTTATTACTATTTATACCACTTCTCTTGTAATGCAGTGTATCAGAGGAGTAAGTGAACTGCCAGAGAGACTTAGACCTTAGCAATACAAAGATGACTAACCAGATTTGGCTCTTGACGCAGCTGGCTGAAGCTGATGGGCTGGAAGAGGAAGGGAATGAGAAGCGACTGTTGTGTTCTTACAGCAGTAGGGCCGGAGTACCATGTTTGTTACCTGAGGCCAGACTGACCTGACAGAAGTGCTCACTTTGAATGAAAACAGTTCTCTTTAAATTGGGATCAATGCCTGATTTGAACCCATTTAATTTCAAACATTGAGACCAAAAGCAATCCATAAGAAGGCCACACAGGTCAGGATTTGTCATGATTTTCATAATTTATGTAAGAACATATACTTGAAATCCAGGCTCTTTGCAGCCGTCAGAATGCCTGAATCATCTTTTCTCTCTAACTCAAAATGTCCATTGCTCTTTTTTGCCCTTTTTTTTTTTCTTTAACTTTGGTGGGCAGAGCCAGTAAGTTTCTTCAAACCTGGATTAATCCTTAAGTCTGATCCACTGCACCATCATACAGAGATGTACTACCTTAACAAGGGAGGGTAATAGATGAGCAAGGGAGATGGAGCAACTTCATTGGGCACCAAAAGAAACATGGTGCTCTTTGCAGAGAACATAAATAGCTCACCAATGCACGTTACATCAGTAGGAATGCTGTGTAATTTTCAGACAACTGATTCTACATATGGGTCACACAGTTATCTTTTAAATAGATTTTTTTAAAGGGGATTGAAAGAATTTTGTGCATTTCAGTTCTAATCTTATGAAACATCTGTTTAGTTTGCTTATAAAAAGGTTCATGGATTGTCTTGGCATAAACAATGACAGCAAAATGGATATGCTACCTACCTTAGCTGTCAATTTCTCTTTAATTAGAATCCAGACATCTCAAGATAATACAGGCAAAACTGACTGAAAAATAGACTGGTATCCTATTTGAAGTGATACTGACAATTAATAATTAATAATTTCACCACAGATGCCCTCATAGACCACTCCAATTTCATCTGATTGTTGAATAACCCTACCTCTACTCTTTCATTGCCTGCAAGGAAATAGAGGAACAAGTGCAGAACTTGCAGAGTGGTCACAGGAAACTGCAGTCAACACACAGCCACTATTCTCACCATTTATTTTGTAAATGTGATGAAAGTCAGAAGTAGACAGTATCTGCATACTGTAACAGAATCCTGATCAGTCTGAAACAGAGAACAGATTAGGCAAGAAGTACACCTTAATGTGTATAAAATATAAGACTAATAATTTATTTTACCTATTCTTTTCTTTTATAAACTCCTAGAGATGCAAGAAAAATATGGATTTCCATTGGCTCACAAATAGAAACAGAAATGGCACACCCTTAGAAAGGCAAACATTGAACAATATTGTAAAAGGTAAAAGCTTTGTAAATATATTTTTGAATGTATACAGATTTTTTTAAGTTACATATCTGTAGAATTATAAATATTTTGTAATGTCTCCTTCCCTAAACTATGTTAAGTTGCAAATAAGACCGAGTGACAGTACAAGTAGTACAAGAACAAATTGATGATCCTTCTATTCTTATTTGCTACTGCCTATCACTGGAACATCTGAAAATTGATACTGCCAAAGTTAGTGCTGTGTTAAGGCATCACCTTGACTTTTGTGGGTTGCATAAGCCAGAAGCACAGGAAGGAATAGCCTTGAGGAGTCCCAGGTCTGGCTTAGTGAGAAGCCTGGCCTAACAGCTGTGAGGCTTTGCAGTACCTCAGCTAGCTCTACTTTGCCTTGTGTCATGTAAACAATAGGATTTCTTTATTTAGAAGAGTTGGACATTATTATTGGTGATGGGGATATCAAGTACTATTCTAGGTCCATTTTTTAAAATATCATTACTTTGATTTTCTTGGGTTTGTAATGATTTGATTTTGGATAATAACTTGCAGTAAAGTTATAATATTTTACACTCCAAAGATGAAATACATTTTAATGTGGTTCATTTGTGTTTGTTTTGTTTGCAATTTTTTTTAAACTTTTTTAGGATTTGTAATAAGAAATTGAAGTTTATAAATAAGAAACAAGTATCCCAAGTCATATGCTACTGTCTGGTATGTCCTGCAGTTTGAAAGGAGGTACTTACTGATGCACCAAAACGCAGCAAAGCAAATCAAGAGTACACTAGCAGTTAAACTATGATCACTTCATTAATCAGTGCTTGAACAACAACACAAATAGCTAAAATGATTTGTGAATGTATAGTTAGATACTTGGTGTGGTGTTTTTTAGTAATGAGGAGACTTGATAGGATTCAGACTGTTTCCTAATCTACCCATCCTAGGTCTGGTCTCCAGCACAGTTGTCTCCCCATACGCTGGAGCCAGAACAAACAAAACAATGGAGAAACCTATAGTCTGACAAATGACTTGACATTATATAAATTGCTGCATACTCATTTGTTGCATATTCATTTAATGAGAGAAATTATTATAATGGGAAAAGAATATTCTGACTTGGGAACAACGTAAGGCATCTGAAATGTTTAAAGGATTGACTGGTAACTTCAAGATATATGTATAATGATATTTCTGTTGCAGCAGAAAAAAAAAGAATGGTAACAGATCTACTACATGAAATTCTCATTTCTTCTGCTGAACAGTGAACTTTACTTATATAACCTTCCTAATAACATGAATATAACATGTACTTCACAGTATTCATAACCATTTACAATTTATTGCTGTTTGTAGAGATCTTGGAACTTTTCAGATGGAAAGTACCAGGTTTGTATAAAGCATTATTTTGTATTTATAGCATGAATATTAAATTTCCAAACAAGTGCTTGAGATTTATATAAAATTTTAATACATAAAACTTTACTGTTAAAAGTTTTCTGTATAGGCTGTGTTAAAAGAAGCACACAGAAAACAGTTTTTAGTTGAATGTGAATACACTGTGCCACAGGAATAGGGATATCCCAAACAGTTGGCATACACTTGTGCCTTGAAAAAGATGTATCCTGTAAGGCACAGTGAGCCAGTGCAGGAATGTGGCCAGCACTAACAGGACATTGAGGAGCCACCTCATAGAGGTGAATGACATCAAACATTCAGATAATGCAGGAAAAGGCAGAGTTCATATTTATTAAAAATATTCAGTGAAAATATATAAAGAAGAAGAATTTGCATTTGGTTAACACAGTGGCTGTAAACTAGATTTTCTAGCAACTGTAGGTTGTTTTTGATGGGGGAGCAGATTGTTTTGTTGGTGGTAAATGGTTGTAAATGACAATGAAGAACAAGAATGCAGAATATAAAACGAAAAGCAAAAGCTGCTGAATAAATGGAGCAAGGTAAATGTGTCTGGGAGCTATAAAGAGAAGAAAGAGGTACAAGAGAAAAATAACTAAATGGAAGAGTATTCTGTATAACAGAAGATTATCAGGCTATTTGCAGTGTGTTTATATGAGAGAGCTTCTGTATTTCTTTCATGTCAAGAATTGTTAGTTCTTAATCTACCAAAGATACAGATAAATGACTAAAGAAATATGTTTTTCTGAAAAGGATATATCTTTCATTAAATGCTAGCTCAACTAATTTATCTCTTTGATAAATGCTGTTTTGCTAGCTGGTTTATTTATGAGCTGTTTTCTCTCATTCTATTTGTCTAGCACTTTTGCATGTTAGAGGAGGTTTCCATCTCCATTAAGTATGAAATATGCGTTTTACTGGATTATTTGAGAGACAAATATATATACTTTTATAAAATAATTTCTCAAGAAAACCCAAGGAAATGGAATGATGCCTAGTTTAATTTGGAAAATGACATTTTAGAAATGGGCACTAGACATTTCCCATTTATCATATTTTAGTGGAGACAGATACTATTTGCTCTTTTTTCCCTTTTTTTTTTTTTTTTTTTTTTTTTTCTGGAAACAAAAGCTCTGCAAATTCAAACTTGTCTCAAAATTAAGTTGTGTTGCCTAAATCATCATCACTAGGAGTTCTGCAGTCACCAAGTTCAAGTGTTTTTCCTCCATCTGTGTGTATATTTTTAAGTACTGTGCACACAGATGTCATAGAGCTGTATGCTGGGGTTTACATTTTTAGTATACTGGTAGAACCACTCAAGATTTACATGACTATTTTCTCAAAACATTGTGACTAGCAAACAAAAAGTAGCAGCTCCCTCTCACAGTATGTGCTTGTAAAAAATCATAGGATTATAAAATCATTGAGGTTGGAAAAGACCTCCAAGGTCATGGAGTCAAACTTCTGACTAAACCTTGTCAAAAATAAACCATAGCACTAAGTGCCACATCCAGTTGTTTCCTGAACACCTCCCAGGATGGTGACTGCACCACCTTCCTGGGCAGCCCATTCTAATGGCTGACAACCCTTTGAGTGAAGAAATTCTTCCAGATGTCCAACCTGAACATCTCCAATTGCAGCTTGAGGCCACTTCCTCTGATCCTGTCTCTAGTTGCCTGGGAGAAGAGGTTGGCCCCTGCCTGGCTACAATCTCCTTTCAAGGAGTTGTAGAGAGAAATAAGGTTTCCTCTGAGACTCCTCAAAGCTAAACATCCCCAGCTCCCCCAGCTGCATCCTCATATGACTTATTTTCTATACAGTTCACCAGCTTCATTCTCCTTCTCCAGACATGCTCCAGCACCTCAATGTCTTTCTTGAAGTGACAGGCCCAGAACTGGACACAGGACTAGAGATGTTGAACAATGTCTTTTCACTGTGTTACGGCATCTCCATGAAAGGATTATTTCACTATGATTTTTAAAAGCAATTGTACAATGGTGCACATGATCTATGAACCTTTTATAAAAAGACACTGCTAAAAAAGGACTTGAACCACTTTCTGAAGACAATTGCATAATTTCTGAATCAAAAGGGAAGAAGACATTTAGAAAAATATTGGTTTGTTCATTACTGGTACTATAAACAAATATTTTCCCTGGTAGAGGTAACAGAACTTTCTTGGAACTGCAGTTCCCCTTCCCTTGTGTGCAGCATCCTCTCATGGCTCTCTCCTTCTCCCTCTCATTTCCACCAGCAGAGATAAGTGATGATGTTTGAACAGTTCCATGTCGTCAGGTCTGTCACCACACTTCCCTAACTTATACTAGCTTTGGGATTTTATGCATATAAGCTAAAGCATGAAAACAACAAGCTAGCTTGTTTACTAGAGAAAATTTCAGGGGTAGTTTCATATTCAAATTAAACCTGAAAGCAAAATCCCAATAATTAACTCAAACACAGCAAGATGATGACTCAGCCAGGACTCCTTAACTTTTAACAATTCAGAAAATAAAGCCACCTAATAGCTTCTTTAGAAGCTTTTTGCATTCTTTTTCCAAATGCTTAGGTAAATATTATAAATAGGAACACTGAAACATCATATGTGCCAGTTGCTTGTTTGTTGGTAAATTGTTATATCTGGTTCACCCAGCCCACAGCAAGTACCTGAGCCATTGGCATCTGATGCACTTAATGAGCAGAAAGGATTTACAACCTTGTAACTGAACACACAAAAGCTCCAAAATCTTTTAGTCTTTTGATACCTCATATATAAAGCTGTTTAATATCTGAACATTCCTGCAAGTAAAATAATTTAGGCTCAGTTACTGCATAGTAAAGCCTTGACAGCTTATTGATCTCTAAATACAAGTTCTAAATAGACAATTTTGCTTGTCAGTAATGTTGCAGAATATTTTTAGCCTTTTTTTTTGCAAAAAAAATAGAAAAGCAAAAATAACTAGATTTGTTCAGACAGATACTTTAACTTCTTAGCTACAATGACACGAAAATAAATTGGTGCCCCTTTTTAATAACAGATGGGAAAAAATGACATTTGCAAATTTTTTCCAAGAAATCCTGGGGAAGGATAGAATCAGTCTGGGAGATGAACTAAACACATGATGGTTAACTAATAAATGTTGTTGAGAGAGTTCAACTTTTGTTAATTTTTCTATTTCATGGACAAAAATGTGTGGTTTTCATTAGTTTTATTGTAGGTTGTGCAAGTTGAAACTCTTGAACTACTAGTTTTTGTCTATTCAGCGCTGCCACCTTGTGGCTAGGAGTGCAGTGAGCAGCCGCTTCTTAATGACGAAGGGGTTAAAGCAGATTAAATAATCACACATTAAAAATTTTCATAAACTTAAAAAAAATCCACAAGAATAATACTGTTTTTATAATCACAAAAGATTTTTTCAGTTTATACATATATTTTGCATGTTACCCCATGAAAGACAAATACCTACAATAAAAGTCTAGATTAAAAATAGCTATAATGAAATAAACATCCAATCCTGCTTTCATTTATCTTGTTTTCAGAAGCAAAATATTATTTTTTTAAAAAATAGTATTATTTTCTGGACCAATAATGCAGACTAACTCATCTAGTAAAAATTGAATATAACATGAATATAACGTTAATAATCCAGTCAATATTCTCATTTTCTACATGAAAAAGGCTAAGGAATATGTTACTGTAAAAACAGGATTATAAATCAAAGACAAGAGCAGATAGTAACATGGAAGGCATTTGCAAATGAAATGGTGGTGGTGGGGGGGAGTGTGGATACTCACTATCAGTTCAGGCTGCAGTCTAAACCAGCTTTTAAATAAAGCAGTATATGGTATATTGACACATTTAATATAGTGTTTGTATATACCATAGGGCCATGGGATTCCTAGTTCTGTACCAGAATAATACAGTGTTAGATGTAGCATAAATGTAAACAAAATAGACAGCTCCTTCCAAAAGAATTAATTACATAAGAGAAAAAAAGTTAATGCAAACAGACAGAGAAACAGAAGTATCAGATGAGAGAAAACAAATGCATATAAACAACAGGGGAACTCAGGAATTACTGCAATACTTGTTAGGACAGTACTGAGCAGACTTGATAGCAGATGTAATGAAAGCAACATAAATTTGCATATGTGGTGGCAAAGTTTTAAGGTGGCATATGCATGTAGTAGAAAATAACCTGTGTCACTCACTACTGTAATCAACAATATATAAAGAACTGATAAGAATTTACTGGGAAGAAGTTGACTTTTCCTCAGGACTATCCTACAAAACTTCCAGAATGTCCATCTGTCCCCCATCTTTGTCTCCACTATCTACAACTGCTGAAAGACAACGTTAAGCCTTGGTCAAGCAGGATTTAAAGTAGGTCTGCACCTCTGCTGTCAAGAAATGCATAAAGACATGACTGAGGTAGCTGAGGACACCATTAATTGGTCACACATTGCCAAATGGCAACTTTCATTGCTGGTTGTCTTGGGCATGTCTGCACAGCAAGTTAATTTAGATGATCAACATCTGGGCTTCAGCAGGTAGGAGCAGCCCCACCACAGAGCTAACACTGAACTGAACTCACTGATCCATAAATCATATATCTATTCATATAAAGCACACAAGTTTTAGTTTTGCTCTTGGCAGAAACATTATAATTATTTCTTAATAGACTGTATGAGAACCTTCGTTCTTTCGGAAGTACAGGCAGCGCTGTAGGAGTGGCGAGATGACCTTAGCAACACATACAGGAATGCTCACAGCTTGCTCATCTCAAGACTCCTGCAATACCCTGTTCTGTGTTTTCAGGTGGTAATTCTCTGGACATCATTAACAAAGAAACTTGATGAAAAGGATACACAGATTTTAAAGTTTTGTGGCTTAAGCAGGAATTGTTATTTCCTAAATACCTTTAAATCCAAGAACGATTTTAAATGCCTTACATAAAAGCAGTAACAAATGTTCATATTCTTCCTCTGAATTGTGACTCCCTAATTGTGCTTCCTTAACTGCAGCCTTCTAGAACAGTGTGCAGAATAGCTGAGGACTTGGTACCTAATTAAAGTCTGTGCTAATTGTGAATATTCATAATTTCAGAAAATAAATACATGATTCTCCCATGCTGAACACTCCAAATTATTAGTTTTGAAAATACCTTTCTTGTATCTATGTTTTCAGTTTATACCAGTTAACTCAGGGCTAAACTTCCTCATCTAACAGAAATTTAGAAAATATCTACTGTGTAATGTTTGGGTAGTGTATAGATAAGGATGTTTTTCATTAACGGCCATCTAACTTGTGATATCTGATCTTGTACAATTAATACATTCACACAATATGGTTCAATAGCATAATTAAATTGTGCCAGCATATATTTGAACTTCTAAAAGTTTCACTCACAAACTTTGGCTAACACTACCACCAAAAAGAGCCTTCAGTCCTTAAAAAAAAGGAGAAAGTGCCACAGATACAATCCAACACTTTCAGAAAATAACAAGCACCCAAAAGCTTAAAGTTACAACTACCTCTCCCCCAGCAAACGGAAGAGCTTTAAACTAGAAGAATAGAAAAATAAAGGGGTTTACGGTGGAAATAGAGAAAATAGAAATGGGGTTCAAAATGTCTAGAAGGAGCTAATAAAAAGAATTTTAAAAGAGAACACAAAGGAAAGCATTAAGGCTTAATGATAAAGCTGCAAGCACTGGAAATGAAATGGGCAAGGGATTGATTTGAAATCAGGGAAAGCAATTATTTTGACATGAGTTTTGAGTAGTTTGAACTATAGAAAATTTTCAGAAATAAATGTCTGTTTTCCAGAAGACTATTGGCTCCTACCGAGAGCTGCACTATGTGCTCTAAATGAATCCCTATTTTTAATTTTTTTTTTCAAAGAAGAACTGATTTGTTCAGTTGCGAGCGCCCGGAGCGCAGACCCGGGGTCCGCAGGGGGTGCCCCGGGGCTCCCACGGCGCGCACGTGCGCCCGGGGCACGTGAGCACGCCCGGCTACTTGGTCTCCACAGCGACTCTACTTTGTTACTTCCACCCAACAACTTTGTGTTGCCCCTTTCCGCCAAGGCCCCCAAGGGGACGGCGGGTGCTCCGCCGAGGCAGCCGGGGCCGGAGCACTGCCCAGGGCGTCCCGCACCGGAGCGGGGTGCTGGAAGCCGGGGAAATTCCCTGCTGGGGGCCGGCGGCTGGACAGGGACACCTCCACCTTCTGAGGTAACGGCGACCTCCTCACACGAACCCCAGGAACGCCGTGCCCGGGGCAGAGGCCCGTTCCGGCCGCCGTCTGGCCACCTCCCGCCCGCCCTCCGCGACTCCATGTCCTCCGTGACTCCATGTCAGGAAGGCGCGGGACGGGAACGGTCCCGCCATGGAGGCGGAGTGACGCGTGCGCGGCGACGACCCGCCGCTGGGAAGTGCGGCCGCCCGCGCTCGCCGTACATCGCGGGCTGTACCAAACCCCGCTACTCCGGCGGGGGTGGCCGCGATCGAAAAGTGACGGAGCACCGGGACCCGTCGGCCCCAGCTCATCCTGCGGCCCGCGGGGAGAGCTCGGCGGGGAGAACTCGGTGGGCAGCGGCGCCGCGGGTGAGGCAGCGGCGCGGCAGTGGCAGCACCGAGCGAAGCCCCGGGGCCGCGATCGGACCCCGGCAGTGGCGGCGCCGGCGGAGGGGCGGGGCGCGAGCGGCTTTGGGTAATGGCAGCGCTGTGAGGACGGAGCGGGGCAGCGACCGCGGCCGAGGGCAGGAGTGAGGGAGGCCGGGCGGGGGTCGCTGACTCGGGCCCCGGGCCGCCAGGTAACGCCCTCGCCCGGCCCGGCCCGGCCCGCCTGCCGCGCTGAGGGGAGAGCGCCGCGCTCGCAGGGAGGTGGCGGTCCCGACCCCGCCGGGTGTGCGCGGGGGCGATCGGGCCCTGCCTCCCGTCCGGCCCCGGCCCCGCCCGCCGCCCCCCCGCTCCGGGCCCCCATCCCCCAGCGGTGTCTGTGCGGCGGCGCTCGCCCGCCGCCTCCTGCCCCGGGTCCTGCCCTTGCCCCGCGGGGAGGGCGCGGTGCGGCCTCTCCGGCGGGGCCGCTCATTATCTGCTGGCTGCGCCCTCAGCCAGTTTCGCTTTTGTTTTGGTGGAGGGAGAGGGTGGGGAGCGGGGCACGGGGCGGGGGCGGGTAGCACTGATCACCTGTTTGACGCGAGTGCTCCTGCCAGTGGCTGTGCACCCACCACAGGCTTGTAATGCTCCTTTATCGAGGTGGTAAATAGGTTGGGAATTTGGGGTGTTCTTTGATGCTGGACAGAATGCTGTGTTTATTGTGTGAACAAATATATGCAGCGTGACAGCAGTATGTTTTAAAAAGAATGAGGTGATGGAAGCGGCATCCTTTCATTATCCTGCTGAGTAAATATGTTTCAATAACATCTGTTTACTTTAGGGTTTATCAAACAGGTATGGCTTCCCACGCCCTGAATAGTCGAAACCCTAGGGTAGATATTCTGCCCTGCTGTAATTCTTACCGTGATCAATACAAGGCATTTAATAATCGAAGTTGGTGAGCTTGTGCATTGCTGATACTGGAGCACAGCATACCCCAAAAAGCCCAGTGTCTTACAGTAAAAGTTACACCATATTTATTAAAATGTCTTTAAAACATATTTAAGTTCATATTTCCATGAAAGTTGTAAGAGAATGCCAAATAACAGTTATCTGAAACTATTTAACTCCTGAATACTTGGATGACCATGTGTGGATGCTTTACATAGTATTAGGTTTTAGTCATCCTGAATATGGTGTTCCTAATTAATGACATTGGGATGTACTGTGGGGGGGATTTCTTCTTCACTCTTCCTTCTTCCCCTAAGTTTTGCTTGTCTTCGAAGAAAAGGCTCTTTTACCTTGGGTGTACCACGTGTGTTTCCAAGCACACGTACAGCTTCATTAACACAAGCACTTATTATGATATTTAATGTCTGTTGTGGACCATGATTATTTTTTCTTGGGCTCAGCTGGAAATGCTCTCATGTTTTCCAGAAGAGGGATATTAGGACTTTTTGAAGATTATCACTTCCCCCTCTCCCCTCCTGGAAGTGAGCTGTTGTCTGCCTCTGCTGAGGTTCAAGTTTCTGTGAAACATACATTTATGTGTTTTTCATCTTACTTTCTTTGACGGGTCTTTGTTTTGTCACTTCTCACTGTTTTTTTCTGTGTAAGCTCCTGCCGACATATATGGATTGAATTAATAACCATGTTACAAATATGACAACATTTACAGCAGTTAAGGGGCTCGGTTAGTTAGGGGGGCAGGTTGTATGCATGCATGCTAAAAGTTTCATCTGATTTTACTGCTTTTTTCTTAAACTGAGAAGTGATAGAGCCAATAGTGGTTAAGGTAGTAAGCTGGTTGCTAAATAGTTTTTAGCATGACACTTGATTCTTTCCCTAACAGAGGTCTGCCTCTTGTGCACAAAGTCTGTCACTAGCTTTCTACTTTCCCTTCTGACCTTGAAAATTTAGAAAGACAGGAGTCACTTGTCCATCTGTTTGAAATGGAAGTAGAAGTAATCTTTCTGCTTTTTATTGTAGTCTTACTATGTGAGGTTTCTGAGCAGGAACTGGACTTGCTTTGTGCATGGAATGTCACATATCAGGTTCTTTCTAGATCAGGTGCATAGGACAGAGACTAGTGGAATCAAGGGCCCTTCACAGTTGTCTCTTTTTTAAATCACCTTACTTTTTCCCTGGTTTTATTTAGATAATTTAATGTTGAATGGGTTTTTTGCAATAAATCTCTTCCAGTATTTTTGATGTGAAATTACTAACACAGCTTCTGTATTTTGAAGCCATGTCTTAGTTGAAAGATCTCACTGTTTGTCCTATTGCACAGTGCAGTAAGCTGCACAAGCTCTGCCTATTGCCCTGTGTTTTCTTTTTCTCATCCCAATCAAAGCTTTTGGGTTTTGTGGATTTTCAAATGTAACACCAAAAATGTCTCATGAAAGCCTGAGGTGAACATAGGCTACAAACTGACAGGAGGAATTTCAGATACTCTGGTAATAGTTTAGTTTATTCTTAACCCAAATTTTCTTAGATACAGTTGAAACAGTTTTGGAATAAAAGTGAACAAATCAAAATTTACAGGAAAGTTGTTTTCTTCGTGTGACACTGTTAAATGGATAGTTTGGTGAGATAATGAACTTCACAAAGCATGATGCTGTTATATTAATTGGTGTTATGTTGTAGGCTACTCATGCAACATTAACATTCCATTCCAAAGCATTAAAAATGCGGGGTTGTGAGCTTCATTTTGGAGGGGGTAGGTGTTTTTTGTGTCGCTCTATCGTAGTGGTGCAACAGTGTACAAAGTTTAAATTGAAAAATTCAAAGGAAGTGTATATTTTTTTAATGATTGTGCAATGTTGTCTGACATGTTTAATTCTTCTACAGATTAACACTAAAGCCCCACAATGTCCTTGAAACCACGAGTAGTTGACTTTGATGAAACATGGAACAAACTTCTAACAACAATTAAAGCTGTTGTTATGTTGGATTATGTTGAAAGAGCAACGTGGAATGATCGCTTCTCGTATCCTTTAAAAAAAGGAAAAATCTGACTTAATGATGTGTTTGTGTGATGTGTTTAGCACAGAGTAAACCTGTGTTACATAACAGTGATCTTGAGCAGCTTGTTGTTAGGCTGTACCTGTTATTAGGACTGTGAATAAGTTGAAAGAGATGGGAAATTCTGTATATTTGGAAAGTATTTGATATGAAAATCACCATGCTGATAGAAAGTAAACTGATCTTAGTTTTAGTCACTTTTGGCAGCTTTAATACTTATCTTATGCTAAAGCTGTTCTTACAGGTATTGAGTGTCCCCTATTCTGACAACGAGGTTTTCCTGTATGTTTAAGTGTTTGTGTGTAGTGAGGGAAATACCCAAGACAAGAGAGGGCACATCTTTAAGTTTGGGATGTGGGGGATGGCGAGACTGTTCTGTGTAAAGATTTCTCCCTCTTCTTTGCATTTCTAACTGTGCTGATAACTACCATACTAGACATTTCTACAGCAAAGATTAAAAAACCTTCTTCCTTTCCTCTGCTGTTATTGCCTCATTACTCGTGACAGTTCAGCTATGTTTAAAAATAACTACTCTTTCTGCATTTGTATGGTCTTTCTGCTCAAGTCACCGCTGTACATACGTTGTTGTAGTGGAAAGGTTTGTGTTTTATGTGTAAAATGGACCTATAATATTTTATAAGATTTAAGTTTCAATGAACTTCTTTTAAAATAAGTATAATGTTTCTAGCCAGTTATAATGTGCCCCGTGTCTATATATTCATTAGCCATTACATTGTAGTGAATAATTGGAGAATTTTAGGAGGCTTTACACCTGTTCTGCAGGGACTGGACACAGTTTAGTTTAATTACGAGGAGGAAGAATCATTTATACTTATTTATCAGTTTATTAATTCTTGTGGGTGAAAAAAGAAGCACCTGAAACGATCCTTATACATAAAGTTTTACTACATAAGCTTATTCTGTGTGCAGGAGCTTGACTCTAAGGTCTCATCTCATTCTGAACATGTTAATCATTTCTTAGAATTGTTTTCCAGTGCCTGTGTTTTGAGTGTGTGCATGTATGCATACACACACTATGTGTATGTATGCATAGATACATAGCTCATAGTTCTTGTGGAGACTTTTTTGGTGTAAGAATCTTTAAGAGCTCTTTCATTTAAAAATTTTGTCATTAATTTCTGGGGGCATGACTTGCCACCTTGTACTGAAGTCAAGTTCAAGTGACTCCAGAATTTAAAAAAATTTTGAGTTAATTAGGTGGGTACTTATATGCCAAGAAGTTGTTCTGTAGTCATTCTTTCTAAGAAGAAAGAAAAGCAGTTTTTGAGGCTTACATAATTCAGTCTTTATCAAGTGGTTAAATTCTGTAGCTTAAAGCTTTAAACATTTAAACAAGGGCATCTAAAATAGATTTAAATATAAAATAGTAATTGTTGCATGTGATGTATCGATTCTTCTTGTCACGCTGTTTTGCTTACAACCTCTTATGTGGAGACCTTGCACACAAGTCTGCTGTTGATCCTCTTTTGGGATTTAGTCCAGTTGATTGAACATCAGAAAAGGATTGCTTATGAATAGCAGACTTAGGAAGCAGTCTTGGAATAATCATTTGGCATGTAATTCTTAAGACCTTACTTACTATCATCTCTTAATTACATTCCTTGGAAAGTGGCACTATTAGTGCCTGATTTGGCACAGGCATGAACCTTCTGGCTTATTGTCTGTGGCTGAATGTTCCGAGGAGTTTGTGTAACTTCCAGCTTGAATGTTGGTTGTTTAGTACTTCTGCTTCATGTAACCAAACTTGGTGGTTTAACACAAGCTGCTCAATGAGTATTCAACAACTTGGTGGAACTGGTAGTTCTATACAGCTGGAATAAAACCTTTTTCCAGGTTTTATACATAAAGAAGACTAAAGTATTAAGGATATTTAAAAACAAAATTGGCATTTAAAAAATACATCATCTTGTTCTTTATTAACTTTTTATTCTCTCTTAAATTCAATTTAATTGGAGTAATGTTTCTAAACATCTACAGGGATTTTAAAGGAAATGTTCTATTAACTCTATATTTCTTATTGCTTAATCACTATAGAAAGGTGGCAAATTATTTTAATTGTTTCAATAAAACTCATACAGATTATGTCATTGATTATAGTGTCAGTTGATCTTCATCCTGTATAGTCAAGACAGTGATGTAGAAAAAAGGATAAGATACAGCAGTCACATCTGCATCAGTGTATTCTAAGCTTTCCCTTGTGCTGTTTGAGGCAGCTGAGATCCAGTGGAGTATGCAAATTGACAGTATTTTAGGGATGAGAGGCTTGTACTCCACATACTCCACTTCTAGAATTAATTTTTGCCCCACTAGTTCCCCAGAACTTTTTTGTCTTGAAAATAGTATTTCCTTTGTAAATTATGGTAATTTTATTGTTAAACATGGCTTATCTTTAAATAAGCATTTACCTCATACTTGAAATGCTAGAATCGCAATGAGCTGGGAACCACAATGGTGTAAGAGTTAAAATCCTCTGGAAAAGATCAACTGAAAGACCATATGTCACTTTATTTAAAATGTGAGTCATCCTGAGCTACCTTT
The DNA here is from genome assembly GCA_910950805.1 of Acrocephalus scirpaceus scirpaceus. Classification (NCBI taxonomy): domain Eukaryota; kingdom Metazoa; phylum Chordata; class Aves; order Passeriformes; family Sylviidae; genus Acrocephalus; species Acrocephalus scirpaceus. The sequence continues at coordinate 140,379,104 of OU383773.1, read as the reverse complement.
GACCTTCAGATTTCCTTTTAAGATTCTCTGTGGAAAGAGATGTGTATGAACTTGTTTCATTTTCTGGGAAATGAGTGACAGTTTTGTCTCTGTTTGAGGTGTTATTGTGAATACATTGTATCACTTTCAAGACTCCGCTGTTAACTTCCGTAGGCGTGGGAGTGCTTTTTTAAGTTAAGGCTTGGTTAGGCAGTGGTAGGTAGTTTGTCTGTACTTTGGTAACTGCCTTTTACCTAGAACTTTTTTGAACAAGTAGAGCATCAAGCTCTTCCTGTTGTTGTCTTGGGTTTTCCACCAAACAAGTTACAAATAAGATGAACAGTACCCAGGGGCAGCTGTACTTCAAACAGAATTATCTTAAAAGTATGCAGCATGGCCACTTGCTTTTTTTCACCATTTTTTAATCCAAGTTTGTTTTCCCTTCTCTAATGAACTGTTTCGCAAGGACCCTATGATGAACCAGGAACTTAAACATGTATCTTTAAAAACAACTGGCCAAGAAGGAAGAGTAAATAAAGTTCATATGGTCGTGATTCTTTCTGACTGTGGCCTGAAATACTCTACAAATTTTGGTTCTGTTACAGAATATTGATAAATAGACATTTTCCCAAAGCTCTACATTGGTCTCCTAGAGAAGTCTTAACGAGGTGCTTTTTTAACCCCAAAGACAATATTTGTGAGCTTTTATAGCCTTGGATGTAGTATTTTCTGGTTGATAGTAATTTTGTTGTTGTTCCTTCTTAGTTTGGGAATGCTTCAGTTTCCCATTGCTGGGTAATGCCCCTCAAATAGCAACTACCAAAGCACTTAAGTCACAGAAGGGTTTTGATGTTCTTGTTCTCAGTACAGAGTGAAGGCCCCTAGGCAGCAGTTTGGCTGCAGCTTCCTCTGGCCTTTCTCACCCTGCAGAACTGCATGCTCAACTGGAAGAACAGATGGCTTTCACCATTAAAAATAAATTATTGAACAGTGAAGCCTTCTTCCTGATGTTCTAAGGAACAGCAGTATGGGAAAAATGTGCTTTAAGTTTATGGAGTAAAATAGCAGTGATGATTAGTGATTAATTTGACCTCAGATTTTTTTTTTCTTTTTAAGAGAGTCACAGTGTTTTGAATATGGTACTTAAATTCGGATTCTGGACTCAAGATGGATAAAGAAGCAAGTACAAATTGAGCAAGAAAGCACAGTTTTGCTACAGTCATGGTAGCTTTTCTTTTGTAGAATTCCAGAGAAACTTGATATCCAGCAAGTAGTAGTTGGTTGATACAGGAGGAGGAGGTGCCTATTCAAGTGCTGCTGTGATTAAGCTCTTAGTTTGTGTATCCACTGATAGTAAACACAGTGGCAAATGTCAAGGAAGAATACTAGATTCAGCTTTCTTCATTTGTAAGAAAATTTTTTCTCTAGAATAAGGAAAGGCATGTTTGGAACATGCACGTTTTCATGAGGGAGTAGAGAAACCATTTTCATTGTTAAATAGGATTATAAAAACTAAGAAACTTGTTTACAAGATAAATTCAGAGATATTTGTTTGCTGCTTTCATCAAATAAATTGTCATTGCTATTTTCCTGTGCTGCTGTGGTGAAGACTGCCTCTTTGCTCTAAATTTGTGATAAGTTGTTCTTGTAGTAGAGATCTGTAGGTTTTGGTGATTCAGGTAGTGTAGTTGTGGATCTAAAGACAAAAATGTCATGTCCCCTTTCCTTGTGAATAAATTACGAAGGTTTCTAATTCTGAGTTTATTTTCTCAAAAATATCTTTGCATGGTGAAGAGTCTTGTGGCTTGAATTATACTGAGGATGCATTTGACTACTCACCATCCCTAGACTGAGAAAATTTGTTGGGGAGGGGAAAGTGTAAAAACCAATTATTCTTTACCATCTCTAAATAGAATATTTCATTTATCACTATTTAAGTTTGTTTTGATATTGTATTGGTCATTACTTTACAAGCTGATGTAGTGCAATTGTAGCTACTGTTACAAAGCAGTTAATGTTGCCTATTTTGTTTCTCAGTGTTTTTATTTAATGCTTTTTGCTGTTTTGAGGAGAATTCTAATAAAGATGATCTATATGAGTGAAATAACTATACTCAAGATTAGATTCTGGTTGGGATCTCTGAGATTCCAGTTGCCAGATAAAGGGTTTTTTCCTAATTAGTTTTCCTGCATCAGAATCTTCTTTGTTTTGAGTAGTAATTCTGTATAAAAATGTAACATGCATTTGGACAAGCTGTGTGATAAGAGCTTGACACTGTTCTGTAGATTAAGCAGGTGACTTCATCTGTCTTCTACCTCCTTTTACACAGGCATGTGCTTTTTTAGGGTAGATGAGAGGAAAGCAGGAAATCCTTGCTTGGCTTTTCTGAAAGCAAAGTTCTCAGTCATAACTTCTTTTCCTCAAGTTACTCTTTAAACTTGATACAACCAAAGGTGTAGCTCTGCAAGGTAATTTAGGGACAAAACCACCCTAAGGGTGGCTTAACAGTTTGCTGCTGCCCATTTAAGTTAACAAGTTTAACTGTTTTTTGTGGCTGTGATCTAAACAGGACTACTGAAATTATAATAATGATTAAAAAGAATACAATTTTTTTTTATCCACACCACCATTGTGATTATTTAATTTTCAGCGTCCCCTGAAATTGTTTTACCTGTGGAGGTGAGGGCAAAATGCAGGCACAGTAAGCTGTTTTGGACTCCAGGAAGGAAAACTTGAAGTCGACTTCACCATGTGTTTGCTCTGCTCTGTACTTGCCTAATCATGTTCTTGACCTAATTAGTGCTTCTTCCCATTATATGAGAAGAGTTTCAGTTCATGTTGGCTGCAAATACAGAATAATGGTTCTTGAAAGCTGCTTTTTCACCTTGAGATTATTTAATAGTATATTATACATAGCAAGTAAAGGGTAGAAGCCACATCAGTATGGGGCTATCAGAAGTTTCAAGATCTTAGCTTTAACATTACCTCAGCATTCGCATAAAAATGTAATATTGATGCTGTAAACTTGGGTTCTGCACAAGCCAATACTTACACTAATTTCAGAAAATGATCCATTTTATCCTTTTTTGTTTGCATGTTAAAAAATCCCCAAAACCTAAACTGCATGTGTGGAGAAGAAAGGGTTCTGTAAATCATAAACTTTGTTGATTTATTTTCACACTTCAATACAAACCTTGACTTTGAGCCCAGAGACATTTATGCTTTGTGTGTGGCCTATCCCGAACCTCTTGGAGAGAGACTTTATACTGAGACTAAAATTTTTTTGGAGAATCATGTACGCCATTTGCACAAGGTAACCTGTACAGTTACTGATGTCCGTGTAGGTGTTCTTCGTTCTTTTTTTGACCTTCATGTAGGTCTTTATGAGACTAAATCACAGATGACAGGGTTGCAGAGACACAATACTTGTATATATGAAATAGGTAACACGTCACACAACGTACACAAATGTAGGCAGGTATTGTAGGTACCTGTTGATATGCAAGACAAAAGAAATAATTTTCTTTTTAAGCCATTAGTTATGGTTTATGCAATATATTAGTTGGCTTGAAAAGCAAATTCTTTACATTAAATGCTTATAATCAAACAAGTTAGAGAAACATCTTCGTTTTGCAAATGTACTGTAGTTTGTCATTAGCCTTCTGTTTCAACAGAAAAGTACCTACTCCAATGTCTTGGAAACTGATTGTGCATACTCTGTTAAAAAAAATAAACAAAACCCTTCTGAAATATATGGGAAATAACACAAATGCTTGGGAGGAAAGGAAATAATGGCAAACTGTTTATTATGACAACAATATTTCTATGTCTATATAGCTGGGAGTTAACTTCTGTTTTATTACCTAAGACAGCAAATTTCTTTAGAATCATGATAGGATAGATGAATGGTGTTCATCTATATCAGTAAAAAGAGAAGTAGATTTAAATAAGATGCTTATCAGTGTCTTTAGTGTGTTTATAGGGGGTAAAGCATTGCAAATCCTGGATAGTGCTGCTAAATGGCTTCATGCTTAGGTACATGAGTATTTGACAAGATAGGCTGGATAGGCTGTCTTAATGAGCAGTTCCAGTGGTTACAGAGAGGATAATTCTGGCACTCTGTTAGACTAAATCAGTTCACTTAACTAGCAGAGAACTCTGCCAAATAAGTTTTTCCTCATTTATTTAGTGAGCTGAATGAGCTCACTTAGGGTAATCAAGCAGGTGCTAGCACAGTGGAAGCTGTGGGAAGCAGCAGAAGGCATACATCTAGTTTTTGAATTGGCTATCCACCACTTGTCTCTGAAATAATATTGGAAAACCTTTGCAAAATGCATACAGCAGAGGAAGGCATTCTCAATTCTGTTTTATCTACCAGCTTTCCTCTTTCATATTTTTTGCATTTTTTGCATTTTTTGCATGGTTTTTTTTTGATGCTTGAGCCAGATTTTAAAATTACAAACTCTAGAGAGAATTAAAGCTGAATTCCTAGGATCTCGTCCCCCCTCACAAATCATAATAATTAGTTTAAATTGTTGAACTTACTTCTCTGAAGTGTGAATCTGTTTTGAGAAGTTCAGTAGCTTTTTAGATGATGATTTGGTTAAATTTCAAAATATTTGAGCCTAGATTTGAAAAACTTTAATGTATTTTACGTTTATATGTATCTGTGCTTTTGTTCTATGATTCTTGGTAAATATAAGGACTTGTCTCTCCAGTAAGGCATAGTGGTTTTAAATGGTTGTAGGTGGTCAATTCTTCCGGTGTGCAGTGCATGTGGCTGTGTGAATATACAACTGATCTGTGTCAGTGAGGGAATTATCTGTGAGTTATCCCACCAGTTTGATGTGAGGATATGAACCAGGCTTATTCAAACAGGTACTGCTGAAAAGATTAATAGAAAATAATACAGTAGAGAGATTACTATTTTTAAATGCAACATAAAGCAAGTCCAGGTGTTCCAGCTGGCTTACCAAAACTTGATAGTATTAAGATATGTTAGCTTTTTGGTCATTGCCACAATTCTGAATATGCAAGTGCTATTCCAAAATGATAATTCCATGATAACTTTCTAAGTATGTGTGCTATATTTGTACTAATTCTGATGTGTGGGGTGTGTGTGCCTTCACAGAGAGTTCTGGAAGCTGAAGAGCAAGTACTGGTTATGTATCACAGATACTGGGAAGAGTATAGCAAAGGGGCAGACTATATGGACTGTTTATACAGGTAAGCTTTGCAAAACAGTTGTTAAACCTTGGAAATTATTGAAATGATCTGCAGTTTAAGTTGAAGAGTGCTGATTAGAGTGAGCAATAGATGAATATGCCTCAGGTCAATTTTGGAGAGAATATAGTTATGGTAGCAGAACATGTGAGAGATGGAATAATGCCTCAACAGGTAAGTATCCAAGATGGTTCCTAATGTTCTTTCATTACTAATATATTCTGCTTGATGTTGCAGTGTCAAATGTGTTGTGTATACACCTGCAGTGTATAAGCTCATAATCCTTGGAGTTCTTCTACAAGGATGGCACTGTACTGCAGTATGCGGTTGAACCAGCATGGTTTGAGTCAAAGCTTTAAGATATTCTGTTTTTTATAAATCAGTTGGAGTTCTTTTCTTATTGCATACCTGCTCTGAAAAATTACCATAATTTAGTTGACTCTTTTGTATCCTGGGTTCTAATTTGTGTAATTCTTCCAGCAGTGAAAACTGATTAATGTCTACAGATGGTAATCTTAAAGTTATTTTAAAACAGATTCCTTAAAATTTAATTAGGCTTACATCTCTGCTTTTAACCTTATAGGCAATATTTGAAACAGTACTCAAATGTGAGACACTTTTGAGCAAAATTCATAAAATGCAAGATCGATCATGTAACTGGCAAATAAGCTAAATCTTTTCTTTCTTCAGTGTTGATTTTGGTTTGGGTTTTTTATCCATCCTCCTCAGTACGTTTTGGTAGGAAAACAAATTTGGATTCAGTAAAATCCCACATGTGCTTAACTAAACCAAGGTCATTAAACTGATGGAATAAGGAACACTGAAAGAAACTTCTTCAGTTGTTGTTTTTATTAGTTCTGATGGTAAAAATAATAGATAAAAGCATTAGGCCGTACCAGTGTCTTGGTGCTGTAACTGGTTTCATAGGTGCTTGTAAAAAATCTGGTCTGTGTACTTTAATTTCAAGAGGTTGGGAAGGTTTTATTATCCAGCAAATTGAAATTAAGTCATTTAAAGGAAAAAAAAAAAGAAGGATTACAATTATTCATAATAAAATCCTGAAAACTAAACAAACATAGTGCAGCTTTTGCTTTGTTCCATTTTGTCTTTAAAATATTTGTAATAATACCAGCATATCAAGGTATAACAATTTTTAGTTTTACATGCTACTCTTAGTTCACTTTCTGTATGTACTGATGGAAGAGAGAGGGGTAAGTGAGGGGTGTGTAGGGCTTTCCTTTTTAGCAAGTTTAACGAGAAAAAGCAGATTGGCTGCTGTTGGCTTTGTTCACATGGGGGAAGATGGGAAAATGCCACCAAGGAGCCTGGTTAAGGCTGGTGTTCCAGCTGTTCCTGATGTCCTCACAGGTTTTATATGACATGGAGGGCCTGTAGCCTTCTAGAGAGACCTGCATTTACAGTTCATGGTTCATACCGATGGTAGCACAGGGTTACAGTACTCCGTAAGAATCTGAACGTAGCTCAGGTTGCTGTACTCCAGTTTGTCATCACTGCACTATGACAAGTCTTCCTTCTTCGGGCTCTTTGGTGTCCTAAATTCTTTCAAGTTCACAGGATTTCACAGTGTGTTCCCCCTTTTCTCCTTTGCGTGGCTTTTGCCTTCATGCCGAGACTGTTCAGACATCTCTGGTCTGGTGCAACCTCTGAAGCCAGAATCTCTTAAAGTGCTTCAGTTATCTGGCACTTTCCAGTGTCTGAAATTGAGCATCTCAAAACTTCTGGTTAGATCAGAAATTTATAAAACCTTCTCAGTTACCTCATTTAAGCATTTCTAATATAAGAAATATTACATGTATAGTTGTGAAATATATTAGCATTTTTTTCCCAGTTACCTGGGAAAGAAAAGAATGGTTCAGTTTAAAAATGTTACAATATTTGTTTTATGGGAATACTGAGAGTCAAGAGGGGTATTTTAGCAGGTCTTGCAAAGAATCCATTTTGTGTTCAGTAGTAAATACTGAATTTTAAAATGGCACTTATAGCATTTCTTCTTTATAACTGCTACTTAAAATAATTTCTGAAAATTCTTCTCTTTAAAATTTGTAACCTGGATGTTAGCTAGTTACCATGACCCGAGTAAGGGATCATAACTGACAAAAGTTTGCCCCATTAAAATTAGCAGTAGTTCTGTGTTTCAGTCTGAGAGAAACACAAAAGAGTAAACTGTACAAGTAGAAGAAAATACTTTTAACTTAAAAATATCTGATAGTAGGAGTGTTTTTCTATCATTAAAATAAACTACTATCACTCTAATACTAATCTGTGAGTTTAGGAGTTATTTTGCACATATATGTATGAGTAACTCAGCAGCACATGTTGAAAGGTTAGATTCTTACACAAGTATGTTGATCAAGAAAGTGCTGACAGTGATATTTCAGGTTCCTGTTTGATCTCAGTTACCAACACTACTGTTTTAATGTGATGTAAATTCTTTCAATGTCATTTGTATTGTAACATTTTCCTACAAATAGTAATGGCATTGGTTAAAGGAGGTCATATTTTGTGATGTGGAAGACATTCCACAATTCTGAACTTGATTTAAAAAGCTTTTTCTATTTGCCTGTTTTGATTAGAGTATCTTTATTTCTATAGGTACCTCAACACACAGTTTATTAAGAAGAACAAATTGACTGAAGCTGATCTTCAGTATGGTTATGGAGGGGTGGATATGAATGAACCATTGATGGAAATTGGAGAGGTAGGTATCTCTGAAGGTGGGGTTGGATAAAAATGGTATTCAGAATGCTATGAGTTCAGCTTTGTCCTTTGAAACTTTCACTTTTTTATGTCACAGAAATATTGTAGGTGTAAGCACTGTTCCCTTTGTAAAATGAGATTACAGTTTTGGTGTAGAAAAATAAGAGTGATCTGGCAGGGGAAAAAAACAAATATGAAAACTGTTGGAAAACTTGGGTTTTAAATGTGATAATAGAGCTACTTTGCAAACAAACTTCAGATTCTTAAGTAATACTGCTATCTAGAAAACATACTGAAGAAGCAGTATACTTTTGTCTTTGGAAGCCCTTGAAACATTAGTTTTTAGGCTTCTATTTCTTGATGTGACAAAGTATAAAAGCTTTTCTTGAGAATATCAAGGCAGTAAAGTTAATATTTGATCACGACTGGTGTAGGATTAGGTTTATGGCAGTAGCTCCTTTGTCCTAGAAAGTAATGGAGACTTGAGTCCTACATTCGTGTATTAAATTGCAGCACTATTTTGGTGAATTCATTGCTCCATTTCTTGACCTACAAGGAGCTTGACAAGCTTATCAAGTCTTTGTTTTGAAAGCATTTTCTCTTCCATTATGGTTCCTGTAGGATTCTATCTTTTATTCTTTGGATTGTACAAGGGCTCTCTGGCAGGAGTCAAGTTACTTGTTGTTCATCACTTTAGAATGGAGAGAATTACCATTTATGCCATTTTAGATGGTTGAAATGATCTGGCCTTTATCTACCCAAGGGCAACCATGTTTATTTTATATATAGTTCTCTTCATTCTCAGCATGAAGTTACATAAATAATGTCCAGTATTTTTAGAAGCAGAACTGCACTCTCTGTTCTGAAGTTTCTGTCTCAACATCACTCTTGTGTGGTAACAAAACTTTGGGAGCTTTTCAGTAATCCTAAACAAGTCTGTTCTTGCTCAGTTCTTCCGAGGTGTGTAGCAGTAGGTCTGTACATGAGAGCAGAGGTGCGTGTGTGGGCACAGCTTCAAACAGTTCTTCATCCCCACAAGTGTTCCAGACATTCAGTAATTGTACTAGGAAACATGCAGGATGAGATAAGTTAATGAAAATAGTCTGCCAGTGCTTGCAAGAGGTTACTTTTTTCCCTTCTGTATGTTATAAATGCATGGTGAAGGAGACTCCTTTTGAGAGTTGAGCTCCTATCACTGATTCCAAACTCTTGAGTTTTCAATGGCTCTGTGGGAGCCCTGAGCTAGAACATATTTAAGATGTGCCTTCTGGGGTTTTTTTTTCCCCCCAGAAATAGATTCTGGAAAATGGAGCAAACTGCCATGTTCAGTATTGCCAGTCTAGTTGGAGAAGATCAGTCCCTATCTTCAAGGGGGAGAAACTGTCTTGAACTAATACATCAGGTTGCTGGGTTGATCTGTCTGTAGTTTATTGAACAAGAAAATTCCAATAGGCAACTTGACTTTGCTTCCCACTGGTAGCTCATGTGTGAGAAGGACCATGCTAGAGACTTCATTGCAGAATAGATCTACCTGAGGTTGTTTCTCTTCACCTCATAGTCACAAAATGTATCAGTTCTTTTCCTTTTTTCCCCCCTCCCTTTCTTCTCTCTTTCCAGAGCTGGCTTCTTTTAGCTGGCTTCTTTCATTCTGTACTGGATGAGTTCCTGTTGTCTTACAAAAACTTAACTGTTCTCCAACTACTCTCCGCAAGGCGAGACAGTGAAAATCACTCCTTGGACAACTTTGGTTTCAAAACATGATCTGTCTTTGGATTTATAAGCAAACTTTTACCTCTCCTTTAGCCTGCTTATGATGCAGTTGTGTCAGATTTACTTTCTTAACCCTGTGTTGCAGCATGGGTGCTGAATAGCTGTGACAGCTGGAGCATGTTCATTTGTCTGCTCTTTAAAAAGGAGATTTATTTCACAGAGTGGGTCAGATTGGCAGTTTTTAGCTATGTGCCTGCTTTCAGTTAAGACATACCTGATTGATAGTTTACTGTTTAAATCTAATGACCTGTTAGTTGTGTCAAAGCTTTCTTAGAAGCAATATTCCCTCTGTCCTTACTAAACTTTGCAGTTTCATTTTTTCCCAGTCTGCTACTTCCTGGCATGTGTTTTTGGAGGTCTCCTATTTACAGTTGTTCTCTTTATATAAGGGATCACATTATCCCTTTTGGGCTTTAAATCTTACTTTGATTCAAGTGTAAAAGCTCATTTGAACTATTGCAATTGTGTTGTTAAAAATGGTATATCTTGGGAGCAACTACTTCACCCATAAGAACTTGAAATATTTGAGTCCACTTGACTGATTCCTCCAATGACATATTAGAAATAGGGTAGCCTATTCCTAATGTGAATTGAATTCCATTTGAAGTCAAATGTTAGCTTGCCAGTGACTTTGCTTAAGATGTAAGCATCTTAGTTTGGAGATGTTCTTTGTGTGTTGGATGAAAGAATTCTGTATCTTTGACTATGACCTCTGACAAATTGGCCAAGGGAAGTTCCCTTTTGTCAGCTGAGGGTTATTTTACAATAATTGTTAGAAATACTGGTGTTTGTACACTATCAGACACTTCGGGTAGAAAGATATGTTACTTGCATATTACTGTGCAGATGTTTTGTTTATGTGTAGTATCAAAGTCTGCCCTTGTAACCAACTTGCTTAGGGTCCTTATATGCTTTTGAGAATACTTGATGGGGTGGAACCAAGGAATGAATTAGTTCTATTAGATGTGTAGGAAGAATGCAGGCTGGGAAGCCAGCATTCACATACTGCCTGACTAGAGAAAGAAGAGGTTATGTAACTATTGGATTTTTTAAATCCTGAATGGGGAATTGTGTAATCTTTGATACCATTCTAGTTTGGTGTGGTGGTTTTTAGGGGATTTTTAAAATGTACTTTTTGTTGATGTAAACTTGTGTTGTGTCCTGACAGCTAGCTCTTGATATGTGGAGAAAATTAATGATTGAGCCACTGCAGGCCATTCTTATTCGGATGCTCCTCCGAGAAATAAAAAAGTGAGTGCTTGATTGTTTCTTGCTTTAACATAATGTGGGGGAATTGCACTTCTTTTTAATTTGAAAATCTGTGGACGTTGACAGAATTCTTTTATGTTTGTTTTTTTAAGGTAACTTATCTGATGATGATGGTCTATCAACTTTTCTCATTGTAGCTATGTATTTGTGGCTTTCATGTGTAGAAAAAGGCAGTGAATTCCCTGTAACCACAGAGTAGTGATCTTTCCATTTGAGTAGCCCTTCGTATCAATGGGCTAGGAAAGGAGTTAGAGTAATTGTCCAGGTCTCATAGGATGCCTTTTGCCTTTTTCTCCACCTGAGGCTGACTGCCTTTAGCTTCTGTGCTGTCAGTAAAGTTAAGGACCAGGCCTTGGGCAAAGATTTGCAGAGCCAGAGAAGCTGTGTTGCTTTGCATGGAACCCAGAAGAATTCTTGCTTATCTGCCAGGAAGACAAGGCTTCTGGGTTTCTCTTTTTCAGATCAGTACCTTCACTTAACATTTTTGGTGTTTGACTTGAATGAAATGAAGATAATTATTTTTTGCAGTTTGAGGTAAAGTTATTATTTTATTTCTGAATATAGTTTTGGGGGTGTTTTTTTTGTTTGTTTGTTTGTTTTTAAACTTCTGAGCAAAGCCAAAAACTTTTAAAGCTTTGATTTAAAAATTTTATTTTACTTCTAAAGGATCTTTTAATTTATGAATAAACAGAAATTTTGAGATCTACTACAGATCTTTTATGTAGTTGTAAGTTTCATCAGTTTCTGCACTTCTACCACTGTTTAGAGTTACTCTAGAGTTGCTTAATGTCTGGGGGTTTTTTTTAAGGGATTATTCAGGTGACCAGACTGGTGTAGGTAAAGTGAGGGAGAGAGTTTATTTGGCAGATTGAGGTTCCTTGAACATGCACTTGGTCAGAAAAAAATTTGTAAGGCATTGAAAACCTAATTTAGATAGTTTATTTGTATTTTTCATTCCTGAATTAAATATTTGACAACAAAGTAACGGATATGATGTCTCTTTTGGATGACATTTCTAAAGCCAGAAAGTATTTATTTGCTTCCAGTTGTTGAATTGTTGTTCCTTTGTAACCAGGACTAATAGTGCATTATCCATTTTTACTCTAACAATTTATTTTTACTGAATGCAGATTCCTTAATTCATGGTGAAGAACATTCTCTTTTGTTACATTAAGCACAGTGATGCTGAAGACCTGTCTTAGTTAATGTATATATGTCACTAGTGGTTGGGAGTGGAAATGTGTGTGAAAACCTTTTTCAACAGACATCTGATGCCCCTTAAAATAATGGTCTGTGTTTAGCTTGATCCTCATTGCAGACCTCCCCGTGGTGTTTAGATTAAGGCTGTCACTGGCTTTGGGAGGCATTAGATCTTGAGACTGTAACAAGTTGATACTATTTGTTACTAAACTATTTGGAAACTTTGAAATAAAACTTAGGTCATTGTCTCTAATGATTGTATTTGAATATTTTTCCATTCTTTATTAGGGAGTCTTTTGTTTGATCTCAGACAAATTAATTCAGTTCTGCTTCTCAAAATATGCATCCAACAATTCATACTAAGTTTCTTCTAGCTTCTTTGTGATCTGCATATCATTTAATGAATTGCATAAGAGAGAACTACTTCTTGTAGCTGTTTTTTTCCTGCTCTCCTGAAGTGCAGTGCTTCCTGTAGGGATTGTGAGGATGTAACAGTAGGCTTGTTGCTGTTCTTTGCTATAATTTCAGTGGTCAATACAGTTTTAAGAGACAATTTTAAAGACGCTGCTGCAAGTGACTTAAATGTCTTTTAGCATTGAGTTCAATAATTCAGGGATTAAATAAGATGGATATCCATAAATTATATCTGTCAGACATGCAAGAATATGCATGAGAATAATATAACCTTAAAATTTTAATAAGATTACTACGTGTAATTTAATAAAATTAATACATGTATATGCTTAAACACCTCTGTTCTACATCTTCTTCATAGTACTTGTTTGTGCATGGTTCAATTTATTACAATGCTCTAAATAATTAAATTAATGTAGATGGGACAGTTGAACTTCTAGGCAGGAAGTTTGTGTAGCATACAACAGTATGTGGAGTTGATAACCAACACTGTAGTCAATTGTTACATATAAAAGTGGCTTTCTTACTGCACTGGAAAAGGAAGCAGAGACACACATTTTTCTTTCAAATGTTACTTTATCAATGTATTTAACTGGATTTTTAAAAAAACTTCTGACTACAGCCTTGAGTGCCCCAACTTTTTAGAAGCTATAAGCTTGTGCAGTACATTATACATTAAAATAAGCTTTTTTTTGATACATGAAAATAAAGAATACAAGTGGCTTGTGGGTCAGCTGAACAAGATGGCTAAACTGATCTAAGAGTTTACTGACGCCGAGAAGGAGCAGGCTGTGCTCTACAGCCTTTCATGAATGAGTTTGGTGCTTACCTAGTCCCTTAGTGACTGAGCTCAGCTGCTAATGTGACAGAAAACCATTTTGGCTAATGTTTCACCAGATTGGCACAAGTCAATTCAGCAAAGCATTAGATGAGTGCCAAAGCAAAGGAAGAGAGATGGAGGCCTGTGACTGAGCAAAAGGAAGCAGGATTAACCCCCTTGAACAGCAGAGAATTCTTAAATCACTTAAACCTGTCTTGTCTGACTGCAGTCCTAATATAGAGTTTTGGGTATAACACTTTCTTCCCCCTTGCTCTAGCCCAAGCACTCCTTCTACAAGGCAAGCTGAATATCAACTTCAGCATTTTTGTTTCAACACAACAGGAAGCCAACAAGATCTTGAATTGTGAGAAAATTTGTCTATGAAATTATTAAACAGAAATAATTTTGAAATTACTCAGGTGCTATCTCAAATGAGTGATTAGTACTGACTAACTGAGAGAGGCTTCTCTACTAATGATAACTAACACCTTCTAACTAACTGGACCTATTCCTGTCTAAGCTGATATGTTATATCTAACATTTGTTTGAAATTAAAGGTATTGGAAGTTAACTTTTTAAAAAGTGTTTGGAACAGGCTCATCTAGTTCACAATGAATTCTGTAGGTAATTGGCCTTGAAAGACCCTTGATCTGACACAGCAGAGCACTACTTTTGAGTGATAAAATCTTCTTTTAATGGACCTGATACTTAATTATTGTACCTGAAATTTTAAAAATGTTCTTCTTTGGGGCTGTAGTAATACACTGTACAATACATGTTGAACATCCACTGTTAGCTTGAGCCTGAAGACAGGAACAAGATGGAGTTAATACAAATCAGCACAACTTTCTTGTGCATGTATTTTGTAGCTTTGTCCATTTCTTTTGGAAAAAAATAACTTGTCACCGCCTGAATTAGTGGAAATTGTGTTTCTAGCATTTTATCTTTTTATCCAGATTCCTTTCCAAACATCCTCATACCCTTATACCCATGATATCCTGTGACATCCCTGCTTCAACCTGTGTTGTAGCTGCTCTGTAGCTTTATGCATCTGTATTGCTTGCTGACTGCTGCCAAGAAGGAAAGTAAATGCTTCATAGACTTCTACCTTTGCAGGGTCATAATTTTCATTTTAGTATGGCAGTTGTTCTTACTACTACAACTTCCATGGAAGTTGTCCTTAAAACTTCTGTCAAATTTTGTTCACATTTGCACTGCACATTCCTGGTAGCAGAGGGCCACTGGTGTAAATAAAAACCTGAAGTGGCTGCCAGAGCAGACAAGGCCTGTTCTGTGCTGCGTTTATTTTCAAATATTATCTTTGTGCCATATATTATATTCATTTATTATCTCTGACCTCTGCTTCAAAAGCTTATTTCCTTCCTTCCAGCTCTTCCATGGGGCATGTCTCCTGTACTGACACAGCTTTTTTTCTAGTATACATTGTCCATTGAGTCCCCTGGGTCTGGCCATTGCTGTCCCCTCCCCTCCCACATGTGTATGGGCTAAGGTCTCAAGTGGTTGTGAACCAAGCAGAGGGAAGCTGGGACTTGAACTGTTCCTCCTCCTTGAGCAGTAATGCTGCTTGTGTTTGTGTGCCTGGCCCAGGGTCCTTTCCAGGTCCAGAGCCCTGCATGTGAGAGCTGGGCTGGGCTGTCTCTTTCTGGAGCCCTGCTTTGTAATATGCTCAATTTTCAGTTCTGTGGCTTCTAATGCTCCATGGCCTAGCCTGTGTCCACAGGCTGCATGCATCCTGCAGCTCTCCATGCTCCTGAGACCCTCTGGAGTGGAGTTGCAGGCTCAGGGCAGATGTTTCACTTTTCCTTTCTATGATTCTGTGCTGCTGCCTCTGCCATCAGACCCTGCAGAGAGATGTTGGCAAGGATGCAGGGTGTCATTGCATGTACCCAACCACAGGTTTATTCCATTGGTTCACCTCCCACAACCAGAGGAAATCTTCCTGTTCCCTGGGTGAAAAAAATCAGACCATCCCTGATGGAACCCATCAGTTCAGTTCATTTGTAATGGGTAATAAAGCTGCATAAACCACACAGTGACTGTTCATAATCTATTAAGAGAGCTAATTCTTTACACCCATCATGAGCTTAAGTTTTCAGATCTGAGAAAACAGTAGTGTTTGAAAGAAATATCCATAATTAATAGTGTTTAAATACATTAAGATGGTCTGGTGTGCGTAATACAATGACTGCTGGTGTGGCTATCCAGGTAAAATTCCACAGCTCATGGATATCCTCTGGAGTTTTTCCTGATTACAAACCAAAATAAAACATTAGCAAAATTATTTCTCTCCCGTTTCACCCCAGCCTCTATGGGTATATAGTAATGTTTGTTTTTGATGCTTAATCATAAATATAATTTTGTAAATCATATTTTAGTCCTATTGAACAACTTAGGAGTTACTTAGTTGTAAAGTACGTATGAAAAGTGGTCTTTTTTATAACTTTTCATGTCTTAAGGGGAAGTCTCTGCTGTGGGTCTGTTATGTCCAATCTTTGGAAAGGACTGAACACAAATGTTTTTAGCATGCAAAATGCTCGTTTTAATTACATCTATTTTCACCTGAGTGGAATTAAAGATAGCACTTTATTCACTTCAACTCCTTCATTTGAAGCTAAGAACTTGACTGGAAGATGTAAGGTTTTCCTTTTCTGATGTATGATTAAATATTGTGACAATGGGCCAGGTGTGTTATTTATTCCACTTGAAATCTAAATGTTGAATAATATATATTCAGAAAAAAACCCAGCATGCTTCTTGTGGTGCTGGTAAAAAGGATTGATTTTTTTGAAGGGGCAAGAGTGTGAAGGTAGTCTATATAATAAAGGCTCCAAATACAAGATGGAAATTTCTGTAGCTTTTAAACTACTTGCTTAGATTATGTAATTTGGAATACTTAAAACCTTAGCAAATACTTGGAGATTTCATGACCTTTAAATGCTTTCAAACAGTTTATGGATAACTATCTCAACAATTTAAATGTGTATGAGAAAAAGAAGTGCATTTTCTATTTTAAGATAAATCTTCTTCAATTTTGCCAATTTGAGCAGAGGAGTTTACTGGAAAATGTTTTCATCCAATTTTATTTCATTTGGCTATAGATGAGTTACATCAGATAGCTGCATTCTCATAAATGTTTACTTTGTCTATTTCAGTGATCGCTGTGGAGAAGACCCAAACCAGAAAGTAATCCATGGGGTTATTAACTCCTTTGTTCATGTTGAACAGTATAAGAAAAAATTCCCCCTAAAGGTAGATACAGATTTCTGATTATGTATTTTAATTTGGAATGTCAATCTAGCATATACATTATTTGTCCTTTAAAAAATTCTCTCTTCTAGTTTTATCAGG
Organism: Acrocephalus scirpaceus scirpaceus; assembly: GCA_910950805.1. Classification (NCBI taxonomy): domain Eukaryota; kingdom Metazoa; phylum Chordata; class Aves; order Passeriformes; family Sylviidae; genus Acrocephalus; species Acrocephalus scirpaceus. The sequence goes on along the minus strand of OU383773.1, from coordinate 140,362,342 downwards.
AAATTTTTGAGTGTCCTTTTCTGAATGAAACAGGGGAGTATTATAAACAAGAAGCTTCAAACTTATTGCAAGAGTCAAATTGCTCACAGTACATGGAGAAGGTAAGAGATTCTTCAATACACGTGCAATAATTAAAATAATTTTACTGATGATACATGTTGTCCTCTGCAGTTCTTGTGGTTGTTCTTTGTGTTATGCTTCCATGCAGTTAAAATGGTACTTTTTAGTGACATGGTTAATCTGAACATAAACTACAAACCTTAGATGGACAGTCAGTATCAAAATATTTCATAATAAGGGATGACTCAATGGCATGAAAAGTGAAAAAAAAAGACAGAAAATAAAACATGAGATTGATCAGTATTACTTCCTCACTTCCTTATTTTCTTTCTGTTTGAAGTAGGGTAACATGAGAGTTTTAGCAATATGTGGTTGGAGAAAGCTCTTGTTACAAAACATTATTAAAAATTACGTATTCTGAGGTGGATTTTCTTTCATTTTGCTTTGTAGTGTATGAAGTTATGTTGTGGTTAAATTACTTGTAATTCTTTTTCTTTGCTAGAGAAAATAAAGATTAATACACTAGGAGTCAGTTCTTGGTCCTATATTTTCCACACTACCAAGACAGAAGAGTTGAGAAAAGGGCTGTGAAATTGTTTTTAAGCTAGTGGTTACACACTTGTGATGAAATTCAGGGGCAGGCTAAGACTTCAACTAAACCAAAAGTGGTTTTGCCTATCACTAGCAGTATGCAGCTGCACTACTTTCCCTAGACTCCCCTCATATTCACAGGGTGTAAGTGCTTTTATGGCAGTATTCATGACTTATGTTATGATAAAGCCTATTTCCTTCACTGAGTTATAAAAAGAGCTTTTATTGATCGCTCAGATGTACTCCTGTACCTATTGAGTAGACGTTTACATAGAAGCAGCTGAGTTAGTCTTAGAGTTCTCCTTTTATTAGGTATCGTGGAAAACTTTCTCAGGAGGAATAAGAAGTATGATAAGAGAAATCGGGGAAGACAAGGTTAAAGGGAACAAGAAATTCCAAGATGAAAACTACAGAATGCTGGTAGACATCTAGTGGTGTCCAAGCCTAGTTAGACTAGATTATATTTATTCAGTAATAGCTGGATTCAGAAGGATAAATTTAATTTTTCAGCATCCTGCACAAGTTCTTTTGTAACTATTACTTATTCTTGTTTCTCATTCTACATACATACACTGTAGTATATTCTGGTGCTGTGTTGGTTGTCAGTATTTCTTCAGCTCGCAGTTTAAACTCCTGTCTGCAGGTTTTAGGTAGATTAAAAGATGAAGAAATGCGATGTCGGAAGTACTTGAATCCCAGCTCATATGGCAAAGTGACTCATGAATGCCAACAGAGGATGGTAGCTGATCACTTGCAGTTTCTACATGCAGAATGTCACAATATTATCAGACAAGAGAAAAGAAGTGGTAAGTCTCACTGGTCACAAAAAGACTGAAATTATTTTTGTTTTCACTTAGCATTGCAATTTCCTGTCATTTTTCAATGACCTTCTGTGCACATGAGCATTTTCAACTAATGTTGATTATCTAGAAATCTCCATTAAACCCTGAATAACATTTTTCTTTTAGCATGTAACTAATTTTTATTCTTCCAAGTATATAGTCAAAACTTTCATTTTACTGTTAACAACCCTTCTTTCAGCTAATGCTCTTTCCTTGTCTTAGTCATCTTAAAAACACACTGAAGTCCTGTGTCCTGTAGAATTGCTCATCTTTTATCTTTATGTTTTCATTTGTAAGCTAATGGCTCTGTCTTAACAGATTTCTTCATCATCACTTAACAGGCCAGGCTTATAAAATATTTTGGCTTCTTTTCATAGCCACTTTTTATTGTCCTGAATCTTTCGTGACCTCTAATCCCAAATCCTTTTTAGAGAAGGAGATGCTCTTGTTGTTCCGTTTCCTGCCTGACTAAAAAAAAAATGCTTCCTGATGACTACATGTCTCTTACCTTTGAAAGAATGTTATTCTTGCATGGAAGATGATATCTCTTATGTGAAACAAATTATTTTTCACAGTCAAACTCAAATTGTATCTAATAATGGTGTATTCAGTTTCCAGGGAATTTTTCAAGTTTGATCAGAGTTTGGATCTGTTTTGTTTGGTTTCTTTTCTGGGGGTGCAGGGAGGAAAAATATAATAAAAATAGCAGTTGCTTGTTTAGAGCTTTTCTCACCTGAGAAAAATTTCGAGCTACCACTGGAGGCAAATAAAAAGTCAAGAAGATATCTAAACTGAGTTTGGTCAGCTGCTGCTAAGCGAGGCCAAGGTTTAAAATAAACTAGCCCACTGTTACTCCACATTAGCCCACCTCTCCGAGTCTCTCCTAAAGAGGCTGTATTGGAAGAGTGAAGCAGTCACATTGGCAGGACTCAGTAAATACTGATAATAGGCCTCCTCTTTCCTTTTTTGTTTTGTCAGTGATCCACTGTATGTTAATTTTCTTCTTTCAAAACAGTTGGGCTTGTTTCAGTCTTAAACAAGTTCTGTGTGAAATTGTGATACTATATTAAGTGTTAAGTTTTAGTATTTCTAGGTGTACTCTATAAAAATGTATCTCTGTTACAGACATGGCAAATATGTATACTCTACTTCGTGCTGTGTCGAGTGGTTTACCTCATATGATTCAGGAACTACAAAACCATATCCATGATGAGGGCCTTAGAGCAACCAGCAATCTTTCTCAGGAAAATGTGAGTTTCCTCAGGCAGCTGAAATTACTGTTTGATAAAAGTTCTTGATTAAGTGTTCACCCTTTTCCTGTTAGTTTATCCTGTTTGTTTGTTTGTTTTTAATTTTGCCTACATAAAATTGGTTTGGAACATGATGGATAAGTTGTAACTTGTCATCGGCATGGTTAGCTCTGCCACATTTATCTGTCCTGGGACCTGATTGTTGTAATTGTTGTGATCTAACCAGAAACCACTGTAGCTAGATATTTCTCATTGTTGTTTGCTTAATAATGCCAGGGCAAGTAGGACCTTTTGTTCCATGTATGCATTTTTTTCCTGAGTTTCTCTAAAGTCAGTGGCATTTGCTGTTTTGATATATTAGGAGCCAGTGATTCCAATTTGTAAAGACTTGACATCCTGTCCTGATTTCAATGTGGTGGTTTTCATAATTGCTTTGTAGTCATTTTGCTTTATATTGTCACGTAGTTCCTGAAAATATTATTTATTTTACTAAAGTGTGTTAAACTTTTTTCCATTCATGTCTATTTAAATTACTCAATTCCGTTTTTGTTTCTCCAGCATTGCTGTTCAGAGACAAACAACAGGCATTCATTTGACATTGTATTGGTGCATGTGTACATCTTGCTGTCTAGATCTGTGCTCACTTTAGGATGGTGACTTTAGCTATCCAGTGTTTCTGTCTGTGATAATACATAAACACAAAGCTATTGTACAGTCACTCTGTTACTGACTGCACAGGAATGCGTAATATTCTGTGACTCCCATGTGCATACTGAAAAGGGACTGAAGTCTTTAGTAGTATACTTTGCTTTCAAATTACTTTCAGGTTTGTTGAACTTATTCTTTCAAACTAATAGTGTCTACACAGACAAATAAATACAGGCCTATGAGGGTGGTGACAATTCACAACCTTATGTAGATCATTTCAAAGTGTGAAATACTCGTTCTATTGTATAAATTATGTACTTTGAAACATTTTTAATGTGTGATCTGAGAATGTACCTGGGGAATTATGCTACAGAGCCAGTGCCTTGCACACTGTTACAGTTGTGCCTGCCAGCTTGTCTGTGTAGGGACTCCTCCAGCTCATGTCAGTCATTTCTATGCAGAATGTGATGCTGGAATGTAGTGCACAAAATTTAATTGGTATCTGTCCTGTGTAGGAAAATGTAAAGGGATCATCCAGAATTTCTGTCTCACAAGTCACTGTGTAGTAGAAGCAGCAGTTCATTATATCTGTTACTTGATTGCTGTATTTATATTGGCATTAATTATTTTCAAAAAGGCTAATAAAGTATTTTGGGGAAAAATTAGATGGCATGAGAGCAGTATAGACTCAAATCTATGTTGGATAGCAGGATTGTAAATGTAGCCGAGACTTTTTATTTCCAAAACATGCCCTAGCATCATAGTGTGAGAGTACAGCAATCCAGAATCCATCCTCTCAAAATCACTGTAGTATTAACCTTCTCAAAAAAGAGTAATTAGTAAAAAATCTACAACTAATGTAGATATGTTTGTGTTAAATACTACTTTTCTCACTAACTTGCTTTCTGTTTTATCTACCCTCTTTAGATGCCAACTCAGTTTGTGGAGTCAGTTTTGGAAGTACATAGTAAATTCGTTCAACTGATTAACACTGTTTTGAATGGTGATCAACACTTTATGAGTGCCCTCGACAAGGTAATTTTTACTTAAGTAAACAAAGCATTGGAAAACAAAATCCAGGACCCTCATTCAGGCTCACCTAAACTCTTCATGGCATCAACACATGTTCAGTGATAGTTCATATACAGTCTTTCTAGTTTAGAAAGGCAATGGAGCAAAAGACAATCCAGTGTAGGGGAAAAGACATATTAAAGGAGACCATTTTAATACTTGTTTTCTGACAGAAGGACTTTTCTTTTCATCATATTTCAAAACACAAAATGGTGCTGATCCGTTCAGTTTAAATAAAAGTGCAGATTATAAATAGGTAACTGGTGAGATTTGGGAGGTTTGGTAATTGTTACATGCATTTGAACTTGAATTTGCTTGCTGAGATATTGTTTATCCTGAATGCTCTTAGAATTACTTCCACAGAATCTTTGCTTAGAATTTTTAAGTTGACTACAAAGAATATCTGGAAACTTCTATTACTACAATCACTGCCATAGGTATATAGGTATATAGGTAACTTTTTCCAGGAGAGAGCTGCACTTGAATTTAAATAATAAATATAGGGAAAGAGGCTTGCTGCTCTTAAGTTTGAAACATATAGCCATGCAGGTATTCAAGAAAACAATTCTAATTATCATAAATTTTAATATGAATCATTATTAATTATAACTAATAAATATCTTTCCTTTTTTAAATTTACTTTCATAGGATGCACACATACAGTTCATTGCTCTTTTGTGGTGTGTTCACTCGTTGCAGTTTATAGTTAATGTCAGAGTCTAAGCTTTGATGATTTTCAAGTCAAGGTTAACCTGAAAAGGCATAATGGAGAAGGTACCAGTGATGGTAGCAGTAGTGGTTACTCATATGTATTTGTGACATTGATAAAATAATTATTTAGCATTTTAAAACAAATACTTCAATACCAAATACATTTTTCTCTCCATTGCAATTAGCGTCATGTACCAGAAGGTAGAGTAACACAAGACTGACAACTTCATTTGCTGGCATATAGGCAATGTACTTTTTCTTAAATGCATCCATTCTTCATTTCATTGATCTTTCTTACAATAAATACTTAAAATAATAATGTGCTGTTAATTTTTGATGATGGATATCAAAATTGCCATTGCTGCTTCCAGTATTATTGTAAAAGAGTGCTCCAAGCTTTAAAGAGTTTCCTATCTCTTGTCAAGTCATGCATTCTTTTCTCAGAGGAATTCTAAGGACCTATAAGAAAATTTTGGAATCTTGAGGTATTGTACAGAACAGTTCCTTCTGTCAGTTTGTCTTTATAATAACAGCAACAAGGTCTTCCTTCTACAGAGGAACTATAATTCCTGGAAACAATGATCATGCAGTATTTTTGGTTCACTGTTAGTTTACAACCCTAATTTAAATGTGACATGTAGTTTAGAAACTCCATTATTCTAATAATCTTTCTTTCATTTCTAAACAGCTATTATCTCTTGTGGTTTTCATCATATTCAAGTTTTCTTTACCATAATATTGCTGTATACCAAAATCTTCACAGTTTTGTGAAGTTTCTAATCAACATAATTTGTTCTTCGGTTTTCTGTAATTATTTGTTGTCCTCTACTCTTTCCACTTTTACTAAATTCTCAACTTAAAAATGTTTAACAACCAAATTCTCATAGAGCAGTAATTTAAACTTTTTTATTGTTTCTTTTTTTATCCCCTTTTGTGCAGTTCAGTTTTCTAGGATCTCAGATGGTCTTTGCCCTGAGGTTTTTTTGATTTCTTCAAATTTCGTTAAAGAAAAAAGTTAGAGTCATTGACAATTTTTCTCTTTGCTCCATGTTTTTATGTAGGCTTTGACATCAGTAGTTAACTATCGGGAACCCAAGTCAATCTGCAAAGCACCTGAATTGGTAAGTGGTGCACACAGAAAGTAGTAATTCCTGTACATAAGCATCAAATGAATTGCCATAGGGTCCTTCACATGCCTATCCAGTTCTCACACTGGGTGACACTCAGATGTGTAATCAGTAGTAACAGCTAAGCTGCACACACATTTTGTGAGTGTGCAAAATTGCTATGGTTCTAATTTTTGATATTTTCTGTGAATTTAGGATGTGTCTGTGGATGTAGAATGTATCATTTGCCCATGAATACAGCCCTTGTATAGAAAGTGAGACTGTGACTTATTTTGTGTTTGAACTGTTGTAGAAATTTGGAAATACCTTGGCATATGTTTGTTCTCAATCTTGACAAGTAGGTTTGGGTTTGATTTTTCTTTTTTTAATTTGAGCTGGCCAAATACTGTGACAACTTGTTAAAGAAATCAGCAAAAGGAATGACAGAGAATGAAGTAGAAGACAAGCTTACAAGTTTCATTACTGTTTTCAAGTACATTGATGACAAAGATGTATTCCAAAAGGTAACTTTTCCTATTCAATAATGGTTTAAATGTCACATTTAAAACATGCTTGAAGAATGTGGTTATGCTTCTTAAAATCCTCATCTGTGTTTTCTTTAATGCAGTTCTATGCCAGAATGTTGGCAAAAAGATTAATTCATGGTTTGTCTATGTCTATGGATTCTGAAGAAGCGATGATAAATAAACTAAAGGTAAGGTAATATTCTTCTAACACAGAATAAACAAATGTAGGAGTGTGTAGTGTTGAGAGGGAGCAGCAGAGGGTGCCAGAGGTAACTTAGCAATCAGTAAATCTGTTTCCAATAGCTGAAAGCAAAAGCTAGTGTTTGGTAGTCTGTGAAAGATAAAAGGCTGAGTATCACCTAGGCATTTGAGATTTTTATGAGGTTTTGGATAATTTTATTAGCTGTGTTCAAGTCATTCATGTTAACATTAAAAAAGTACCAAGGACTTTCATAAACATATCTATCTTTTGATTTTATAAAACAATATTTTTCATACAGATTAATGTATATAAGGTGAAACTAAGATAAAGGTGATAATTTTATTTTACAGCGTTTGTTTTTATTGTAACTAGTGTTTTCTGTAAATATAACAGCACTTCTGCTGACTAGATTTTCATATTGTATTAATGAGGGAACATAATTTATATGATGAGTACTGTTTTCACTTTAAAACCTGTTACAATATTTCTTCACAGCAAGCCTGTGGTTATGAATTTACCAGCAAGCTCCATCGAATGTATACAGACATGAGTGTTAGCGCTGATCTCAACAATAAATTCAACAACTTTATCAGAAACCAGGACACAATCATTGATTTGGGAATTAGTTTTCAGATATATGTTCTACAGGTACTAATGTATGTTTATTGCTGCTGAGTTATTTGTATTTATTTTTCGTGTTGAGATAACAAATATACAATTTTTCTAATTGAATACTTCTTTATATGGAAACTGATGGCTTGTGGAATTACTTACTTACCTAGTGTTTCTTTGTAAAATCAACCCACTAGGTCCCTAAACAACAGTGATATAAAATTTCAGTCTCAATTAATACCTCTGTGGGGAGTGCAGAAGGGGCAGTAAAAAATGATCAGTAAAACTTCCGAGTCAATCGATTGTCTTATAACATAATGTACACTATACATCCACCTAAGAGTGTTATTTTTTCTTAATATATATGTTGTATGAAAATGTTAATGCTTTTATTTTCCCAATATTTATAGGCTGGTGCATGGCCTCTAACTCAGGCTCCTTCTTCTACATTTGCAATTCCTCAGGAACTGGAAAAAAGTGTACAGATGGTAGGTTAGTAGGAGGCTTCCTGTAAACATGTGGAAAATGTAAAATAACTCCAAATGAAAAATCATCACTCTAACAGAGAAAGACTTGAGCTGCTTCATTTTGATTGTAAATTATGGCTATCATGTTTCCAGTCCATATGCAATGTGTAGGGGTCACTCAAATACCTTACTGAATTTATGAATGTATTTTCATAGCTTTTTCACATCTCTCTTCTACACTTTGTGATTGTTGAGAGAGATGTTAATAAAGGCAATCAAATGAACTAGGTTGATTCTTTGCCTCAAAACCAACTCCTAATATATAGATAAAAGAAGATTTTATTTCTAATATTAAATCTGAATCATCTTAATAGCAGATTAGGATGCAAATACAGGTGTCTCGTTCCCTGTCCCATAGAAGCTGTTCAAACTCAAGCTTCGTGCAAACTTCTCTAAAGCTTGTTTTATGATTTCTCAAAGCAGTAAAGATTTTGCTTTAGCAAAATATTTTCTTCTTATGTGATTATTTCTGCTTTGTAGAGGTATATTGTTGCTTTTGAGTATATTATTGTATTCTAAATGTTACCTGTACAATATTTGTTAAAATACAAAACATTTGTGTTGATGTTTGCTAAGGTGTATGTAATAGTGAAGTACAATTTAGGCAAAACAAATTTTGTATTATTGGACATAAGAGATTTTATAGCAGTTTTCATACCTTAAATTGTTATTTGATGTAAGTTATAATGGCAGATGCCTTTTTCTGTAGTGAAGGATCTTTTTCTTGTATTACTACTGAGTATTAGGACTACTAAGTCAACTTCAATTTCCACTTAATTGGCACTTGGTTTTAGCAGTATAATAGTTTCCAACCCAGACTACAGGATGACCAGGTGACTGATGAGATTTTGCTGTCTTTGTGGGTTTAAAATAGGAGTATTGTCAGTTTTGCCTCAGTTGGAAAATTGGTACAGAATTGTGTATCAGAAGCAGCTTGGAGACTGGGTTGCTTGCCTAATTTCACTGCTTTTCCATTTTAAAGGAGCAAAGTTATTCATATGTCACTTAGCTAGAGATCAGTGCTTTAAATTAGAATTCCCTAAAGAAACAGAACATAACCTTGAGGGGGGAGTCTCTGAAAATTGTCTGACAATGTCTTTATTTAATGTCCAATTTGATCATTTGACCCATGGAGAGAGTTCTCTTGGGATTCTGACAAGGGTTTAGGAAAAAAAGGAAAAAAAAAGTTTTACAGCTGCACTTCAAAGTGTGTGAGTACCTCTGTAACTGGGCAACCTCATCAGCAGCTTTTTTCAGGAACTTCCTGTAAATGTATATTTATCTGGCTGGTGTACAAATACTGGTTTTCATACTGTGCAAGCTTGTTGGTGGAGAAACACCTAATCCTTAAAAAGGTCAAAAGTCCTTGTTTTTATGTTTTCTTTCAATGTTAATCAGAGTTGCTGGACCAAACCAAAATAAGCCAAATTAGTGTGTGTACACAGTGTTGGCATTGTGGGGTTTAGGGAGTTTGATCCCATTTTAGGGAAAGATTCTTCAAATCTACTTAAGTTTTTCTCATTACCAGAGGTAGACCTTAAATTAGGATTCAATTATCACTCATCTTCTAAAGGAAAATGCTGTCATGAGTTCATCTGCAATGTTTGCATCCATTGTGATGGACATAAAACCAGTATTTCTTCATTAGGGTGGTAGGGTGATGATAAACTGTTGTGAGTAGTTATATGTCTGACTAATTGGTGTTCATTTTGTCTTGCAGTTTGAATTATTTTACAGTCAGCATTTTAGTGGAAGGAAGCTTACTTGGTTACATTATCTTTGTACAGGTAAAAATAAGTGCTTTGCTAAACTTATGATCTAACAGTTACTTGCTAAAAGTTCTTTTCAAATGACAAAAAAATGGGGAGCTGGAACATTATTTTTCATATAATGTCAGTGGACATATTTTGGTTTATAAATTAATATTTACCACCTAGAATTTCCAAAATCTATGTTTTGAAAACTTATGATTTACTAAATCCAAACTAGAGTTGTGTTTTCTTAACTGCAGAAAAGCACTGCAGAACTGCTGAGTTAGTAACAATTGCCCTGGAATTGTTTCTGTAGTATAGCTGTTGCTTACATAAATACTAAATAATTTTAAGAACGCATATTGTACTATTTTACTCAAGTATGTGAGTATCTACATAAATGCATGCTTATATTTATATAGCATATAGGAATATATGTTAACTATATAGGAATATATGTTAAAAATACGTTAGAAGGTGTATATTAAATTATAGTTTATTTTAATAAGTGGCAGTCAGTCATGTTGTATTTCAAGTGCTTTCAGTATCAGGCTTTAACAACTGAGCACTGCAGCATATCACATGGAGTTGAAAACCATACTAGCCTACAACAATGTAATGTAATGAAAGTCTAGTTCTGGCAATAGAAAGTTGCTGTTAACACACCCTCACCTTCGCACAGACAATCTAAGTCTGCTTTCAGGTAGATTTCTTTAGTGCTTTTAGTGTTTCATGGGAATTTAAAAAGTGTAAGAATATGAAAAATTTTTGATCGACAAGTATTTTACTTTGTTTTTGATTCTTTCCTTTAAATTTCAACTTTCCCATTAATCACTATTCTGAGATTCTGTGTAAGCTGTTAACTGAAGTTTATGCATTGCAATGTGTTGAGACTGCTTGGAATTTCTTTTTTTTAATCATTATATATTATATTGCACTATTTGTCTAGTATTGGTAGTTAACCAGGGCAAGGGGGTTGTTGTAGGCCACATTGTATATGTGTAAATTCACAGCATCAGTTGTCATTATTCCATTTCAAGTGTTAAATACAGACTTGGCTTAAATGTCTGGAAATGTATGAGGAGCTCTAGTAGTTAGGCTTTAGATGACTTTTCAGCACCTTTCATCAGTGTATAAAATAGTACTTGTATCATTACAGGTGAAGTAAAAATGAATTATTTGTGCAAACCTTACGTAGCCATGGTCACAACATACCAAATGGCAGTGTTGCTTGCCTTCAACAACAGTGAGACTGTCAGTTACAAGGAGCTTCAGGATAGTACACAAATGAATGAGAAGGAACTGACAAAAACCATCAAATCTTTGCTTGATGTCAAAATGATCAACCATGACTCAGACAAGGTATGCCATAATGGTATTAAAAAGTTTCATGTTTTCAGTCTTGTCATTCTGGTATTTGTTGAGGACTTTTTTTAATATCCATTGTTCATTTTTATTTTTCTAAGCTTTATTTTTGACCCTTGTGAAAATTTGTAAATCTCTAATTATAAGGAAAGAGACAGGAAGAAGTAGAGTGCCTGTCATACAGGCTTTCTATGCCTATGGCAGCATGAAAAGGTAATAATGCAGGGACTCTCTATTGTTTCTGTTGCCTTGCTTTCAAAGTTGTCCTGAATCACAGGAAGGAGCCCAAGTAGTAAACCAGAGTCTTACAGTGATCCTAAAAAAAATATTTCTGGGATTAAGAGACTGAAAGCAACGGCAACCATGTTCTTCCTTGCTGACAGATTACAGGAGCAAGAAAGAGAGCAAGGACTTTTGTGAGAGGATTTTTGCTCAATTTGCCAGACTTATCATTTCATGAGTTTCTTGGAATTCCAGTAATATCTGAGCTTTGTTTGTGATTAAGGCAATGGCTGATATTTCTTTTTCTGACTCTGTCTCATCATTCTGTATAGCGTATGTGAAACCTTTTCTCCCCATACAGCAAAGGGCACAGACTTTACTCTGTTAAGTAAGAAACAATGCCTTAAATTTCCATACAGACATTAGCATGTGCTTCCAGCTCACCCAGAAAGCCCACTATGCAGACAGTATCAGACAGAAGAAACTGAGATAAGCTGTTCAATTCACTTACAAGAAGAAATCCAAAGCTGCTCTGATAGCTGCTTTTGTTTTTAACCAGGAAAATTTTAGAAAATGGAAGGTGAGATCACAAGGAAGATCTGATGCTTGGCTGAAGCATAGGACATGCTTCCAATACCTAGAAATGAGCTCAGGTTGGAACAATTGCTGGGAAGATGTCTGTTAAACCATGGGTCAAATAAAGCACTGGGAGCTATTACAGGAAAGAGTGAGACCTTTAATAATCTTAGAATGTTGCGTGTTATTTCAAGGATTTACATTTATTTATGTCCATTGTATAAGTTTCACCCAGTTTCTTAAAGCTTATGTCATAGAAGAAGGAATAATGTAGATTTCAAACCCTTTCACTTTTATTGTTTACCACTGCATTTTCCAGTTCTTTGCCTTCCAGGCTATTGTATTCAAGTGTCTTACTATTTGTGTTTTCTTTGCACTCCATCCAGCAACGTGATAGGAGATCTGTAGACAGTCTATCAGCTTACTTACTAAATAAACAAGTGACCTTTAGTGGCTTAAGCAGTGAAATTCAATACCACAAACTTCTCTTTACCTGTATCCGAGCCAAACAGAAAAGTAACACAAACTTCTCTTTACCTGTATCTGAGCCAAACAGAAAAGGACAATGTAGTAAATGTTGTAGTTTGCTTTTGCTTGTTTGTTCATTTTTTGAATGAGTGTCGGGGAAAGAGCATGAGAAGCTTTGGGCAAAATCTTCATTGGTTCATTAGAATCACGCTTTTTGAGTTCATGCTCAATACACAATTTATTTTGGTTTATATTCAACTGTGTCAGCACCATAATGTTGAAAGTTAATGTTAGCACATTTTTTGTTAGTGTATTATTTTTAAAGCTCTTGGTCTTTCCCCTTTCATATTATATTTTCCATACTAGCCTGGTATCCTGGTTTTTATATAAATTGTAACAAAGACTATTTGTTGCAAGATATAAAATTAGAATTAATACTTGTTTGAGTACGTATTTAGATAAATATTTTCTGCATTTTCTAAAATGCTTGTGCTTTAGATAGTTTGGCAAGATTCCAAGGTCTCAGAATCCCAGTAATTCTGCTGGAAATTGGTAATACTTGTACAGACTCTTGCCTGAAAACCACAGAGGTGTGTCCTGTCATGCTGTGTTGAATGTAAAGGTGTTTATACTGCAGGGGGAAAAAAAACCATATATACACAGGTATATGTGTATATATATGTGGAAAAGGATTGAGATTCTGACAGGAAAAAAACAGAAATCTGCAGATAGATGTGCACTGCAGAAGTTGCAGTTTGTTAGCTGTTTCTGCTATAAGATAACAAAATGCTTAGATGCTTTTCATTAAATTCTGGATGACAACTTCGGTAAAAATTACGAAAGCAGCAGCTCCCCTTTAAGGTCCTATGATAAATAAATGCAAATCTTACTTTCTTTGCAGGGAGAAAATTACTTTAAATGGAGAGTATAACTAAGATAAGCTATTGAAGTATTAAAAGAGAAATTGGTTGTTAATAAAATACTTATGGCAGAATTCTTCATAGTGTTTTCTGAAATAGACTTGATTTCTAGGTCAGTTAAACTAGCTTTAAAAATTGACCCGGTTCAAGTGGCATTTTAGAATTTCCAACTACAAATCTGAAATTTTTTCTGTGTATGTAAGACCCTAACTGTGACTTGTCAAAGTAAATTGTTGCTATTTTCTGGTTCCATTCCTGGTTTTTAAAAATGATTCTCTGTTGCAGGAGGATATAGAGACAGAGTCTACGTTTTCATTAAATATGAACTTCAGCAGTAAACGAACAAAGTTTAAAATTACCACATCAATGCAGAAAGACACGCCACAGGCAAGTATTCTTTGGTGTTTTAGACTGAATAGCTTAGAAAGCTTATTTTTCTAAAATGGAATTTACTGGGTTAGTTTGGTGTAAGCAGATATCAGATTCCCTAAGATTTGCAGAAGAAATTTTGTAGGTTTAAAGCTTAAGCAACACAATTTTTTTGTATTTAAAATATAGGCAAGAGAAGATGAAATAGGGAGCAAGAAAGTAGAAGAAAAAGATAAGCAAGATGGTAATACCAAATGGTATTGCTGTTTAGTCTATCTTGTGAGACTTCTTTTTTGGTGGTGTTTATAAAAGCAACTACTGCAAGAACAGCAGAACCAATCAACTGTTTTCCTATGGGTTTGTGTCCTTTGGCAACTAAAATCAACTCCTGTGTTGTTAATCCGTGTTCTCACTGTATCTCCTAAGACACAGGATTTTGTACAAGATAGGTATGTGCTGCCAAGCTATATACATTATAGTCAATTCTGCTTGCTTTTCTCCCTTGCAAAAATGTTGGTTTAGATGCCTCTCTCCTGCCTTCCTACTGACTTTCATGAAACCTGGTATCCTTGATTTATGGACATGCTTTTCTGGAATTGAACTACACCTGCATTTTTGTATTAGTTCACCACTTTTAGTAAAGTAAAAAGTATAGATTTAAGATATTTTTATGCAATCTTTATTGTCTTACTGTATTTTGAGCATTACTCAAACTTACATAACTTACATTATTTTGAGCATTGTTCTTCCTGTATCACAGGAGATGGAGCAGACCCGAAGCGCTGTAGACGAAGACAGGAAAATGTATCTTCAAGCTGCTATAGTCCGTATCATGAAAGCACGGAAAGTGCTGCGACATAATGCTCTTATTCAGGAGGTAAGAGAAAGTCTTTGAGCTTGATTTCATTAAATCTTCAGGATCGTAGGGTAAAATGTCAGACTACAAAACTCAACCATGTGGAAACCAGTACTCCAGTGAAATTAGTGAGAATTTCTCTGGGGTCTATTTTGAACTGCGGTACTGGAGCACTAGCTGGGATCCCTCAATCTTGTAAATGTGTCTTAACACCAAAGCATTAAGTTCTTGCTCTTTCCTGTTAGCTGATTCTATGCCAAGAGTTGTTGTATCCTATAAAAATCATTGCCAGAGCTATGGGTTCAGTTGAAGACCTGAATAGGGATATTCTAGTATGGAATTTCCATAGCAGCACTTAGCCAATTTTGTGCTCTAATCATTATTTTAGTATAACCCATGGTTTAAATTTTAAAAGTTGTCTGAGTATGGAGACATGAACTTTTTAATCTCCCTTTTCCACAAAGTGGTACAGTTCTCTAGATTTTTTAAATTCCAGATTAATGACCTGTGAACTGTCACAGGCTGGCTTGGAAGGAAGTGCTATTTTTTTTAGTTTTTCTCCCACTTTCCCATCTGCTGGTTGCCTGCCTAATTGTATTTCTCATTCCAGCCTAACATTTGCTCTTTCCAACCAGTTCCCAGTTTTATTTTTCTCAACCTTCCAAAGCTCTTTCTTCAGTTTAATTCACTCTTGTGTCTCTGAGCCTTGCTGGACGGCCTCAGAGAAGACTGATGGGAGGGGGAATAAAGATTCCTGCTTTATTCAACCATTTTGAGCATAGAGGTGGAGAGACATTGAGTAATTTGTGGTGATGGAGGAAACAGTTTACCACACCCACTACTTAATTTTTATTTCTTAAAAAAACCTAGCAGCAACAGGGAGTTTGTAAGCCCAGAAGATGCAGTGTGAGACTTCTTAAAGGTTTTGGATATTGAAGAAGTGTTTATACACAAATAGTCTGAAAGCAAGCTTAATTTGAGAAATCTGATTTTGAATATCTAAAAGATGAGGCAGCATAGGTCCTGATTTTTCTCAAAATATTTGTTTATTTGGTTTCCCGTTATTTAAATAATCCATGCAATTACAGTGAAATCATGTAAGAATTTGCAACTAAAACTAGACAATGATAGGCAAGCTCTTTCATCTTTGAAAATACTTTTTTCTGTCCACTGTCAAATTATTAGAAAAATTTCTTGAAATCTACACTGCTTGACACCAGTTTATAAGGGTGAAATAGATTACAAATCTTTATGTTTTGGAAACAAATCCTTTCTGGTTGTTTCTTCCTTTGTGTAATGGAAGGGCCACTTATATGCCCCTACTGTGTTTTGCTCTTGCAGGGCTCTTGCAGAATAGTAACATTAGGACCTTTTTCTTCAATTTTGTAAGAAAGGTGGATATTTTCATGATTACTAAGTTAAAAACTAAGTAGAGAATATAACTGTGGTATTGTTACTAATTCTGGTGCCAATGTTATTTTTATTATGCTGTTTATATTCTTATATATGTTTCAATTAAAATGTGTTGTTTGACTTCTTGAGTAAGAACAAATCTTTCTGAAAGGAGTCTGTTTACTGTGAATAGTTAATATCTTCTCACCTCGTTGATATTTTTTTCTTAGCTATAAAGGCAGGTTTATACTGAGAGATGTTAGATATTTGAGAGACTCCTAATCCTAATGTAGTTAGCTCTGATTCTAACTTAGACTAGAGCACCACACATTTCATTTAGGGTGAGGTGTCCAAGAAAATACTCCAGGCCCTTGGTAGACCTGTATATATCAGCATGTGGTCTTTGTGGAATTGTTAATTGTGTTAGATCCGCCCTGAAAATTTCAATTCTAGCTCAATGTTACAGTCGCCTGCAGGACAAGGTAGCTTTTCCTATAAAATGAGTAAGTGTGGAAGAGTAGTGGAGAGAAGACGTCAGAGCAATCACTCCCAGAAAATTTTTATTCTGTCCATCAGGTATTTCTGTCTATCCTTATTTGTACTATCTTTGATTAAGAAAAAAAAAAAAGAAACAACAAGAAAACAAATACAAAATTCTCTTTCATTCTCTCTGTCTTAAGTAAATACATGAAGTGTGGTGATGACAATCAGCTTCAGTGGAGGGCTAAGTTAGGTGAAATCTGAGCAGATCTATCAGCTTGTTAGCACCCAGTTTCTCCTCACTTGTACTGCTGTGGAATGTACCAGACCCTTGGCTGCTAGCCCAACAAAACTCACTCTTTTGAGCTTTTTGTTTGCTTTGCTGGGTGAGTTCCACCTGGTGAATTCTGTTGGCTCACAGAGGGCCCCAGCAAGCTCTAGAGCTGAGACAAAGCCAGCCATGAGAAGTTGTAAAGAAAACCGAAAATTCAGCTGAAATAAAAATAATTTTCTTTACAGAAGAAATAAGAAACTACAGACAAAATATATTGTGACACTTGAGTAGTAAGATATTTTGTTTGAAATCTTACAGATTTGTATGTTCTGTTATTACACACAATTTCTTCTCGTTCTCTACAAGAGAATGTGCAACACTGAGAACTACTAAGAGACATCCAAAGTTTTGCCTGGAGTGAAAATTTCTTCCACAATGCAAATATAGATTTGTTTTCACAACAAATAACTTCTTATTGTGTGTATTAAAAAGTTCCAGCATAGGCAGATGGAACTCACTAAATTGTAGGTCTGCCTTCAGTGACTGAAGAAGTTCATCCTGATTTTCTCCAATTGTATAGGAAAGGAGATTAGTGGTAGGGGAACTCTACTGTGATAGTAGTGAAGAAATGTGTTAATATTAGATTAATTTTTAACATGGATATTTATCTTCGTTTGTACTGTGACAAATGAAGCAAGCGAGAGGAAGGAAGAGATATGGGGAACATGTGGCCAAAGTAACCAGTGAGCTGAGCAGTCAGTTTCAGTGTCCTGACACTAATATATAGAGATACTTTCTTGGTTGTTATAAATTAACTATTCCAGGGTTATTTAATGCTGTCTTTAAAAGAAAAATATACTGAATTTGCCTTAAAGCCTTTAGCAAATATTTAGATGACATTTATAACTGTGAAAAATAAAAATAACACAAAAATGGTGTCTTTCTTTTGCAGGTAATTAGCCAATCAAGAGCTAGGTTTAACCCAAGTATCAGCATGATTAAGAAGTGTATTGAAGTCCTGATAGACAAACAGTACATAGAGCGAAGCCAGGCCTCTGCAGACGAATACAGTTATGTAGCATGATGTTGCTATCCTGCAGGTATGATTGTAAGGAGATCATTGCTGTCACTGTTTGGTGTGTTCCTGTGGGAAGAGGCAGGCCTGTGCCTCCATAATTGGTCACTTGGCAGCCCCTGTTTTTCTGCTGTTTACAACATCACCAGTGCCATGTCATGAGCGTCAATGAAAATGCCTATAGATATTTCAAGCTCATGTCATTATGACATTTCTTAAAACTTTACTAAAAGAATGAGTGAAGTATTGCTGAAATGTGGAGAATTGGTTGGGTACCATGCTTTTTTTTTTCTCCCCTCCCCTTTCACGTTTGCAGTTGATGTTTTTTAATGTATCTTAAGACAAAGTAAAAAAAAAATCACACAAAAAACCTAAATATTGTAATATGACAGATAACCTAATAATTGTATCTACATTAAAATGTAAAAAACAATGACGAACATGATACTGCTGCTTGTCAAATAAAAAAATAAAGTTATATAATGTGTCTCGAATGAGTGTAGAGCTGGATATAGCATTAATGTCTGTAAATATTATTCAGGCCTGAAGAGTAGAAATAGTGTTACGTGTTTGGGTTTTGGATAACCTCAGAAGTAGGTCTGACATAACAACTAATTTATATAAAACTGAATACCAGGTATGTCATGTTTGATGTGATTATAAAAAATATTTATGGTTAAGTGCTTATCTTGTTTTCTTGAGATTAGGCTAATTTACATTCTCGGTGCCTGAAGGCCTCCCCTGTGTCTGTTAATCCCACACTGTAGGAATACGTTACAAGAGAAAATAAACTGACGTTTGAGGGGATTTAAGTGGTGTAGTTCACAAACACTTAGGAATAGTTATCATGAACATCAAAGATAGAGTTCAGTGGCTTGTGAAACCACCTTCTAAGTGAGAAAGCATATAGCAGACTGGTAACTGAAAAATGTTTTTTCTCTAATGTGTTGGGTTGAAACACTACATGGATGCCTATCTATGTTTGTTTCCACAAACTCATACTGCTTGTTTCTTGTTTTCCCTCGTGACTACTATGGTTGTTTTTACCATGTTTTGTTTTCCTCTGCCCCAATTAGATTTCCAGCTGTTAGGGTGAGACAAGAACTCCACAGGCTATTTCATGTCCTGTGTTGTTCATCAGGGTTGACATGGTGACTGTTCACTCTCAAACAAGCAAACTATAATTTTAAAAGATACAAACTCTACCACTGGAAGTGAATGGAATTTAAGAGCATTGGGAGTTTGAACTCACTAAATGCCTGCTGCAGAAAAGAGTTTCCTCATGGCTTGAATGCCTGCTGCAGAAGAGTTTCCTCATGGCTATGCCTGCAATTATGATTGACAGGATAAAAATTAAGTTTAAATGTTCTACTTTTGCCAGATTTATTTGCGTGCATATAAAATACATACATATTTAGATATATACTATTTGCAGTATTTTTTTAGATAGTGTAGTATCACCTACTGAAAATCCACACATCAAGAACTAGTTTTAAAGAAAAAAAAAACCTTTGGAAGGAGCTTCTTACTCTTTTTTTCTTTTTCTAGTTCTTCACTGTACAAAAGGCTTCTCTCTAACTCTCAGATTGTTGCTGTCTCCTATTTCTTAAGTGGTATTGCATTCATATACTATCTAGAGGGTATAAGAAACTTTCTGTGGTTAACTAGGAAATGCATCAAGAATTGGTGCTATGTTTTTCTGATGTGGATTTTGCTAAGGATGGGCAATAAGCAATAAAGGGCAGTAAATATTCTTTCCATATTTATGGTTTTTTATCCCACTATGCTAAGATCTAGATTTTTTACGTGGATTTATGTCTTCAAGAAGTGAGATTTTTTTTAACTAATTGTAATATGGTGCTGTAGATCATTGTCTCAAGTGTTAGAGTTGTCTCTGTGTGGTGGGAGACAGCACAGATGCTTATAATGTCACCAGGTGTAGTAAACAAGAGACACATCAGCATAGGTTTTGACTGGAGTGAATTCTAATCTATTTCACTGTGAAGCACTTATGTGCTTTATAAAAAGAATTAATTCATTACATCTTAGGACAAAAAATAGGGGCAATATTCTATTGCATAATACAAAAAAAAAAAATGGAAAAAATATTTCCTGAATGCTGAATTAGCAGATCCTTTCTCCAGAAATCAAACTAACACTGACACCAAAGTTTCTGGAAACAAATGTGTTTTATCTTGTAACTTGTATTTGAGTCAACAGATTTTAATATTGTTCGTAAAAGGGTTAATAAAAGCTTTATTTAAATATAGATTCCAGTAGCAAAATTTTAAGGCTGAGTTTGAACACGGCTTGACCAATTTATTGTCAGAATCATTTTGTAGGTAACATAAGAACTTCACTGCTCTAGCCCAAACGTGCAAAGTTTTAACAGTACCTTATCTCTCAATTTTTGCATACCTAAACCATCATTTTGGGTTTTAGATAAGCATGCTGCTGAGTTGAGACATGTTTAGTGAGTTAAAAACATTCATCTGTTTCAGTCCAGTTGGCATCTCCGGATGATGTCTTTCATAATTACACACAAACTCAGTCTTTTTGGTGCCTCTTAGGAAGTGTTGTTATAGCTGGGAAACTTTTTGAATTCTACTTTATAAATCACTCCTTCCTCCTCAGGGAAAAAGTAGTGCAAAATTCAGACCCCTTTAGCTGGGTTATGTCACTGAATCATTGCTGGCACACAGGGATGCAGTTTATAGTGTGGAGTGTGGAGCTTCAGCCTGGCAACCAATACCTTTGGCAAGTGTAGGTTCAAAATATCAAGTGCTAAATGGGTATTAACGGGGGGGGGCAAACTGTAAAAAAGAGAAGACAGCCAAAAATGCCGTACAGTTTTAGTTTTTTACTAGTAGAAACTGGTATAACTGTACTGCTTTTTTTGTTTGTTTGTCATACACCTTCTGACAAGTTTGACATGCTAGTGTATAGGAAGCCACACAGTTGAGTGGAAACAATGTTTTCATACATTTCATACATGCCTAATATCAAAATGCATTTTACCTCTGGTATTGAGTACTACTGATCATTCTTACACTAACTGAAAAAGGTGTTTCTGTGATATTCTATTCTGTGATATTCTAATTTGTCTTGAGACTGATTGTCTACTTCTAGGAGAGAAAAGTATGTACCTGCATTTTAGTGTGTTCATACACATAAGCCAGCCAGAGCTATGAAAGATATTTAATCACCATAACATAAACTGTTTGCAAAGTAGTGAGTATCATTACTTTCAATGAGTACATCACCTTTCCAAATAAGCAGGGTTCAGAAATTAGTCAGTGGAGAAGTAAATTTTATAAACTAATATCTTTCAGTTATGCTTAGAAAGACATTTCTTATCCTTAAAAAGTTAATTCTAAAAACAAGTACTGCAACATAGTATTGAGATAGACCATAAATTCTTTGTACCCTAGGACAGATATTTTAGGACTGTCCATGCTTTATAAATATGGTAAGTACTTAGAGTTAATTTATCTAATATATCACAATGTATGAAAACATATTCTCCAGAAACAGTTGTTCTTGCATTGATTATTTTCTCTTATTACGAATTTGAACTTGTTTTTACTTGTTTATGGTAAGTTGTACTGTGCTTCTGAGCTGATAAGAAAACAGCATTTTTCAATTTTGTCAGGGAAAAGAAGACAAAGGGTCAAAAAAGTGTTTGAGTATAATAATTTTAAAACAGTGCAAGACTTTGATAAACATGTGTGTGGTTTTAAAGTAACCAAACATATCCATATACATATGGATGCTTGGATGTGCATTTGTTATTGTCTCCATTCTGTGGAATTCACAATTGCACCAATAAGGGAAGAACATAACAGGCAGCAAAAGTAGATGTAGATTAGAGGCTGGCTGTTTGGCATCTGGCAGTCGTGTTGGTGCTGCTCCCAACAGCTGTCTCAGGAGTACAGCACAAGACATGAGAGCTCCCTTAGTCTCCCCAGTAAGTCCAGCCTTGCAAATGCATCTGGGATGTGGAGGACTAAGCCTCAGAAGCAGTACAGAGCAAGCCTAAAGGTATTGTTGGTCACTTCTAAAACAGTTCTAGTAATTTAGGGAATTACTTCCACCATTCATGTCTACACATTTTTTAGGACCCCTGTGACTGAAAGCTGAATGGTGATTTAAGGAAAACTGAAATACTCACTTGTTTGGTTGTTTTGGATGGACTAGCAAGCAGCTGGCATTAACACCATCATAAGTTCTTCCTCCTCAGCTGGGGACAATGCTGGGTGCATGCGTTACTAGTCTGTTACAGTATCAGATACAAAGTACACTTGAACCATTGTAAAATTTGGTGCATGTGAGCAGCTTCTGGACTAGCTGGAAATACCTGATATTTAACAGAGGAGGGCTAGCTATCCTTGCTTTGTGTGTCCTTCCTTCCACTCTTTTACTGAGATAAATAAAATCACACACTGGTGTGCTGTAAAATTTACTCTCCAAATCTTTGGTGCAGTTGTATATCATGAACAGAAAATCATGTATTTTAGGACTACAGAAAGTAATGTAGCACAAAATACAGACATGTATTTTGTCTGTATAGCCAATGCATCAGTTCTTTCAGTCTGATTCTTATCCAACCAAACATTTGATATATTGGTGTTTACAGGAGGAAGGGATACATAAGGAGATTGTTTAGCATGTTCTGGTCTGAAAGAGGCCTTGTTCTTAACATAATCACTGTAATTATCACCTTTTGGTGGAAGCTGGTGGTTCTGATGTGTGTCAAACTGGCTTTTTCCAGCAGTCGAGAACAGTAGCACTGTTGCAGTCAACAGTTAGTAAAGAGGAGTGATTTGAGGGCAGTCTTGAAACTTGGCAGATTGCTGTTGCCTGTCTTTTAATGTTGGCTATATAATCTGTGACCTACTAGGTATATATGATAAAAAGTGCAGTACTTCTCTGGTAGTATTTCACATTATATTGAACAGTTTCAGTTGAGTTTCATAAGATGTACTTGATCTGTTTTCTTAAAAACTCTACTCATGGGTCCATTTTCATTTCTTCTTTCCGGTCACCAGTTTAATAGAATTTGTGATCATCAGAGCCTTAGTTTGAGAGAATTAAAAAAAAAAAAGTCTGAAACTAATAATACTGTGTACTCATCTATATATTTGAAGCCAGTTCAGGATGTTTTATGAGATTTGTTTTAAGAAATGCCTGGCATTTGGCTCCTTTAGAGTGCTGAGATACATGGAGTGAGGTGCTGCCTGGAGCTGATGAAGAGGAAGCTGGCAGTGGGAGGATATGAACAATCTGCTGATCCTTACGCTTTGGAAGTTGATGTAGTGCACGGAATCCAGCACATCACATGCTCTCTTCAGGGTTTGTTCTCTTTTAAAGAGAGGCACAAGCAGTGATGCCAGTGGGCATTCAAGAAACATGAGATTCGGCCTTTTTGAGTCTGTTCTTATTCTTTCCTTGACTAGAAAAGTGTCCCAGTCTTAATTAATAAGGCAAGCAAGGCCTGTCACCACTCTCAGATGTGTACAAACTTAAACTGGTTTGAAGGTAAATCAAAAAGGGTGAGCTCTTACCTGCTCCCCACATCTTTTTGTGTATTTTTATTGCAATATTCGAGGGACTAGAAAACAATCATTTATACAGGGGCCTGTAATTTAGTCATTAATATATTCCTGTGGGAGCTGGGGCTGGGGGTGTGGGTTCTCATCAGTGGGTTGGTAACTGAAGAGCCATCTGCTTCTTGGTGCAGAAGGAAAGTGGCAGTGGCCAGAATTCTGTATATAATCTGCATCCTCTGTGCTGGTTGATGTCCATAACAGACTTAAGATAGCTAGTAATCTAGATAGCAGTAATGAATATTTGAATATTTAAGTTTAGGGTTATCTCACCATGTGGCAGTTCAAAAAGACTTGGAAATTGGGCTTTCAAAACTACATTTACGGATTTGCCCATATGTTCTGCCTGACTGCCATCTGAAGCCATGAAAAGAAGTCACGTGAACCTCATCTGTAGGCTTCTCTCAGTGATTCCAAGTGAAATTCTCCCTTCCCCCAAGTGGGTGTCTGCTGGCACATGTTCCAGTGTACTGGTAATGGTGTATCTAAGCCTTACTGTAGCCACAAATTGAAGAGAATAGACGTACACCCACAAGACATTCCCTGCTTAAAATCTGAGTCATGGCTGTGAATCAGAGATGTGCCCGTTGCAGCTGGTGATAGAGATTTGGGAAGGTGCAACATTCCTCTTGGGAACAACAGTAGTCTGATTTTGGGCTAAGAAAACTGTTCATCTGCATGAACATATGCTCTAGCATTAAAAAAACCTCTATCCATGGATGAGATGCCACAAATTAATACCATCCATCCTGGAAGAGTTCAAGGCCAGACTAGATGGGGTTCTGAGCAGCCTGGTGTAGTGGAAGGTGTCGCTGCCCATGGCAGTGGGATTTGAACTAGGTGATCTTTAAGGTCTTTTCCAACCAAAACCATTCTATTATTTTTGAGTGATGTAATTGAGAAACTGCACTAGCTGCTCCCCAACTGTCTTTCCTCAAGGCTGTAGTCTTGCCTGTTTTGGATGCTCTCTCTCTTTCAGAGCACTGGGCATTCAGTTTTTTAAAACGTGTATTTTAAAGGACGTGTGTGGTTTGGCAGATAAGATGGGAAGGAAATGGAGCTTGTGCCACTGAGCAGGACTGGTATAAACTCAGTGGGGAGGGATGGGTGAGGACACGCTCCAGTCCTGAGCGACAGCCTGGCAGTTGGGGCAGCAGAATGTGGAGCTTTGTGTGTGGACTGGCAGACCCTCCTTATTCTTTCCCACACTCAGGCACAACCTTTGAAATGCAGACCTGACAGGCAGAGCTGGAATATCTGCTCCTTCCTTTCCTGGTACAGCTCCTGTGCACGTAAGGGCCACGTGTCGGGACAAGCCTTGCTTTGCCAGCAGAGCCCATAGAGAGCGGCAGCGCCGTCACCCTTTCAGCAGCAGGGGACGTGCGGGGCTGCCTGGGATGCAGCCCTGAGGATTTGCAGGTGGCAAAGGAGGCTGTGATCTGCATGGACTTAATTTTAATATAGGGACAAGATCAGAAACTCTGTGCATAAAAATGCGAGGAAGCATGGGATAAACTTCTTAATCATGTATTAGCTGAGGTGGCTCAGCAAACTGTAGGTTATATGGGTCATTTACAATGACAAAGATGAAAATATGACAGGTAAAATAGCTGTTTTATGCTTGGATTTGCCTTTGATGACTTTTTTTTTTTGGTTATTGGTTTATAAATCTTTTTGTAAAATAAAATACAGGCTTTTGAAAAGCAGGTCTTCAAGAAGTTTGTTTTGAGAGGGGTGTTTTTGTGGAATAGTTAATCCACATTTCCTGTCAATGTGCACTCTGGGTTTGCATCCTTCAGAATTCTCTTCTGCACTGTCTGAAATGGCCATTGTGCTGTTGCACATCTGCAGCGGTGGTTGGCTGGCTGAGCTCCAGACATGGGAAAGACATTGTTTCTCTTTGCAGGGGCTGTTCTTGCTGCATTCACCTTCTCACTGTGATCAGCTCCTTTCATGCCATAACTTCTAGGCTCTAGTGCCTACATACTGTATTTTGTATATGACACTGGGACATAGCACCTTAACATTTTTTTTAAAAAATCTGTGTCTATAAAGGTGTGTCACAAGTTTCTACTCCTCTGTCTGCTTCTGTAGCAAGTGGTTTGGCCTAGCCTGCCTTAGAATGTGATTTTATTACTGTTGTACTTATGTGAGCTCCTACATACTTAAACCAGGTTTTCTTCAGGAGTTTGCTATGGTTGTGTCTGGTTTTTTAATTATGAAACTAAAAATCCCTTTAAACCCTGTCCATACAGACTAAAGTTTTGATATCTCCTACAGAGAGCTGAAAACCAGGATTTAGTGCTTCATTTGCTAGAGAGCAGTATTTTCAATTAACTTTTTGTTCTCCTTAGAAATCCTTTGAGGGATATATTGTTCATTTTTGAGTGTATAAAATGCTTGTGAAAACTTCCACTTAGCTATGTGCTAGTTAAAGTATAGACAAATAAATGCAAACTCCTTTTTAAGCTATCACCTGCAGTAATGGAGGAAGCAACTGTGGCAGGACATCTCTGTATTCAGACTCTACTGGAGGATACAAAGGCTTTCAGAAATTTTAGAGCAGTTACATTTGGTGACAACTGCTGTAAAATCAATATTTTTGGGTTATGTTGCAGCATGGAGGGGAAATATCCTTCCACTGTCCTGGTTTTGCACAATGAGATTGTTTTTTACTCAACAAGAACATTGGCTGATTGGGAAAATTTGGGGAATGTGACAGAAAGCTATCAAACCTGCTTGTAGCAGTTCTCATCTTCCCTGGAGCCACTACTGCAATGTGATTCCCCTGCTAGCTCCAAGCAGCAGAATTAGTTGTGGCTGTGGGAAATGTGGGTGCTTTCCTCAAAGTGTTACAGCAGAATCTCAGCTGGTTTAAAGTCTTTCCAACCTGAGTGACTAGGGTGCGGGACCAGTGTGGCCATACATTCTGCTGAAAAGGTCGAATATTGGGAAGCCCAAAATGCAGAAATGGAATTGTATTGCTTCTCCCTGTGCAGATTGAGGCGTTCGAGGTGCCTGAGCCTGTTCGTGGAGCAGAGGCCCCGCTGCAGCCTCCTGCCAGCAGAGGTAGCTGCGGCAGCTGAGCTGAGCTTCCCACAGCAGCAGCCAGCTCTTCCTAACTGTTCTAGGAGAGGAAACGCTCTCCATTATGGACTCAGAATTTAGCAGTTGCTGCAGCAAGGTGAGCTGTCCGAGGCCCAGCAAGAAGAACTTGGAGGGCTCAGGACACAAACAGAGTGAAACTTGTGCACACACACTTGGGAGCTGGGAAGACACAGTCCCGCTGCTGCCATGCTCTTAAGATTTTGGGTAGTGGGGTTGATAGTCTTGTGATTGTCCTGTGTAGGGCCAGGAACTGGACTTCAGTGATCCTTGTGGGGCCCTTCCAGCTCAGGATATTCTGTGATTTCAATGTTCCTAATGAATATTAGGACCCGCTGTGATTCATTTCTGCTGAGACAGCTGCAACCTCTTAGCTAATTTGGGTGAGAGGGGGAAAAAGGGGAAGGTGCTTTGCATCTCAATAGAATGCCTTCTCCATGCAAGGACAACATATCTTGCAGAAAAATATACTTTGCTTTTCCAGTGGAATCCTGGGTAGAGGTAACCATTTGTTGTAGGAAGAGGAAGCTGGGGGAGCACTGCAGCTTTTGAAAGGTGTTGATCATCCTCTTGCCAAGACCAGACAGAGGGAAGGGCTAAGAAACAAGATAGGTGTGAAGCTGTTCACAGACAAATCAATGTTAGAGTAGGAGGCCCCTAGAAAGGTGGGGAAAGATACAGTTCTGGGTTTTAATGGTGTATGAAATGGAGGAATAGGCAAATGCAGAGATAACAGTGCAGGAATATGTTGTGTGTTTTGATGTGTAGTGCATAATTTTGTCTCGGGCAGGAAATATCCCCAACCTACAATTCACCAGGTGGGCAGTTTTTAAGCACAAGTAGTAACCAATGAGAAACTTAATGTCTGATTCCCCATAATTTACTTGTCTATTAATAGTCTCATTCTTAGTGTTCCTGTTAGCTGCTTCCTCAGTCCCAAACCTTATTTCTTTGAGTTTTGTGTGGATCATCTGATGGTGGGAGTTTTAGAAGCCTTATTGAGAATAAAGGACTCCTTATCTGAGTGTGTTGCATGTGAGTTAAATAGGGGATCTAAACTTGGCTTAAGGAAGAAGCTGGAAATAGTGAAAGCAATGAGAGTTACAGGTGCAGATACTGAACTTTCTTTCCCAACATTTTGAAATGGCTTAGCCATGCTGTTACATGAGTTCCAAGTGAGCACAAGAAAATGGGAGAAGCCCTGAAGCAGAGAAATGGATTGGGAATGGTGCCAGAAATCTGTACTTGTCTTACCATTTGAAACAAGCTGCAGCTAATTGGGGAGGGGGGAGGTGTGACAGTAGAAAATGGGTATAATAAATCCTGTCATTTGAAGGCTGGTCCTGCACCACTTAATGCCTCCTTAGTGCTTTGAGATTTCTGTCTGAAAGCTGTTTGCTTTATTTTTCCAAAGTCTTTATGGGTTTGTGGTTTTTTTCCTATTTTTTGTGGCAGGAACAAATATTAAGAAAGGATTTTTAGATGCCTGGATATAATAATCTGGTTGCAATATATAGGGCAACCCAATAGTAAGAAGATTTAGATATTTTAACCTTTTGTATTACAGAATACTTGTCTTCATAGATTCATCACCGTGGTAGGCGGTGCTGTGGATCTGAAGAAATGTGAGGGCTCATCTGGGAGCAGAAGCAAAAGTTTGCCCCAGGTAGCCAGGACGTGTGAGTGTGCATTCAGTCTGGCCTGGTGGGGTCCTGAATTCCCTTGTGTTTGGCAGCTTCGGTAGCAGGATCGGAGAGGCCTCGCTCCCAGGTGAACCTTCAGCAAGGTGCCCCTAAGAGGCTGCTTTGGATTACCTCGGGCTCAGTGTAGGGAACTGAGCCTGGGTCTTCTCCTTCCTGGGTGTGTGCTCTCATCCCCAGACTATTAAATAGAAAGGATAGGTGAGAAGGTTGCTGGCTTCCTTTGGCTCTATCTTAAAAGGAAATATCTGCCATCAGTGCACTTCATGGGGCGCCTAATCTTGTTGTGTGTTCTGAAAACACCCTTCAGACAGACCCCCTTAGGGGACATGAGGTTCTGGAGCCTGCTCAGGCTGCAGTGCTGAGCTGTTCGGCCCTGCTGAGACTGAGGCAGTTCTGGGCATGCACAGAGGTGAGACATCACTATCCAGAATGTCTGAAAATCAAAAAAAGTAAGGTGCCTCTGTGTGTGAAATTTCAGGATCACAGCTTTTGTCACTATTGGGTTTAGCTTGATAATATGGTTCAATATTTTAATTTTTAATAAACCTGACCTAATAAAGTCAATCTCCGTCTCTGTGAGAAGCAGAGATATTTTTTTCTTTTATAACTTGAAGCAAAGGTTGAACAAATTTTCATGGGCAACCCCATTGTTGGATTAGTGCCCTCATTCAATCAGAGCGTGCAAAACACAAACCCTAGGCAGAGCTAAACTACAAAGCAGAGGAGATTTTCACAATGCTAAATGGAGTGAAAGCACCAGGGGAAAAATATCTGAAATCCTCTTATATGATTATTAAAACAAAAACACACACACACAAAACCAGCAAAGTCTTCGACTGGGGTGCCACAGGGAACTGGCAAGAGAACAGCCTGTTCTAGTTGGATGCTTTGTTTGATATTAGATGGAAGCTGTAACAAAGCAAATATCCCAGAACTGCTTGTAGGTCTCTGTATTGACCCCTTTCTCCTTCCACGGCTGATCCCAGCTACCTCCCAGCTCTTGTCACTACCCCTCTCCAGTCACACTGTCCAGTCCTTTCTGCCTTCAGGTTATTAGGAAACCTCATGCTCATTTCTTCCTAACTTTCATGAAATTAATTTCTCGACCTTTCCACCCAAATATCCATTGTCATCTACAATTGCATCCATGTCTGTGTTCTGGATTCCACTGGATTAGCATTCTCTCTTGGGCATCTTGCTTGCTTGCACTGGCCTTCTGCTCACACATGCTTTTAGCACTACCAAGAGACATCAGTATGGGCATTTTCACCAGAGTATAGCTAGCATTACTACAAAGTTTTAGAAATCGATAAAAAAGTCTTAAGGAATACAACCTTATTTTCTGGCTTCTATCTTTAGCAGCTCTTCAAAGGCACCTTCATCCCTTTTCAGGTAACATTAGTAACACTAGGTTCCACAGTGGGAGACTGGATTGCTGAAGTTGTATGAAGCCATCTGAGAACACATGGTGGGATGGGACTACATCGTTTAAATTTCAGGCTGTTCCCATTAATGTTACTCTCCACTGTGCTGTATGGCACCTTACAGGTGAGGAATTACTTTAATTTTGTGTAAATGGCATCTAGTTTATGGGGCTGAAGCCAGCAATTACACTCAGAAGATGAAGTATAATGTAATGAAATAAACATGCATAAAATTGCATGAGAATATGAAATCCTAGGTGAGAGAAGCTAAAGGGAAAATAGAGAGAATGAAGCTGAATGGCCAAATGAATACCATTAGATTTGCCAGGCCAGGTTCATATGCATTCTCTTTCCCAAAAGGAAATGGATAGGTAGAGGAGAGAATTTGGCCTCCAGGCTTTAATCTGAAGCTTACTAGGCAAATCATGGAGATTTGCTAAAAAACATCTATCAGGTACTGCAATAATGAATGAATGAATGACCTTGCTCTGCCACGTACCTGCTGGTGCTTGGAGCATGGTGGCAATCCCTGAGTGTCTTTACTCCTCTGGATGTTTCCAAGAGCAGAAGGAAGCCATGGTGGCTACCCAGCTGGAGAAGGTGGCAATGAGTCAGGCTTGGCCTCTTGGATCTGCTGCCAGCATGCAAAAACCCCAAGCAATGAGTTATATGTTAATTCTATCTGTGGATGAGTCCATGGTGGTACCTGAGTCTATCCTGGTTTTGGAACAATTGGTAACATACCATTAATATGAGCCAAAGCTCTCTCCCTGGCTTAGCTGTGAGTTGGATTTCTCCTTTGGTGCAGGCTTGCCAGGAAGAGCTCCTTATGGCTCTGCTGCCGTAACTGTCAGCTACAAGAACATGAGAGGCTGGTTCCTGAGCCCTGACCTACTTGGTAGAAGAGCTGTAGGACTGTAGAGAGTCTCCTTGAGCACCTCAGTGTTTTGAGGGATATACTTTGATTTAAAAATATTTGAAGGATAAATATGAGCAAGGAGGAGGGAGGGAACATAAACAATCTGAGGACATAAAAAAGCTAGAATGAGGGATGGTTGGGTGAACCAAAAGAAATTTCAAACTGAACATGAGGAAAACCTTCCTTACCATGATTTTTAAGTATGCAACAGCATTCCAACATTTTGGATACTTAGACCTAGAATGTAACAAACAGTAAGAATGCAACTCAAGAGAGGCATTTGGCAGAGTTCAGTGAACTAGACCTCTACCATTTCTAATATATTTTGGCTGAGATGCTGTGGGAGAACATCCACAGAGCTCCGAGAAGCTTTATTCTCTGTCCTTTACAGATATTACATGCAAAATCAAAAAGAAATTTGATTCATTGTCTTAAATAAAATTACCCTTGTTTGTGTCTTTCTAAATGGGCTGCAGAATAGTTGCAGTTATTTTAGAGAACTCAATTATTTTCTAAACCTCTATTGAAAGCAAAAGCCTCTCCTTTAATTATTTAGGTTTTGTTTTATTGAGTAGACAGTTTATAATCATAAACAGTTTTGCATTTAATAACAAACTTTGAAATGCAATGTGTAGGAATAGTTAAAATTTGTGTTTGTTGAACTAATATATCCTTTTATCTAGAAAAAAATTTCCATTATTTTAGCAGCATGTGTAATCCTTTTTTGATGTCTAGAGGTGTCTAACTTCAGAAGTCTAGAGCATAAAGGTTTGCACCTGAGTTACTCATCTTCTATCCTTGTATAGTCAGTAGGAAAAAGTACCTACTTTGTGGTTTTCTCTGAGCTGTTCTGGCTCCTTTCAGAGAATGAATGCTCCAGAGATGCTACTGAGTGAATCTTTACCACAATGAGAGGAGTGCTGAATGAATAGGTTACACACAGACACCTACATTTGTGTAGATGATTCCTGTGCTGGAAGCTTGGCCGTGAGGGATGCTATGAGGGCAAAAACAAGGCTGGACCCAAAACTTGGAAAAGACCTTGCAATTTCTCTGAGTATTTGGGAATGTTTAGGGTTGGAACAAGACCCAGGAGCAGCTGTGGGAAATCAGTTATCGGGACTGTAAGAAGAGGGGGCTTACTGTGATTGGCTTTGGTTGTGGGGGTTGGACATGTAGAAGAGGACATGAGCTGACAGACGTAGCCTGCTCCTCCCAGGGCTCAAGGCAGTAATCCTTTATGAAGCTCAGGCTGCTGCTGCCTCGATTACTGTAAGATAAAGCTCTGTTCTCTGCGCTAATGGAATAATGCAATTAGGACAAGGCACTGTTCATAAACTCTTATCCTTTAAAGCGCTGGTTGATAATGAAAAAGAAACACCTGCTGTGCCAGGTATAGAACCTGCCTGACCAAGCCTTGCTGTGCTGGACAGACACCATGTTGTATCTGTCTGTGGCTCTGGAGTGGGAAAGACAGATCTGTAGACAGGAATTAGGGAAGAAGTGGGAGCAGATGAGAACTTTATAAAGGTCATAGCTGTGAATGGTGCAGAAATGATGAGCAGGGATTAAGTTCTTTTCACCAAAAACCATGGGACACCAAATGAAGCTAGCAGAAGCCAGGCTAAAAGCAATAAATGGTAAAGTGGATTTTCATAGGATGGGTAATTGAGTGGTTAGACACTTTGCCTAAAGGATGTTGTGACTGCTGAAAGCTCTTGTGGCTCAGGAGGAGACCAGACAAGTTTATGGAGCTCTGTGAAGGGCTACTAATACCAAAGAAGCCACATCTAGCCAAGAAATCCCTGAAAAGGCCTGGAGACAGGGAGAATGTTGCCAGAAGTACATGTTCTCACATCCAATCTGGGCTAGTGCTTAAGGAGTGAAGGTACTGGGTTA
Organism: Acrocephalus scirpaceus scirpaceus; assembly: GCA_910950805.1. NCBI lineage: Eukaryota > Metazoa > Chordata > Aves > Passeriformes > Sylviidae > Acrocephalus > Acrocephalus scirpaceus. The sequence goes on along the minus strand of OU383773.1, from coordinate 140,329,791 downwards.
TAGAAGGACCTTAGTGCTGACTTGTGCAACCACTCCTTAGTGTTCTCTCACCTCCAGAAAATTATTTATTCTTCCTTAAGCTGGTAACTTTTTTTCCAGAGCAAGTTTGCATGTTCTTCATACCATAGAACTATGTTATCTTTTCCTGGCATGTTATAATAATGATTTGTTTTGCTGGCTTTACTTATATTTATTTTTAAAATGAGATATTCATCTCAGGGGAACAAAACTCATTTTAAAAAAAGCCTTATTCATGCCAAAGCACTTCTGGGAGATCTGTTTTTGTACTTTAGAAGATGCAAAAGTAAATTTAACTTGCTGAGGTCAGACTTTCATCTTGTTTTCCAAAATAAGCTACAAAGAGCTGTTTACATTATTGTTACAAAGCCATGTGTGCATCGACAGCCTTCAGCTTTTTGTCCTGCCTACTGGGACTCCTATTGCTATCTCCATATGGAAAACAGGGTAGTAGAGTGTAGAGGTGGACATAAATTCATGGAAAGTGTGGGCTGATAACATGGCTACAGCACACTGCCCAGGATGAAGGAAAAACCTGTCAAATCTGTATTGTTAATCTGTTTTCACAATGGGAAGAGCTGAGTTGGAAGATCTGTTTTTAATATTTTGAATATGGTGTGTAATTGTTGTTAGCAACTACAATTGTAAAATCCCAGGCAATTGTCTCAAAATGAAACTGTTTCTGAATGTCCAGATTTGAACCCTTCTAACAGAGATGCTGGATACTCACACAAAGCACTGCAGTCCCTGGGATGTCTGTTTTGGATGGGTAAATCCTCTATGAAGTGCAAAATTCACTGACAAGTGAGATACTTGAATTTCTGGTTGGGAATCTAAAAATGAACATATTCTTAGCAGTTTTGGCCTTTGTCATCCTCTGCTTCTCAGACTCAATGAAAAATGGGTAATGTTATCTGCTCAGCTCAGGGTTATTGAGAAGAAAAGCCAGTATTCACAAAGTGTTTATAAATAATTGACTAATACCACGCCTGGTGCAAAGACACCTAGTGCAGTAAGGAAAGCTTGAGACTCTTCAGTGAATGTCTCTTTAGTGAGATAATAAGCATTTTGTGCCTCAGGAATCCTGGGGCAAGATCACCCTGTGGTTGTGCAATCTCATTTCTACTTGCATTTGTCCTTTTTTTGTGACAGTACACTTACATTTTATTCACACTGCCACCTTTCAGAAATGAAGATTGTACAGGCACCTTGAGAAAAGCACTGTCCTTCCCATGGGCATGGATATGCAGAGGGCTTTTCTCAGTGAAGCCTTTAGGGATTTAAAACACCTCTTTTATGGGAGTGATGGTGCTCATACTGTTGCAATGGAAAGGTACTGATTTTAGCAGTAAGGGGAGCTGTATAAATGCATAGGCAGTGTAAGTACACCCAATTAGAAAGAAATAAACCGCAAGAAGCCGAACCAAACTTATACTTGTCACGAGTTAAAAGCTATCCTCAAAGAGTGCAATGAGCTTTTGTCCTTGGTGGCAGCAGGTAATAACCTGTGAAGACTGATACCTGGAAAAATTACCCTGTGTAAGGAAGGTTTCAGCAAAGCATATGCTCTGAGCTGTTGTCACAACCTGCTGGCACTCCTCAGCACTCACTCCCACAGGCAGTGTTACATTACTCAGTCTGGAAATCAGGCAAGAAGAAGTAAAGACCAACCTGCTGTCCTGGAAAGCAATTGTTTATTTCTCCTTTTCCTAGTGGAGAACACTTTCTGCCTGGTCAATAGATGCCAAAATTAGCAGGGAATGTGTAGGGTGAGCTGACTAATCTCCAGAGTAAAATGCCTTTGGTGTGACAGCAGAAAGCCAGGATGAAAATTGAGGTTAGTCCCTGCAGTGCTGTGCTGGTGTGTGTTGCAGGAGCCTGCTCCCAGTACTGCTGCTCCTCCAGTGTCCTCCCTGCAGGAATGCAAACCCCCAGGTGATGCAGGGAGAGACATTTATGCAGATTAAACTTCAAATCTCTATGTTTAAGGCTCCCATTTGTGTTACTTGCCCTTGCACATTATTTAGTTTGTGACTACTGGGCCAATTAACTATAAATTCCTGAAAATAACTTTTGAGAAGATCTGGCTGCCAAAAATAGACATGACATGATGCAGCATAGTTTTAAAGTCAGCTGAATGTATTAGTGAAAGGATTAAAATTATTCCAAATTTTTGAGGATGAGTGAGAAAATTACCCTTTTTTTCAAACTGATTCTCTAGCAAAGCAGTTTGAATCAATATGGTAAAAAGTTTCTATTCATCTTCATAGTTTTTGAGCTGCTGTTTTTCCTGGTTTTGAAGTAGCAATCAGTGAGACTGTTGTAGATGCATAGTATAGACTCCACTCCATACTCTTTTCCTCTGAGGCTCATGGAAAGCACGTGGACTTGCTACCCAGAGATTTAACAGATGCCATGATCAATCACCTTGTGAGACCTTTGTGTATCCTGCAGAGCTCTGACTTCCTCACAGACTTGATTATTCTTCATACAATTATATCAGAAAAGTTGACATAACAAAAGCAGTTTTAAGGCCAAAAAATGAGATTGCACAGTTCACTGAACCATTGCTTTAATTCCTCCTCACCACCCACCTGCTATTCTTTGCCTTATTTTCATGTTTTGCTGCACAGCCACAGACAGAGGTTCATGCTTAGTCCAAATAATTTTAAAATATCCCCCCCCCCCCAAAAAAAAAAACCCCATGAGTTGTACATTCCTAAAAATCCTCACAAACCTGCTTAAGCAGGCCCCTAAAATCTCAGTAGGATTATCACTGAGCTATCAGGTTTTACTCTAGGCTGAAGTGATGCAATGTGGTGGAGGGACATCGGATTTTCCGATCCATATCTTGCTGTCAGAAGTATTTCTGTCTGGAGTGCGTCCTACTCACTGACAGAGGAGCACAGACTCCTCATCAGCACAAGTTTGGCACCAGGAGCATCTGGGACTGACCCCTCAGAGGCAATTTGGATTAGCAGCATCTGATATTCCATTCTTTGAGAGAGGTGAATGTTGTCTGTTTTTGTGTAAAGGAAAGTGAGCTGTATTCAAAGGCAAACCAAGATGTTCTCTGTGTTTGAAAAACAGAAGAACACCAAAACAACCCCTGAAAGCACTACAGTAAGCAAACAAGAAAAACTTACAGCAGATAAGGTGTAATAGGGCAACCCTCCTGTGGGAGATGAGACCTCTTAGTCACACAAACAAATAAACCATAAAACCTGTCTGCAGTTAGGCAGTACAGGTTCAGTGATTACTCAAAAATATTGGGGTTTTGAATCCTCTCTGCTGGTGTCATTCTGCTTATGCAACACTGAAGTCTCAGAAGTCATAAAAAGATCTTACATCAAATGCAAATGGAAAGTAGAAGGTGCTGTAATTCACCTGCTGCCCTGCAATAAAGCTCCATGAGGTAGTCTGGAATTCCTCAGCAGAGACCCTGAAGCTGCCATTCACCTCATCATGATCCTGATATGCTGAAAACATTTATTCAAAATATTCAAATGTAGATTTGTGATTAGTTTGAAAGTAAGCATGTTGTCAGCCAGATCTTTTATTTTCATGTAATTTGCATCATTCTGTTTCTAGACAGAATGTCTTCTAGGTCTGCCACACGCTGTGTGTGTGTAACTGAGAGCTGTGGTTCACCAGTTGCTGTGTGCAGGGTATTATTCAAGGGAAGCTCAATTTGGAACTGGAATTCTCTAGGGGAGAGACTCTTAAAGCTACACTTGGTAGATGATGTCTTATGTTTAAATCCAAGGGCCACACAGTGTTGGGTACTTGGTGCTGCCTGGCAGTAAGAGACAAAATACCAGCAAGGTGTTGTTGCTGGTGGCAGCTGGCTATGGGCTTGAGTTCATCACAACCTGCTCTGATTGATCAACAGTAACATAGTTAATAACTGATAGTTAGTAATTCACTCACACTTCAGAATGAGTAGTAAACAAATATCCAGGTGTACACCTCCTTTGCTCCAGATTATCTACAGTTCTAGAAATACCTTCAATTGATACATACAAAGTTCATATTTTTAAAACGCACCCACTTCTGTGTGGTGCTACAATCCATGGAAGTAGGAATCTTGTCCATTGTGGTTTCATGACCCAGCCCTCCTCTGATATCCAGCTGAGATATTGAAATGACAGACAATGTAAAAGCAGTCAGAAAAACCAGTTCCTAATTGTCTCATGATCATCTTTCTTTTCCCTATGCTAATCACGACTTTCACTAATCATCTTTTTATGTTACCCCAAGTTCTCCCTCTGGCTTCTTTTCATAATCTCTTACTATTACTGAAATTTAAGAGCCAAAACGAAGCTGCTGCTGTTGGCATCTCTGCTGTCAACTTTGTTTCAGGGGTCTAAAACTAGGTGTGATCTTTGTCTTCTTGCTGCTCTTGAAGGTATACTCCAATCATGTATCAGTTAATTTGGTGGATATTTACAAATTTCCTTCTTTTCTTTGTGCCCAAACTACCAAAATCTTTATCTGAGCATGTTGAATTGAGTCCTGTAACCTTCCTTCCCTGAGGATGGAGTTATGTCTCACTGCTAAATTAGTCTTACATCCCTTCAGCTCCAAAATGGAGAAGTTTTTCTCCTGCCTGCTCCCACCCTAATTCCTTCTCCTTCCTTGACCCATTCTGCCACCTGCCAGACCCTGGGTTCAGGCTGACAGAAAGCTCTCTACTGCTTGCTGCTGGATTAGTTTTCTGCCTGTTTAGTCATTTGAATATTCCGACCATGGAGTCCAATGAGCACTAGAGCCAAGGCAAAGCAAGGGGCAGCAGCAAGGAATGAGAGTGTGGCAAACTGGAAGAATATCTTCACACTGAGAATTATGAGCCCAGCAAGGACTCTGCTGTTGAAATTTACCTTCAACCTCCACTGACTAATGGAGGCCTTGCACAGTTCTCAGGGTGCATAGTTTCTAAACTTGTCTCCTTGCCTGTCACTTTCGGGCACATTCCTTCTTAATGTTTCTTTCTCATTTCAGCATACAAAGTTTAAGCTTCTTGTCTTCACCTCGAATGCCTTCAGAGTTCTGCTCCTTACTGTTATCTTCTCCTGTCCTAACCCATAACCTTCATTTTACCAATGATATTTTCATTTTCCACCCATGTGCCTTTTTTTTTTTTAGTATAGAGACATGTGTGTATGTATATATATATATATACACACATTTGTTTTATATTTGCTTATATATACAAAGATCCCTTCCCCAGCTCCAGCAAGATGAAAACTTTCTCCTCAAAATATATATCGTTGTCTGAAAATAATTAATAACCATAATGTAGGACAGATGAAAGAATCAACTTTTTATGGTTTAGATGGGTAAGGAGGGTAATGATTATTTAGTTTAAATACTCAGTCACCTTCCTCAAATCTCGTTTATCTTAAAGAGTCAATTTTGTGCAACAGGGATTGTGTATTGCATGTATTTTGGGGGCCCATTACACAGTAGGGACCTGACTCTGATGCTTGTACCCAAGCAGAAATATTCTATAACAACAAATATAAGTGAAGGAAGTCAAATAAAATGACATCTGTCTTCAGCACTTGAAAATAGAAAATAATTGAAAGTGTTTTTTGAAGTTTGGCTTTTCTGAAAAATTAAATTGCATTTTATTGTTTGGTTGGGTTTTTTTTTTGCCTAACCTAAGCAGCAGCCTGTGCTGGCAGCAGTGGAGGCGTTCCCATCAGACAAGTTTTCAAAATAGAACTGCCACAGGAATTCCAGCTGTCACTCTACTCACTATGTGGCCTTTGTTGGTGATGCTCTGGAGAGTATCTTCAGCTTCTCATTTAGGAGAGGTGGTGGTTGTCAAAGAAACCCCTCACTGATGCCTTGTTCCATTACTTGTTATATAAAGTACATTTTTCAGTATGTATCACAGATCAAAGCATGGGTGGTTGTGAAAAATTTTAAAAATAATTTTGTCAAGAATTTTGAAAATGAGCAGTACAGGTACAAAAGAAAAGATGGGCAACATTCAGGTAAATTCAGATTTGATCTGGCCTGCATGAGGGGTACAGCAGCAGAAATATGGGCGGAAGTTGAAGTATGGAAGCTTCCATTCATAGTGCTCATCTCTGAGGCTGTCAGTGTTTCTGAGCAGGGACTGGGTCACCTTAATAGGTTGGCTAGATTCCATGGCTGTATTTTGTATATCCCAGTGTACTGTAGTATGCACTGTCTAGCAGTGGGGGTCTTTTGTATGACTTTCACTGGGTAATTGAGTGTGTATGGGGTCAAATATTTGAGAATTTCCATCAGCTTCTTTCCCTGAACAGGGTAGGAATAGAGTGCCAGCAGGCAGCTGTCCAGCTGGGACTCTCTGTTCCCTTCTCCCTGACACCCCACTGATGGAGCCCAGTATTTATTTTCTGGTGCCTGTGCAATATGCTTTTTATTTTTCACTATTTTATACCACTTGTATTGTAACCCTAATAGTAAGGCTTGTAAAAGAAGGAAGGTTTGTAACTGCAAGAAATAAGAATGATTAGATCAGCTGATAAAAAATGTGGTAAAGCTTTCCAGTTTTTGTGCATTTCAGCAAGTCTGATGCAGGTAACACTGGAAAACCATTAATCCCAGGCTGCTGATATATCTGTTGGAGCAGCAAAACAGGTCTAGGAGTCCTTCACCCCTCTAGAGCTTCTCACTCATTATCCCATCCCTGCATTGACTGTTCCCTCAGAACTATACTGTAAAGCCAGTGAAGTTCTGAAAGTCATTTTGAAGTAACCAAACAAAAGAAAATTAATTTGTAATTATGTTATTGAATTAGTCCCTTCATTGGAGAAGTGGTGTTACCAGAGAGTTTCAGTACCAGGAGAGTTGACAGACTGAAATGAAGAAAAAGCATTTGCGGCACAAGAACAAGGCAGCAGGAGATGAGATGCTGAGAGAATTGCAATGAAGATAAATTTGATGTCCCTATTTATTCTGTACTATTCAATGCTACATCATATTGTGTCATATTTAAACCTAAATATTTTGTAAGTCTCCCTTCAGAGTTCAGATGTGAGAGAGAGTTCCTGCTTTGCAATATGTCTTGGGGAGAGGTAAATGATAACTTTACTTTGTATTTATAATTCTCATGAGTTTGTTTTATTATGTAGAGGTTGACAGGTTTCACCCCTGTATGCTCTCGAAGGACCTCTGGCATGCTGCACCATGTGCATCACATGCTGGCTGTAAAGTCTGATGGCTTAAGAATTAAGAATATTTCTTGTAGACCTTCTGGGAGCCGGCTGTTCGCTTTTGTATTTATGATTCTGGCAAGATGTGCTTGTATTCAGTCTTCTGATCCTTTCTTTTTTTTTTTCTTTTTTTTTTTTTTCCCTTGGTCTGAAAGATTGAGTGTTTGCTTGAAAGCTCTGAGATTGGATTCTGGAGAAAGATCTGTCAAGGATGCCTTTCTTCCCTAATAGGCTGTATTTCTCTTCCATGTGACTGCCAGTTTGAGGCAATATGTGTCAAACAGAAGTGTCTTGTTAATGGGAGTTTTCTTATTGTATGTGGTGTTTGCTAGAGAATGAGCCTAATTACTTCTTATATTTCTCATGCTCTGACGTGAAGGTAGCATTTATGCCTATCAGCTTTAGTGGTATTTAAACCAAAGTACTGGTGCCAGAAGACGTGAAAAGTAGAAGCTGAAGTTTATCATCATTTGTTTTCTTCAAAATTCTTTGCTTCCTCTATTTCTGCCCCCTCAGAGTGGGTAGTTATCTGAAACGTGTCTAAAATTGAGACCTTCACAGCTGAGCAAATTGTGCAGCAACCAACAGTTTCAGGTGTCCAGAAAGGAGAGCTCCTTCAAGAGCAGAGGCTTTTTTCGGAGTTAAAAAAAAGACATATTTAAAATTCTTTTCACTGCGCATCATAGCATGAGCAGCTGTCACCACATCTGACTGGGAGCCTGAAGGATTAGAAGGAAAAACTTTGTTCACTGCAGAAAGAAAAGTTCTTGCAGTGATTTTGAGCCATTGTGCCTAGTTGTGGGAGCCCTTCCTAATTCCTCTTCACCCCCTTGAGCTTTATGTCATCCCCAGCTCTCACCTGGTCTATAAAATTTTCTGCCTTCATGGTTTCCTTAATTTTATGAAGATGATTTTGTTTTCTTAAAATGCTGTGTCCCAGCACTTATTTACGGAGCTCCAACCCTGTCTGCATTAAGGGCTCGATTAAAAATTCTAGCGCAGCCCTGGCTGCCCATCCCTGTCCCCCATGGTCACATCTCTGTGCTGGGCCTGCTTTGGGACAAGGACTCATCTCAACCTGAGCTAAACCAAGACAAATAGAAACAATTTGAAATAATAATCATAGTGCACAGAAGGTCACTGTATTAAGTGTGGCATGTGTATCCTTTCAAAGTGGTTTTTAAACTTCTTTAAGTAGAATCTATCAATATGGGATGCATATTGCAAGTAAAAGTATGTCTTGCAGCATGAGAGAAAGCCCTAGCAGCTCAAGCAAGTGGTTAAAGCATTGTAGAGCAGTAAGAAACACATGTATTGTTAAAGGATGCTACCTAACTAGATTCAATCCCTATGCCTTCTTAAAGCATGTAGCAAAAATAGCTATGATTCTCTCTCTCTCTCTCTCTCTCTCTAGTTTTCAAATTTCAGGAAATAGCAAGTTGGAAGGAGGGAACTGGAGAGGGAGAAAGTCTGATTCCATACTGTTGTGTGTGATGCTGTTTTCTTAGTTTGCTTCTTGTAAGCTAACATTGACAGTCTGTATTTCCTTCCATATATTTTGCTAATAATGCTGATGGATTTATGTTGGGGAAGAATTTCACTGACTGCACAGTAAGAATGTTTTCTTGACATTTTTTGGTGAAGCTTTAGCAAAAACATTTTTAAATTTAAACTTTCAGACACTACTGCTGTTTCTGGTACTGAATTCAAAGAATTAAACTATCTTGATTAGAGTGGACCAAATTCAAAAGTGAGTCTGTTTTAATTGCTAAGTAAAATAAAATGCAAAACCTAAAGAATTTAGACATATACTGTAGGTATCTCAAAGTTAAAAATTGTCTTTTAGTACTGTAGTTACAAGATGCTAGCATTAATAACAATTACAGTTAGTAGTCTCATTAATAGTAGCACAAGATGTTATTATTAATAGTTAAAATATTTATTAATTAAGTTTTCTAATAGTTGTCTAGTGTTTTGGGCAGTTTCCCTAGTTTGTACTTAATAATATATGTATTTAAAATCAGTATTTCCATATTGTACCACATTATTGACATTTTCTTCTCTCTGACTTGTTGGTTACTAAAGATGTGGACACGTAGTGCTCACGTAGTCAAACCTTACCAAGATTGAGGCAGACTTCCTGCCAGTGCAACAAAGGCTGAGTGAAGCCTTTCAGGAGAGAATCACTAAATAATTGATCTGCTTGTCTGTCTCAGTGAACCGTCATGCTCCGCTTCACCTGTGCTTGGCTGAATTCACTGTAAAGTGATGGCTGGAGCCAGCCAGCAGAGCCCAAAGGAGGCAGTGGCAGCACCTGTCTCAACATGGACAGGTGGTGTGGCTGTCCTTGCTCCACCAGGTTCCTTGGACACAGCTCCTGGGGTCACAGGCTAGAGGCAGGAAAGCTCTTTTGATAAATCTACATCTACTTTTTTTTTAATGGCAAACCAAAACAACTCTTGTTTTATCAAGACATGAGGCTCATGTAACGAACTCACCAGCAGTTTGCTTTAACATCTCACCAATGTCTATGTAGGCATTTAGAAGTTATTTCTAGTATTTTTTAACTCTGAGGGGGGTCTTGTGCTGCTCTCCAAGCAGCAGCTGGCCTGTCAAAGCAGCAGGCAGCAGCAAAACTCAGCCTGCTGAGGCACTGCAAGCAGTTTTCCTGCTGTTGCTGTGTTCACCAGGGTCATTCCATGGAGTCTGTTTCTGGAATGCAGGATGACGATGGTGCTTATTCACCACTGGAGAGTATATTTGTAACATAGTTGAAGGGAGCAGCTGGTGCTTGCTGAGGTCCCTGTAAAATTTATTGGCAGGGGAGTAGCAGTGAAAAGCAAGTTTCATGCAGAAGTTTTGTTTCAAAGACTCCATAGGTGACTGTGATATTTCCTTTAGAAAGAAATATTTAGGAAAATATTCGTGTCCATATAGAAAATTGTCTTAATGTCAAATTACTATAGGTTTTGCATGTTTATTTTAACCAAATAATGCATTGTTCTCTGAGTTTAGTTAAAAGGATTATATCTGCGATATATGAGGATCAGTACTGAGTATCCTGTCATGAAAGGGTGACATGGAGTTCACTTAACAGGAGCAGCAGATCAGCCTCTGTCCTTCATCTGTGTCTTTCAGACCAGATGTATCTTCATACTGACTCAGGGTAGAAGCAAAAATGTTTGTCTGTGTCACTGTTTGGTTTTTACATGATGTATGTAAATATGTCATCTGGTGGTGATGTACTGAGGGGGTGGATAGGGAAAGGGCTTCACCAGCACCCAAGGATGGGCAGGGTCAGGCTACTGCAGGGGCTGGGCATGGGAGAAGGACAGTGCAGCATTCTGAGAATAATACAAGTTCTTTGAAGGGTAGCTTTTACCCAAGAAAAAGGGCCTAGGGGATTTATTTATCTCTGCTGCTGCTTTGTGGGCAAAAAAAACCCCAAATCCAACAAACAATAACCACCAGGGCATTAGAGATGTGAAACTGAGAAATCTGTCAGTTCTGAGGTTCTCCAGATACACACTAGTGTTGCTGTGCTCACAGTCTGGCTGCAAACCTGCCTGAAATTACATGAACTAATCAAGAATTTCGTTTCAGATTGTATAGATTGGTGATATTTTCACTACTATATGGAATTTGGGGCTTATTACCAGTGGACAAGGGGGAGGTCAGCTTTATTTAGCAGCCCATGAAGTGCATAGTCAATACCCAGGTCCTTAGTTTTATTACTTTTGTTTTGGTTTTTATATTTATATATTTTATATTTATTTATATAAATCTAGATATTATATTTTAATATAATTTAGAATTTAAAATTTTAATATATTTTAGATATATATGCTATATATAGTCTATATTTACTTAGTCTTATCACTTTTATTGGAAAATAAAACATATTACATAAATTTATGATACTATTTTATGTTTATGGAAATAATATCTAATATTATGTTATCTGGAAGACACTAGGGATGAAACAACAGGAGGTGGCTCCTTTTCACAGCCTCAGTATTTGTCCTTCCAGCCCACTGGTCAATATGGACTTTTGTTGCCTTTTTTATGTTCTAGGTAAAGAGCTTCGATCTTGTTTCATTTTGGCCTTTTTGCTGCCTTTTTTGCTTTTCCCAGAATATTCCTACAAAGCCGTAGAATTCATCTCCTTTCTACAGTGTTCCTCACCACTACCTACACTGTTAAATTTACAGTGCAACAACTGCCTGATGCAGTAGTTTTTCTCATTTTGGCTAGTTTGTTCCTAAGAGGAACTTAGCAATTTCATGTTTTTATTCTGAAAGAAGACTGCTGTAATGTCCATGCTCTGCTTCTGTCAGGTTTTTTTTTAACCTTTACAGTATTAACAAAAAGCTGTAATTTTTTTAAGAAGTTCCTGAGAAAATTTTTGGTCAATGTTCATCAGCTACTCTGTGCTTGGCAGTACAGATAAAGCTGAGAATACATGGAACCTGTGTGTTCCCAGTCTTCCTATGCCAGATCTCTCCATTTTCTCTGCTCCCAGTGTTCCAAGTCAGCCCTGGAGCAGGGCAGGGCTGGGGAGCAGCTTTGGCAGTTCCTGGGCACTGTCCTGGCCTTGGGCTGCCACACTGTCCACTCAAGCTGTTCTTGATGCTTTTAAACCGGTACTGCTGTGGCTTGTTAATACACTCAAATTTCCTCCTAGTGTCTGCTGTTGCTACTGGTTCTGACTACATGAGAATATTATAAAGACACAATTCAAAAGAGGTTTTGGTGGAAAAACAGTCAGAGGTTGTCATTCATCACCCCTAAGGCCCTTGCTGTGTGTTTGTGTGCCAGCAGAAGTTCCTTGCTGTTTGACTGGATAATTGATGGGTCCTGATCTGCCTTGGGAGTGCAGGGCTGCATAGCAAAACAAGGGAAAACATTCAACTTTACAGGAAAAATAAGAAAACTAATAATAAAAAGTAGGAGCACAGAAAATCTAGAGATTAAGGAATATTTTTGTGTTTCTTTAAATTCATCAAAGCGTGATTTACAGCAGCATGTGAAAGGTGTGACAAGTAATAGTGACAGAGGAGACATTAGGCCCTGCTGTATGAGAGAGAGGGAAAACTATCTTTTAGAAGATCTCAAGGTGAGCTAGGATATTAGCAGCATGATGGAAATCTTTTCCTGGTAACAAAACCTGCAAAGGAGAAAACCTTTTTAAGAAAGCCCATTTGCTGAAATGGGAGACAGGCAGTAGAGAGAGTGGTGATACATGAGAAACACTAAGAAAGAAAACTCAGCTGGGTAAAGAAACCACCTGACCATCTGTACCAAGAAAAGTGTGCACATGGCATCCTCTTTTAGAGACAAATCCCCATAGAAAGGTAGGAGTTGCCATTAGTTTCAGAAAAGTATTTGGTTCAGTCTGATTTTGAAACTTGTAAAACTTTAAAAACTTTTATATACAACAGATCATTGATGTTCAACTAGGGTCTGTCTAACGTTTTATAGAGTAATGGGCAATGTTAGAAAATTTTAGACAGCTCAGAATACAGGAGCTGCTTCATTTCATGCTTTCATTTCTTTAGGAAATAATTTCAGTATCTGTTTTTATGGAATAGGGAGGCATAGGATGTCCCCCTCAACCTGGAGGAGCTGAGCTGTTCTGGTAGCACCAAGCTTTTGTCCTAGCATCTGGTGGCAGTGAGGTTGTAACTGTGTCATGTTTGCACTTCGCTGCTGGGTGGAGCTGGAAGTGCTTCTCCCACAAAGAAGACCAGGGGGCTTGGAAAATGTGATTTGCAATCCTCCTTCACTGCAGCTCTTTTAATTGCTGGGATTTGGGGTGTGCTGCAGTAAGACAGCACATTCCTAAAAATGTGCCATTGCAAACAAATATATGGTTATACACTGGCCCAATTCCTTTGTTTTCCTCCATGGGGTCAACAGTATTTTCTTGAATGCAAGGCAGCCTTATGCCCACAGGCTAAACTTCAGTGCCCTGAGACAGAAACACAAACTTTGACAAAGGGCTGAATAAAAAACCAGCCAAGGATTTCACCTCTGGGGCCCTTGAACAGAAGGTCACTGGGCTAATACTTGGAAAGAGATGTCTATGTGCAGTGTTAGCTGGAAGGTTTATATGTTTATATAAATAATGCAGTAACTGTGACTATGCCCTCTTTACTATGGTTTTCCCAGTGTTTTATGGACACTCATCCAGTCTCTTAATCAGATCGCTTTAATGGACTAAAGAAAATGAGTGTGACAGTGCAGAGTTTGGTGATGAGAATGGCAGCAGATGAGCCAATTCTAATTAGCCTGGAGGTTTTAAGTCTGCACTAGAAGTTTCTTTTTATCCTCTAGCACTGGGGGATCTGGAAACATAGAAATATGTACTATTACATCAGTCATATAAATATTTAATGTGGTGCTGGAAGCTGTGAAGAAATGACATGTGGAGATTCATGCTAGAAATACTCTGTCTTCTTAATCTTCCCAAAAACATCTGCTCTTAGTTCTGAGGTTACAGTAGTGGGCTAGATGGATCATGGTTCTTGACACAGTATGGCAGGTTTTGTCCTTATGTCTATGTGTTGGCTTAGCCTGGCTTGTGGCAGCAGTGTATTTCCAAAGTACTTATGAGTTAACAAAGGGGGAGTGAGCAAAACATGTGGATTGGAGGATGAGGATCCAGCATAAAATTGCTATTTACATGTTAACGTAAAGGATGTGTGCAACACATTAATGAACATAGCTTGGTAGTCAAAGGTGTGTTTTGACCAAGAAATATTATTTTACTGTTTATTGTATTTGAATCTAGGTTGTATTCATAGAATCATGTATTATGTGTTCTTGTAGCCTGGGCCACGCTTTGCTTGCACTCCTGGTATTAACCTGGTAAACAAAGATTCTAATATGCAATAGAGATACAGAGATGGTGCTGCTGGGAACAGAATTGCACCCAGAGTTACTTTTGAATTGGCAAGCTTAGAACTAGTAGCATACCAGATCACAGCCATTGATGAAATTCAGCTGATGAGAAAGATGCCCAGCTTAGATAAGTGTTCTAAATACAGAAACATAATTGTCAGCACATGCATTTATCTGTAATATTTAGTAGGTCTGAGAGTTTATAGTATTTAGTAAAGTAAAAATGTCAATTTATGTTATGGCTTGCTAGCAAGTGTGCTGACCAGTTTTTTTAGAATTTCCTGAGTACTTTTTATTTCCCCAGGAAATAAAAGAGGTCAAAGTTGGTCTGAAGCAAAATCTCTCAACTTACATAAAACCATGTAATCTAATACAATATAGCTGTTCTATTTTTCCACAAAGTTGATTTGTTTCCTCCCGGAAATGCTCTTCTTTGGGAAGAATGTCCTGTAAGAATTTTGGTCCTGAGTACTGTTGATTCTTTGTGACCTGCTGCTCCTGACCGAGTCAGGGAGATGGAGCAGAGATACTTGGAACTGCTCAGGGAGATGCCTTCCCAGGATGCTGCTCCTGAGCACCTTTTGGGTTTATAGCACAGAGACATTCCTGGAGCCAAAGGAAAAAGGAGATCCAGAAAATAACCTCAAGATTAGGGTGATAGAAAACTGACCCTCATGTCACCTTTCCAATCTCTGACTTGCACTCTCCCATTGTGCTACGCCCAGCAAGCTGGCCCACTGCTCTGCTTTGGAAAAAGCGTGGTTACAAGTTGGGGCAGGTTAGTTTAGGCAACACTTACTTTGAGAAGTCATTGCCTTCAGACGCCCATGCACACACCTACTGCTTTGTCTGTAAATAATTATATGTGCATTAGATTTCTCTGAATCCTAATTAAGACATACATTTAGTAAATTTGAATGAAATTGTGTGTCCATGTTATATTTGGAAATGGGCTTGGGTTTTTTTAAAATTGAAAAAAAGGCCTGAGAGAGGCTGATTTCACTGATAACTTCTACAGTTCTCTCTTTCATCCACCTGTTGTGCCTTCTTGTAACACTTACGTGGCAGGAATTATTTCTATAGACTTTGAAATGCACCCAGTGCAGCTGCTCATCTTGAGCCACAGACACTATTGTCTGCAGGGCAAGAGGCAGCCAGAGAAAGAGCTGGCAGGAAAGCAGGGCATTTTTTGAATGCTCCTGTCTTATATGCCAGCCATGCCTAGGAGAACCAGGGCCTTCCTATCACCTCTTCTTGTTTTTCCTGCCCGAATAGTACATGCAATGAGAAATATTCTGTGTATTGCAAATAAGTCACAATACTTCCAGGATTAGCGTCACAGTGAGGAAGAGGTCATCAAGTTCTTACTGATATTGGGAGATTATCTTCCTTATAATTCACATGGAGAAGGAGGCATTTTTGAATCTTAATAACTTAAATGAAAAGGCAGTGATCATGGAGCTTACAGCTCCTAAAATATCTCTGGCTGTGCCAGTGACTCACTCCATGGCCCTAAATACAGCCCCCCCCCCCCCGCCCCGAATTCAGCTTCCTCCTCTGTCAAAAAGGGAGATGAATACTTACTTGTGTTTAACTGCAGAGATGATGCAAGACTTAATTAGCTATGTTTGTTGAGAGCTCTGAAAATGTGGAAATGTCACTGCTCTTGATCGTCTTGAATAGCTGATGGCCTGGCTTGTCAATGTGTTACTGTCAGCCCCCTCTTCAGAAGTGAATGGGACACGTGAAATCTGGGTTTGTTGTCTGCCTCAGTGCACAGCTGAAGCTTGGCTTTACATGTCTAAGTAGGTGGACAGAAACTTGGTGGTTTCAGGAGGGAGGGTCACATCCCACCTGCTCCTGGGTGCACCGGTTCCAGGTTTCCTCTGGGGCCACCTTAGAGAAGCTGCTACGAGTGGCTGCCTCCTTAGCCTGAGGTTACATCTGCCTGCTCTACAACTACGTTTTCTCTTCTGTTTTGTTAACATGACAACTCACTGGTGGAGGCTATTAAGAAATTATGGCTCCTCTGGCAGGACTCCGGCAGCAGCTGTACCAGCAGAGAGCTGCCTAAACTTATAAAAACAAATCAGAGACGAACATCATCAGAGGAGAAAAGCTTCCATGCCAGTGACAAGGACCTTTCAAAGCATGAGTTTTTCAAGCTGCTTTTTTTTTTTTTTTTTAAATAAGGCTGTGCTCATTCAGTTATCCATGGGTTCAGCTTATTCCAAGTTTTCTCTTCCTGGGGCTCAAGCAACCCTTGGGGAAAACCCTTGTTCAGGGCTGGAGGATTAAGCAAGCTGTAGGAGGAGGAGGACTCTCTTGTCCTACCGTGCTGCAGTGAAGTTTCACACACCCAGGCTGTAAAATGGTTCTCAATGAACTCTTCGGCCCAAATATGGGCAGTTCTTCCTATAGATGTACAGGAAGGAGGGAACTAGAAACATGAGTTTTGGATACAACCATAGACCTTCATAACTCTATTATACAAGAGCCTATATACCATTTTTGAACTCATATTTCAAACAGCTGATGCATTTCACATTCCATGTAGTTCATACATTATCCACAACTTTAGTGTTGTTCATTAATACAAGGTTAAAGTCAGGCTCCTTTGCAGAACAGGTGGAATAACTCTGTGCAAGTCACAGAGGCTTTCGGTAGCTTTAGATTTGGGGTCCCTGGGCCTCTGAGGTGCTACCACTAAAAAGTAGCAGGGAAAAAACTCCCCACTTACTGTCAATAGGCTCTAAATTTTTGGAACTTATGGAAGCATCAAAAGACCCATTGATAGTTGTTTGGGGTCTACACATTGAAAGGGATTGAAATCACTAAATGTAAGTTCCTTTAAGAAACGCAAATGGATGGTGTGTATCAAGCTATCAAGCACAGATGGCCCACAGAGAGAAACGCCCAAGCAAGATGAAATGGTTACAACCTAAAATTAATCTTTCTGTAGTTAACCTTGTGTAATTTTGTGGTCATTGAATTACAGAATAGAAAGAAATGAGGAAGGTGCCTGGGGCCAAAGTACGATTTTGGTGATAAGTGATTTGGAAGTAATAATAAAAATACCAAAACTTTGCTGTCCCCACCTAAATATATGTTAAGAAAACAAAATTTATTGCCTATTGCATACATTTTGACAAAGTTAAAAGTATACACATGTAATTAATTGTCTTGGAGGTTTTATTTAAGTGACAGTAATAAGACTTGCAATTCTGTACCTTTCTTTTAAGTTGTACCAGCGTGTCTGTACTTGAAAAATGTTAACAGGTTTGTTGGAAAATCTTGCTGTGATTGGCCAAGTTTTTATAAGCTGCAGCCTGACCCAGTTTGAACATCTAGATAAATATTAACCACTCTCAGGCATAAAATCAATATCAACTTTATTTTGGTTTCTTTTTCACTCTGTGACTAGCCTGCCACAGGTAGGTCTGCCACCCTTCCTACCCACCTCTAAAATATATGTATATATACACCTTCCCTCAGCAGCTGACAAAATGAAGACTTCATATAGTGACCTGGCAATTCCTCCAAGGTGCAGCGCTACGTGGCACGCATGAACATTCATCTCCCAACCTCTGTGAAAGAGCAGAAGGGTTTTTCCTTCACAGAACTCAGTTTTATTTTTACTAAAACGCAATGCCATTGTTACTACCTCTCTTCCCTCCTCCTCAGCATCCAACATTTATCTCTACCCTGCTGAAGATGAGCTTTCCATTTCTACCTTTCCCGTATCACCCCAATATTTTTGGGCTGCCCTTGGCCCCCTCCCTGAGCTCACTCACAGGCAGCAGTTGTGGGCGGTCGTATTATTTCAAGCTCCTCAACCTGGAAAACTTTGCCAGAGTGAATCACTTTGCCTTCTTATTACTGCAGTTAGAAGCAAGCCAAAACTTGCCTTTCACGAGGTAACTTTCATTTTGTTCCCCACATTGTTTCTTTGCCCTTGGCTTCCAGAGCTGGTTTTTTTTTTTCTCTTCTGCCAGCTCTGCTTGTATCCAAAAACAGACTGAGTGAAGTAGTTACTAAAACTGAATTCAGGTTACTGCTAAGGATCTTTACCATTTGCAGTTATCTATCTTTTAAACATGCTGGACTCTTCTGGTTGACATGAACAGCCAAGTTCAGTGCTGTGGGTTATTTCACAGTCTGATGAGAAACTGGTGATGAAATCAGGTGTGTCTGTGGCACAGTCCTGTTTATTTATAATCAAAGCCTTGTTTTCCACCACTACAGGGTAGATCTTAAGCAGCAACAGTTTTTCAGATCTAAATCCTTTTTCAGGCTCATTCAAGCCTATTTGTGAGGCTTTTTCCTAGGTCCATACATTCTTATATGCTTCTGTTGCCTGCTCTCTCAGCTTCATGAACTTCCAATCCCTCTTAATCCAACATTACAAAATAATACTAAAGAAACTAGTCCTTTTACATGGGTCTCTATTTTGGGTAGTGATACATGGAATGGAAGCTGTGTCTCATAAAGCAGAGTTGCAACTCCTCTTCCTATTCAGCCCACTTGATTACAGATATTAACATGGTCAGATGGGAAATCATTGCATTTCTAGGGAGAGGTGAAAGCAGGCAAGTAGGGCAGACAGTCCAAAGCCTGTGTCCAAGTTGCTTTTGGCAAGAGAAGATTTTGGCCAGAGGGAGAGATGTCAAGAAAAAGAAGAAAACTGGTCCTATCAGCCTCAGAGATCACTGTTGTTCTCTGGGATGCAGGAGATAAAGCATATGCTTGAGATAATAGATTGGGGTTTTGGGCAGGGGAATGTTTGGCTGTATTTTCTTGAGGACAGTGGTGCCTTATCAGGTGCCTTTCATCATGAAATGCTTCTATGAAGTGACTGCTGAGAATATCTGCACTGGTGGAAGCTGGAAGCGTAAACTGGATTAGGCAGCTCATGGAACAAAGCTCTGGGTCCAGAGGAACATCTGCCCCCAGGGAGGGCAGGACTGCCTGGATGTGTGAGTTACTCCTGGGTATGCAGTGTAATCCTCAGAGCAGATATTCAAATATGAATATGAGCCTGAACCTCACAGTGAGCCAAATTTTCCTGCAGTGTGAAGGCAATCAGACTCACGATGGATCCATTCCACTCCACTGTAGATGCTAAAGATCAGTTGGAAATATGCTCTCTTGTAAGTGAAGGGTGCTGGACTGAAGGCTTTGTCATGGGGACACCTTTACTGAAAATGACCACCAACATTCTCTGCTGTGGCTGATGAAACTGGTAGCTCTGATATGTTTCACATTACAAAAGCTTTGACTGACAGTTCCAAACAGAGCCAATAGCTGGATGGTGTTCTTTGACCAGTGGAAGCTCCAGTGCAAAAACCCATATATTCTTCTTCTGCCCTTCAATAAAATCCCCAGAGTTCAGTGATACAAAAATATACTGCATTTCATCTATTTGTTTAAAGTTTTCACTACAATTATCAAAATACCTTGGGGCAAGACAAGAAACTAATTATGTTTCAAATAACTATCCTGTCTCTGGTTAGTAAGGTAACACAATATACACTTTTCCCCAAACCTTTCCAGAGTTTGTAAATACTAAAAAAGTGTATTTGTCTCCCAGAAAGTACAACAGAGGACTATTCAGAGCTCAATTTGTGCCCTCCAATAAGAAATTAAAGGTGTCCCTGGTTTGATGTACAAGAAAGCTTATTAATTTCCTTAGTTGTGGTACCAAAGATATAATTAATAATTTTGTGTGCACAGAAGTGCTGACTCCACAGCAGAATAGGCAGACACCAGCAAAATGATGCTCTTAATCCTTTTGCCTATACAGTACTGGTTCTGTGAAGAGAAAACTCTCCGTAGCTAGTGCTGCAAAACAAGTGTGCTAACAATTATTAAATCAACCCCCCTCCAGTCAAACCAGTAATGTTTTGTTCCACTGAGTTAGAGTAGACATAAAGCACTACACAAGTGAAATCTAGAGCAACATCTTTCATGTCTGATAAGTCTGGCACTTTTCACCATCACTAAAATTATCTCCAGCCTCCCACGCGCTAAAACAAGGTTTTACAATTAGTTCCACAAGTGCCAGTGAGAAGAGTCTCCTAACGATGCCAACAACTACAGCAAGTTTATCCTTCTGTATTTGCAGAGACAAGGGTTGGATCCTTCCTGCTTCCACTTGTGCAGCCTCAGGGAAAGGCCTCACTCAGCCCATGTGTTCGGATATTTGGTTTTGTGCCCCTTTTGTGGGCACTTGATTAAAGGGGAGCTTTACCTTTTCTTTAGTAGCTGAAGAACTTTGAGACCACAAAAGACTGTGGCTTGCTGCAGGGATGGCTGTTTCTCAGCTCTGGTGATTAGTTGCAAGAAATATTTAGAGAAGAGAAAACTGCCAAAGGAAAAGGCGGCTGAATTTAAAAAGATGAACAGAAAGAGAAATCATGGTAGTGATGGGAGACCAGAGCTGCAATGTTTGCAAAAAGAAGCTCTGGCAAGGCCTTTATATACATAGCTCTCACATCCCTCAGCTGGGTGTGTGTTTGCATTAGGGATGAAAAGATTTTTTTAGTAAGAAGCTGTGAATTATTGAATATATCATGGATCAGTATACATAAAGAGGAAACAAAAATAGAAAAAGGAGTATCAATATTGCATAAGCAATGCCGAAAAGCTGAAAAAAAGTCAAAGGGAATAGGTGGAGTTATGAACTGATGAAACAGAGAAACATGCAACTAGAAAAAGTTAGGAAAAGTCATCATATCCTAAAAGCTTGAGACATTAAGAGACAAGAAAATATATTCAATGCATAGTAATTGAAAATGCAAGAAGATGCTGTGAATACAAAGCTGTCCTGTAAAGATGGGCAAAATATATAAAATATTTTCATGATGAACAGCTGGAATCCAAATTCACGGTCATCACAAGAGAAGAACAAGTTCAGGTAATTGCTATATGCAAAACAGGATGCCAGGCAGTATGCAAGAAGGAAGAGATCTACACCTAGTAGACTTTTCTTGTCTGAATAAAACCCGAATCTTGAACAGGTGCATGAGTAGAAGGATTTGACCGAAGATGGAGAGGATGAGATCAAACAAAAAATTTCTCAGGAAAATATCACTCTGTGCACACAGCTTTCTGATGAGGCTGTTATTTAGCCAGTGGGCCTTGTGGCAGAGGTGTAATCCTAAGCATATACTAGGAGTTTAAGTACTGACCTAAGTCACATAATGTATGAGCAGTCACATTGACCACCTTACCTTTACCAAATTGCCCATGTACATGGCATTCAAATATGCCCATGTATAGGCATTCAAATCAGCCATTTCACTGTGAATTTCAATGCTTATGTGACTGAGCTAAAAGCCATAAAATTATAAGGTAAATTTGTACAATACACTTTTTTGAATTTTTTGATACAACCTAGGTGCTTCAAGCACAGGTAGAGATCCAAGTATTTTAAAATATGCAGAGACAGTTCATTTCCAGAATTAATATGCTTTAAAAAAAACCCATAAGACATTCATAGAACATTGCTAATAGGAGAAAAGAACTGTTCATGTACGTTGCTTGCAGTCAGGAAAAAATAAAGCAAACCTAAGAGAACAGGTGGAAGCAGAAGTCAACTATACACTAAATATGCTAAAAATTCCTACTAGATCTAAACCGGGTTGAGATCTACAGATGATTTCGTTTCAGAAAATTTGGATGGATAGCCTTAAATAGATGACCCTCAAGCATTGCTAACACCTTCTCTTTTGTCTGAACCATGCATTTAAAGGGTGTGAAAGGCTCTGACCGGGACAGAGCGCCTGTCTGTAATGGCTCCCCACAGTGCTGAAAGAAGCGGAGCGAAATCTCGGAGCTGTTAATCTTGGAAGACAAAACCAGACAGTCTCACAGAAAGGAAACCCTCACAGAACAGGCAGCCCAAAGCTGTAACTAGTGACTGCTCTGCGTTCTGCCATGGACAAGGACAAGTCAGCAACACAAAGAGCAGCTCTTGAGCTGCTCCAGTTGAGTAGCTGGGATTTTACTGTGCTTTGGCTATTCCAGGTGTCTTCAGACACCGTGAGTGACACTGGTGTGATTCAGAGCGTGTCATCTGCCTGTGAGGTCGGTGACTGTCAGGAGCGAGGGGCAGAAATCCCCAGGCAGGATAAACTGTTCCCCTCCGACTTCAAGGTTGCTCTTTGCAACAGTAAGAACTGAAAAACATGGGCTCCCTCCACATCCCTGCTCAGTAGCTTTAGACTTTGAAATCTGTTTCAGATGGAAAAAGTATAGAGAAAGCAGCATTCTTATTTCAAGATGTGAGCTGGATAAGTATTGTATTCTGCAGGGAAAATTTGAAAAACTTTAGCAGTGTATTGATACACCTTGCAAGAAAGGAAACACATTTGCAAAAGCCTATGTCAAACAAATTGCCTTCCATGTTACCAGTTTAACAGCTTAAGAAGAAATTGTTTCCCCTGATAGAAAATAGTTGTTTCACCCCAGCAGATTTAAATGATTGAATTCCTGCATCAGCCTATATGTAATTAAACTCTTTGTTGGCTTCCCTGTGCCCTGGTTTTGGCTGGGGTAGAGTTAATTTTCTTCATAGCTGGTATGAGGCTGTGTTTTGGATTTGTGCTGGAAACAGGTAAAGTTGTAATTTCTGTGGTGTGAGAAAGACAATTTTTGAGTCCTTGAGAGCAATTATAGCTTCTTTGGGTATAATGCACTTGCATACCGGTATCGGTGTTTTATTTCCACTGTCTTTTTCTATGAAGCAGTATGCTGCACTAGTGATTCTCTGCACTTCAACTCATCAATCTGAGACATAATTTAAGTTCTTAGTAATTTATTTGTAATAAATTTTATTTTTTTCCAAAAGAAAAAATGAACTTGAGATAATTTACTGTGGTGTATATAATGCACACTTATTCCATATGAAGGAAGAGTTTTTAAACCTAGAATAAACTGAAATCCTAGAACAGATGACATGATAGATGGAGGTGCAGCATCAGCTGGATTAGTGTGGAGCCACAGTGTGAACTTCTGGCGAATTAGAAGGTGCCTGAGTTGCTAATTCCAGCTGCAGAAAGATTGGTAGAGCTAATCTTGTCCATCTGATCTATCTGTTTTGGTTTGGATGAATTCATCTGCTTTAAATTCTTCTCTCAAATCTGAACACACAGCCCCTGCTGACGGTAGCAGGACTTGTGCTCAGGTGTGGTCCTGAAGACCATTCTGTAATTATAATGTGTGGGAAATGTTGGTTTTTAAAGACGCTCCTAAGTGTTTCCTTGAGCCTTGGAATGTCAGTTGCTGAAGGGCCTTTTTGCCCACTGAAACAAGATCAGACCTGAGTGTGGACTTCTTTTTGGCACTGAGCAGTTGCTCTCAAGCTGTTTTACTGCTGCTCTCCATAGAGACTCCTGCAGCATGCTCTAGTCCATGTGTTATCATAGTCAACAACAGAATAAAACCCAAAAGATGATCTTATCAAGTAATTTTGTTGTCATTGCTTTCAGCTCTTCTCACCTGTTGCACCTTGATGGGCCTGATATCCTACCTCTGTCAGGGCTAGTTAGTTGACTTTTTATGGGAGAAGACAGCTTGGCTTTGATTACAGATTTTGAATCTATGCAGATCAATTTAAGCTCTTGGGCTTCTTCTGTGAGGAATTAAACTTATGCTGTGTAACACCATACTGAATTTTGGAAAACCTACTCATTTACTGTCATCATCTTTTCAGTCTTGAATAAAACAGATTACTGATGGCATGTCACAATCTGTCATGTATTTTAGCTCTTGGGGATTCTCCTATTTCATCTGAGTCTTCCTTTTTACTGATTTCGGCAGCTGCAAATACTTTTAAGCAAAACAACAAGAAGGAAAGGCAATAAAAGGATGTGAGATGGAAAGAGAAGTGGGACTGAATATGGAAAAGAGAATAATAAAATAGAGAAAGAGGAGGGAAAATAAGAGAAATCATAGAGTGAAAAAGATCATGTCTCACCTCTTTCTGATTATTTTTTTTTCTTATTTTGTCTCCACTAAGTCAAGAACTATCTTAAAAGCAGTGTTCAAATTTCAGCTGTCTGCTTTTGCCCCATTCCTCTTTCAAGTACTTGACTCTGGTCATAGCGTGTATTTGGAAATTTTTGGAAGTTTTCAGTGAGAAGTTCTGCAGCAGCAGGGAAGGTGACTGTGTGTATCCTGGTCACACTCCCTGCAAGGAAATGTGTAACTTGTTCTCTGCTGGTCCTTCATGCTCTGACAGTTGACTGCTGGCCTGTGCCCTAGGAAAGGCTTTCTGCAGGTGCTACAGGACTTTGCTCGGGAGCAAATATTTATGCAGGAGTGATAGCATGTGTTTGCATCAGGAGTGATAGCATGTGTTTGCATCAGGAGTGTATTTAACTCTATGTGTAACAGAGATGAACGTGTTCCAAGTTCATGTCTGGTTTTTTATCCCTCTAAATTCCTGTGCAAATTGGAAAGTCTCTGCTGTAATATTCTTACCCCATGCAGTCTTCCCTGTTACCATCAACACAGGAGGAAGCTGAGCAAAGGATATATTTCCCTTCAGACTTTATCAGTGTTTTCCTGCAAACATCAAGATAGCATGTTTTTGAAAACCATGACACTATCCCATTCACTTTCAGTCCAACGAGGATGAGAACAGGGTGTGAAATTAAACAGAGATCCCTAAAGAGGAATACCAGCTGAGAAATATATTCTTAATACGTTTATAAACCACATGAATAATTTGTGTGGTGGAATATATGTTCTATCATGTTTTGATAGGCCTTTTGACTAACATATCCCATAGGTGTTCCTCTTCATGTCACAGGAAGGTATTTTTTCAGGAATGCTCATCAATAGATAAAACCTGATAGTGGCAAATAATTTGGCATAGCTTCTCTTCAGCAAATGGGTTCCTCTGGCAGTATCTGAGTTTGTTCCAGACTTGACAAATGAGCCCAGCACTGTAGCTCTGTGTTGATATTGTTTATTCATTATTTGGGTAGAGTAGATAAGGCCCAAGGGCTTGATCTAAAGCCCGCAGAAGTCAGTGAAAAGACTCCACAAGCCTTTTTTAGTCGCTGGAATTCTGTATTTCATATTTCAGAGCTTGGAAATCTGTGCCAAGAACTTCATCAATAACTGAAAGGCTGGAAGAAAAGCAAAGAGCAAACTTCTGGACAGGCAGAACGCAAAAAAAAAGGAGAAGGAAAACATCCAATAAAGTCTCATCAGAAACAAAATGTCTCCAAGTAGCTTTTGTAGGTGAGGCTTAAAAGTGAAGTAACCTCTGACATTTTCAAGGAAGTACCAGGCTTCTAAAAGCTTTAAAACAAAACTGAAATGGACATCCTAGAGTCTTAAAATGTATATTCTACAAGTACCCTTTAGTTCAATCTTCTGTATATTAAACAGGTTCACCTAGATTTCTGATGCTGCTTTTAAATCTCTCAAATTCTGCTATTTTAAACAGCTTTATTTTTACAACTTTTTAGAGTTCCTGGTAATTGAAAAGTTGCTACAAATTTAATTTTACTGATGATATGCTTATATGTTTGTGTTAAATATTGTAGGGCTAGGCAGCAATGACCCCTCTACTTAGATTATCTAGTATTTTCCATGGTGGAAAATATTGTGTTTAGTTTTTCATTTTTTAGGTGTTGGGAAGCTTTGATCACTGAGTGCCTGGAGCTGCCCTTTGAAATTGGTCAAGGATAAAATTCCAAGTCTGTATAAATGCTTTTTCTTTGTCCTGTGAAATTATGCAAGGATTTTCTGGTCTCTGCTGCTGACATTCAGTGGTCCCGTTCTCCCTTTTCCTTTCCTCTGTAAAGATTGCTGAAACTGGAACTGATGATGGACTTTGGGTATAACAAGCCTCATACCCCAAAGCAAACCCTAGGTGGCTGGAGTCTGCAGAACAGCCTCAGCGGCTGCACAACAACCTCATGGCATGAGAGAAGGTGACAGATCATTCTCCTCCCAGTGCAATCTCCACAGTGGGTGTCCCTCATGGCAGACACAGACTACAAACTCTCCATAGCCCTAAGGACAAATAAAAGGAGTTAGCCAGCTTCAACGTCTGACGTAGATACATGCTTTGCATTACAGGGACATTCAGAACCCTACCTGTATCATTATGTGAATGTAATTCTGTTCAGCCCATATCATAAATACAGTATGTGGTATGAGAGCAGGCTAAAGCAACTGGTATGAATGTTCTCCTTACGACATTCCATAGCTCTAGCACACACAAAGACTATTTTGGTATCTCTCGGCAATGCCCCCTTGTATGCTCTGAACCCTCCCAGTAATTTCACTCTTTTCATTCAGATCATGTTTTTCACTTTCTAGACCTCTAATGATTCTGCTTCCTTACCTGTGGGTTGCCTTTAAGGGCCCACACCAAGAAGTAACTCAATATATTTTAGTTCAGGCCTTCTCAGATCTCAGCTCAATAAGCCATTAGTTGATATAAGTTAGAGAAAGCAATTCCGTTTAAACAGTTCAATGATGGCTGAAAACCACCAGAGCATTATCAAGAAATCTGTTCAAAATCCTTGAACATAATTCTTTTAAAAACAGCATAAGACCAGTATAGATACAGAAAAAAAGAGTAGTGAATTTACCTATACTCATTCTTTAGCACTAAACACCTTTCCACTACTCGAAGTTGCTTGAGATACAAGTTGGAGCCCCTGGAAAGGGTAACAGTCTTGTGGTTTTTCTTGAAAATCATTGTTCTTTGCTCCAATTTCCTTCTTCTGTTGTACCGCAAAGAACTTGTCTTCCAAAATCTGCGTGTCTGCATGCCCTAAGCCATTAATACATGTGTGATTCTGTAACTACCTTTTACGGATTTGAGGGCTTTTCAGTCCCAGAATCCCAGACCCTTTTGAGAAGTTGTAGAAAATAAGTTTTTATTCAGTTTCTTTTTTTTTTTTTTTCAGACCAAGGCTAGCCACAATTACTTAATAAACTTTAATGATTTTCTCATTCATAAAAGAAAATTATGGGAAACACTCCCTTACTCCTTTGTGGAAGAACCATCAGTATGGCAGGAAAAAGCCACAAAATGTAACAGCTGAGAAGTCAACCCACTCCTATAGCTAAAAGATTATCCATGGAAAGATCACAGTCACAGACACGCTTACTTTGATTAGATTTCTACCTCAGAGAAAAATGTAAATGATTCAGAACTTAAAATTCAGAGTTTTGAAAAAGAAGTTAAGGCTTTACCTAATAACTCAGCAGAAGTGTTACAGCAGGTAGCTATCTTAAATCATTAAAACTAGTACTGTTTGGTATATCCCTAAGGCATTTTTACAAATGGCACTTAAAAAAAAACAAACCTGTAATTCTTCAAAGAATACTCTTGCTCTTTAGTTTGACACTGGTCTTTCTACAGTACTGAATGAACTTTACTCGGGTTAAGGAAATATCTATATTTAAAATAGAGTGAACTTAAAACATACTGTACATGGAATTGGTGTTTTCTTGTGAAACCAGGGAATATCTATATGCCATGTACAGACTACTAAATGTGAGCAAATCCAGAATTATTCCATGAAAATTCTTTGATGTAGAATAGAAAGGTGGGATAAACTCTGAAAAAGCTCTGAAAATCAGCAGCATTCCATCTGAATATCTTAAAATTCACATTAAAAAGGCTTAATAATAATAACCATCATCTGCATTTTATTGCAAGTTTCTCACTTCTTGCACATTTGCAGTGTCTATGCAGGGGCTTTCAACTGGTTGGCTGTTTTGAACAGAACTTGACTAGTGATCATTAGTAGTCGCAAGCTCTGATTCCCTCCATCACATGCTCCACCACCTAGTTCTTCCTGCAAGACAGATGATGTCTTCATGGAAATCCTCCAGCAATGTACCATTAATAAATGAATTGACAGGTTCTGTGGTACAAGGTTCTTGACAGGCTCAAGAAAGCTCAACATCCAGAACTATGTAAGTGCCACCCATATTGCAGCGTGGATAGTAGTTGTAATTTTTGTAAAACAGCAACTCTTGCCAATTCTTCTCCTGATTAGTATAATCCTTTTCTCATAATCTCTTATAATAATGTTTTATACTTCATTTATCTTACATAATTAGACCTCATACAATCTCACAGCCTTGTTACATTTGTTTTTTAAAGTTCATTCTTCCTTTTAAGGAAGAACAAAACAAACACTATATATGGTAAATTTTATTAAAAACGTTTTTGGAATGATTTATGTATAACTTGTGTATGTATCTAGTGGGAAAGAAACTCAAATCTTGGAGGTTCTCATTCCTGTTAGATCTATCACTATTCATGTGCAAGTCTTTAAGTTTTGGCCTTAAATCAGTTCCCAGGATAGACTTGTTTTCTTGTACTTTATTACCAAATTTTCCCGTTTCACACATTTAATGGAAAAACTATCAATATTACTTTCTAAACTGTTGGAGTTTTTTTCCAGGAGACTGTTAGAACAGCTGGGAAAGCTGCCAAGAAACTTGTTAAAGACAGTAAGAGCAGGAATTAAATCAGAAAAACATGAAAAACCTGTAGCTGTGTCTGAACAGTGAAATAGTTACTCTCAACCAACAACAGTATTAAGCTTTATAAATGAAACAATATCAAGTTTTAGAGCAGTGTGGTAAAGCTTCTAATATGCAACATCATGGTTTAGCAAATAAATGCAAATGACAACTGAAGTATAATGTGGAACATGATAAAGTCTATGACATTGTAAAATTCTTGTTAAAAACAGCATGGGAAGAGCCTCTATTGACTTATCATTTTCACAGTCCTTTCTGCAAGTTTTTTAGGTGATATATATTAAACCAAGGATTTATAGCTCTTTCATCCTTTCCCAGCAGCTCCTATGATCACCTAGAAAGTACAGAAGCAGCAGGTTAGAGGACATTTTAATCTTTTTCCAATAATAAACTTGGCCATAAAACTGCAGAGTGTACTCAGTTGTCTCAGTCATGAGCTGTTAATTGTTTACACCAGTTTTGTTTCATTTCTGCCTTTCTGAACTCCTGCATGCTGCCTTTATTCCACACAAGTGAACACTGGGGATATGACAAAATATAACATTGCAGGTGTGCTTGTTCTCTGCTTTAAAAGACAGACTATTTCTCATGTAAAATTCAGATATATTAGTCCAGATAACTCAGGTGGGTAATGGCAATAAAACTGGCATCTAAGCTAAAAATTATCTGTAGGTCAGCAAATGGATTCTTTGATCTTGTTAGTGTCCTGAAGCTTTCCAAAACTGCAATTAATAGAAAAGGCTCTATGGATTTCAATCAATTTGGACAATATGCATGGAACCAAATAAATATAAACTGACTTCTCCATTTTCCATGCTGGAAACTTCTAACTAGAATGCAAAGGGTTAGGGATGCCATTCTTACCCTTGACTTAACTGGGCAATAATTTTACCTTTGATGTTTTAAAAACATCATTAATTCTGCTCCTTAGCTCTGTACCTACTAAACCGCAGACAGTTTTGCCATTTGTACCAGGTTTGAAGTTCTTAAAGTTACTAATACTATTGCTGAGGGAACAAGAGCAGACTGCCAGCTGGGACAGCTGCCGGGCAGGGAGCACCAGAGGACACGTGCTGAGTTGTCTGGTGTTATAGAAGGATGTTGACATTATATGTACAAAGCTTACTTGAATTTCACATCTTTAGTGCTTTGTATAAGTTCAGAACCGGCCACCCCGCAAAAAAAAAAAAAGTTTTTTTCACTGCCTTCCTGTCTTCCAAACTCTGCTTTCACTCTAGTTAAATGGTTTTACCATTTCTACACAAAAGATATATATAGTCAGTCCACACTGAATGGCCAATGAACTATGCAATTCCATTGTCCTCAATGAAATCCGTAGAAAAAAGTGAACGATATCTATAAACCCCTATATGACTTCTGACGGCTTTGAGGAGAGGATTGCTCAACGGTTCCATTGATGCAGGTGTTACTGATCATACCCCAGTTTTTGCACAGTGTTGGTCCTGTTGCATTAACAGGTACCCGACAGACCATCTGATTTGGGCCGTGCGCGGTGGCTGTGCCCCGCGGACACCCGGAGGAACGAACAGCAGACCGCCGCGGGGTGCTGCCGCGCACCTTCTCTGCGGTGCCATGCCTTGCTTTCTCCGGACCCGCGTACCTGAGGCAGGGCGGCAGCAGGCAGCGCCCCGAGAGGAGCAGCAGCGGTGCCCGTACCCGCCAGTGCATCAGCCGGGGCCGAGGGATCGGGATTTCGCGGAGCTCCTTGTGTCGGTGCGACCCCGGCTCCGCATCCCCGGTACCCGGCGGGGCAGAGCGAGGCGGGGGCAGCCGCACCACCTCGGGCTCGGTCGGGGCACTCGCTCCCACCGTGCGCGGGGCCCGCCGGCTCCCCCGCCCCGTCCTCGCTGCCGGCGCCCCGCGGAGCCGGCCGGCTGCCCCCGCCCCGCCGCACCGCCCCACGCCTCCGGAGCGGGAGCCAGCGCCGCCGCCCCGCCCGCCGCCGCTGCGCGCCGGGGCAGGAGCCGAGCAGGTGGCCGCGGGCAGCGCCGCGGCATGTGAGCGGCCCCCGGCCCTCGGGAAGGCAGCACCGGCCCCCGTCCTGCGCTGCCCTCCCCTCCCCGCGCCTCGCCGGGCCGGCCGCGAAGCCGGGGCGGAGGCAGGGCGCCCGCAGCGGCAGCCCGGCGGCGGCCGGGGGCTGAGCGCCGCGCCCCGCCGGGGGGCGGCCGTGGCGGAGGGCGGAGGGGAAGAGGAGGAGGAGGAGGAAGAAGGCTGCGTTTGGCCGGAGGGACGCGGGAGCCCCCCCGGCCGCGCAGGATGAAAGTCACGGTGTGCTTCGGGAGGACCCGGGTGGTCGTGCCCTGCGGGGACGGGAACATGAAAGTTTTCAGCTTGATCCAGCAAGCGGTGACCCGGTACAAGAAGGCGATCGCCAAGGTGAGGGGCGCGGGGAGCGGCGCCCGCGATCAATATGGCGCTTCCCGGAGTGGGGAGGGAAGCGAGGGGAAAGTCCGGGCTGCCCCGCCGGGGGGAGCGGCGGGAGCGGGGCTGGGGGCGGCCGGAGGCGGCGGCGGAGCCCGCGGGGAGCGTGTGCCCGCCGCCGCCGCGGGAAGCGGGGGGGGGCTCGGCCCCTCCGCAGCGGCCAGCGCGGCCCCTCCGCGGCTCCCCGCGGGCGCCTGGCGGGCCTCGGCCCTTTGTTCGCCGGTGCCTGGCGGCCCCCGGGGGTGTCGGTGCGGGAGCGGCCCGAACCCGGCCGGCAGAGCGGCGCGGGGGCCGGCGGTGCAGGGTCTGCCCCGGGGCGGGTGGCGGGGCCGAGGCGCCGCGGGCCGGGCGGGAGTCGCCGCGGAGGGCTGGAAATCCAGCTCCGGGCTTCCCGGCCCTCCAGGCCCGGCGGGGAGGGCGGTGCGAGGGGACCCCTCCGCAGGGGCGTCCGGCGGCGCCCCGCGGGCCGCCCCCCGCGCCGGGCAAGGCTCTGAGGGGCCCGCGGCAGCGCGGCCGCCCGCAGCACCTCTGCGCCCGCCGCGCCGCGGGGGAGGCTGCGCGCCTGCGGGACGGTCCGCGGTGCCCCGGGGTGCGGGGAGCCCGACAGCCGCCCGCGCCGGCCTCCCGCAGCCCCATGTTGAAATCCCTGGCAGCTGCAGACTTGGCTTTCCCTCCATGGGCAACTTGTTGGGCTTTGGGTTTTTTCCCTTCCTTTTTTTTTTTTTTTAATTTTTCTATCTCTCTTTCCTTCCCTCCTCCCTTCCCCCCGCGCCGCCCCCCCCCCCCGCCCTGTACTTTCTTGCAAACTTATTTTTAATCAACTGGTTTGTTGGGCAGCATGACCATCGTTGGCTGAGAACTTCAGCAGTGCTCTTCCCTTTTCCTCTGCCTTATCGATCCAAGGAGTTCGAATATGTTTCTCCCCTTTAGCCCTTTTGAGACATTTTACACTTCTGATCCTGGAAGTTTTGCTTTGGCAAATGCAGGCTGCCAGGCTGTCCTGAAACATGCAATGGAAGGAATATTGTGAATGGTTCATTAATTGGTTTGAAGTGATTTCCGAGAAAATTTTTAAAATCAGTTTTTTCATAGAGAATTCCAGATGTTGGGAATCATCACCTCCCCACCTGATTCCTGAAGAACAGGTTTTGAAGACAGCAAACTTATTCTGGTTCTGGCTGGAAAAAGAGAAAAATGGTTCTCTAGGATATGTCTGTGGCAGCATACCAGGTGTCATTCATATACAGCAATTAATGCACATGGCAATCTACTTGCATATAGGAGACTGGGGCTGAAAGTACCTCTCTGGTTAAGGTAAAGCAGTGAAGAGTAGTGTGAGACTCTTTGTGGAACACTGAATGCCTCATATGGCCATTCAGATGAGAAGTGTTTGCAGCATTTGTTCATCAGTGTTACAGCATTAATAAAAGTAATTATTTTGCTGTGTTTTGTTCCAAAACTGTGGGCTGTGTAACTCCTGTGGCAGTGGACTGCATCCGGGCTTCCAACTATTAAATAGCATTGAGGGATGGCAGTTGCATTCTGCAGCATAATGTTAAACCTGGGAGGGATTGAAGTTGTAAACACAGGAGAGACACAGGACAGTCACCAGGAAAGGGTTACATCATTGCAAATTTCACTTCAGAAAAAGAAAGACCACCTGTGGAAGCATGGGAGGGGAAAAAAATAACTCTGAATATGGCTGTGTACGTATTAAAAAGATGGTTTGCAGAGCGGCAGCCAGATTTTGACTGGTCCCTGGTGTCAAAAGCTCTGCATCCTGGGTTAAAATGACACTGTGGTTTTATTTATTAGTATTTATGTGGTGGTTATGCTAAATGCCACTGGTGTGGACTTGAGGTAGCTGCAATTACTGAGATAGTTTCTATTATATGGAAAATCTGTGGTTGAAAACAGTAGCAGTGTCCATGGGCTTTCTCTGAGCGTTTTATATGGTCACTGTCAAACCTTGCTTTGAACTTAAATTTGCTGAGGATTTTCTGTGGTGATGTTTAGGTAGTAAGGAAGTGGATCTTACAGTAAGTAAGTTTTGTAAGTAGGTGTATAGTGCTGTTTGCTGTGCTCGCAGTAGAGTAACATAGTAATTTTATGGTTGAGATGCCAGAATTCCACAGATGACTGTATTTTTGTAGCAGTTAGATGGTTCCTTTCTGCGCTAGTGTAGCACATGAGCAAATCTGCACTTCATAAAGAGAAAAGAAAGGGGACAAAGTAATTCCTAACTGAGAGGATCAAAGTATATGTGCCCATATGAACTTACAGTCTGGCAGCTGTTATCAAGCTGACTCTGAAATCTACTTCACCACCACTATGCTCTTATGGAAAGAAGCGTATCTGGTGGAAGATTATTCAAAATATTTGAATGAAGTTTATGGTTTTCATACTTACAGGAAAACCAGCATTTCTCATCCTACAGGAATGTGTATGTCTACTGTATGCAGCAGTTCCTTCAGGAGAACTCCTTGAGAACTGAGTTGTCAGCCCTTCCCAGATTACCTCCCGCTTTGTCACGGTTTCCCAGCTGTGATTAGCACTAAGTGATCTGCACAGTGCACTTATGATGTCCCTGTGCAGTTGTAGTGGGACAGCCCAAACCCGTGCTTACAGAGTGCCAGGAGTGAATAACTTCAAATTTTGACCTCACTGCTCTGGCTTGTTATTATTTAGGTTCAAGAGACATGTCAAGAATGGAGAACAATCCACATAGTACAGTTCTCCTCTCTGTAAAATTTTAGAACTTCAAAACGTACAGATAACACAGTTGCAGATAACTGCAATTTAGTTCTGTGTCTTTGATCACGATTCATAAATCTCCAAAAATTAATTATGGATTAACACTGCTGTCAATGCTAAGTATTTGTGTGTGAAATTAGTTATTACTATGACAGGCTGTATTTAAAGGCTGGTCTATGTAGTGTGTATAAATTTTTCTCTTCTTCTGCTTTTATTTCAAGGGAAGCTTTGTGTCTGAAACATGATGCATTCTTTCTGCAGGTTGTGTTTGCGGGAAATGAACAAGCAAATGATAAGAGATGTTTGAAATGTCCACCTTGTTCAGGGCAAGTGGAGTCAGCAAAATCGATCATGTTTAATGAAACCCAGTTTTCATGGGGGCATGCTAATGGTGCACTTTTGTGTGGCTGGATGGACTGATGCAGCCTCTGGCACAATCTCTGCCTGAGTCTTAAAGGAGTACAACTTGGGCAGGGGACAGCTGGCCTGAGGACTGGTAGATGCATTTTCCAGACCCTGCTGGTCAAGGGTTTTGCAGATTTGGAGTTGATGTAGTCCTAGCAATTAATTTAATGGTGAAAAACTTGCAAGAAGGTAAGAGTGATTTAAGAGGGGAGATCAGCCACATCTGAGTGGCTCAATGTTGGTGGCAACAGATGATGGCCTGCACCAAAAGGGAGAAAGCAGACAAGTAGTTGAGATGGAACAACTTTATCAAATATTGAACCAGTGTTAAAAGATGGAAAATTATTATGAAAATGATGTATTGAGCAACTATTGAAAGGAAATAATTGTGCATCTTATAATTTTGGTTTGATCTAGATGTAACAAGAGATGTTTCTGACTTTTTTTGTTGACTTTTGACTGTCAGCATAATCTCTGATGCTTTGGTTTTGGGGAGGATATTTTAAGCATTTAATCTTCTTTTTCTTGCAAGTAAAAATAGGTGTGCATAAGCAGTGGGTAGATACAATTAAAAAAAATTAATGTGGTGTAAGTGAGCATGATAAGCAAAAATATGAAATAGGAAATTGTAGATTTGCTGCAGTTGTTCAGTGTCATATTCAGTCCCTAGTGGGACTGTTTGGTCTCCATGATAGTTCTGGCTGATGCCCTGCATATCATGAGGTTGTAGTGGTGTTCTAGACCCTATATATAACCCTCATTTTCCAGTTAAAATAAGTAAATTAACAGTTTTCCGGCTGAATCAAAAAGATTTTAATAGAAGTCTTGAGGCATCTTTCCCCTCTTCCTTGCCAACTACTGTAGGAGATGAAGTTTTGTGGGGGTTTTGATGTTGCATAGAACAATACTTCAATTGTTAATTTGAAAACTGCAGTGCACTAATATTTGTGAAAAGAAATTGTAATCTGCTCTTTGATAGCATTGGAGGCTGTTGCTGATAAGAGACCAGAACTCCAGGAAAGTTGGCAGTGTAAGCAAAGGTAACAGGTGTCAGATGACCATATTCTCATTTAATTTGTAAATTGGGGGCTTAGGCCACCCAGAGCTTAAAGCTCCATCTCTTTGGTAGGTCTGACATTCGTCAGCAGGGAATTGTGAGGGAGGAAGGTTGTAGCCTGAGTGATTGTGTTTGTGAAGCTTGCTTTTTTTTCTGTTTTTGATTTTATTCCCCCCAGTGCCAGCTAATGGGGATTATTTGCTTAAAAGTCAGTTCTCAGACAGCCGGTTCTCTGCCAGGTACACAATGGCAGCTTTGATGCAAGTTATGTTCTGTAGAGCAAACAGTTACACAGTTCCTCATGACTGTGTCACTGGGGCATCGTTTGTAGAGCCTAATTCATGGGTTGGTTGGTATGAAAATCTGCTGATTTTACTTGGGTTTTGTATTGTTCTTGGCACATTCCCTCCTCCAGCCTGACCACTAGGTTTTTGCCATGGGCTTAAATGGATCTGCCACAGTGCCCATTCAGTGACCCCTTTGGCAATACTCAAGGGCAGTAGTGGCTAAATTTAGCATAAAAAAGATTTAAAGTTCTTTTTGTGTGTGTGTTTTTTTTCTTTTTTTTTTTTTTTTTTAGATTTGGATTTCACTTTTCTATATGTGCAAATCTCAAGCCTTTCTTAAGTCGAAAGAAATCTTAAAGGCTGTTTCTAGAATGCACAGGAATCCTCTCAACCCCAAAAAGGAACCAAAATGCCAAAAAAATCCCTGTCACCCCTGCTGCTCAGTTGGCTGTCAGTTTAGTTCTAGCTGACAACCCCAGGATGATGTTTCTGTGCTCTGCATTCAGTGTTGGCTGGGTAGTGTTTCAGTGATTTACCTGAGGTCAGCCAGGATTCCGTGGGGCTCTTGGCAGTTTTCTGGAGCTGGCTCTTGACCTCTTTGCTGATGCTGGGCTCCCAACAGTGGCAGTGAAACCCAGCTGATGGGGAACGTCATTCTGCTGAGGCTTGGTGAGCAGCAGTGGAGAGATGCTAATTTAAGGAAGGGAAGTACTGAAATGGGTCACGATTGCTTCATGTTTAGGAAGCTGCTGTGTGATCCTGCAGCTTTGGTGCTGGAAATGCAAGGCTGTAACGATAAATTCCTTCTGCTCATTATGGAAAACTTTCTTTTAACCTCTCTCTCCAATTCCCTCTACGTCTTCAGCCAAATCAATCTTTTCC
This sequence comes from Acrocephalus scirpaceus scirpaceus, assembly GCA_910950805.1. Taxonomy (NCBI): domain Eukaryota; kingdom Metazoa; phylum Chordata; class Aves; order Passeriformes; family Sylviidae; genus Acrocephalus; species Acrocephalus scirpaceus. The sequence continues at coordinate 140,293,300 of OU383773.1, read as the reverse complement.
TGTCACTGGCTCATCTGTAAATACATGTGACTCTTGCACATTGCAAGAGGAGTTGCAGAGTAGGTAGAAATGAACCTTTGGAGTGAGTGTGGCAGTGTCTGTGGATGTCCCTTGCATGAGGACTCTGCTGTACAGCAGTGCTGTGCCCGAGGGCACCTGTGGCTTGCAAGGCAGGGAGCTGCACAAGCCCTGCCATGCCCTCTCTGCCAGCTCTTGCCTTTGTTCCAAGCCATCCGTGCAGTGAGGGAGGAGGCTTGTCTTAAAAAGGCCTGAGAGCCATGCTGGGGCTGTACCCCTGTGAGTTGAGGAAGCAGGCACTTGGGATTATTCAAAGCTAATAAAGAAGACTGAATTCTGTAGTATTTAAAAAGAGGATCTTGAGAAGCGGATAAGTATGTAAACCCTTCAGCTTTGAAGGTGCTTTCAGTGAAAGATGTTTGTGGTGCTGAGGCTGGCTGGTGTGAGCAGCACCTATCCGGCTGGACAGGATGCTTTCAGTTTGGCATGATGTGGTTTCTCAGTGTTTCACTGTTACTTGACAGTGATCAAAGTGAAGTGTGTGTTTGTGGAAGAGTGGCTTGAGAGTGATTTCCCTTTGAGCAAAGCACCATTCATCTGCTGAGTGAGTCCTGTAGCTCTGAGGGGAGGACTGTGGAAGAGCCTGTGAAAGTGCTCAGCACATTTGGGAACCAGTTCCTGGAGGCAATCTGGGGTTTAGGGAGTGCCAGCCTTTCTTCTCCTGGGCGATAGCCTTCCACCAGTGGAAAGCCATCTGATTCTCATAGCTTTTTACACTTTAACTTCAGTTATAACAGTCACAGATGTTTTAGTTCTGTTATAAAAACACCACTGGAAGTAACACTTTCTCAGTTGTACCAGACTATGACATCTTTTGGTCGTGGCACATTTAATCTGGTAAAATAAGATGGAGTAAATGGGGGAGAAATGCTGGTGATCTTAGTTATACAGAATACGGTTCATGTAGCTTTAAAACAATTTCCTGGTTCTTCAAAGGAAAACAAACCTTTTCATCCAAATATAAATTGAATGGATAAAACATGCAACAATGCTGAACCAGTGCTTATGTATATTGAAAATAAAGTGGAATTCTTCTAACATCAATCCAGAATATAGCACAGATGTTCTCACTCAGAAATATTTTCTGAGCAGTAAGAAAACAAAAAGTGAAGCAAAAAGTATTAAAAAATTCTGGAAGATACTTTAGGGCATCTGTGCTTTATTTTTATTTCCTCCTTTTTAATATACATTATATATTTTCTTTGTTTCTTTGAGGTCATTTTGATGTAATGCTCAGCAAGTCTGGTACTGGAAAATGGATAAAAAACCACCAAAAACCAAACTGCCTTTGAGCTAAGTTACATAATCCAGTAGGGCTGTTTAAAAAACTGAGAAAGTTAAAAAGAAAACAGCAGTACAGACATACATAATACTTGTCGAAATGACTAATAATAGTGAAAGAGAAATGAGTCAAATTTTAAATCGGGGAAAAATAATTTAAAATTACCCACAAATATTAAGGCCTTTTTGTTTTTGAGAGAATCACATCAGTTTTACTTGTTACAATACATCAGCAGTGTCAGGGTTTTTTCCTATGGGTATCCTTAGTTATTTTCTCAGATTGGTCCCAGATATTTGTTAAATTTGAAATAATTTTAATAACTATTTCATTGCAGTATTTGCTTATGTTCTGTTTTTTTTTTCCTTTTTATTTTTTTTCAAAATCAGGTAGGCGGTACTTGTTGGTAACTTATTTTCTACTTCAGTTCCCTGTGACATAGTGATGCACATTAATCACCTATTTAGTCCCAAACAAAAAGAAGAAATGCATTCTTACTTTCCTGCTAAAATTCTTGGACTGCATCCCACACTCTACATCTCAAGGCTAGGGTCTCTGGTGCAGGAGGAGAGGAATGAAGACCAAAAGAATTTCTATGCCAAGGAGATGATCCTTGCTGCTCAGGAACAGAGATGAGCATCTCCTGGAGCTGGGCCCTGGGGTGCTGCTGTGTTCCTGCCAGGGACCATGCTCTGGTGCTGGAGAAGTTGCCTGGTGTTGCCTCCTGGATCATTGTGCCTCCAGCTTGTCAGGACTTCTGTGGTGACAGAAATAGGGCTGGCAGAAGGGAAGTGACTGTGGGGAGAAGGATGGTCTTCTGTGGGGGTGGAAAAAAGGATGGAATGTCCTTGGAATTGGTGAAATGCTTTTGAAGTATAGACAGATAGTTATGACTCTGTGACTTCTTTTTTTTTTCATGTGAGTGGGAAATGGGAGTTTGGATGGAAGCAAGACACTAATGCAGTACATTAAGTACAGACAAACAGAAAATGCCAAAGATGGGAAGAAATGGGTTAACTTGGTGACCTGGAGGCAAGTGGCCCATTTAGCAAGAGGATGAAAAATTGACCTCAGTTGTGCAACAGAGGTCACCCAAAGGCTTTCTTTTTAAAATAAACCTATGGAATTTATTATAGGAAGCTTTTCTTTCTGGGCAATAAGATTAGTGAAAGTAGCGTATCACTGATTTGGTAAGGAAAATAGACTCTGTTTTGGAAAAACATTGTCACATTTTTTGCCATACTCTCCACATTTGCTCAGCCTGCTGCTGGTGCAGTGAAATTATGAATTCGTTGCAGGAGGAGCAAGCTGGTATATCATTAGCAGTTTTCTTTTTAAGTGGCAACATTTATAGGGATTTTTTTTTCCGTGTGTGCATGTCTTTACAGACACAGAATAGCAATTTAAAATGTTTCTGGTGTTGATGTTGTATTACTAGAAAAAAAAGGTTACGTGGGTATAAAGTATTTTAAATGGAGATAGAACTTCTGGGAGTGCCTGTATGTTTGTGTGTGCACCCACTTAGGTGTTTTCATTTGTTTGAAGAAACGTAGCCACATGTACTAAATGGAAAAGTAGTTTCACCTTACCCCATCTTTTTTGCATGTGCTTTCAAAGTTGTTGAGTTACTCTATCTTCCCCCTAGGCAAAGGCCACATAATGGTTTTTTCTCCTCTGTTAAATGTCAAAAGCAATATCTTACTTGTGAGAACCTTGCAGCAATACATCTCTTTGTGCATGCAATGAGCAACTTTGTTCCAAGTTCTTGAAAACCTGAACAGGAAGGAGGTGAATTCAATAAATATTGGAAAAGTTACTTCTGGGGATGCTGGAGTGTCTCTGAGACACCACACAGCTGAAAGTTTTGTTGCTGTAACAGCTTAAATGACAGTTGAAAAACCCCAATAAATTGCAAGTTTTAGAACCTTTTGCTTCTTTCATAAGCTGCTAAGTGAAATAACAAAGCTTGATTTAATTTGATCTCTCCAAGAACCCGTTTGACCATATGTTATTTGTGTTGAGTGTGCTGTCAGTTTGCCCCTGGGCCTCCTGCTGTGAGCACCAGGAAAGCTATCAGGTACCAAAAGAAGAAGAATTTAGGTAGCAGGGCTGTGGTGGCCATCCATTCGTGGTGAATGAGCTCTGGCCTCAGCACTTTGTGCAGCCTGAAGAGGAAAAGGATTTTACTCACCTTGAATTTGTTTCTGCCAGTAGCAGGCTGCTGGAAGACTGCTAGCCTGAAGTGTTAGGCTTTGCTAAAAGTTAAAAAGTATTGTGCAATTATAGTAATTTGGCGACTATTACAATAGTTGGAGACTAGTCATCTCTATACACCTCACTTATTCTGCTGGGTGTTTCTGGTTTTTATTCTAGAGATGAGTGCTGGGTAAGAGAAGAAATGCTGCTGCTTTTGCAGGGAGTTGAGGGGAGGTAGCCCAGCAATGGCTGTGGCTTTCCTGGAGTGAGGGAGCCAGCTTTGCGGGGCTCCTGCATGTGTGAGGGTCTCAGCATGAGGCAGCAGGTCAGGTTTGCATCAAGGTGAGGGTGTGCCCTGGGCTAATGCCTAAATGCTGACAAAGCTGCTGCATCTCTTGCGGCATTGTAGGACCGAGGTGCTTGAGGATGGGGGAAAAGACCCAGCACGAGAGACTCTCCACCCTCACTCAGTCAAACTGAGTCCTGTGTGCTAAGCGTGCTGCAAATTCAGAGCATTGTTTCCAAATCCTGTATTGAACATTTTTTAATGTCATTAAGCATACTAATTTGAGAAGATAGGTTTGATGGTTTTTGCTCTCACTGAGTGTTTTTTAACAGCAGCTTTAATTGCTCCTTCTAATTTTTTTTCAAATGAAAAGTAGGATAAATAAATGCTGTTTGTAATAATTCTGGAAGATTTGAAGTCTGACCTAAGAAATATCAAGAAAAAGTGGACTAGCTGAAATAGAGTTTTAAAATTCAGAATACTGTGTTAACATAGGCTCTCTTTGTAAAAAGGCCAATGAATGTGATTTTAAATGACTATACTGTATGCAAAATATTTGTATGTTTAAGAGCTTCCATTTGAAGGGAAAACCTTCTGTATTTTTTGGACTTAACTAACCTGGTCTTAAAAGAAAATGTTATTCTCTGTATGTAAAACAGCATATTTAACTTGTAGTTATGTTAGGCAATGGAGTAGTCTCCTCACTCTGTACCCAGTGATCACTCAGGATCACAATGCTTTGGTAAACTAAATCCAGATGTTAGTGTGTGTGAAATGTTACTGTAACCAGTGTCTTATAAGTCTCTCCTTTATTAGTATAGCTTTTTGAAGTAAATTCCTGATGACTCTTTTGTTGCTTTGGCATTGCCATAAAATAGCTGTTGTTAGCTTGAAGCCCCTGCTAAATTGGAAGCCACAGGTAATGAACATCCTGTATTTTATCTTTTGGTGTTTATGAAATATTTAGCTGAAAAGGCTCCTGGTCCTTTCTCTGTGGAGGTAACAAGTTTCTTTTGCTGGTGAAATTCCCTAGCTGAGGAATGGAAGCAGCAGTGAAGGGGGGCTAGCTTGTACGAAGAGCTAATTTGTGCTGAGTTAAATATTCATTTGATACTTGAATATGAGGTAATTAGCTTGAATGTACTGATGTTTAGCTTTTAGCATCTGGAAAAGTCTAAACAATCTGCTGAAGGGAACTGTATCCTAAATCTACTTCCAAAATATTTTTTTACAATTGTGTGTTTCAGACTTGCCTAGATCTGCTTTTTGTGGTGGTGTTTTCCCAGTGGTCAGAGACCTATGGGAGAAGTGCTGAGTTAAGTGGTTGAGGAAAGGTTTGGGCAAATGCTCTAGTGTTTTCCTGTGGGCTGTTCAGGGTGATCAGATAGATCCACATAGCTGTCCCCTTTCTGAAAATGCTGTCAAGGTGGACGTGTAAATACCTATGCATGTGTACTACTCTTCTCAATTAAAAAAAAGTCCCGATATTTACCAGAGCAATCCACTATACTTGAGACCAATTAGTATGAAATTCTAAATTACCTCATAGTTCAGCACTTGCTTGGTCTCATATCAGAACAAAATAAAAAGAAGGCTTCAAATTTGCTTTATGTGAAAGTTATTAAACTATTTGGTATCTGTAAATCATAATAGCTAATTTTTAAGATGTATGTCCTGTTCATAGAATTGTAGAGTGGTTTGGGTTGGAAGGGACTGTAAAAAGTTACTGTTGACCCCGTGTGTGTGGAGCCCGGGAAAGGAGAAGGGGGGGGAGGGGAGGCAGTAGAAAGCACACTGCTACAAGGGACCTTAAAGATCACCTGCTTCCAATCTCCTTACCATAGGCTAGGACACCTTCCATTAGACCAGGTTACTCAAAGCCTGATCCAACCTGGCCTTGAACACTTCCAGGAATGGGGCACCCACAGCTTCTCTGGGCAGCAGAGAAGTTGAAGATTTTATGGGTTTCACGGGTGGTCTGTGTTGCCCTTTATAAGACCATGTATTATGTCTATGATTAGACAGTGTGTAAAGACTGCTTTAACTCGAGCAGCCTTCACACGCTGCTTCTGATTCAGTGAGCCAGTGTTTTGTTGGCTTCTGAAAGACTTTGTTTCCAGAGGTTGGTGGATGCCAGAAACATGGTGAATAGAGGGAATTAAGACACAATGAGTCCACATTTTTTTCTTGATCACTCTTGGGGATTAAAGTTGTGCGTGATACTGAAATAAAAAATAATGTTTTTTCTGTAATTAATTAGTGTTTTAGAAACATGCTGTTTATAATTCAGATTTTTCCTGTCACTTTTTCAAAAAGTATGCTGTTCCTTCTGAACTTAAGTGTGGAATGTGATAACTCACCGTGTGTTTTGTGTTACTCTTTAGTGTCAGGTAGAAGCTGAGATAGGACGCAGAGATCTGAACTCAGTTTATAATCAACAGCCCTTTGCAGCCTGCCTTTCAGCTGGTGGGAAGCCAGCCTTTGGGAAAGACCACATGGCTTTGGGTTTGTACACTGTGCTTAAATGCAATAAATAAGAAGGTTGGTTCTTTGCAATTGCAAATTGTGCATTTCTCAGCATGAACAGCAAATCAGAGACAGCCTGGTGCTGCTCACTTGCTTTGCTAAGAGGGAGGGGCTGTGAAATCAAACACTGAGCTCCAAGATGCCAGTCTGTCTTTTTTCACTTTGTGACTCCTCTCTCCCTCCCTCTTTCTGAAAAAGTAGGACTACAAATACAGCATGATATGTAAAAGCAAAGCTGTGGAGTCCTCCCCCCCTTCACTGCTTGCATCTTTATATATAGTTCATTCTGCAGATCAGACTGTCACACCTGCTACCAGCCTCCTTCAGCGAGCAGATTGCAGCCTTGCAATTTAAGAGCTCCTAACATATGTTGGTGATACACCAGCAGCAGGACAAGGCTTTTAGCTTTGATAGGCTTTGCTGGTTTGGGAATGTTGTTAAATGGACAAGGGAGAAACAAAATAGCAAGGTAATTTTGAAAAAAAAAGTGAAGTAAATATGCAGAAGGATAAAGTGAACTAATAAAATCTGCCACTTTGTTTGTTTTTGGTTTTTTTAAAGCATGGATTTTAATACATATTATGCTTGCTATATGAATATATAGAAGTCCATGAATAAGACTTTCCCCTTTGTGTCATGACTTACACTGTTGCCCTGGTCATTGCCGTGGTGTTGAGTTTCCACATCTGTAGCCAGACTCATTGGTGCAGGGTTTCACTTGCTGTGTCCCATTGCAGGCACCAGCTCTGTTACTGCAAGGTGAGCAGAGGCTCTGATTTGCTGTGTGGTTGGGCTGCCATAGTATATTCCTCACCAGTAGATGAGTAGTTTTTATAACTTGCTTTCATTATAGAAGGAACTACTTCAAGTTGCCTAATTTTTAACTTGGAGGTAAGGTTAAGCATGCAGGTTGTGCAAATTGGTAGAAAAGAGTGAACAATTTGTGTCCCTACACAGTTAAAAGATTTACTAACTCAGCTCTAATTCAGAAGTCAGAGTGTCTTCAGAGAAGTTAAACGTGGCTTCAGTAATATATGGTAAAAAAATGAGAGGAACTTTTTTGTGAAAACTATTGTATACTCCATTTTAGCAAATTTCCTGTGCACAGGAACCTGATTTATAGAAAGAGATATATGTAGAAGTGAACAGGAGAAACTAAAAGTGCTGTGGTTTGGATTTAAGAAACAATTACAGTGTCTTTTGGTTCCTTTCTGAAGCACTGGCTGAATCTTGTGGTGAAGATACAGGAAATATCTGGTTAGTTTTGCTTCCCTCACGCTGTGATTTGGGAAGGAAAATGTACGTTTCAATGCCGTGCTTCTTCAGGTGTGAAAGAGGGGCACAGAGAAAGAATGGGCTCCTTTTTATCACTGCTTCCCCAAGACAGGCCTGCATTAACTGGGAAGCTGTGTAGGTTTATCGGATGATGGAGTATGGGATTGCACACCTGGGAGCAGCATTGTGTATTCCTGGGGCTCATTCTCTGCAAGGACCTCATTAACTGCATTTCACAACAGCACAATGTTAATTGCAGCGAGTACTGGCATAAAGTCCTTCTGTGGTTTTCTCTGCATCTTTCTTTGACCTTAGGAAAGAGAAAAGTACTTTGCTGTACTGGTTGCCTGTGCTGCAGCAAAACTGTGATGCACCCGTCAGTTAGAACAGCATGCAGCTCCCAAACTATCTGCTCTTCAGCACCTACTCCTCTTCACAGGGCAGTTTTCTTCATAGCTTTGCCCCATTTCCCTTGAAAAACAAAATTGGCAAACAAATGTCATAGCATGAGATTGGCAAGTATAGATTTATTCCTGCAGGGTGCATAGAGAAAGAAGGCACAGGAGGTCACTGGCTGATCCAGGACTACACACGCAGTTCGGAACCAAGCTGGAAATAAAGTGCTGACCTGCTGACTCCTTAATTGCAAGGCTATCTTTCCTCTCTAGTAAGGACGTGGTAAAATATTGTTGTACTTAGTCCTTCTCCTATCCTGTAGCTCAGACACTGTATGAAAAGACACACGAAGCTTCCCAAGCTGAAAAGAGAGTAGCTTGTGGTAATTGGCTGTTGAAAAGAGAGTGTCTTCATTTTAGCAAAGTGTGGAGTCCACCATGTTAAACTGCTCAATAATGTCTGTTTCTTAAGTAATTCTTTTTCAGCTTGGGTTGAGACTTCCATGTAGTATCTGTCCTTGACAGTGTAGGATGTTGATTCCAGTATTGTTTAAATGTTTGTAACTTAGAATGTACATAAAGGAAATGCTTATGTTTGACTTCAGTTTAGCTATCTAAAGGGATTTATGAGTAGGGATTTTTTTTTTAAGTTCAAGTGATACTTGTGAAGTGAGGCCAGAGGAGGTCTGTCAGTGATGTATTTGGTTTAAATATGAGAAAATTGGAAAAGGGAGAATATTAATCCATGATAGTAGAATTTAAATCTGTTTTTACATTTTTTCCCCTCTTTAAAGTTCTGTAATACTCTCCTAATATAGAAGTGTTGAAAGTAAGGTGGACATGGCCAAGAAATCTGGGTAGTTGGTAAGTGTTCTGATAGTGTTCAGCTGATGCTGGTAAGAAAGAACTGTCTTCATGCTTATGCTTTTTTTTAGATTGATGGGGTTAATTGTCTTGGTCTCAGCTTAGCTTGTAGACAACTGTACTAGAGATGCTGATTTAAAAGGAACTCAGTCTACCAAAACTTTTTAATCCCTTCTGCATAGAGTGCTGAAGAAAGCATGTTTTCCCCTTGTTAGGTGTAAGCATTCATGATTATAATGTCATATTAGGATCTCTATATTATGAATGAGGAGATGCGCAGGGCTGCAGTAGGGCCAGAGATAATAAACAGGGGAGTGCTTTCTGTAGTACAAATTACATAATAATAATAATAATACTAAACCCTTAAAATTGGGGTTTTGCAGACTGTAATTCCACCCTAAATCAGCTCTTTTTAGAATGATTGGTTTGAATTTAGCAAGTGGTTTTGCTTTTTTATTTTAAAGAACATGCTACAGCATAATTGCCATTTATTAATACTGCTTCTGTTGAAGCCTTCTGGTTTTATTAACAGCTGTAATAGACATCACATGTAATGTGTTATCTCCAGCATTCTGCAAAAATGTGACTGGTGGACTATGCAATTGAGGCATTTATGAAATAATTTTAGATGACATTATAACTGTTTTTCATCTTTTTCCTCTAGAACCTGTATTTTCAAGTGACTTAGTACAGCTTTGATAAACATGCTTTTAAACGGAATGGAGAGCCTGAGAGATTTCCATGAAATCTTGTAGAATGTACCTCTTAACGATTTACATGAAGTATTTTGTGTTGTTTTGATGTATCCCTCTTACTTTAGACAGCTCTCTGCAGTAGAAAGCCCTTGAGAAAAGCTGCTTGTATTTAGATTTAACAGTCCTGAAGTAACAGTGCTGATGCTTTGCTTCCTTTACTGCCTTTGGAAACAACTATTCCTAACCTGGCCAATGGCATCTCTGTTCCTGACTTTTTCAGAAAAATTCATTCTGTTCTACTACATTCTAGTCTCTGTTGTTTTCTTCTGGTGTTGTTTCTGATTCTTGCAATTGATTTTTGCACAACAGTGTTCCCTTTTTTTAAATGTGCTGTGTGTACATCAAAGATGCTAGTTTTGAAGGTTTCCTCGCCTTCTGCATTTCTGAGTTATATAATGATGCTATGGAAAGAAATAATGATACTTTGGAAACTAGTACTGTATATGTTTTATTTTATTTTTAGGCTGTCCATTAGCTGTCTTTTAGGCTGTCTTGCAGCTTCTATTTTAGCTGTTTTAAACTCAGGCTATTCCCTATACCGGAACAGTAAGCAAAGAATTCTGTAAAAAGGTTGCTGATGAACTGATCAGATGAGTTGTTCCTTAAGGCATGCAGTAGCAAGCAGAAGGGGTGGCTGGTGTGCAGGAATGAACCCAGCAGTGTGCGTTCGCTCCGGACTCTCTCCTGCACTGTCCTCATACGCCTGAGCTCGCCCTGTGAGCAGGATCCACATGGACAGATTTTTAAGCTATCAGCAATACTGTCATGGGAATCCTGCAAATGCTACTGAGTCAGGACTTTTTGTTAAAAGTTTCAATTCAATTGAAAGCAATTGAATTGCAATGAGTGGTGATGAATGGATGTATGGTGGTAGGGCTCTGACAATTCAGATGTTCCTGTATATGTTTCCAATTGAAGATTGTTCTGATAATGACTTAAAAGGCTATTTCTGTTTCTGTTCTATCCCAGGTTGTAATTATATTGAATTTGTACACCGTTAAATAACTTTAAAATATTTATTTAAGACTAGTGATACTTTTTTTCATGTAAACACTTTTACTTAATGTTAGGAGGGTGTATAGTCAGCATTTCATCAACAACAGACAGAAAATGCATTGGATGAGCTTATTGCCAAGCAAGCTGGATATAGAATCAATATTAGAAAAAAAACCAAACCCTGAACTGAGCAATGTGAAGTAGAGGAAATAATTTAGTTAAAAATGGAAATTGATAATTGTCTGTATTGTATACCTATATAGTTTTCACTGAAATACAAAGCCTATAAAATCAGGTATATTCATTGATTTACAGATTGCTCAAACATGACTGTGATCTGAGTCAACTCAACTTCTTGCCTAGGAGAAACTAGCATATCCTGAGGATCAGAAACCCTGAAGGACACTTCTTTTTGGAATCTTATGTTTCCAGGTGGAAAGTGAAATGTCCTAATTTTTCTGTCCTCTCTTTTTTACTTTTCCCCCCCCTCATCTGGAATTGATTGTAGCAGTGGGCACTGTGCTTTCACAAACCAAGCACGCTTCCATACAATTGTGCTATTTGCTTGCTGCTTTATCAGTGCAGGGCAAACTGTTCAAGCTATTCTTTTACAGTACCTCCTTTTTATTACACTGGCACAGTGCTTGGGCATGATTGTTAACATTCAGCTGTATTTGTACAAAATAATGAATAGGAGTCATCCCAGCTCTACTGGCCATTGAAATACCTTATCTGCTTTTCTGTTCTAAAAAGCTTATTCATGTTTTTTCCTGTATCTCATCTACAGAGCATAAAAATTTTGCAAGCATCCTATAGTTTATGCTGTATGAATCAATGGAGAAAATAGTCTGCTACATGTATGGAATTTGATATGTGCCTATGAAATCTGGAAGGTAGAGCATCTGAAAAAGAAAATTCTCAACCCTTCTTTTGCTGTACTCTGTGAGAACGCTACACTTTGTAAATACGCTTTTGAATCTTGGAATGAGCATATATGCTACCAGGCCACTCAGGGTAATGGTTACTTTGTTGTGGTGTGTTATGTTATCAGGTTTGGTTAGAAACTGGGTAGAAGTACCCTGAAATCAGGAGAACTGTTTCCAGGCAAAGGGATCTGCCAGTAGAGCTACTTGTAAAATTCTGGAGTTAAAATCTTAATGATATCCATTTAGCACTTTGTGACTTGCAGGTTTTTCAGGTAGCAGCCCTGCAGCTGGATACACACAGTGTCATGGAATCTGTGCAGTGCAGCTCCTCACCATGAGCAGGGCTGGCCTTGCTCCCTGTGACCCTGTGCAGTTCCCAGCTCTGGTCAAGGCTGGTGCTTTGGTATGACTGGATCACTGGGGATTACAGCAGGCAATGGGGGTGGGAAGGGAGGAAGGCAGAAGGATGTATTTGTGTTGGGCAGTTCATGTCTGTAAGCCTGCTCTTTGAAAGTGGTGAATGTCACCGGTGTCACTTGCTTGGGTCACTGCAGTAGTACTCATGAAGGGAATTGCTCCATGGGTGATTGAGACATCCAGGGACAGAGGGAACTGCTGTGTTACCCTGACTGTGCCGTTACCTGTTCCAAAGTTGCCATAAGGGAGTGACCTGCCTGAGTGAGTACCCTCAAAGAGGTTCCCAGAGTTGGCTCTGCTGGCCTTCGAAGGACCTCAAGTGAAGCTGAAGCCAGTGCATTTATAGGTAAATGCCTGGCTGAGTGGGTCTCTTGCTATTGAGGATGTGCACTCTAGTTTCAGTCTGAATACAGAACATGACTTTTTGGCCTTGTATGTTGAAGCTGATGTGGTGGGTCTTGGTAGTAGATAGCAGATTCTATTTTCAGTAGATTCTTTGAACTTTTCTGGTGGCATTGGAGATTCCCATGAATCAAAATTTTCTTTACCTATGGATAATGGCAAGCTCTGTGACGAAAATCATCCTTCCTGTTCTGGATAAATATTTTGAACTAAAAAATAATTGATATGGAAAACTGAAGAGAAAAAGGGTAAAGTAGTAAGAGACTACATTTGATCTTGCAATGGTTTGTCTTCTGGATAACTACAGGATTGAATTTCATTGGATTTCAGTTACAGGAACAGAGTCTATAATTAAGGAGTTAAGTGCATATCCTGAGAGTCAGGTTACTGACATTTTGAGGAGTTACTTAAGTTAGCTTAATTTTTGTTCAGAGATGGAACTTTGGTAGGTTTGTCTTTATTTTGATATTTCTTTTATTGTCACTTGCACACACAAAGATTGTTCTGAAGCAGAGTTTAGTTGCTGTTTTATCAAGAAAGAATTTGAGTTTTGTCCTCGAAAACCCCCCAAGTTTCCAGAATGTGTTTGGAGTGGCCCCCTGAAAAGTTTTCCTGTGTCAGAGAACCTCTGCATGGGTAGCATTTCTCTTTGGTGGGGTACATGGAAGTACTCAGTTATTCAGAAGTCCCTCTGTAGTATTTTGGGATGAGCATGGTTTCGTTTTGGAGTTATCTGACATCAGTTGCCGTAGGTAGCGTGCTTCCCCTCATGGGCAAAGTTTGAGATTTCTGCTGTCTGGCAGTCTGGGGAATGTGGTTCCCAACTGAGGGGGCTGCTCTCCAGTTGCTGATAAATTGCATGATTTTAAGGATCTGCTAGATTCCTTTCTAGCAAGAGAAAACCACAATGATGTGAACCAGTAACTTATCTTCAGAGTTTCATTTTCTGCAGTTCTGCTGAACCCTGTTCATACTCCTGAGCAATGCATGTGCTTTTTGAAGTGTCTTTGCCTTTGTGCCTTAGGACTTGCAAATATTAATACTCGTTGAGATTAGCCCATTCACTGGTGAATGGTATTAGTGATTCAGATACATAGTTTCAAGGGCAAAAGAAATAACAGAAAATCTTAGCATGATTTTTTTGTCATTTGGCAATCATTTTTCCCACAAGAAATTATGCCTTTTTAGCATTCACAAGATAAAAAAATGCAATAGAACAAACTTTGATATAATTTATTGTGATTGAGTACTGTCAAATCTCATGATCTTTACTACGACAGCTGGTTAAAGGTGTCTCTTTGCAATTGGAAGGAACAGTAAGTGGAATAGTGAATCAGCTGGGATGACAGGTGAGTCAGGCAGCCACCTTGCTCACGTGATGGAGTGTGTGTGTGGACTCTGAGCACAGCAAGGCTGCGTTTAAGCTTCAGGTGTATTGAGAGAATATGTTGAACTTAGATATGCTGAGGTGAGGATGTGTACCAGGGTGTCTGTGAGGAAGAACATAAAGGTCACATTTGCATGAACAAGGAGAATAAAGATACTGAATTTTTCATTGAAAAGGCTTGTATTTGTCAGGGTTTAGCCACACAGAGTGCTTGCCACTATGAGATTTAATGTCAGTGTGTGAGAGCTGTTGCATTGAGATGTGTATGCTGCTGTCTCCAAAACCCTTACCCTTGGTTTTGTTTCATATTCTATACTTAGAATTAAAACCCAGTTTGGGAGACTTACCTGGGTTGGTCTGTCTAACTGTCACCTTCTTGTGGATGATTAAAGACACTTTTGTAGCATAATTTCTTGAATTCAATGCTGTTGTTCTACACACAGACTGTGTACAAATCACTAATTGCAGCTCTTATTGATAACTACAAATTGATATCCTCAAATTTAGGTTATCTTCATCTCCTTGACCTTGGTTAAGTTTGATGTGTAGGGCAGAGTTGATGTAGCCTAACCGTTAATCTACAAGACTGGAGTCTGCATAAACTCTGTTTAGAGGCAGTGCAGAGGAGTAAATGTCTTTAAGATGTGATTCACCTGTCCCGACGTAGCCATGTGGAACAGCTCCGTTTTTAGAGTTCAGGAGCTGGCTGCAGCATACTGCAGTCACTGTGGCACACACATTTCCAGTGTGGACTGTCCAGGTGGCTCAGGTGGGTCCCAGTCATTCCATGTGTCCATTTGTCACAGGCCACTTTTACATTAGGGTGTGATCTTACACACAGTGGCTGCTGTGTGTAAAAGTAACTATATATGTGGAAAAAACACAGCTACCTCCCTGAAAATCACTGCTAGCTCACTCTGTGTCTATAGGTAGATTGCACTATCTTCACATGGGATAGAAATGTTGATGCCTTGCAGGATGTTGTGAGGGGTAGACAATGTCTGCATGAGATTGTGCTTATTAACTCATTCCTGAAGTTAAGACTTCCCTGTTATGTGAGGGCTACTTAACTCCATGGAGTTGAGCCATGTTGAGAAAGGCTTCTTTGTATCTGTTCTTGGGAGGAGGAATTGGCATACCTCAGCTTTTCCTACTTAAGGTATTTACTCCTATTCCATTAATAATTTAATCATTTTTTTTTAAGGTCAGCAACTTCAATTTTTTTAGATAAATCATGCATATATTTTTCTAAATAAGCTCAGATAAACTTTCCAAACCACAAGAAAAGGAACATAAGATACTGTTCATATCTATAGTCTAATTTTTTTTCCTCTTACTGCTTCCTAGTTGTATAAAACTTCACACTTTTTACATGTTACATTACATAATTTAAAATTGGTTATTTCAACCAAATAATGTACTGAATTGTGTTTCAAGATTGGTATCGCTGCTCTTTCTACAACTTCGAAAGTAGACAGCTAAGTGTTTATCACATAGAAGCAAATAGGTTTTGCACATGCCTTACTCTTACAGATAAGGTGTGAAGTATAAATGTTAGGAACCCTGTAAAAAGTGCAACAGAACTACCAGGGTTGTATCACCACTTCTTTGTAGTGAAAAGTGGTGTCAATCAGATACGTAGGCATGCTGCAGCACATCTAGAAGCTGTTTGAAAAGAAATCAGGGCCATTGTTCCTTCTACTGTAAACATTTTGTAACTCTAATTAAAAAGTATAAGCAGAAAACAGTTGTTCCTGCAAGTAGGGAGTTGTTATATAGTGTGTTGGGGCAAACAAAGTGTATTGTTTGGCAATTTATATAATGTTATTTAAAAAATGAAATTTGTAGTGGAATGCCCCCATGGAGGTAGTCAGCCTGTTACAATCTACACACAGCCTGTTACAAAGATAAGCAGGTCTAAAATTTGCAGGCAGTTACTTGCACTGTTTTGGAGTAAAATTGATGCTAACAGCTTGCCAGTGTTGGTAAATTTGGCAGTAAAACTTTTTCCACTTCATTTCATAGCATGAACACTATCACACACAAACAGGTTGTGACAATATGTTGGGTGCAGACGTACTGAGAGGTCATTTGCAGTCTTGAAGGGTAATGTTTCCAGTTCAGCATGGGCAGGCATCAGGAGCTTTGTACCACTTCTGGTGTTCTTGAACTGAGTTTTTTGTAATCTCTATTGTTATAATATTTATTGCTTGCCATTGCTCAGCAAAATACTGAGAATTGTTTCAAGGCTGCAAACCTAGCTCCTCTGCTGAAACAGATTTAACTGCCAGAGCTGTTTTGTGTTGAAGTTAGAGGAATATGGAATATTGATATGGAGTATGAAAATACATTTCTCTTGGTTGCTTTGCAAGTCATTCCTTGTTTATGTGAGCAATGAAAAACCCTTCTCCAAACTGTTGTTTCTTAGCCTAGTGATCGTAACATCTGTTTAGAAAGACTTTTTTTTTTTTTTTTAAATTAGGAGAAACTTCCACAAGTTACAGCTTCTTTCTCAGGACTGGGTACTGGTATCTTACCAGGGAAACTTTTTTCTTTCTGCACTGCTTCACATGGTAAAAAACCCTTAGTAATGCCCTGCTGTGTATCCCTGGTCTATTATTACTGTTTTTCTCAGTGTGGCTCCTACCCAGTGTTTTTCCCTGCAGTATTTAAGTGAGTGTTTGTTGGGTTGGCAGATGCAGAGCCAGATGAACCCAACAATGGGTGTGGGTGGGCACTGGGTACTTGGGAAGAGAATGGGTATTGTAAAGCAAATCTGTTCCTCAGTGCAGAGCCTTGCGAGCTTTGCCAGTTCTTCCTCAGTTTCCATGTGTTATTTTCCCAACCTTTCCTGGTGAGCACTGATACTTATACTTGCACGTACTGAAATTCAAGTATAGTATTGTTAACATGTTGTGGAGCCCAAGGAGCTGCTTACGTGGTGACGACACCATTAGTTTTTTAATTTGGAGCTACTCTTGTACTTTAAAAAGATGCTTCACAGCTTGGAAACCTTGTTTCTGTGAATCCAGGTGGGAATTCTCAGCATTTTATTTCTGTCTACTGTGAACAAATACAAGGTAACATGAATAGCAGTTCCCATGAAACAGGAAATCTGGATATGGTGAGTTAGGGATGAAGTATCAGAGAATCAATTGGTTCAGCCAAATTGTATTGGAAGGTAGAAGATGCTTTGCCATCTGCAGTGACCTGTGAAGCAGTTGGGTTGGTGCGTTGGGTATTCAGGACAAAAAACCAAGCACCTTTTCAGTGTAAAAACCAAGCACCTTTTCAATGTACAAAGTTTGCCCGGTCAGGCCTTGCTAGTGTGAGAGTTCACACCAGGTAAATCCTAAAATTTCTAGTTTATTACTTACTTCCTTTAAGTTTTTAATTTGTCAGATTATTCACTTCAGACATTTGCACAAATCTGAGGTTCTTGAAAGTCCTGCTGTGCCAACATTGCCAGGCCGATACAAGCGGTCTTTGAATGTCTTGACGTTAATAGTGGTTTGAAATGAAGTATTCAAATTAGAAACTCCCAGCCTTAAACCAGACTGCTCTAAAATCTTTTATGTTCTGCATGTGGATGTTCAACATAGAATTTTACTGTGAATTATTTAGAATATCTTTGCTCATTAGGTGCTGGTATCTGAGTGAAAGAAATAGGGCTATCTAGCATTGTAAAAATATGTACCAGTATCAACACTGGTCAGAAAAAGGAATTCTTCCAGGGAAAATGTATTATCTCTTTCAATTGTGCTTCTTTAAATTACATTGCATTCAGGTGTTGCTTATTCTACTGCAACTTAAAAGATTTTTTTTTTGGAAAAAGCAACATGAGGAAACTCTGAAAAACTGTTAGGAGTAATTGCATACTTCGTCAGGTGGGTTAGTGTACAATGGCCTGTAATGACCATAAGTTTTGTCTTTCTCATTCCCACCATTCCTCTTTATTTGGAATGTTCTCGTGCCTTCTCAGCCCTATAGCCAGGGTTTTGAATAGTGCTTTAAAAACTGCCATTGCTTTGTAAAACAAAGTAAACTTGCAGAAGCAGTAGGTTGCTGGAGTGGGAGGGATTCTCAATTTTAGGGTGAGGGTGGTGTGTGGGGTTTTTTGTTTTTTTTTTTTTTTTTTTTTAATGGATGCCATTGCAGATGGTGAACTCAGTAGCAGGTTTAGGCTGTATGCATTTGTCAGTCTAAGCATGTTTTTTGATCTTAAAACAAGACACATGTTGACTTTTCACTTGGGCTTGGAGCCTATGGCAAGTTGAGGTCTTGACTCTTGTAGAAGCAGCAGTGCTTCCCTCCTTAATGGACATGGGGAGGGAGCTTGTGCATGGCTGCCCCCCAGGACTGGGGGGACACTGCTTGCAAGAGGGGGAAGAAGCTTCTGCTGAGAACGTGTTGGAGCAAAAATGGAACTTTTCGGGTGAGGCAAGCAAGTTGTCACTCCAGGAGAAGCTTTGGAAAATGTCAGCAGTGGCAGGAATGGGGAGGAACCTGATGAGCAAGTAGGTTTGCTCCCAAATGGAGAAGGGTAGCCAGAAGCAAGGAATAATAAGGCCAAGGATAATCATCCTCCCGGTAATGCCTGTGCTGAAGAGGGAAGAAGGTTCAGTTATGGCCCTGCCAGCAACACTTTGAAGTGGACCAGAAACTTCTGTAGCCTTTGGACAAAATTAGTGAGAAGAACAGTTGTGAAAGATTTTTTTTTTTCTTTTTGCTTTTGTTTAAGCTTCACTGGAGAGAGCTGGGGGAAGGGAGAACAGTCTGTCTTCAAGGAGTGGGACTGAAGAAGCATTTGTGTTATGTATGAAAAAAGAGATAGGAACCAGGAAGGGAAATGTTTGAAAACTCCAAGTTTGTTTGTGATCATGGGAGAGCTGGAGGAAATCAAAAGTTGCCTGAGTATATACGCCAGGGTGAACTTGTAGTTGAAGGCAAGATGCAGTCAATTCAAATCCTCCTTGAGATTTTGAAGGGATTACCATGCTGGTGCTGCTGGGGGTAACTCAAAAAAATTCATGACCCAGAAACTACCATTAAAAAAGACTGTCCTTCCCTGCTGGCACCTTATTGTTTCATTTGATTCACATTTTAGTACTGAGGGCATTAGTAAAACGTAATGCATTCTGGCAACATTTTTCTGTATTTGAACACTAGCACACTTATTTCCCCTCCCCTAGTTAATAAGAATGCTTGATAGTCACATTCCTCTTTCTGCACAAAGGAGAAACTGGGACAGCAGAATACTTCAAATTCAGAATTACTTCAAATACTGTGGACCTACAGACTCCAGTGAAATCAACAGGAGGACTATATAGAGGTTTTTCCAAGTTCAAGCTGTGTGTTAGCCATCTGTAATTCTTTTCACAAATATTGGAGCAAAAATTTCTAGGTTTTGTCCATCACTGTCTTCTGCCTTTCTGCAGCACAGAAGCTAGTAGATCTTCCCTTCCTCCCATCATTTATGCTCATGTCTTCTTCCTTATAAATTATTGGCATGTTCTCTAGTTAATTCTTTGACGACAACAAAAAGTAGCCTGTGTCTTGTTTCAGTAGAAAGCAATTTCCCTGAGGTGAATATCTCATTGCTTTTGCATTGCTGCATTGGCTTAACTTCCATGTTCCCTTCTTCTTGCTTTGTAATTTGATTTAAAAATAAAATCATGAAGGACAGAGACAAAATGTTTTATTTTGCTACAGGTATTATGTTACCTAAATGATATAGCTGAAAACAGAAGGAGAAGTACTGAAGGGGCAGTGCAGAGGATATGCAGCTGCAAAACCTCTCTCCCACTATTTATGTTTCTGCCTGTCAAACTCAACAAATGACACCAAAGCGTGTCATTGCTGGATCTGTAAATAGGACTGCTATGGTGTAAAAATGTGTTGTTTTCCAGGTGGGTGTTGCCCATCTCTCAGCAGTGCATGATAGTGTGACTGCCCCTCTCAAAGGGGGAAGATGGGGTTTCATTGCATGGTCCCACTGAAGTGCACACACAGCATCTGAAAGGTGTGGCCTCTCCCCATCCTGCCTGGAACTGTGATGCTTTGCCTTCCTCTCAATTAATAAATGCTCAGGTGTTTATTAACTTTATTTATTCTTTTGTTTATTTATTGACAGAGGCATTTAAGTGTTAACAATTACATTCAGTTTCACTGTTAATTTCTTCGAGGCAGTCTCACTATTTGTGTTGTTACCTGCAGGGGTTTCTGCTGTTCATGAAAAATTTCAAGACCTTGCAACTAAAATACTTTGGTATAAAATCAACTACTGTAAAAAGACTTTTCTGATGTGCCTTTTTTTTCCAGAGAATCTGTAGTTACCTTAGGCTGGGAAGAGATTGGGAGTGGTTGCTATTTCAACCACTGAAAAACTTTGAGACAATTTTCTGTATTTTTAATTTTTTTTTTATTCAGGAAAAAACAAAAATTGGTAAATCTTTTCCAGGGAGTAGTATGGTTTGTTTTACCAGAAGTTTTACTGTATGTCAAGATTTACAGGTAATTACGGAAGCTGATTTGAATCCCATGGGGACAGATAATGAAAGTGTGAAGGTTGCCTTTGTGTGTGCTTCACTGCTATGGACACCTTGATGGAGAGTCCTGTGCCAGTGATCCCACTGCTCATCGGGTTTCTCTTAACTACCCAGCGACTGACAAAGGCTCAAGTTCACTGGGAAGGCTTGCTGAGTGGTGCCTGGTCTTCTCTGGGGTCCTGTGCCCGTGCATTAGGTCCCTTGTGGCTGTGGCCCCTCCAACTTCCCTGGGCTCAGTGTGTTGGGCAGCCACAGTCCCAGCAGTGCTTCCTTGCCTTTCACCCTGTACTGCACTGCACCCCATCTCCCTGCTGCAGCATCCTGAGCTGAGTGTTGGGACTATTCAAGGTGTTGCCACCTGACCTGCATTTGCAGGTGTGTTTGATGTTTGGTGCCCAAAGCAGCTGCTGGCTGGGCTCTGCTGCTGGGAGTCACCACAACATTGAAGAGTATTGGTATTTGTGGCAGGTGGCATACATCCTTTTCAAGTTTGTAATGTGTTGTGAGCATCACTTGTGCTTCTGCTCTGGTACTGTGTCTGTTTAGTAACCATGCCCATGTCATTAACAGAGAAGATAAACACTTTCTATAAAAATTGAAGCTTTTGTAAGCTTATTGAAGGCACAGGATTTAATGAAAAATTGCTTTGTGATATTTTGCTTATATTGCAAAATTCTCAGTTGAGGTCATAAAAGTGAAAGTATTGCTCCAAATTTTCCAGCAGTAGTATTCCCAACACACCCTGTAACTAGAGAAGACACTAAGCATCCTGCCCACTTTGTTAAAACAGAGCTCTCTAGAGTTCTTGAGAGGCAATTCTTACTCTATAAATACAGCATTATGCTAAATGTACTTTGAAATGAAAAGCAGGTATTCCCAAGTCTACTGTTCAAGTGCTGTTTTTGCAGAGAAAATCTGTTTTGCACCTAAATCTTCTGATACTTCAGGATGGCTGTGAAGTTAAAAAATCTTTCCAACAGAACAACAAAAGGAGGTTAAAGAAAAGCACAAACAAAAAACCAATACCCAAAAGAAACCCCAGCCCCCCCGACATGTATTGTCTGTACTCTCTTCCTCTCTGTCTGTTCCCACTGTACTGATATTTTATTTTCCCTCTGAAATGAAGGAACCATATTCTTTCCAGACAAGATGGGCAAGGCTTGCCCATAGTTTTTCTTTTAGAAGTATGAACTTCTTTCAGTCTAAATAAACGAAAAAAAAACCAAACCAAAACTGAGAAAGCAAAGTGTTTGCATGTACTTTAGTATGTTAGGAAGTGCATGATGTATTTTTTAATGGAGGCAGGAATGTGCAGAAAATGGGAGAGAGTGCAGAATGCATGTGGCTGTTGCAGAGTCCTTTTTACAGTGCGTCGTGGAAGGCTTCTGGCACCAGTTCTGAACACAGTCTGTCTGTGTTTCAGAGTGAACTTCCTTTCCTACTCTGCACTGGAAATAATACTCTGGAAAGTATAAACGTACGCTGAGGGACACCAGGAAGGGAAGCCTTGAGCCTACTTAAGTGTAATGCACAGCATTGATTCCTGCAAGAACTGCTTAACCATAAGCTTAAAAAAACCAAAACAGCTGAGCTTGTTTAAAAGTCAAGCTAGTGAAAACAAACCTGAGTCAGGGTGCAGTGGAAAGCTTATAAATGTAACTATGGTATATGGATGCACCAGATTTTTAATCAAAGGAATAATTTTATCCTAAAGATGGTACCTGGGGGAACAGAAGGGAATTGGAAGAACAGAACAACTTACTGTCACCCATGTTTAAATTTCCTTTACCCATCCTTCCTGCCATACTTCAAACTGCATTTGCAGTGAGGTGTGCTTCTATTCACAGTCCAGCAACTCTGAATGTTACAAACAAAATAAGATATGCTGGACAGGTATTTTTTTTTAAAAAAAAAAGTAGTCTGCAGAAGGTTTTAAGACCAGAAAACCAGACATCTGTAGTGCTAAGAGCCAAAGTCCAGATTGGATACTTGTGAATGCTTCACAAGGAGGGGAACAGTGCCTTGGCCCTGCTGGGTTTTTTGTTGGTTTTGAGTGACTGGACTGGGGTGCAATCTGAAATACAGCTGAATGCAAAATCACTTTCAATAGAATATGATTTTTTTAGCAGTGAACTCAGATAATTGAAGAAGCTGGTTTATGTTCATTTTGGTTTTTGTCATTTTTGTTATGGTTTCTGTACAACATGATGTAGCAGCTAAATTCTTGGGTATGGAGCAGCTATCTACGCTGTGCAGCAGTGCCTACATTTTAATGCACCGATAGGTATTTCTCCAGCTAACCTTTGCTATTTTAAAGACTCCAGTAAATCAGGTATTTTTTACTAAGCATTTTGTGTAATTAGTTTTAGAACTTGGATATACAGAGAAATCCATGTTCTCTTAAAAATTGAAGCAAAGCAAACAAAATATTTTATGTGTTTTGTCCACAGATTCACTTCCCATTGCTGTCATTTGACACTTGATTTTCTTGCTTTCTAATACCTTTACCAAAGAACTCCAAATGAACAATTAAAAACAACAATAACAAAAAGACCTCAAAACAAAACCAACAAAAAATTCCTGTGTTTCTTGGAGAACAGATGCATCATTTTGTAGAAGTGGCTGCTATTTATGATTTTGTGCATTTTAATTTTTCTTACTATTTAAGAAGGTTCAGTATGAACAAAATGAGTACGTTACCAGAGAAACTTAGTGTTCCCCTGCAAGAAGTCTTGCAAAATGTTTAGTTAGTTTTTTTTGGTGCAATGCCTGTTTGCCAGATGGTCAAGGCTTCAGAGGAGCTGATCAGAGTGATTGAAGGGCTTGGTGTGAAGTGACACTGGTGCTGGAGCCCTTTGGTATGTATTTGGTGAATTCCAAGAGACTGTTGCAGGTGTGAATGGTTTGGGCAGTGGTGTTGGCAGGAGAGAGAATTTTGGAGCTGGGGTGGTTTGGAGATGTTTTGTCTTAAGGATCCTTGAAATAACTGGGTGCACATGACTGCAGAGTGAACTTCCTTAAGCCACAGGAGGACTGCCTTCCCCTCTGCATTTCTTGCCTTCCAGTAATGATATGGAAGGAGCTGGTCCATGCTGCAAGCCTCAACAGTGTATTATTCTGGGAATAACTCCTCGTATTCTCTCATATAAACAGTGGGGATTTAATGTACAGAAATGGCTGCTCAGCAGCAGCTTAGTGTTTGGACAGTATATTTGTGGGGATGTTGAAGACTGTTTGTGGCCTGGTTATCTGTGGTTTCCTGGTTTATGGTGACTGTGGCATATGGGCTTTTTCCTCTCCCCCTCTAGTATCTAGAGATAGATACTATAGAGCTGTGATCTCTGCTATGGTATCTTTTCCTTGGTCTGTGTGGTTGTAAACCTTGCTTGGCAGAGGGCTTGGAAAACCTACATAACTTAGACTTTTTTCTTTTTTTTTTTTTCCCCCAGTAGGAAAGGTGAGGAAGCTGGGGAAGATCTTGTTATCCTTTGCCAACCTAGAGTGAATGGTCTAGTGAGTCTAGTGAGCCTCCCTTCCTCTCCTGTATGCTCAGTGTTATTCCTTGGCAAAATGGAGGAGGCCTCCATGCCTTGTTGGTTTTGTTTACCTGAGGTGCCAGGTGCTGGCTCTGGTGAGAGGAGTAGCAGTTGCTGTCCAGCAGACCAAGGGCTGTTGGTAGTGTTGGCCAAAGTGCCTGTGAGTTGAATTTGAGGCTGTTTTATAGCTGCTGAAGCCCATGTGAGCCAGTGCTACTGCTGGCGTTTCTGTCCCCACCCTGTTTTCCCTGCTGTGCTTTGCATTGCTGCAGAGGCAGCATTTGGGAGCTGCTTACTTGCAGACCTTGTGAAAGCCAGTTAAGGAGAGAAGAAATAGCAAAAAGAATGACCCAGGCTGTACTGAGGGATGTAGGAGAGAGCTTGGGGAGGCCTTGTTAGGAGAGAGCTTGGGGACATGAGCTTGCTTAAGATGCTTAATTGCCGGGGCCACTGGTCACAGCATCGCTGGCATAAGTCACACTGGCTGTGGGTCAGCATCAGGTGGGTGGAGAGCTGTGTCCCATCAAGCTCTGGCTGGTGCCTTGCTGATGCTGTCCTGTCCCAAGGGGAATATGATTCCTAGTCCAGCCTGTCAGGCACCTCTGCCCCAACACTGGCTTGGGGCAGTCCTGCTCGTCTGCCACATCCCTACAGTCACCCATGCTGCTGAAGGCCAGACTTCTGCAGGTGGTGGCAGGGCATGAAGGGATTGCCCCAAGTATGCCAGCATTAGAATTTCGTTTTGAAGACTGAATAGGTAAATACTAGATTGTTATGCATGCCGTGGTTCTCCCTTCTTTCTGAAAGCAGTTGAAAAAAAACCTGTATCATGAATTACAGAAAAATTTTAGTCTAGATTTTACTTTTTAGAGAATGAAACCTTTTCCAATATCAATTTAGCTACAGTAAATAAAACACTTCTATCAACATAAACAGGAAGAGAATAAACAACAAAAATGTATATAAAAAAACCTTAATGGATGGGTGGCTTAGATCTTGGCAGTGGTGTTTTTTCATGGGCAGGAAGTACTGTTGTGCTGGGAAATAAAATACATGACATGCAGTTGTTTCTGTCCTGCATGTTGTAGCTGAGCAAACTTCTAGTAATAATATTACACTGAAATTCCTTTATTTATCCCTTCTTTTCTTGAAGTCATGCGCAATATGTTTGAGATTTTCTTTTAGTTGTTCTCTGATATAAACCAAATCTGCTCTCATCTGCTGAAGGAGGGGGTCATATAAACTAATGAGCTGGCTGTTGTATAGACATCTTTCATATTATGACACACTTTCACTATTTATGCATATGTGCCAACTGTGCTGTGTCATAGCACAGTGCCTGCTTTATAGCAAAATGACAATTTTCCTCTTTGCACATTTCATAGGTTTGGAATCAGATGTATTTCTGAACTTCATTTATTTGCTTTGCTTCCCAAGTGCTTCTTGCAAGAATTTCACTAGAATAAAACTTGATGCTCAATGCCAAGTTAAAATGTTTTTTGAGAGTGAGCAAGAAAAACAATGCAGATGTGCTATATGCATCTTGGCAGAAGACTGGGGCTTTTTATAGTATATCTACCATCACAGCTCGAGCTTGGCAAAACATTTCTGTAGCATATGTATATGGCTTTTCAGGCAAACAGCAAATAGAGTTTAATGTGGCTTTCAGCACAGACTGAATCTCTCTGGAGTTGGGGATGCTTTCTCCTGACTTCAGTGCCATTTGAGCCAGACCAATTATGCGGTTGCACGTTTGTCTTGGCCTTTCAGGGTAGTCTCTTTTGGATTAAGTCTGTAATCAAGAGAGAATGTCAGAAACAGAAGTCTCAAATAACCTTTTCCTTTTGCCTGTAAGACTGAAACAAGAGAGACCTATGTAGGCAGAAATAATCTAAAGCTAAATACAAGATAATTGCACAAAATGCTTTTTATTCCACTGTTTCTGGGCTGGCCTGTGAAAGTTTGAACTGCAAGTTGTAGTCCAAAGACAAACTGTATCTTCCAGAGTCTGGCTGAAATGATAATGAGTTTTTCTGTTAGAGGATGGAGATCTGTTAGAAATGACAAATTCTGAGTTCTCCCCATGCCCTCCTTTTTTTTATCTTTCTCCTGTAACATTTCTGTGCTGTGCTTAAAGCTTCTTCTGCACATCTTCAAAAGATGGATGAACATCTCCCACTGAACTGATCCTCTGCCCTCCCTCCTGCTTGCCATAGCTAGCCCATGCTTCATCCTTATAATTTAGACTCTTAAGCCTTCTTGGTGTGGGACAAAGCCCCAGAGTCCTTAAGGGATTTGTGTAATTTTCCCAAAGACTGTTTTGCTGCTGGTTAGACTATACTAAAATTCATTTCTGGTCTGAAGCTCCCTTTTATATTCTTTTATTGGCTTCAGAAGCAACCAGGCAGAGAGAGGCAAAGAAGAGCCCTTCTGCCATGCAATGCAGGCAGTTTAACAGGCATGAAGGCTGTACTTCACTCCTATCAGAGAACTGGAAAGTGCTTCTCATTTAATTAACTTGCACCAAAATAGGCTGGGTGTTCCAGAATTAAAAGTAGCTAAATTAGCACTGACAGCTTATGGTTACCTCCTACTTGGGAAACACCCCTGTCCACACTTTTCTCTGGAAATAATAAAATGACTTTTAGGAAATACACTAAATGTACATCAGTAAAATTTCACCTTCATCAACTATGAGCTGTAAGTTTTCTGAAGCAGATGGTCCATCTCTGGCAAAGCAGGACTCTGGTTCCTGCTGGAATCTTTGGCTTCTGTGTAATGTCAGTAATAAGGTGGGGTGGAGGAGGAGATCACAGGGAGCTTCCCCTGTGCGTCACCGCATCACCCGCGCACTGCTCACCTGCCAGCAGCACCGGTGCTGGGCTGGGCGTGCTCTGCACACCCCACCCTGCTTCTCTTCACATTTTTCAATAAGTACCTATAGCCTCACCTGGCTTTGATGCTCATAGAAAAGGTGAGCTCAAAATAAAGCTTTGCATCTACATGTCTAATACTTGAGGTCTGAAAATCCTTAAGAAAATGTAACTTTTCATTTTTTACCCTATTGGATTGTCATGGTGGTGTGAATAAAAACAATGTTTCAGTTGTGACCAAGTCCAGATTTTTCATCCTGAATATATACCTCTGTGCATAGTCCAGTTATTTATGGAACTGTTTCTTATATCTGTCAATTTGTATATTGAAAAAGTCAATTTGTATATTAAGTCAATTTGTATATTGACTTGTTTCAGAAGACATATAGTCTTCTGAACATATGTGAGAATGAAAGATTAAGCACAATCTTTTTTGTTTGTTTGGTGTTTGGAAGAATAGCTGTTTTGAAAACATGACCTTTTCCCTATGAATCTTGAAGGTGGCTTGTAGCTTATCAAAGGACAAGTGCTAAACTACTAAAAATTTCAAGGAAGTCTTATTTTTAATTTAAAAAAAAATCAGTTATCCAGAAAAGACTGATGTAAAATTCAAAGCTAAATTCTGTTAGATTTATCATATGAGATTATAAATTTCCACTTTAAAATATCAGTGTGCTAAATTCAAATTGATTTAATTTAGAAGATATGGCTTCTTCTGAATTATCAGCATAAATGTGTCTGCTTTTACTCTTGCTTTACAGACCAGTGCAGAGAACACATCCAGTTGAATATGTTCTATTGTATTGTGCAACAAGATTGTACTTCTCATAGGAAGCATGAAAAACTCAAGAGTTCCAGAGAATGTGTACTTTTTTTTCCTTGTCTTTATATTTTCAGAGGTTGTTTGACTGTTACAGTATTATGTTTAAACTCATCTGGTGTAGATAGTCCAAAAAGAATGTTTTATCCAAGCTTTATGATTCTAGAAGTTTTTCGGTCCAAGGCAGTTTAAATTACGAGGCTTTTTTTCCTAAAGCTAAATGAATTTTGAAACAACCATGGTTCAAAGTAATAGAACTAGCTAGTGAACACATTTTTTGTTGTGTGAAAATAAGTAAGTTTTTTTTTCCCCCAACACTGTAATGAAAGGGATAGCTTTTGTGAAAAATACTTCCTAAAATGCCTGTGGGGGCTATTTCAGAAAGAGGAAGTCTCCATGGGACAGGGATGCTCAGCAGGGAGGAGGGAGGACTGGCAGCAAGGTCCTCCAAGGCAGAAAGCTCTGCAGAGCTTTCCATAAACCTGCGGCTTTTTCAACACAGATGTTGGATGTCTTAATCACTGACACTGAAGTCTCTTCTATAAAGGCTTTGGATCAAAGAAAAGCTTTGAGTAAGCTGACATTTTTACTTCAAGTTTGGTTTGTACAAAGCTGGCATTCAAGAAAGATTCCTTTTCAGGGTGAGGAGGATTCCCAGTATCTCTAAGCTGGCTAAAATATTTCTTTTTTCAAATGGCAAAATTTTACTTTATTGCTAATTTTTGCATTTTCCTTTTTCTTGATGAAAGGGAACTGCATTCCTAATGTAACAGCCTGCAACGTGTGTAGAAAAACAGAGTGAAATGACATCAGCCTTTTTAAAAATCAGAAGAGTGTGTGTCATCCAGTGAAATGTTATTAAGGCTAAATTTTACTGTACAATGCAAACCTCCTGATGAAGTCCACGCATGTGGACTTGGAACAGAAGTTTGGCCTAGCTGAGGGTGAGTCACTGTCTGATCTCAACAGCTGGGAGAGTCCAATCCCTCCCTGTATGTGCTGTGTTTGTGTCCCATCACTACCTTTTAGTCATGGGATTTATTACGTCTACTCGTATAAACAGTCTGGTTTTCAAATTGAGGCCGACATGAATTGGTTTCTTGCCTCTCCCTTTTCTTCATCACTAATGCATGAAAATGCAAAGCTTTGATTTCCCCCTTTAGCTTTAAAGGAGTTGGGGTCTGTGTGTCAGAAATGCTGCCTGTTTGGAGGACAGCAAAGGCCCTGGCCGACTTTATCGATCTGGTGCAGCTGGTCCATCTTGCTCTGTGTCTTAACCAATGAAAGTTCATGACCCCTGTGTATCTGAACAGCTCACTATATATAGGCCAGGATCTTCCCTGGGAATTCTCCCAGCAGCCTGTCTGGTGCATCTGTGGAGCAGCTCAGTGCCCAGGTGTAGGTGCTGTGTGTAACCAATTTGTCTGTGTTGTTGTTTGTCCCACTGTTGTGTGCTGGGGCTTTAATCTGTACATGGCTGGGAGTTAGGTTTCTCTAGGAAAAAGCCTGTAAAAGCAGCTCTAAGACTCTTTGCCAGGCTGAGGATTTCTCCTTTAGAAAGCAAAGCCCCCTGTTTCTGGAAAATAAAAACTATGTTATTCAATGGAATGTTTTCGGTTGTAATAAGTGTGCACATAATTGTTCTTCTGAATCAAAATGGAGTACACAGAGTACAAGAGCAGTCTGAGAATCCAAATACAGTTAGACTTTGAGGTAGACTTCTTTAAGAGCAGTATTTTTTGCTTTAAGAACAGGAGAGTGGGTTTCATAAGTTAAGAGTGGGGGGGTGTGTGTGTATAAATATAAGTATACACACATGGTTGTTATTTTGATGCTTGCAAGCTTCTATCAGCCAGACATCTTGATATTTAAAAAAGTATGAGGGGTTTGTTAAAAAGAAATTTCTTTCAGTCATTGAAACTTTAATTGTATTTTTAACAGTGCAGTTGCTATTAATATAGAAGAGACAAAGCAAAGGCCTGTTGGTTGCTACAGGAAAACTGGCAAAGTCAGATTAATTTTTTTGAAGTGTTTTGCAAAAATACATGGATGGAGCCTTGTGTTTAGATGAAATGGTTTAAAACTTTGATTGGCTTGATGCAGTCCTGGCTGGGGAATTGTTAGTGTATGCTATCTAAACCATATGCTAAACCAGTCAAAAAAAGTGCCATATTTTGTCTCTTTCTATTCATCAAGGTCTTTTCTTTTTGCTCTACTCTGTTACAGAACATCACAGAGATTTTTCTCTGTAATGGAGTTTCAGACACTATGTCCTTGTATTTACCTGTAGCCTTGGTTGTGCTCTGATCATTCAAAGTTAGCAAGAGATAGAACAGCCACCTTTTTCTATCTGCATTTGGGTAGGAAACCCACTGGAGAGATCCCAGGTGCTTAATATAAACAGGTTTTCTGAAAGAAAAGTTGTGCAGTTTCTAAGAACCTGTTTTTTTTTTTTTTTTTTCTCTACACCTTATTAGACAGGGTTTGTTGCTTATTCGTAGTCTCAGGCATACTTTATGTGTTTTATAGGAGTTAATTACAGAAAATAGAAGTTGCAGTATTTTTAAAAATACTGCTTTTCTGTGAAAAGATGAGCTGCACCTAAATGAATCATAAGTTTTTTCTATTTTTTTAGTTTTTAATCAATCCTGTGTGAAACTTATTTTTGCCATGAGTTATGAATAATTCTTAGATTCTGTGTGTGTATACAATATAATTAGGCTGTTGCATTGAAAACATTTTCAATAAGGCTCTGAAAGCACATAACGAACTAGAAACTGGGGGTTTCAAACTCAGGTTTGACTAAGTAGAGGATACTCTCTAATTTTTCTAGTAGAAGAGAAGAAAGATAATAACTTGGGTTTTACCAGGCTTGAAGGTATTATTTTAGGTGGAATATTATGGTGTGCTTGAGTATATTTCTAACATTGTCCCTATGTGTACAATTGTACTGATTTCTCTATACCTTCTGCCAAAATTGACTTTGTTACAAAGGTGGGAATTTCTAATTTAGACCACAGTATAAGTTATGGCTGCAAACACCACTGTCATATCATTCTTACATTAATCAAAACTTCTGGAAATACAAATTGAAGTGCTCTGAGCTCAAAAAATTAAATAGTTTGTACACTTTTATATTATATACTCACAACTCAGCTGAAAAGACTTGAAGGTTTACCTCTTTTTCAAAATAGGGCTTGGCATTGCTTCACTGATTTTAATAGTTATTTTTTATTGCTTTCTTTTCTGGTCAAGAAGACTAGCTGGTTTTGCTTCTCTCTTAATAAAGTCTTCTTCTTGGATTTTGACGAGTGCAGACATGCTGTTAGAGATTTAAGTGATTTTGAAAGATGTGTAATGGGTTAGAGTTCACTGTACTGCTCTTAGCTGCTCCCTATCACTGGAGGTGACAAGGGAGAAGATAACTGAGGAAATGAAAGGAGGTTTTTAGTGCTGATCGCCATCTTCCTGCATTAGTGGATTCATTCTCAGGGCTTAGCAGCCAGCTTTGGTGGAGCTGATGGGTGCTAATGCAGTTGGGTCCGGGAGGGGATTGCAGTATCTGGTTGGAAGGAATGCTGCTGTGGTAAATGGAAGGGGCACACTATTAAATAAGTTTTTTCCAATAGCTGTCATCTGTGTTTGCTTTAACCTCTTGGAATGCTCTCTATTTTCTGCTGCTGGCCAAGTATGGAAGTGATGATAAGTCATAATTAAATCTAGGTGATGGAGGAGAAGAGTGGGTTTTGAGAAGCCAGAGCAAGAGGGGAGGTTGTGGTGCACCTGGCAGCTGCAGCTGGCAGGTGATTTTTGTACTTATACCAAATTCTGGAACTGGAAGTGAGATTGGAAGTGAGGGAGGAGTTTGAAAATGAAAAGAGTCCTCATTAAGTCATAAATAAGGTTCCTTCATTAGGATTGTCCTGTTATGGGCTCTCTTGACTACTCAAGAGTGTGGCAGCGGGATTTTTATTATATTTGGGCTAGCCTCAAGCTTAGACCTGAGCTTAGTTATTGATTTGAAAAAGAGGATTAGTGCTGATTTGTGAAGAGGAACTGTTACTGGTGATCTCTAAACAAAACATAGATATGAGTTAAAACGTCAGGAAAGATAAAATGTGGAGTCAGTAGCAGTTAGCTTTAGTTCTGCCTTTATTTTCCTGGTGAGGTCTCCAGGCAGATATGGTGCTAGGTTTTTTTCATCTTAAACGTGGGAATACCCTACAGCATGGTCAGTCAGTAGGATTACAGCCACAGTAAACCTTTAGGGTCAATTAAAAAAAAAAAGTATTTATCTTCAGAAGTAATGAATACGTTTGAAAACAAAACAAATAATCCTTGAGAGTATTGTTTATAGAAGTTCAGTTTTAAGGTACTTCCTCTCCTTCACACTAACATGAAATGCTGCACTGCAGTTTCTGCCCTGGGTTAGCAGCAATCAGAACCTTGAACTCAAAGAGAATTGCAGATCTGTTTTATTTAACCTTATAAAATAAGCATGATTATAGTAGTTGAATTTATATAGTGATTGTTCTTGAAGTTCCAGAAAAGCATTAGGCATGTTTAGAAAAGAGTGACTACATACTTAAATCAGTGCCACTAGGAGGAATTGAAATTACACTCTTTCAAAAAAGATTGAGCAATTTGGAAAAGTAATAGCTAAATATTATTGCTACAGATTGTTCCCTGGAGATGAAAATAAAGCCTGCTTTGGTTAAAGTATCTTGAAAAGTATTTAAGAGATAAATTAACAGGATACCATGATTGTTTCCACATTGCTTTTGCAAATACTTACTGAAAACCAGTTTTCCATGGTGGTTTTGACCTGGAGGTACCTGCTTGTGTATCCAGGAGTGTGTCAAACACAGATACTGCTCCACAGGTGTCCCTTAGAGGTGAGGTGGTGGAGTGGTGGTGTGTGGAGGTCCTGACCTCACGTCAGTCTGCTTAGGCAGTGTAGAGAGCTCTGTCCATGAGCTAGAATGTGCACATAGGAGAGGAGGACAAAGACAGCGAATATAGTTATAGTCTTGGGAGCAGTTCTATAGAGCACAGGGGAAACTCCTGAACCTTTCACTATTAGCAGGGTTTTCCTACAATGCAGATCAGTAGAAATGCTCCATGTGTATCTATTCTGGTGTTGATTTGTAGGTGTTTTTCAGCATATGTTAGTTTGCCACTTTATTTGCTTCATTCAGCAGCTTGATCCAGCAGCCATAGGTGACACGTTGCTCCTTCTCTAAAGCAGACAGGGAATTGCTGTGCAGGCAGCAGGCAGTGCCCAAGCACCCTGCTGCCTGTGTGTGCTGCAGTGCAAGGAGCATGGGGGGATCTCCTCCCACGTGTACCCTGCTTACAGCAACTGCAGAGGGTCAGGGAGATCTCGTGGGTACTCCTGTGCATGGCTGACAGGGTGCAAGGCACCAAGGATGCTAAAACAATAAATCCTATCAAAAACATACGATATCATAGCTGACCTTAATTGAGATAAATTTTTCTGTGATTGACATAACTTGTGCATTCCTTCCACATGGTTTAGCAAAGCTGTTTATATTGCAAATTCCTACCCACCAACCCTTGAATTTGAAGTTCCCCGAGGAATAATACAGCCATGAGGACAGGGAGTGGTATTTAATATTTTGTCTTAACTTTATATTTACAATGTGTAGGAAATGTGAGGCAGTGTATGTAATAATGATTTTGCACCTCTCTGTATATTAATCATTGTTTAGACTTCACATACTACACGATTAATTGACTGTGCCTATTTGGGAACATATATCAGAACTGGTTGTTTCTCTCTTTCATGGTATTTGAGATTAATGGCCCCCAAATGAAAATCTTATTTCAAGTACATTTCTGAAATAAATTAGGCTTTTCCTCCTAAGCTGGATGTCATTTTGGTAGACAACTCTACCCTCTTAAATTTTCCCTTGAAACATTTTACCAGACTTTTTTTTTTTTGTTTTGTTTAATCAGCATCTATCAGGAATAACACATGTTAGTCTACAATGTACAGGTCTGTATGTACAGACATATATGTGGTTGGTTATTCCAGTAAAACCCATCATTCTGGTCTAAATCTAGTGGTGTATTTGAAGAGCTGTTGTGGTTGCTGAAAAAAACAATGAACTGCTTAAATCCCAAGTAATGCTGCAAAGATGGGTGGAGGTAAATAAACTCTTGAAACAAACAGAAAGCATTTCTTTCATCAGATTCACTTATGGTTCAATTGTTAAGCTGCAATCCTAAGATGTTCTTCATTTCTTCAGCATTGTTGCCCAAATTCTGAATCCCCACATACAAGATTATGCACCATTATAAACGGTACATTTCACTGCATATTCATGAGCTATGGATTTGATTACTGTAATTCATATCTGTCATCTGGAGTTAATACTAACAATTAAAAATTGTCATCAAGAAACATTTTTGTCGCATTATTTGTTGTATTTAGGTGCAGATTATGAAGTAAGCTCTGTGTTACCACAAAATAATCTGAAAAGCGCACATTTATCTTTCCTTACTTGTGGATTTACCACAGTTGGAGTTTGTGGCAGTACTTCAATAGATGACTTGGATTTTCTTCGCATGTTCTTCTTCACTTTCTTCTTTACATGGAAATAAATTCCATGTAAAAACTTTATTTTGCAGTTTGGGCAGGACAGTGTAATTTGGTGCTCACAGCATGGGCATAATGGAGTTTAGAGATGCAGTGTTATATTTAACTTCTTCCCCCTAACAAACTGAACGTAGTTGCTCACAGCATAAACTATCAGTAGTTGTGGTGAAAATTGTGTTAGTCTTTCATAGCCAAATGTAAAGCTTTACTCTTCATTTAATGATTCTCAAATTTGGTTGCCGCATGCATTCTAGTGGCAGCACAAAGTAACTTTTCCTTTTTTACAGGTGCCTGACTTGCTGCTAGTATAGAGTCCAGGTGCTGACCTGGACCTGCCCTTTGATGGTGGCACCTCCTAGTGGTTAGAGGGCTGTGTGCTGTGAAGAAATGTCATCATGTCATTAGTTTTGACAGCGAGTAACGCTTTCAGTGCAATATTTTTGGAGTAGGCTGCCAGGAGACATGTGAAATGTAGCCAGAACCCCAGGACCTGGAGGTGTTGGTCAGCAGCTGGGCTGACCATGAGACATTGTGTGCCCAGGTGGCCAAGTAGGCCAGCAACATCCTGGCCTGTATCAGCAATAGTATGGCCAGCAGGACCAGGGCAGGGATTGTTCCCCTGTGCTGGGCACTGGTGAGGCCACACCTTGAGTCCTGTGTCCTGCTTCGGGCCCCTCACTGCAAGAAAGACCCTGAGGTGCTGGAGCATGTCCAGAGAAAGGGAACAGAGCTGGTGAAGGCCTGGAGCACAAGTCTTAAGAGGAGTGGCTGAGGGAGCTGGGATTGTTTAGCCTGGAGAAAAGGAGGCTCAGGGGAGACCTCATCACTGCTGCAAGCACCTGGAAGGAGGTTGTAGCAAAGTGGGGGTCTGTCTCTTCTCCCAGATAACAAGTGATGGGATGAGAAGAAATGATGAATTTGAGAATGTCCTCAAATTGCACCAGAGGAGCTTTAGATTGGATCTTAGGAAAGGTTTCTTCACAGGAAGGGTTATCAAGCATGAGAACAGGCTGCCCAGAGGAGCGATTGAGTCACCATCCCTGGAGGTATTTAAAAGACGTGTAGATGCATCACTTAGGGACGTGGTTTTGTGGTCAGCTTGGCAGTGCTGGGTTAATAGTTGGACTGATGATCTCAGAGGTTTTTTCCAACCTAAGCAATTCTATGATTCTATGCCTAGTCCTGCACTAGAGAAGGAGTCCCATGCAGTGCCACAGGCTGGGGCTGGGGACAGTGAGGGAGCAGGAGCCAGCCCTGCACACTAGCAACAGGCAGTGTCAGCAGGGCATATCCAGGAGACAAAGGAAGTCTGCTCGGCATGGTCCCTTCCAATCTGAATTATTTCTTGACATTAAGTTATTGAGGCATATAAAGATTCTATTCTATTTAATAGGTAATGAAATTATGCAGTACGTAGGAAAGTTGATTTAAAGCAATTAGTGATACGGTTTCTCATGGATTAGTATTGCTTCTAGGTAAAGTAGATGAGTTAAATGAAAATTCCAGGCTTTCATGATGCATGGGGGTAATGCATTAATAGAAAGAACTTGCATATCTTTGTGGGGTAGGAAAACAAGAATTTTACTGCTACAGTAGATCTCAGACTACTTTCCTTACAGATTAGGAAATTACCATTTCTTTTCAGAAAAGTAAGGATTTCGTATATATATTTGAAAGTTTATGCAAACTGTGAAGTGGCTACCAGCCAAATTTACCATTTTTAATAGCAACCTTTTACCACTTCAAGCAAGATGAAATAGTTCCTTGATGCCTTTTTTTTGTACTGCGGTAGTAATGCAGCACAACTCAACATGTAGTAGTGTTCCAGCAGTTACTGACTATATTAGTTCAATTTAGTGGGGTTTAGGAGGCATTTGATTGCTGAAGTGAATGACTATTTGGCTCATTTTTTTGGCTCTCAGACTTCTGTACTGAGGACTGACATTGATAGTGTAATGTGATTAATTTTTAAGTAAATCTTTGTTGAAACTGGACATAGAGGATGCATGCAAAGCCCAATATTACTTTTTTTTTTTTACTTCATAAACACCCTTTCTAACATTTCAGTGTGTCAGGAAGAGTGATATTTGCCATATGTTCAGATTTTCTTGGATGAATTTCTGGTAAGCTAAAGCCCTTTTAGCAAGGCTGGGAAAGCATTGGTGAGTGCAAAAATGGAACAAGATGCTTCAGTGATCAGGCTTGTGTGTTTCTCTCTTTTTCGTAACTGGTTCATGTCAGATCAGTGTGCATCCCTTGGTTGAAAATATTATGTATAATCTGGTGTGTTTGAATAAAGTGGAATACTAGACCAAACCCTCTCATTTACAGCATGATGTATAACCTTCCTGAATGTGTATTCCTCTTTCTCAGTAATATAGAATAGCAAGAAATTAGCTTTAGTGTGGGACCTCTTCAAAACAAAGAGCAGTTTTACAGGTTAAGGATCAAAAAGATGAAAGGGATAAGGCTTATTTTCTGCTGCACAACATTCAGCTATATTCTGTTGTAGTCTGTAGCCCTTTTTTTCTTGACTTCATGGGATACAGGGCAAGTGTATGTGAATGTGCTCTAAAATTTGTTTGAGGGGAGCGATTGCAGGTGGAATGAGGTCAGAAATGGAAAAGATAACTGTCCCTTCAACTCCTCACCTGATAACTTAACACTTGCTACAGGTATCAGTTGCGTTCTGAGCCTTACTGGGCTGCTTTCATTAATGTTAAATATTTTTGTGGCTTGTGCCCTCGCCGAGACAGTGAATGCACTTATGTTGTTGTACCAGTATTGCCAATGGTCTGTGCTGCAGCATCAATCTACTGTATAGAACACAGTTGGCTATGAAGCTGATTCTCCCACTGCTGCTCTTGTGTGTTATGCAGCAGGTCTTTGTGCCTGAAATTCAAGGAGACAGATAATGGGATGGAGATGCAATTTAAACCCAGGGACTTGTTCTTGCTGGCTTCTCAGGC
Organism: Acrocephalus scirpaceus scirpaceus; assembly: GCA_910950805.1. NCBI lineage: Eukaryota > Metazoa > Chordata > Aves > Passeriformes > Sylviidae > Acrocephalus > Acrocephalus scirpaceus. The sequence goes on along the minus strand of OU383773.1, from coordinate 140,256,150 downwards.
TGTGGAACGGAACTGGAAGCCAGCTGACGTTGCAAAGCGTTCATGGTTGTCTTTTGGCACCTGACTGCTTGTTTGGATGGTTCCCGCCTGCAGCACAGAGCTAGACAGGGAAATGAATGAATTCACTGGCAAATTTTCAGATATATTAGGTTTTTATTAACCATAGTTTCCTTTCAGACTGTTAACACGCCCAAGTGCCATATGCTGCTGAACAGACAAGTCCAGTACACACCCCAGCCTTGTGATTTAGTTGGTTTCTATCTGTGTGTATTCTTGCCATAAAGGCTTTATGTCTTCTCAAAAAACTCAGTCCAGTGGAGATAGCCTCACACATGGCCTTGTAATCTTGAATTCCAGATGGTTTTAAGCAGAAACTAATAATACACACTTATTTTCCCTTTATCTCGTCTATAATTCAGAAGTTTTATTGACATACTTGGATATGCTTCAGCTCTGTCCTTTGTCCTGGTGGCGAGTCTGTTTTCCTTTGAGAGCTACACTGAAATACCTGTGCACAACTGTCCAGCTGATAGTGTTTTTTAAAAATCATGAAAGAATCTTTGTTAAAGCAAAAGGCTATAACTTATATCTAAATTTAAATAATTTCAATTCTAGAAACTTGGTCTTGATAGGGACGGAGAGCCTCTGGGAGCTCAGCTTGGCAAAGCCAATCCATTTCCCAAGAGTGTTGCTTGGTGAAAAATACACTTCCTATTTGGGCAAGAACAGATTAGAAAATACAGGAGTGGAGGGAGAAAAAATACCTGTTTTACTTGATTCCCAGATGTAACAAATTGCAGTAGCAACTGGTCTGCACCCAGCTGAAGGGGAATGCAGTTGGGAAATGTGGGCAAAGTTAAGAAGTACAAAGACCTCTTGGGAAGAGCTTGGTGTCCTCCCTCAGTAGTGTTCTCTGCCTGGGCTTCAAGCAGCACACAAGAAATCATACACACACACACGCTCCTCTGCCATCCCAGCTTCAAGTACGTAATTGTAGCCAGGCAGATCAATGTTGTTTTTCTGATGCTTCAGGACATCCTGCTGGTGACAGGTGAGATTAAATCGCAGTAGTGGGCACAATTAGTAAACACTAAGTACTGTTCATCAGGCTTTTAGGAGCCTGATTTTCTGCTTTCTGTTAAATAGATTGCTATTCTCAGAGGTTTGTGGTGCTGTCTTCTTGTAAGATAGGGACAAAGTATTTCAAAGAATAATCTTATTTACTGTTACTTTTAATGTTAAATATTTCAATATATTTTTGGAAAGGGTACATTTGTGAAAATCAAGACACCTATCTAGATGTAAAGGAATAAGAAATCTTCCTATGTGATGAATAAGAATAGACTGATGTTTCTATTCTAATTTCTAGATATTGTTTTCCACATATGGTCCTTGTTTCCATTATGTGGGAACATGAAATTGTTAGCTACAGAATACTGAATGATACTATTTAAACTAAAGCTTTTCTCAGTTTTTCCTTTGTGCTTTTTAGAAGTCATTTTATGTAAGAAACAGAATGTGAATGGCTGCATTCTTGTTGCCCCTGTAATGTGCTCTCGCTTCCAGTCTCTATGCTGGTGTTCACTTAGCAAATATTTATCTCTCATTGCTGAGGATTAGAAAACGTGGTGCTCATGAGCTTAAATTGTGAGTACCTTTATAATCATCAAGTTGAATAGTTAAATGGGTGTAGACAGGAAACAGGAGATCTGACTTGCTTAGACTTGAGCTGAGTGATGCAATATTTAAATGAAGATATTATAAATCAGGTTTAGCGTTACTTCTATCCTTGTATTCAATGAAGTGAACTTGCTGGTTTTTCTACATGAACTAGTGACAAAGGCATCTATGCAGCTTTTTCAAAATAATTGTGCTTTGCTAACTTACACATTGGTGGAGCAGTGAGACTGATGAGTTCTCTATCACCACTTGTTTTTCTGTCAAAATGCATTGCAGATTTGGAGAGTGCAATACCCTTTTACACAATCATAGCAATGAAAGAATATAAATGTAACTTTGTTTTATTGACAAAATATGAAAATCTGATTCTAGTATACAAATTCAGATTTTGGAACAACAGCATCATGTCTGACTAAACTGTAACTCTGAAGCAGGTTTCTTGAAAAACTTTTGGGAGATTTTAAAAATTTTGTTTATGTTTTTTTTCCTTTTTTTTTTTTACAGAGACTTGACATTTTTTAGACTTAGCATTTTTTTCTGTTTAATAACTAGAAGACATTTTCCTTTTGGCTTGTGTAAGCACCTGACCAATTGACTGTGGATAAGTATTGGTGGCAGTCCGTCATTTTTGACATCTCACTTGTGAGCCCTGCACTGCCACTCAGAGAGAGTGATCCTGGTGTTCAGGTGTCCTGAAGACTGACTGGACCACTTTGTCCCACAGATGAAGTTACGCCAACTCAAATAAACTTCTGGAAATAGCCAGTTTCCACTTTAGGAACTGGTCTAAGCCAAAACAGTGTATTTGACTATTTCAGAAAATGTTTGAGGGCTGTATTACTGCTATTGCATAGGGAATTGTGATTATCTGTTTACTGCCTGAGATTGAGAAATACAACTTGACCAAGCCATGAATACAGATGCACTTGTAACATCCCTGTAGGAGTACTTAAATTCCAATCTGTGTCAAGTCTGCTTCAGTTTCTTTCGTATTTAGCAGACAGTGCATATGAGCTGATTCTAGTATAACATTATGTTCATTTTAGACAGATCACAGAATAGGAATTTAAATGTGAACATTTATGCAGTTTGGTTTTTTCATGTTGTCTGGTTGAATAATATATAGAAATAACTGCTAAAACTTAGAATCATAAATAGCTGTGGATTTTCATAACTTGGTAAAATCACTAGTTTTAATGTTGTTTTCTGGGTTTTTTTAAATTTTTTTTTCCCCCCCAGTATGGTGTAGCTAATTTCTGTGCAATGTGAGTACTCCCTTCCCTCCTAGACCTCTCTTTCCTCCCAATCCTCCCCCACCAAATCCTTGATTTATGCAAAACTTTTAATAGAGTAAAAGGGCCTCAAGAGAAGACTGTTCTGATGTTTGGAGAGAGCTTTAATGAAAAGTTGCATTGTTATTTCATATTTACTTACCAAATCCCGCCAGAGTAAATTCCTGCCAAACTAGTTTTATATATTTCTTGTCTGGTCTTGCTCACGTATTGTTTTGTATCAGGATCTTGTCTGACAGGAAAAGCAACCAGAGCAGTTCAGGCTATGGCAGTACTAATAGGTGATGCAGTAAAAATGAAGTCTATCTAAAACTTCTTATGCAATATTGAGAAACTTTTAAAGGAAGTAATTAGCAGAAGTGATGCAGCTTGTATATCAAAGCTATTTTTAAGTAGATTGTGCATGCTGAAATAGCACAATAGTGATGCAGAAATGGCTGTTTCTGCTATTGATTCTGTAATCATGAATGTTTTTCTACATTTGCCTTGGAGGTAGGAAATAGTTGTGGTAGGAAGCAAAAAACAAGGAAACATGGATATTGAAGTTGTAGTTTCAGCTTGAGTGCTGTTTGTTTTGATGGATGTAGTCAAGTCACTGAGCCAGTATTGCAGTTACCTGGTTTTAATCTTTTCCAGTATTCAGTAAGAAGATTAATTGTTGCAAACAAAAATGGTGAATTGGGTGACGTATGAGGGATCAGGCCTTCTTAAAGCCCAAACGAGGTTTTCCATCTATGATTTTGCAGTGAAGGCTGGCTTATGGTTCAATTCCATCTTAGCTTTGAGATGGAGAATCTCAGCAGAGGAAACCTGAATCAAGTCCTTTAGGAGTGCGAGATGCTTCACAGCTTGTCTGTTTGATCATGTCTTCTAAGTCTTGGTCTTTGCAAATGTGTTTCAGTCTTTGGTGTAGATATGAGAGGCAGAGGAGATTTTTTTAATGGTCTGGAAGATGAGGAAGGATCCTTTTTCCTTTTAATTTGAGAGCAGAGTCTACAAAGGCATCTTTTCAGTGGACTTCCCTTCGAACATGTTTGTTAAGAAATGTTGAAAGATTTCTGGTGTAAACTGGTGACTTTGTCCAGCCCTGTCTGTGTTAGTGAAGTATTCAAACTTACGAGTTTATCCTAGTATTTGCAGTATGTACCTTTTTTACAGAGCAGGCTTGTGTATTAGCTAGCTATGTAGGCATCTCTGTATGCATGACTGTGAATAATGTAATACCATTTTTAATTATTCCTGAATCTTTACTTTTAAAAAATGTATGCTGAGTTATCTTCTGTAATACGCTACAACAGTAAATCTGTTTAGAGAAAACGTACATACTAGAAATTCAGTTAATTGTATAGTAAGTGCTTGCTTAGAAGAAATGGAAGGTAATGATGTTTAATAGTTAGAGAAATCAGAGGAAAAAGTCTGTAATTTAATTTTTGAAATGACTAGCCTAATGACTGTAAAATGTAATTCTGAAATCTGATAATCTGATGAAGATGACTTGCAGCAGTATTTAAGGAGGATGTACTTATACAAACAATGAAGTAAGTTTCATAGTTATCAAATATCTCCAAAATATTTGACCTATGCATATATATCATGTGCAAATACATGGAGTTCTAGGATGTTAAAACCAAGATGAATATCTCTTGATGTTCCTTTGTGCAGCATGTTCTGTCAGGATTTAAATACATATATGGATTTAGAGGAATTCTGGTAGTCCCATTTCTTGTCCTGTTCCATCCTTAAGAAATCAAAATATTTTCAAGCCCTTTAGGGTGGAAGTTACTTATTTAGTAATGACTTCTATTTTTAGCGTGGGTGGGTTTTTGTTCAGTTCAGGTTTGGCTTTCGCTTTGGATGTTTTTATTACTTTTGTTTGTTTGCTTTGTCACTTCTAGACACCATACCTGAAGAGGCTGATGCTAATTGCTATTTTTAGGAAGTCAGGAACTTTGCAAGTTGGTGCAAGTTTGATGGTCCTCCCAACAGAAACTTTGTGCAGCCATGCCTTCTCAGTGAAAAGCAAGGAAGGTCTTTTACTGTGAGACACTGAACAACAGCCCGAGGCATTGGGGGGTGTATTTGAGAAGCAGGATTAATTAGCATGATCAGGCTGTGTGTTTACAGGGCAACTTTCCCCTATTAGGAAACAAATCCTTTAAGAATAGCATGTTGAGTACTAACCAGCACTTGGGTCATATGCTGGAGACACTTTGTGGACAGCCTTGTTCCCTATGGCTTCCTTTGCTATCAAAAGTAATAATAAAGACTATAAAGCCAGTCTTCCCAGTTACTGCTAGACACATGTATAAACACAAAGCCACACATTGGTATGCATATATGTGTGTGTATATGTACCTGTGTGTATATATAATTTTTATTTTAAATGTGGAAAGTGTTCTTAGTTTAAGTTTTAGATATTCCATTTACCACCTCTAGCAAAGGACAGATAGAAAGTGTTTTGATGGTGTTTAAATATCGGTTTGTGCCTTTTTATAGCTGTTCTGTAAAAACCTGTTACCTTTACAGCTGCATGTAACCTTTTGTGCCTGTTAACTACTGTCTGACATACTTTATTTTGAGGACAATGTATTTTCCTTTTACGGAAGGAATATTGGGAATGTAATGTGTAGTAATACTGGGAATGTGTCAGAGTCCTGTGTGTCAGTGATGGATTGTGGCTCATGCAGATCTGATACAAGAGGGAAGACTACATATCTAGTCTGAGGCAATTTAAAAAAAGAACTTGGGCTTTACATCTCAGTTCATATTTATTTACAGAAATATGACCTAAATAGGTGTTTGATGTCAAGCATTTGTAGGACTGTTACGCTGACTATTATGGTGGAAAAACATTTTCCTGTTGGCATGTGATAATCTGATACTATTTTGTTCTTCTTTTATGCAGGATCCAAACTACTGGATACAAGTCCATCGACTGGAGCACGGGGATGGTGGGATCTTGGATCTCGATGACATTCTTTGTGATGTAGCTGATGACAAAGACCGTGTAAGTACAAATGGCAACGAATGCAGCGTGGCACATCAGCACATCAGTGGTGAGGGTTTCCTGCCCGTGTCCCGAAGTGGGAGTCAACACAGAGATTTTAAACATTTTTTATGTAGTTTGCCTGACAGGTGTGAGAAGTTGGTTACTGTCAAGGGTTTATTTTTAATTGAAATCATGGGTTTTCCATCCTTTCTGGTTCTTTAACAGTTCAAGTAGGAGAAGGAGGGTGCAAGGATAAAAAAAAACTCAAACAGTGGAACATGAATGCGCAAACAAAAAAAAAGCATCTCTAATTTGACGTTGTAGCTTTGTGTTACCAGTTGAATGTGTGTAAAAAACCATGCTGGTTTTAAATGGTTGAGTGTTTTGGTTGGTTTTTTTTTATTTTTTTTTGCAGACAACCAAGAGGGTTTTTGTTTATTGGCTATTTGTTTGAAGTTCTAGATGCAAGTGTCTTTGAATTACTTGTTCAAAAGCATGTAGGTAAGAAACACTGTGGCAAACTGTAAAGTCATTTAAATATGCCACTTTCCTCTGGAATGCCACAACTCTTTGCTGCAGCTCTTGAAAGCATCTGAGCCTGATACAGACTTCAGTCTGGAAACATGTTTCAGGAGCACACTCCTTCACAGACAGTATCCTTAATTGCCTCTGTTGGAACAGGCACTGTCAAGGCTCCTTGAAAACTGGCCAAATGATGACTCTGAGGCTAATTTTTCAGAAATAGATACTTTGCCTGTAGTTATTTCTTGTGACAAAACTTAATTGACATGGTTATTTCAACCAGGACTTTATAAAGAAAAATTATGTGAGGAGTCTTGGGACATGAAGACTCCTCACTGTCTGAAATGTTGGGATTACTCAAGCCGTATAGAGTAACAGTGCTGAGTTTTCAGGAATTTCTTCCATAAAAATAGTGCCCAGATAAGATTTCATGAAAAGCTAATTAAAACCTCTAGTTGGTTATCTCATATTGAAGTGCTCAGCTGCATGATTAGTTTAGCTTTTGCTTACAGGCCTCAGGGAGGCTGGTGTGAGTTGTCACTAAATATAAATATTTTTATATATATATACACACAGAGAGAGACTTATTTGAGTAGTGCACTTCTTAGCTCCTCACATGCTCTTCCCCTCAGAAGTCTGAATTCTGGTGACTTCAAGGCCTTATTCTTTGGATGTTACCTTGCCTTGCTGCCTTCAAGTGGGGTAATTCCTCACAGTGAAACTCTGTGGGTGTTTTTATGTGCATGACTAATAGTTGAAAAGCTCCAACTGCAACTGAAGCAAGCAAAGTCATTAATACAATATTGTTTTTGTGTATAGACAGACAAGATACTTAGCAATTAGTAGTATTTATCTCTGCATTCACCAAGCTCATTGGTACTGATGGCACCTATGAGTTAAATTTCATTTTTTTAAAGGACCTTGCAGCACTGATTAGGAAGATGCAATATAAACATGCACTGTACTATACTGGTTTATATCCTTGAATTAGTCATTCTCACTTGACCTTCATGTTCGAATCTTTTCAAGTATTTTGGTTATTAGTCATTGTTTTTTAGTTTCCTGTAGTGTGTTTTACAGCTGACCTTCCTGGCTTTCTTTAGTTTTGGGTTGTTAGCTTTGCTTCCATAGCAAGTGTATCAACTGTTCTTGTGTTGCTGGAACCTAATACAGGCCCCATTAATGCAAAGTTTGGAATATATCTCCAGTTAGGGATATTTTGCATCTGTACACTTAAGCATACCTTGTAAAAAAGCATTTAAACAGATGGTGTCTAAACATGTGATTAAATAGATTACTGAGGTCTGTAGGATTAACTGTGCTTAAAATGAAACATTTGCCTATATTTCTCTTTTTTAAAATTGGGACAAAATGTCTTGGATATTGGAAAATTGAACACTTAAAGTTTTAGTGTTCATTTCCACAAAGAACTTCCTTACGTTCTTAAAGAGAAGTTTGTTGTGTTATTTACTACCTGACATCTGTAGTTTTGAAAATCAGTTTGCTTTTACCGTGGTTCTTCAGACTGAAGGATCAGTGACAAATGTAATTTTTCTCTTTGGTGGTATTTTTATGCTATAATTGTGCAGTGTCATATCAGCACAATACGGAATGCAGAGCAACCAAGGGCCACTTGTCCTCTTGATGGATTTATTGCTCTGTATAGTCAACTGCCATAGTAAAATAAAGCACTTAAGTGATGTGAAGAATATATTTACTCCTATTCCACCGTCTCTATGGAGAAGATGTTCTGTCCTATAACATATACAAAGACCCTCAGAGCAGCTGTTCCAAATGGAATGAGAGAAGTATCTTTGATGGCATCCTTCACATTAAAATGCAGCATGGTAGGGTGACTTTTTTAGATTCTTCTGTCCCTATATTTTTTTATTCTTTTGTCACTTACTAAAACAGAATAGATGAGTAAGGGTTAGCCAGTTGCTTTCTGGAATAATTTGTGATGCTCAGTGTAGTTCCTCCTTAAAAAAAAGGAGCAAACCATGAAAAAAACTACATGGAAAAACTGATTTTGCTAAGCTGTTTGTTCCTTTGTTCCTTTCTGAAATAGCTTTTCTTAAGCCCTTTAATATAGTTCATTGAGAAAGTGCATAAAGCACTCCAACTTAGCCAGCATAAGATGTGGACATTTATATTACACAATATCACTGCATGTGAAGCTGCTTGGTTAATGCAGTTAATGGTAATAACCTGATAAGAAATTAATAAATGCTCATTTGAATATTTTTTTTTAGAAAACCTTTAAAAATTTATTGAAATGTAATTTTTCCAGGTTTTACTATGGAAATATGGATAGTTTTCAGTGGAAACATACCAGTGTTTTTTGCATTTATATATCTCTGTGTATACATGAATATAAATGGGCTGACTTGTTACTGTTTTTGAAAAATATTTGGCTACAAGAAGTAAGATTCTATTTTAAGCTAGCATTTAGTCAGCTGTGTAACCTACTTCTGTTATTTTAAAAATACAGGTTTCTTGTGCGTTTAGTGATTAGACCAATATTTTAAAGATAGGTTAATAACTTGTTTTGTTCAGATTTCTGTAACTTGCAAAAGTAGCCCTCTCTATGAAGACTCTCAAAAAACATATGTCATCTTGATAACTTTCCAACTTGATGATAGCATACTTGATGACCTCAGTTCAGTTTTTAGTAGGCAGACGTTCTCAGCAGAAAAAAAAAAAGTTTTTCATATTTATCCGTGAAAAAAATATTGAGGAAATTTTGGTGTAATCTCATTTAAAAAAAACCCCAAACCCAACAAACCCCAAGTATGTGTATAAATATAACTTGCTCCCATTTAAATTCTCATTGAAATAGTAATTTGTATTTTGAACAACTTGAAAAAAAAATTTGTTTGCAAATTTATGTAATTTTTTTATGAATAGAAATGCTCAGACTGTTGCTCTGGAAAGTGGAAAGCTTTAGAGATCAAAATGTCTGTGTTTGGTGTAGCTATATTGCTGAAAAATCAGAGTATTTTCTTCTCAAGAGAACAACAAGGATCTGCCGTTAATGCTGGCACTGGTTGTAGTGATCAGCTGGGCAAATAGAGCTACTTTGAAACAATGTAGGTATAAACCTAATGTCAATTATTTGTAAATTCATTTGCTCCAATATACTTATTTTTTGCCAAGTTAGTTTGAGATTAACAAAGTGTAAATCTTAAAGGCCTTGGCATCTTAAAATTCCTTTATCACTGTCCTGATAAATTCAACACTGGTTCTCAAAAATAACCACAGTAATTCGGTACATGCTTAGATTTACAGCCTGGCTTTATTTCTCTAAACTAAGACAGGCATGGGCTTTCTTTGCTTGACTTAACATTTTCAAATATTCAGTCAGCTCTTCACCCTGCATAATTTATACTTACGCCCACTGAGTACAGAGATGAAAACCAGAGGAATATGGTTTGGTCTTGTCTGGAGTGAAATCTCATGCTTCCCACAGTGTTTGTGTGTGTGGTGCTCTCTCTGGCCCAGGTCACTGGAAGTTCAAGGTGGTGTTGGTGCTTAGTGCTGCTTAGACAAACTTTGAACCTCTGAGAAAGACACACAAGAAGTTGCTGGTTTGAGTGGAATACTTCTGGTGAGAATGGGATGGAGATTAATTTCATGGATATGTGCTGAAATGGAATTTGTAAACATTCATGAGCTAGAGTTAACTGTGTTAAGTAAGCAAACTGCAGCTGAAATTCAGTGAAATCAATTGTGCTTCATTTGCATCTGCTTTTAAGAGACCTACAGAGATTCTATTAATATTATTAGAAAGTTAGTGCCTGCTTGCTTCAAGTGTGAAGAGCTGTGAAGACTTCTAGTGGGAAAAAGTCTTTGAGCAGCTTCTTCACATAATATGAAGACATATTAGGACTTTTTCCCAGGGTAGTGGAAAGGAAATGAACTTTTGGGTTTTGTGTTAAAACAGATGGTCAGTTCTAAATAATACTGTTGTTTTGTTTACTTCCTCTTGGAAAGCTCTGTTGAATTAGAGAGGCATGTGATACACAAAATGTGGGTTTGGAAAGGATGACTATATTTTGTTTGTATGAAATGTTAACTGGAAGCCTACACAGAAATAAGGCTATTTTGAGCAAATGCATTATAATGTTAAGGTTAAAGGCTAGCTAGGGCTGGAGGGCTGTGATTACAGTATCCTGCTGCTATTGATTCTTGCTCTCTCACTCTTATTTTTCAAGCCAGTTATGCAAGACCCCATTTCTGTAGTAAATTCAGGGTAGGCCAGTGACAGCAGGATGCTGTTAGAAAGAATGAGATTCTGGTAACCCTGTGCCTATTCATTCACTCAAAAATGTTAAAGAGCTTTTGAAGTCAATGAAAGCTGCAAGAATAAAGTTATGTTATCTCTAGCTTTCCATCAGCATGTAATCAGAATACTCAAAGTAGTGTTGTTTATTCTAAATTCTGGGTGTCTCTGCCTCATTTAAGCAAACTTGCAGCTGAATTTACATGTGATTTCTCTTTGATTCTGCAAGTTAAAGATTAAACTCTTAAATCATGAATAGAGAATAACAATTTTTTGTGCTTCTTGTTTCTGCCATTGACAGATTAACACCCTGGACTGAATAAAGAAACATCTTCTCCAGGTCCCATGCAGCAAATCTGACAGCAAAATGATAAAATGCCCAAAAAATTACTCAGAAATACGGTTCTTAGTAATTACAATACCACGTTTGGTATACCCTTTCCCTCTCAAAAGCTATCAAATTAATTTTCAACTACTGGCATGATTATCTTTTGCCACAGTGTGCAGCTTCTCCCTTCTTGCTCTGTGTCTTCTTTCCCAGTATCCCAGGAAAATGGGATGACCTTGAAACAATTTGCTGTTACTCACAAGTGACTTGGCAAAACACATTTTGAGCATAAGGCATTCTTTTCTTGTAACAGCTTAAAATAACTGCTTGAGCCACCAAGCTTGGGAAAGTATTGATACTGGAAAAGAAACCCATCATATAACAACGCCATGATTATTTTCTGTTCAAAAACTTCAGTTCTTGAACAATGGGCTATTGATGTCATCTACTGTTTGGCAGTGGTTTTTATTTTAATTATGCTTTTAGAGATTGACTATTTTATATTACTGAAATTCTGAAAAATTGGTAAAACCAGAATGTGTCCAGTTAAACCAGGTGTTTTTGCATTAACACTATTGACTTATTACTGGGATGACCACATGATGATTTTTAGGTCTGTCTTGCTGATAAATCTAAAGTAGAAAATCAGAGTTATTTACACAGCTTTATTCCCAGCTGCTATTTAATGAAAACATATTTGAAAATAGCATACTCATACATGAATATTGAAACATACATTTTTCAAATCCTAAGAGATATTAGATGTAACTAAATGTTGTCTCCTAACTGTAGTTCTTACTTTGTCACCTCTTTCAGCACTGTTCTTCAAATTTTTGATCTCATCATCACTTAGTCTATTGTAGCTATATGGTGACAGCATTTCCATTCATGATTTGCTCTGTATTTTTGGGATAAATTGCAGTATTCCAGTTCCTTTCCTTTAATGCTGAAACAGTTGTATTGATGCACTAAGAACTCCCAGGTAGGACCTGACTGACATTTGTAAATCCATAAATCAGTTTCCATGGAGATCTGAAGATCTGCAGGTAAATCTGACTTCTGAAAATTGAGTATTTTGGTAAAAACTGTTCTCTGAGGAATAGCAGGCCTATTCATGAGTATGATATACTGGGAAAGATCATGACAGTGTTGTCAAGAAAGTCATATCTCACAAATATGCCTGTATTCTCAGCAGAAAGTCAGATGTGAGCAACACTGACTGGGTTAGTACAGTCAAAAAACCCCACAGACTTGGCATGGAATAAGAGGAAGGGTTTTATGGATGTGCAACTGCTTGGAAGATGGAAAATAGAGCATGTATTGTTAAATATATTTGCAATTGTTCTGAAAGAAGAGAAGGGAGATTTGAATACGGGAGTGACAAATTCCATTATTGTGTGGGAAACTGAAAATAGATGGTGAATGCTGGTCATGAAGAGTTGCTGAAGCATCCAGGGAGTAGACAATAACATGGTTGATGTAATATCATTTTGACAGAGGTGCTGTGCTTTTGGAGAGAGACTGCTTTAACTGAATACACAAACTAATGAGTTCTGAGCTATCTCTTACATTTGGGAGACTATTTCTTACTTTGCAATAGACCTCTGGACACAGTGGCTTACGTGCAAGGTACATAACCAGGTCTCAGAAGGCTTCCAGCAGTTTGCCCTGTCTCTGCCTCTCCCCAGTGCTTTCATCCCAGTGTTGCTGCTCGGCTCATGAGGGCTCTGGCACTCTTTGGACCCCATCTCATAGCAGATTTGTTCACTCGAGTGGCAGAATACTCTTCCTTGCAAAACTGAGTATTTTTCTGCTATTTCATGTTGTAAGTTCGCCAAAGGACCTGGCAAGCTGAGGAGGAACGGGAGAGGACTTTGCTGCTGGAAGTGATTGAAGTATGAAGGAGGAAGAGGAGGAATGGGAACATGAGTGAGCTGAGACCTTGCTTTTCAGTGCAGCAAGGCTGCCAGTGGCTGTGGAGCTGCTGGAGTGGTCCCTGAGGTGCAGCAAGGGGTGGAGAAGGGAATGGGTGGTGGGATCTCTCTGCTGTGCATGCTGGTGGTGAGCCCTCTGCACCAAAGCACCAAACCAAGCAAATGAAAAAGATGTTGTAGAAGAAGCAAAAAGCACAGAGCAAATGCCAACACTGACTCCAGGTACCGACTGACATCCCCCACCAGCAATGTCTAAATGGACCAGGATCTCAGCCTTGAAAAGATGTTGTAAGAAGCAAACCATAGATGGCTTTAGAATCAGAGGTGATACTGAGATGAGAAGTGGTTCTTTGTTTTTTTCAGTGCAAGGTCTGGGGCATCAAGTGAAACTATCATAAGAGTAGCTGCCTGCAAAATGTTTTCAGACTTTCCTTGACCTTAATTTTCATCAGAATATCTGTGGTGTTTAATCATATGCTGTAGATACTTTATGAAGTTTTGAAGGATATGTTTTTTCTTGAGATGTCGTAGTTTGCAAGCATATAATACTGAATTTCTGCTTATTTTAACTCTTCAAAAAAAGTGATGCTTGGAAATCATGGAAACTGGTAATTTAAGTAGGATTTCAGTTTGTGAGAAAAAGTTTCTTTAATCTGAACTTTGGTGAAAACCACAGAGTGTGTTTGAAATGATGATGGTCTAATATTAGTAACACTGAAAGTCAGTATGTGGTTACGGATAATGTCTGCTACAGTATTATAAACACATCACAATTAAGAGAGACTTTATACTAAAAATATTTAATAATGGGTTTTTCTATATCTTTTAGTAATTACAGATTCACTGGTTAGATATTGTAGGTAATATAAAGCGGTGCTTTTTAATCCTTCACAGTGTAAATCTCTACAAAAATGTGCAGTGAATCTAGAATTAGGCCAGTATGGCTTATAAATACTTAACATTCTGATAGCTTTTGGTTAATTTTAGCAGTATCACTGTGTCCTAGAGGTATATTATTCATCCTACAACAAAGGAAGAAGTTGCAGGAAAGGTTAGTTATGGGATTTCATTAACACTACTCTCTTACTCCTTGATATCAGCAGGTCTTAAAAAGAAATGCTGTTCCAACTTCACAGATATTTCCTAACAGAGGTGGTGAGACTCACACACCAGAGGACTGACCCATATTAGAGCTTAATTATAGTAATGGATAATCCTGCAGCTATAAATTATTCACAGTTGTTTTGTACGCGAAGTAGCATCATGAATAAAATAAGAAAACGTTTCTGGAAAAGACCCTGGACAATGCCTGAGTTTGTCAGAGGTAGTTTTCGTCCTTGTCTTTCAACATGGATTAAATGGTTTGTAGAGCTTGGATGTGTTTTGCTTAATGGAAATCAGTAGCAGCAACTCTCGGGGCTGTACACCCTTGTAGAGTTCCTTGGCTAATACCTTATGTAAGAGAAACATTCCTACCTAAATACAGTCCTGGTACAGAAGTTGCAATCTCAGCTGTCTGATAAGATTCCCACACTGTCACTAGGATGAGAATTCATTACTCTCTTGTCCATTGATACCAACAGGTCTTAAGAGACTGCTGTAACTCTGTAGATATTTCCCAGGAAGGATGGTAAGGTTCAGAGTCAGGTACTTTATTTTCTTGTTGACTTAGAAGTTGAAGTATCTCCTAGGTTTGTAGTGTGAATAGTCTTACTGACAAAGAGAGAGAAGGGAATATTAAAATGAGATTAAAACATGGCTCCTAATGCATTTAATGGAGTGGTTACTGCATCCTGAAGGTTTCTTCAGAAAGGGCTTTGGATCCAAAGAGAAGAAAGTAATGCTGTCTTTTTTGGACAAAGAGAAGAAAATATGCTGTCTGGGGAGCTTTCACTAGTCTGACTTTTCAGTTGACTTCCTAGCAGTAGCCCAGAGAAGAAGGAGTTAAGAAGATGCTTTGAACCCAAAGTCTTCTGCTTCATCCCCACACCCTGTTGGTGTACTTCCACACCCTGTTGGTGTGCTGGGAACTACCTCCTGTTCACCTTTAGCGTGCTCAGCAGGATAGTCACTACGTTTTCAGATTAGCATCACCGCTGAAGCCTGTTTGAGTTTATACAGCAAGAAGGAGTTCTGCCTGCTCTTCAGTGACATACAGCATTGTAGGACCATCGGCTTTTTTCATTTGCACAACCTGTTGGAAGAACTGAGACTGTTCTTCAGTGGGCTCCATTCCTTGCAGGCTGCTAGATTTCCTGTAGGATTGAAGACTGTTTCATACAAGCTTGGTGGGAGCTTAATGATACTGGGTTTTTATTTTCTTGGGATACTGTTTACTTGAAGGTAACCATACCTTGGATGAAATGGCAGACACACCTAAGAGGAAAATTACAAAGAAGTCGTCGTCTTTTTCATATGATCGCCGGAGAGATTCAGTGAAAGTTAGGAGACAGTCCAAGTCTCTTAGCTTTAAGTCTGCTACATTGGGTGCTCAGAAAAAAAGGCAGGCACAGAAAAAGCAGGTTTGTACTTGGAAATTCCTCAAAATAATTTCTTGCCTTCTAAATTTTTATGGAGTTGGTAAATCTTACTGTGTTAGTATGAAGCGGAAAGCAATCTCTGCTGATTTGCAATCTGTGTGTGTGTAGGTATGTGTATACATACAGCTTGTGTGCAGGTAAAGCTGGATTTTTTTTTCTGTAATATTTCTAAAGAGCTAGATAGATTTATGGTGTTGATTTTATGCTGAGAAAAGTCTGCATCTTTTCTGCTTTTAAGATGTGATTTATGATTTCTGTTTTGTCTCAAGGAATTGCTCCTGTAGTGTAATATGTGTCCTGTGAGCTTTGGGAGTGTTGTTTGTTGTGCTGAAAAACATGATGGGTGCTGAAACTTCTGAAATTATTATTCAGATTAGAGCTGTTCCACTGCTCTACGTTGTTACTATTTTTTTTTTAATGTTGAAATGTACCAGACTAAGAGCTTTAGGGAGTGAAATATCTTACTTATTCCAGAACAGGTAATGCAAGTCAACAGAAGCACCTGTTCTGGTGGGACCAGTTCTTGGGTTAGAGGGCAGTTTAATGCCTTGGCAGTGCTGCTCTGCCGTAGTAAAAGACTTTCATACACAGGTCTTTCTTTATATTTTGTTGCTGGGATCTAATTAAGTGAAATTTCTCCAAAGAGAGGATGCAGTGTGAACTGTCTTAAATGGAATAAAAAGTGAGTCAGTTAATGAAACATCTTTGTATACTGATCCCTAAAATTTAATCTAATATGCAAGGAGTACGGGATCACTGACTCTGATCCATCTCTTGCTCTGCACTTGTGTGCGCCTTCTTGAAGGGTTTAAATGACTTTAAATGACAGGGACTTTTAAACTAGCTGTGTACAACATGAAGCACTTTAACATTTTGCAAATAGTGTTTTCTGCAAATGCTTTGAAATAGACTAGATTTTCAATAGCATTAAAGTGAATTTCTTGCAAGGAAGTAGTTTTCAGACCCTGACCTTTCCAACTCTAAATTTTGAGGCCATATATCCATTCAGATTTGAGAGTATATAAGTTACTGTGTCCAGTGTAAACTTTGTATGAAATAAAAAATACAATGACGTTTATGTGTGTAGGATAATCTTTGGTTTTATTACTATTTCTCTTGTTCTTGGAATGTTAAAATGTCTATTTATATAGCAAGAAATTCACTAGTAAAATATTAGAATATTCCAGCTTATTGTGATTCTTTAGTGTTAATTGTAGGCATAGCTGAAGCTGTTCTGCTTGAATTGAAATTTCAGAATTTCAAATGAGGAAATATTTGAAGAAATCAGGAAAACCTTCAAAAGCGCTGCAAGCTCTGACAATCCTGCTGCACCCCCACCCATTATTTGATGTGTTTTTTTAGAAGTAAAAATAATAGATCTCAGTTTTATGAAGATGTAAAATACTAAGTGACATCTGTGAACATTCAAGTTCACTGAATCTTTTGGGGAAGTAGGCTGCTCAAACTATTTTCAGAATTCCATTTGTGGGAGCAAATCAGTGGGTACCCCTGTATTTTGATTTTAACAGGCCATAAGGTTCTTGAGTCCACTCATCTTTTGGATGTCTGCCATGGTTACTGTATGACCTCTAGTGGTTAATGAAAAATATGCTCAATTACTGAATTCAGGCTGTTGCTTGAACAAGTCCTGAATGTGTATTCTTGTTTGTTTAATTATTTAATCTCCTAAATTCTATTTTTATTGAAAAGAAAAAAGCATCATCTGCTTTAGATAAATCTTTTATGGTGTCACTTACAGAAAAAGTGCTTTGCTAAAAATTCTTTTTTATAGGGGTGTGTCTGAACTGCAGTACTCATAGATGCAGAATTATGGGAGTAATTTTAAGAGACTTTTACTAGTTTGGCTTGCTTACAATATGTTAATGGGTGATACATCCAAAATGAAGCACTCTAGACAAAGGTCCATTTTAATCAACTTGTGTATTGGAAAGATCTGAATAAGGGCTTTTCTGACTCAAGAAAGTATTTTTTCCTCTTCTAAATGCTCCAGTTAACTGTAAGAAAAGTTAATTTTTCCTACAAGCTTGGTCTTGTTTCAATCTTCAGATCATTATAATTAAGTGAGACAAAACCATTCTTACCTCCTCCCTGCCCTCCCCCTCTTCCCACAAGGGCAGCTACTTCTGTGTGTATTGGAAATGCTGCTGAACACAAAACACAACTGCATTTGTTACTGCTGGACTTTAAAAATTATGGGGTTTGAAGTTAGCAGAATCTGATCGGTTTTCAGCCAGGCAGACCTAACTGTGCTCAGCACAGTGTAACTGGGAGTTACTCAGGCTCCTTCCAGGCCTGGGTTACTGAGTGAGCGGTAGTTCAGTTACAGCACCAGCAGAAATGTTACTTAAAAATGCTTTTCTTTGTTGACTGAGTTTCTTTCTCGTTTTTTTTAGAAACATTTTTTTAATAGATGTTTAACATCTGAGAATATTTAAAACTGTGCTTTGGTCTTTGCTGTTTTAGGAGACAATAGTAGACTTTGCTGCTCTCAATATATGTGGTTTTACTTGGGTGGTTCCCTGGAGGAACAAGACTCTGCTTCTGCTTATACAGGCAGGCAAGCCAAAATTATTTTTTAAATGTTTTGATAGATTGATATCAATCAAAGTCTCTCAAAATCACAGTTTGTTGCAAAATCCTTTTCTGCTTCCTTGGCCTTAGTATTACTGACCTCCCTTTTTTGCAGTTAAGTTTTTTTGTTTTTTTGGTTGGTAAAATTTCATTTTGACTTTACCCCTAATGAAAATTATTAAATTACTGGTAAAATAATAATAAGAATCTGAGAACATTTATTAAAAAACAGTTTTTACATTTTCTGAATTACATTGATGTAAGAAAGTGTTAAGGCAAATTGCTGCACTTCTCTTGCTGTTCTGTGGATTTTTTTGTTAGCTTAGCTAACTTACTAGAAATGGAAAATCATAAAGTGTTTAAACCCAACAATGTCAAATATCCTATCCGATGTAGCAATGAACCTCTTTCAAGATAATCTTCTCAAATGATTTATTATTACAGATCACTTCTTTATTCTGTTGTTTTTCCTAGGCTTATCTGTTCTGAGGTAGAAAATCTGATGGTAATTACATTCACTGGCTGCTGGTCTTGTCATATTGATTGATCTGGATAGAAATCACATTCCAGAAATATGTAGGCTGGTCTTCTTTAGTGTACAAGTATTATGCAACATAATGTATAAAATATTTGATAGTTTTAGGAGAAGTGGTTGCCTTTTCTTATGTTTTGAATGAAGAACAAAGTCAGTTGCATGAAGTATAAACAATAAATAAGTAAAAATTTGAAAGCAAAATCCTTGTGTGCAGGGGAACATAAAAAACAGATCCATTTTTATTTTTAGCTGTTTTGTGAGAGCCTCTCAAGTCTTCTTTCTCTTTGTCATCACCAGCTGACTGATTATTGAGACATGGGCTGGAGCCTCAGTGGATTAAATAAGATCTGAAACTGTTTTCCTGATAACTACTTATGTGTTACATACAGCATTTTGGAACCTGACGAAGTTCCATGCTCATACAAGGCTTGCATAGACTGCAGATTTGTGATTTATTCACTAATATTCCTATTTTTCTTCCATGGAGTGCTACAGAATTGAGACGACAAACTTTTTTTCCCTTTTCTTTTAAGCTCTGTAATTCCTGAACCATGTTCACTGCCCGCTATCCCAGATGTGGAACAATACATACAAAGAGGGTGTTGGTGTTGTTAGCAAATCTTCCAATCCCTGTGTTTGAATACAACTCAGTTAATAGGAGTGTTCCAGATCCCTTGTTCTGAGCATCTGAGAGCAGGCAAAGGCCTATGAGTTACACTTTCTGCTGTCTTACTAGAAAGAAACACTGAGTGGAAAAACAGCACTGGGAAGGTTGGGAATGTGAGGGAGGGGGGTTGCCCAAAAGGGTAATGGTTTTTCACATCAATATGTAGTAGATGTGCCAGAATCAGGACTATTGGTGTGTGACAGATCTGGTGAGCAAAAAGCCATAGCACCAGCTACCAGCAAATGATTTGTAATCACTTAAGATAACTAAGCAGTAAAGAAAAATTAATTAATCTCATTTGATTTTCAGATGCTATTTTTGAAAACCGTGATCTGTGATTACTTTTCATCTAGTGATTTTCTTCATAGCTTTTACAAGAGATTGTTTTGAATTCTCTGGGGAATCTTGAATGCGTTCTCTGGGAAGAAGGAAATCAGCTTTAAGTGTGAGCCTGAGGATTTGTTGTGAAAAATCTGATCCTATTTTTTAAAAAATGAAACCAGACAAGCATGTAAAAGGGAAAAGCATGTGATATGTGTAACAGAGCACTGGGAGATAAGAGTGTTTAGGTACCTCTGGCAATTGGGTTGTTAGTAGAAAGTTGGCCTAGCAACACTCCTTCCCTGTGGAGCCTGGCAAGCTGTTAAGCATAGTGGTTAGCTATTATTATTAAAACTGTGGTCGCAGCAGGGTGAGGTGGGTTGTAGCTGGTGAAGTAGGCTCACCTTCAGTTAAACAGAGTAAAATCGAAGCAGAGTGGAATGATAGTGAGAGGTTTGGCCATTGTGAGTCCTGAATTCATGTTTTCCTTTTCTTTCTGAGGCTTGTTCATGGAGATTGTGGTAGATGTGTGTGTTGGAGTGCTCCCTACAGCAGTGTAAATCATTGTGCCTTGATGGCATTTGCTGTGGTGGTGTTGGTTCATGCCCTCCTTGCTACTGATTTCCAGTGCACTAAGAAGTTGTCCTTTTCCAGAGTTGTGGGTTCCTTCTCTTGGAGCCTTGTCCTGGAAGTTATTATGATATTACATACAGTCATACCATCTCAAGAAATATTTTTTTGTGGTGTTAAAATAACAGCATGTTGCCAGGAGGTTTTCAAATTTAATTGCTGATTTCTTTAATGCAAGCAAAATATTAGGCTTTATTTTGACAATTTAGAGGTTCATCTGATCTCAATTGAGCTATTATTTTTAATTCTGTTTGAGTAATTTTTGTTATTGCTCATGTAAGAGCTAACATGATTAACCACAGTTTTTGGTTCCTAAAATTCTGGCTTTGTGGCAGATTTTAGCTGATCTAAGACTCTGGTGGTGCTGCAGATGACTGTGACCTCCCACCTTCGTTGGCCCTGGCTATGCTTCCCATCTCTTCCTGGCTTCAGCAATGGGAATTGTTGGGTGCGAAGAGTGGGGTCAGTGTGCTGATAACTCTGCCAGAAAAAAAGGACAGGTCATAGTAGAAGGGGTAATACGATGGCCTCTGCTGCAAGGAGTAGTCTGGATGCTGGGAGCAGCTTTGCTGTCAGCTGAGCCCTGGATATTACAGGAGAGAATGAGGCTCCCTTAGCAAAGGTGGGTGAAAAAGGCATTCATGGGTCCAGCCCTGCTAGCCAAGGGAACAAAACAGCCAATTGGCCATTTTGTTTGGCAGTGCATGACCTTACCCAATGCTGAGAGAGAGGAATGTCCAAGGGAAGGCAGGTCCTTGTTCTTGCTTGTGCCCACAAAGGGCTGGTGGTGACCCACAGAAGACCCTGTTAAGTTTGGCCAAATGCAGCATGCTAAGCTGGTAGGTTCTGCATGTATTCGCCAAACTTCTCACAGCTGGAAAATCTCACCCTGCCTGAGGTGAATGCTTTTGATCTGCTGTTGAAATGTAGACACTGAGGAGAGTAAGAAGCAAAACAGTCAGAGGTATAGAATGGTTGAGGCTGGAAAGGACTTCTGGAGGCGTCAAGTCCAACCCCTTGCTGTAAACAGGTCCTGTGCGGTCTGGATCTGAGCATCTCCAAGGCTGCAGATTGCACAGCCTCTCTGTGCACCTGTTTCAGTGTTTGCTGACAAGGTGAAAAATTGCTTCCAAAGCCTCATCTGATTTCCTGATGTTGCAATTAGTGTGATTGTTGCATCTCCTCCCACTTCTGGGTCACCTCTCAGAAGATCCCAGCTCTGTTTTCTTTCTTCCCTCCCATTAGATCACAGATGACAGCAACAAGCTTCTCTTTTAGCCTCCTCTTTAAACTGATTAAGCCCAGCTTTCTTGGCATCTCCTTGCAGATCCTGTGGTCCAGCCTCCACTGTGCTGGTGACTGTCACAGGATGTTGCAGCTACACTCGTGCTGTCACAGCCTGGTCTGCAGG
This sequence comes from Acrocephalus scirpaceus scirpaceus, assembly GCA_910950805.1. Lineage (NCBI taxonomy): Eukaryota > Metazoa > Chordata > Aves > Passeriformes > Sylviidae > Acrocephalus > Acrocephalus scirpaceus. The sequence goes on along the minus strand of OU383773.1, from coordinate 140,234,427 downwards.
AGCTGCCTTCACCGCGAGGGTACACTCCTGCCTCGCCTTCCGAGTGCTGCCCAGTAGGGATCTGCCCACCCTTCTGTACAAACTCAGCATCCCGCTGGCACCCAGACACTACTGCTGCACACTGATTATTAATTTAAAATTCTTGGTGGCATTCCTTGATTAGCAAGGAAGCAGCATGCATGTGGGTTTTTTGCTGCTTATTGTGTGCAGCATTATATCTTCAGAATGGGGATGATTCATTTCAAAAGACATTGTTGTCAGCTGCAATAGTACCTTTCTAGGTTTAGCTATTTTGTTCCAATTAAGGGGAGAAAAGCCTGCCAAATACAAATTAGATGGGACAAAAAAAAAAAAAAGGAGAATGATTTCTGGATCTATGTATCATAACACTCCATTTCAAAATCTCATATTCTCAGCACTTTAGCAGAAACTGAAAATTAGTGTTTTAGTACCCTTCAGTACTTAAAAGTATGTTTTAAGTGCTATGCCACTGTTTTTGTGGAATGATCATCTTTGCTTGGTATAAAGCTCGTGGGAGTTTTCTGTGCTGTGTAAGCAATATTTTGACATATATTTTGAACAGTCACTGAAGTTCTGAGTGAATGGTCTTTGTTTTCATTTTAATACTGTTAGAAGAAATAGTATTTTAATGTTACAGAATTTACTAATGGAAAAGGATTTTATTTCGTTTCCAACTGAGATGTTGTCACTTTTGTTATAGCAACGAAGTTTTGTCCCCTGTTGTCCTGTACAAGAGTGAGTGAGCATTTTGCTTTACAGCAGGTTGATTTTAATATTTCTTGATAAAAAGGAAAGAAGATTATTTTTAATTATCTAAAAATATGTCCTCTGGCTCAAAGTATACTTCTCAGATAGAAAGCAAGAAATGTTTTGCTTTCTCAGCAATTTCTGTCACTTGAAGTGTGAAGTGATCATGGAGGTAATAGCACATGGGGAAAATCCAGTGGGAACTGTCTGATTTCATATGTGTTTCAGTTCAAACACTTATGTTCTTTTGATTTGTAGACTGTAATTTTCACTGACAGTATTAGTGGCTTTTAGAAGAACAGCTCCTGACAGATGACATCCATCTAACCAGCTGCTGCCTAATCTGACTTCAGGCTGAATATTGTGTTATCTGACTAAATTGAAATACAGTAAATATTAATGACTGTTCATCTGTTATTTAAAATAAATAGAAAGTAGTGAGAGACTAATGCTCACGTTTCATGCTTCTGCTGTAACTGGCTTCTTGTCATCTGTGACATCTGTGACAGCTTTTCTTTTAGGGTACTTTCTTTGTGAAAAATCGATGTTGTTTTAATTTTCTCTTTTCTCCCACAGGCTTTATTACTCTAGTTTTCAGTAGGGTCAGAAATAGTCAGGTGTCTCATGTAGTCTAAGTTTAAAACTGTAAAATCAAGATCTTAGTTTTCTTGTTAATCTTAGGAAAATTGCCTTTCATATGAATTAAATGTAGTCAAGAAATGAAAGATGAATAAAAAAAATGGCAAAAAATAGTGCATTACAGATTTAGAATCATAGAATCAAAGAATACTTTAGGTTGAAAAAAGCCTCTAAGATCATCAGTCCAGCTATTAACCTAGCACTGGCAAAGCCACCACAAAACTGTGTCCCTAAGTGCCACATACACACTTACTTTAAATACCTCCAGGGATGGTGACACAATCACTCCTCTGGGCAGCCTGTTCTCATGCTTGATAACCCTTTCTGTGAAGAAACCTTTCCTAAGATCCAATCTAAAGCTCCTCTGACCCAACTTGAGGCCATTTCCTTCTGTTCTAGCACTTGTTAGTGGGAGAAGAGACAGGCCCCCACTTCACTACAACCTCTTTCCAGGTGCTTGCAGCAGTGATGAGGTCTCCCCTGAGCCTCCTTTTCTCCAGGCTAAACAATCCCAGCTCCCTCAGCCACTCCTCTTAAGACTGGTGCTCCACACCTCTCCAAAGCTTTATTGCCTTTCTCTGGACACACTCCACGCACTTCAATGTCCTTCTTGTGGTGAGGGGCCCAGAACTGGAAAGAGGACCTAAGATTCACCAGTGCCCAGTACAGGGGGACAATCAGTACCCTGGTCCTGCTGGCCACACTGTTGCTGATCCAAGCCAGGATGTCACCAGCCTTCTTGGCCACCTGGGCACAGGCTGTCTTATATTCAGCACCCCCAGATCCCTGTCCTCCAGGCAGCTTTCCAGCCACTCTTTCCCCAGCCTGGAGTGTTGCAGGGATTGTTGTGACCCAAGTGCAGCATCCTACACTTTGCCTTGTTGAACCTCAAACCACTGACTCAAACCACTCAGTTCACTGATCCAGCCTGTCCAGATCCCTCTGCAGAGCCCTCCTGCCCTCCAGCCGATCAACACTCTTGCCCAGCTTTGTGTTCCCTGCAAACTGACTGAAGGTGCCCTCAATCTCCTCATCCCAGATCAGTGATAACAGTATTAAACAGGTAGTAGAGATAATACTGAGCCCTGGGGAGCGCCACTTGTGACTGGCTGCCAGCTGGATGTAACTCCATTTACTGCCACTGGGTCTGGGCCTGGCTGTTCAGCCAGTTTTTTACCCAACAAAGAGCACACCTATCCAAGCCATGAACAGCCAGTTTCTTCAGGAGAATGCTGTGGGGAATGGTGTCAAAGGCTTTAGTTGAGTCTAGGCAGACACATCCACAGTCTTTCCCTCATCCAGTAAGCGATCACCTTGTCATAGAATGAGATCAGGTTGGTCAAGCAGGACCTGCTTTTCATTAACCAGTGCTGGCTGGGCCTGATTCCCTGGTTGTCCTGGATGTGCTGTGTAGTGGCACTCAAGATGGCTCCATGACCTTTCCCAGCTCTGAGGTCAGGTTGATAGGTCTGTAATTTCCTGGATCTTCCTTCCTCTTTTCTTGTAGATGGGCATCACATTTGCAAGCTTCCAGTCACCCAGGACCTCCCTGGTTAGCCTTGGCTGCTAATGAATGATGGAAAAGGGCTCACTGAGCATTTCCCTCAGCTCCCTCAGTACCCTTGGGTGGATCCCATCTGGATCCATAGACTTGAGTGTGTCCAAGTGGTATAGCAGGTTGCTTCCTTTGGATTCTGGTGGTTTCATTCTCCTTCTCATCCCTGTCTCTCAGCTCAGGGACTGGGTACCTGTAGAACTGCTCTTTAATTGGAGCAAAGAAGGCATTAAGTACATTGGCCTTTTCCTCATCCTTTGTCACTGTGCTTCCCTCTGCATACAGTAAGGAGTGGAGATTCTCTTTAGCCTTCACTTTGTTGCTAATATATTCACAGAAACATTTTTATTGTCTTTCATGGCAATAGCCAGATTTAAGTTCTAGTTGGGCTTTGATCCTTCAAATTTTCTTTTGCAGCAGCATTACCTCACCATTTCTGGTGCAGCATTACCTCACCATGTCCTTGTAGTCCTCCTGAGTGACCTCTCTCTTCTTCCAAAGGTCATAAGCTCTCAATTTTTCCCCCCGAGTTCCAGCCAAACCCCTCTGTTCAGTCATGCCCATCTTTCTCCCCAGTGACTTGTCTTTCAGCATGTGGGGCTGTCCTGCTCCTGTGCCTTTACAGTTTCCTTCTTAAAGAATGTCCAGCCTTCCTGGACTCCCATGTCCTTCAATACTGCTTCCCAAAGGACTCTTGTCACCAGGCTCCTAAACATGCCAAAGTCTGCCTCTGGAAGTCCAGGGTGACAGTTCTGCTGCCTGTGGCAGGCTTACCTCTTTCATACTTCTTCAAGAATTGAAAACTATCCTTTTGTGATCTCAGTGCCCAAGACTGCCTCCAACCATAACATCACTCATGAATCCTCCATTTACAGACAACAGGACAAACAGGCACGTTCCCTAGGTGACTTCCTCGCCAGCTATGTCAGGAAGGTCACCTTTCATAAACTGCAGGTGGCTCCTGGACTATTTCTCTGCCATATTTCTAGAAGACATCTAGTAAGTTGAAGTCTTCCATGAGAACAAGGGCCAGCACCTGTGAGTCTTCTGTCAGCTGTTTATAAAATGTTTCCTCTGCAACTTCATCCTGGTTTAGGTGGTCTATGAAAGATTGCCACCAGGATTCTGCCCTGTTGGCTTTCTCTCTGATTCTTCCTGTAAACACCCAGCTCTAGCATCACCATCGTTTAGCTCTAAGTAATCAAAACTATTCCTAACATATACAGGGCTACCCGACTTCTCCTTCCTTGCCTGTCCCTTCTGAAGAGTTTACAGTAAACCCTTGCACTGCTCCAGTTGTGGGAGTTATGTTTCCATGATGGAAATATGGCAGCTTTCCTCCTGCACCAGTAGCTTTTATCTCCTCTTGATTTTATATTCAAATAGAGCCAGAACTTTTGGAGGAATGGGAATGGTTTCAAAAATCTTTCCTCAAGTGGTTTCTGAAGCCTGGGATAGAATACATGACCAAAAGTTGGAAAGAAGCAGTGCAGAACAGGATGGTGGTTATGGTTATTCCTACTGGTCAGTAAAAAATTTACACAGCCTCTTGAACTTAGATCTCCTGTATGCTATTAAAGAGGTGGTTAGGAAGGTTACTATAAACTTAAGAATGTTTTAGTTGTTCCTGTGCTGATCATGTTTAAAATGAGTTATGGAAAGTTTTCATAATGTAGTTTTCTACTTAATTTGCTAATTCCTTAGAAAAAACCAAACAAAAACCACTAACAAAATACAAAATACAATGTATTATAACAATAATACAAAAGAAAAACCTCACAAAACCAAAGATATTCCACAGAATTGTTTCTTGAAAAGAAAACCCAGGAAAATTGAGGTGGCAATAACTCTACCATTTTTCTTTCATTGCTTTCATTCTGGTTTTATTGAGAACAAGATCAAACATATGAAGTGTTTGTGCTTGAGAGAACCACAGTGTTCCACAGTCTGTTACACTTGAATTTGTTCATTAAGGGCTGTTCCAATTTTTAAAATATTGTAAACTTTAACATTGCTATTTCACTGCCTTAAGTTATCTTCTACAGTCCTTGCTTTACTGAGTTACTTTCTCTTCCTCTATTTGTACTTTGGCATGTTCAGGCAGACTACATTGATTTCTTTGTTTTGAATATTGTTAATCTTGTTGCTCATTTTTCATCAAAAATAGCTTTCATAAATCTGTCAGCTGTCAGAAATAGAAGTCAGCTTTGAAAACTTTTTAAATATTGCAGTGCATTTTCATTAAAACAAGTTGACAGCAGAGAACATATTTCTTTTCTTGACACCATCATAGTGCTTTGATGAATGACACTGGGCAGTGTTTTTTGCACTCTATGACATTGTTCAGGCACAATACCAGCGTTGCAGATGCAGACTGAGACTCTCAGCTCTTTGCTATCAGCTCCTGCACCTGTTTGCTCCACAGACAAGTGATGGAGCATTGGCACTGGTGCTTGCTCACAGGCATGGATGGATTTGCATTGGGGGAAACAGATGCAGAGCAGTGGTGTAATAGTTTGTCTTCTTCGAATGACAATGATTTCCTGAATTATTACAAATGTTGATGCTTGCTGCTACAAAACAATTCACTGAACTTCAGTTCTGTACATGTAAAAATATGTTCAGGTACTGAAATATAATGAATTCATTTTTCTTCCTTCTTCCGTGCTCCATCAGAAGTTAGGTGGACTGAATACAGACACTTAACTTAGATGCAAATGAACTAAATAACTTGAGCATTGCCTTTGGCCTAATGTCCTGGAGTTGGTATTTAGGCACCTGAACAGCTACATGTGGATTACAGAACAGGGAACTAAACTTTTTTTCCTCCTGTTATACATCTTAAAAAAATAATAGCTGACATCTACTAATTAGTAAAAACCTAAGACTTTAGTCCTTCCAAGTGATAAAATGGTGGTTTAGTAAGCAAATAAACTCTGTAGTAAGCTATTTAAATCTTTGGATATGGAGCTATCCTTGCTTAACTAGCTTCCAAGTTAAAGGTTTATGACTGTAGGCAGCAGGGTCCAACCCAAACAGGGTAGGTCTTCAGGGCATTTCTGTCTAGCCCTCTGCCTCTTGGCTCTGTTCTCTTAATTCCCATTCTCAGTCTTCTGAGTGGCCATCAAATGCAAAGAAGTTGAGAGTATTTGCTAATAATGTGAAGGATTGTTCTGTAAAGGTGTCAGGGAGGTGGTGTATGGTGTTTGCTGGTGTAAAGATCAGGATAACCATCTTTATGCACCCGTTCATTCGCTTCCCCACCCCCTTCCTTTTTATGGCTTCCAAAAAGCAACTGTATTTTCATCTGCCAAAATAATAAAAAAATGGACTGTTATGTGTACACTCACTTTACTTTTATTGGGAAATAAAGTGCTTGATTAGCCCCTCTTAATGTGTTGCATCTATCTTATGGAAAGGGCAGTGTTTCCTTCAGATTTCCATAGATACTGTTCTCTGTATCTAGGAGAAATGTACTGATACATTTCTCCTAGATACTGTATGCATATTGAATCCAGGTTAAACAAATACTTGAAACTGCTGGTACCTGTTCTTAATCATTTCCAAATGTAACAGCTTGGTGATATGGAGCTCAGATAGGCTCCTTTTAAATCACACCAGAAGCTGATAGGTACTTCTTGATGCATTCAGTGAATTTATGTTTTGGTAACTTGCAGAGATTAACACATTAATCTTCTGCTGCATTTTAGTAAACACTTCATGCTTCTCATATCCTGAAATTGAAAACCTGTGGCAAATTTGAACCTAGCTTGTCTTTGCTTATACTGTTTAGATCAGCATTTGGGTTGGACTCATAAAATGTAGCAGGTGTATGTCATGCTTTGATCAAACAAAAAAATACCTTTAGGCTTACTGATTTTGATTCAAGTTTCTCTGTTACAATCCTAAAATTGTACCATAGGAATCACAATCTGAAGAAAATTGTCCCTTTAAAAATATTATAGTTATATTACTTTCTGAAATACAGCATGAATTTTCAATTAACTTGTCCTTTTTTTTCTTTGTTTTCAAGTTTCTTTTCATCACTACTTATTTTCTTAATTTTACTGCTAGAAAGCTGGTTTTACAGAGAGACTGAAGTGGAAAAGCATATGGCTTTTTGTTGCTGTTGAGGGAATTATTCTTGGAGCCATGGCAAAATTAATAAGATGATGCCTTAAGTTTTAGCTTTCATATTTTCCAGATTCTGTACTGCATTAGTATATAATTCTGAACTTCATGTAAAGTAGTAGCAAGTTCTCCTCACTTAGTAGTAGTGTAGTTAGATAAAACAATCCCTTTCCAGCCCCAGAACCATTGCAGCTTCAAGCCCCAAAAATATAAACAACAGTGAATTGAGGAGAGCAATGTGGGAGTATGGGACTTCATAATCTGAAGCTGTAATTGAAAAATTAACCCCAATATATAAATAGAACAAAAGTTATAAAAGTGTGAAAACTTGTGACCAGGTGTCCATTTTGGGTGGAGCCATGGCTGGGTTCTTGTACTGCCCAAGGTGTATCATTAGAAGGCCTTTTAATAAATACCTATTTATTCCTTTAACTCTGTCTTGCCTCTGTTCCAGGTACCCTCCCAAAGCATAAAGAGAAAAAAGCGGGAATCTTTTTTGTTGGTTTTACTTTCTGCTTCATTATGTGTTTAGTTCAGTAGATAAATCAATAGCAACATCTGTAACACAGTGAGTTATTTTAATAGAAAAAGTTTGGAAGGAGTAAATTAGTGACATGGCAACGAGCTTCAGTGTAGATGGAATTAAGACAGAACCTATCTATCTATTTTTTTTTAATGAAAACTTTTAAGATGGTGAAAGAAAGTAGGAAGTCTACAGATTTTAAAAAAGAGTGTTCCAGTACAACATATAAGCAGAATACACAGAAATCCCAGGGATCTAACTGTGGAAGGAGAGAGGACAGAGAGATTTCTGTTCTGGATGTCAGCGAAACAACTGGACGACCTCTGGGAAAAACCTGATTTTCCACTCCTTCTGTAGCTGGCTGTGTTTTGACTCTGTCACAAACATCCTGTGTGACTTTGGGCAAGTCTGTTTTGGAGAAATTGTTGTTATGGTACACCTTGGTAATGAGGAGAAGGAATGTGGCACAGCCAGCTCGGATTTTGTTATACAATACAACTGTTTGTAAGCAGGAGCGGAGTCTGAATTGATGAAGGAACAAACATGAAGGAAGACTTTGCAATTGGTTGCTCTTCTTATATCCTAATGTTTTTATGAATCTGATCTTGTGGGAAGGGTCGACATGTTTTCTAACTCATGTTTTTTGGTATAAGTCATATTTCATAGATCTGTTTGGGTTATTCTGGTGGAATTAGGATGATCCATGTGGTATTTCTCACTTGGATTTCTGAAAGATGTTTGACAAGTTCTGTCCCCAAAAGCTCTAAAGACTTAACAGCCATAGAATAAGGGAGAAGTTTGTCTATAGCTAAAAAAAAAAAAAAAAAAAAAAAAAAAAAAAAAAAAAAAAAAAAAAAAAAAAAAAAAAAAAAGGAAATAAAGTGGAAGGGTAAATACCAAGGTTTTATTGTCAACAGTAGAAGGTTACCAGCATTTTTCATTTTTTTTAAAGAGGTGACTGAGACTTGTGCTCTTAGACAGAACTGTAAATGAGATATAGAGGGAAGCAAGAGATGGCAACACTGAGGGATGATCCTAAACTGTTTGGAGTGGTAGAGAAGGTGTCTGTCACAGTCTTTCATATCTGGTGATCAGGAGACTATGTGATGGGCGTTGCAATGATAGATGAAATTAGTTCAGTTAAATGTTGTGGATTTGTAGGAGGTTATTTCTCCCCTTTTCAAGTTTATATCAAAGTAATGAGCTTGGAGATAGCTGTTGGAACTAAGGATAGATATCTTGTGCTTACAATTTATAACTTAACAAAAATATCTCTGCCATCTGTAGCAGAGGGTGGTGTATTTTTTTTTATTTTTACATCACAAAATTTAATGGTAACTTCTTTGTATAGGTAGAAAAAAAATTTATTAGTGATACTTTTGATATATTTAGCTTTCTGTATTGGCATCAATAGATGAATCTGTAAAGTGTAAGTTTATTTTTTAAAACCACAATCTTACTTTCTACTTTTCTAAGATTGTAGTGTTGATCTGGCTATAGCTAGGTATTTTGCATGCTCAAGTAGAGATGTTATTTGTCTGTGGATTTAGATTATAGAATGATATTCATCACACTTTTATTAAGTGACTAGTTTATATAATACTTTCAAATTTATATTGATATTTACAGTGGTGTGGATTTTTTTATAGCTATTTTAGTGGATTTTTTCCCTACTTGTACTACATCGTAATTGTTACTGATAAGATGGAGAGATGTTTCTACCATCTAGTAGATGTAACAGCATGGAAATGGATTCACTGAGTGTATTTATGAGCATTTGTTTGTATTCTGTCCATAATGTGATAGAGTACTTCTTCATCTAGGATATTTATAGTGAAGTCTAAGTGGATAATAAAAGAGGACTACAGTAATTCAGTTTCCTTTTTCTAAAACTGAGAAAGATCTGAAATAGTCTAGGCAATTATATCAGAGTAAGCGGATTCGTCACTCGACAAGAAGTACCTCCCTGTCCTCGCTGTCCATTTAAAACCCAGTATATTTGCCCCAACTCTGGCAGTTTTTAAAGCCAGGCTGGGTAATGCCATGAGCAATCTGACCTAGTGAGAAGTGTCTCTGCACATGGCAGGGTCAGTTGGGGACTAGATGATTTTTAAGATCCATTCAAACCCCTTACCATTCTGTGATTTTATGATTTGTAATATGCCTAATTTGTAGTATTCAAAACAATTCTTAATGTTACTAATTAAACAAATTATGTTACAACCTTTTCTTACGGATACTCACAAATGTGACGGTAACATGTCAGTGTGTGATGTCCCTCCCTGAAACTTGACTGTGACTAGTGTGAGGCTCCTCTCCTTGTTTTTGGGTGACAGATTTTGTCTCTGAATCCTGCTGGAGAAGCAGCTGTAGTTTGGCCCCCGCGAGCTGTGCCTTGGTGGAGCCACTCTGGTTATTGGCCAGCGAGGGAGCGTAAGCAGATTAGTGAGTGGAGCTCAAGTCAGCTTCTGCAAAAGCTTTGTGTCCAGATGCTGTCAAAGCTCCAATTTAAAGAAGTGTTTTGGATGCCTAAATCCCTTTGACTTTGACAGACTCCAGATATCTTACCCAGTGCTGTAAAGCTGTTTCTCAGAAATTATTAAATTGTAGGAGCATGCTTGTTATCTGTGTTATTTCACACCCCTCTCTGGTAGTGAGCCTGGTCTTGGCCATCTCAGTGGCTCCTCTTGCTCCCCTTTGTCCCTGTTGGCAAAGGAGTCCAAGGAGTCCACGCAAAACTGGGGGATTAAGCAGTTTTCATTAACAGCATGCAGTCAAGTGGGGGGTGATGCAAGTCCTGGCTAAGCGCTCCTGTTTCTCTGCACCTTCTCTGTTGGCTTTCCAGTCAGGTTACCTGTGTTGTTTTACTTGAGTTCAGGCCAAAATGAAATGGCATCCAGCTGCCCTAGTTGATATTTAATCTCCTTTGGTGCTTCAGCCTCTATGTGTTCCAGGATTGGATTCTTCTGGCTTGTCTTGTCAAATAAACATCAGCATTTAAGGATGTTAGATGGGTAAGAGCATTAGGTGAGCTACCTGCTTCTCCCTATTAGCAGTCTGGCAGTTCACACAGGTAGTGCCAACACTGTCACAGGTGCTGCACACTCAATTAAACTGGGAAAATTGTGTTTTCCATTGAGTGGCTACAGCTATGTTGAAACTTAAAGTGTGTTGAGCTGCTTAGGTTAAATATTTCACTAAGTCTACTTAAGTTATTTAAATAAATTTTTTTTGAATGAATCATTGCTTCAGATGTTTTCAACAGCACCTGAAATGGGTACATGAAAAAAGAAATGTAGACTGTAATAGATTTACAAATTATGAAATGGATATTAGTTTATAATATTCTTTCCTCTTTAAAATTTTAATAATGGCATATTTTTATGTGAAGTTAATGAGCCCTGAAAGTACATCAGGATTGAAATTAAGGTCACAGTATCCTTATTTTTGTTTTCAGTAAACTTTGGGAACTAGTATAGTTTTTAGGTGCATTTATATGTTTCCCAAGAACATGGTGTAAAGTTAAATAGTATGGGGATTTTATCTCATACACTTGTAGTGTATTTTTTTTCCTTCTGTTTAGTATATGCCCATTTAAGGGAATATACATATCTGTATCTATATATCTGTGGTTTCTTAGACTTTGATAAATTTTATATTGTAGAGATCATATGTGCAGTTCACTGCATACCATGCATTAAATATTTTTGTGTAGATAGCTTTTCGGCATAAAACATTAAGTGCTTTGAGATCTGAGGTAAAGATTCTGAGTGGGAACTCTGGGTACTGAGATGACAGTAAGATGTGATTTGTTACAGCCCTGAATATTACACATTACTGTAGAAATTGGCAAAATTTCCCTCACACAATTTATCCCATAGGAAATCTCTTGTTGATAAGAACAGCTTTTATTCAAAGTAAAGAGTTCTACATGGTTTTCTTTGCATTGTTTTTGTGATAAAGGTTAATTGGTAGGTCCTGATTTCGTCTTTCATGTTGAGTGCATTCATATATTTGAAGAATGTTGGCTAAAACTGGGATCCTGCCATTGCAGGGGCATATCAGCTCTAAGGATGCTACCCTGAAGAACAGATCCTAATGTGGAATTTATTTATGTGTGCTTGTTTGTGTCTATGTACACACACTGGAGAATGTTGCATCTAACCTGAGTCAACAGCTTCAATCCTACTACTGTTTGTGAGAGGTTACTTGTTTAAATCACCTGCAACTGTGTCTCGGTTGAGTAAGGAACTGTACCTGTTGTATTTACATACAGGCTTCTTTTGTTCTTTTGCAAAAGACAAAATGTGACTTCAGAAAGGTCCTGGGCGTTATTTTCTGATCCTTTGGGATTTAAGTAATAGGTAACACGTACAAATTGTAGGAAAATTAAGATGCTCTATATTTTTAGGCAAGCCTAAAAGATCTTTATAAAAGCCTCTTTTTCGCAGCATATTTCCTGCAAGCAGATGAGCCTAAGCTTGATGCTCTCACAAGTATCTGCAGCACCTGGTTTGACACCTGAGTGTGCCACTGCCAGGGATGTGCAGCAGCCAGGGGTGGGGAGCTGCTCCGCCCGGTTCAGGCTTCTGCATCCTGGATTTGTCCTTCATGAATATTCTTTTTTGGTTGTCAGCATGAGTGTAATTAATGGGAGAAACTATTTAAGAGTCAGCCACAGACAGGTACAGGGCATTGTGGCCAGCTGCCTAATTATTGTCATTAGGAAACATTTGGAAGTTCCTGGTGTGCACTTTTAGAAACCTAACAGTGAGGGAATCGCTGTAGATCTTGATGAATTTGTCCATTGTATTAAAAGATGATTAAAGTGATTAGATGTGCAGTGTTGAAGCATTAATTTTCTAAGCATATTTATCAAGAAGGAGTAATAATTGTAGTCTGCTTGATAATATTATACGCATCACGCTCCTTTTAGCTGATTTTTTTCCTGTAACTGTGCCATATTTTAATTAACATATTTGAAAACAAGTATGAAAACTTGTGCATTTATAATTACATCTTCAATATCATTGTGTTTTCAAGAAGGTGTCTTTATCCTACAAAAAGGGCCTAGAATTAGGGTAAGTTACAATGATCCTCAAGAAGATACTGGTGTTACATGTGGAGCAGATGGCATTCCTTTTCAGTGGGTAAAAAAAGAAGCAGCCTGGATGAAAATGAACTCTTCTGTGAGGACTAAGGGCTTTGCTATGAAATGACTCAGAGTGAACAGGGTACTTTCCACAGAGGTACACCCAGAATAACCCACTCATCGCTCTCTATGAATTCTCTGAGCTCAGAAAAATCCCTTTGACCATCTTGCTTTTAAAAACATATCTTGAATTGTGGCGGCTGTGTTTGCCATTCCGTTTGCTTTCCTGTTTCTTAGTCAAATGAAGAACACGGAGACACGAGCTACCTCTTGTGTTCAGTCTGTTTAATTACACTCAGGGGCTTTTTGTTGTTGTTGTTTTATTTTGTTTTTGTGGTTTTGTTTTTTTTTTTTCCCCTTCCCCACAGAAGACTGGGCAATTAAGAGTTTTTATTCAGATTTCAAATAATTTTATGAAAAATCAAAAATAGTTATATAGGTTTTTTTTTTTTGCTATTATGCAGAGAGGTAGATGAGGCAATATTTCTACCTGTATGTCTTTTGGTGAGATACATATTTTTTTGAAGACCTTGTTCTGGAAGAGCTGGTCTTCATTTCGCATTGATGAAAATTAACATATGTTAAAGATATCAAAGATAGGAATTTACAAAGATATTTATTTTAACTTTCTATTTAAATGTTGAAAAATATGTAACTTCTTCAGAGACATGTAGGTCACTATAGATGAAGATGGATAAAATAACCATATGTGCAGTTTTATGGCATATTTTTTTTTGTGCTTGTTCAATAGACAACAAAATGTGTATTGCAAATGCCAACAAATGACTGTGACTATTGGATCATTTTTTTTCTAGGTGTTTGGGAAATCTTTGTAATATTTTGTTATGTTCAGGGAGAATCTGGCCAGGTAATTTGTAGTACTAGTGTATCTGTTTTGTCTTAAAGAATTCAAATATGATTATTTTCTGTAAAAGGAGCACTAATGCTACAAGCTTTTATAACACATTATAGTATGATCAAAGCTATCAAAATCATGTCATTGCTTGAAAATTCAGAATTCTCTTTTCTCTTCAGGAAGATGTTACAGCATACAGCTCTTCGGCCTGCTTGATTTGTGGACTCCTAGACATTTTCCTTTATTGATTTCTGAATTGCTTCTTTCTATTCCTTCACTTATTTCAACTATTGGAGGCATATCTGATATATGAATCTATTTTGAATCTGAAATTATGAAAAAATAATTAGAATTTTTGTAATTTTTGGAGGACAAAGACTACTAATTCTGATTTGGGGTGATAACAGTATAATTGCAAAAATTATTTCATAACATGTTTATCTCCTTAATCAGACAGTTTAAAAACTAAAAATACTGCTTCATTTCTAAACTAGGTGTCAGCAGAACAGCAAGGTACCAGGAGCATGACTCATGTCAAGTGGAAATTAATTACTTGAATTCCAACACTGTACTTGATCCAAACCAATAGAGCTGCAGATTTATAAAACTGTCTAAATAAATATCTGAGAGCATGGTGGTGTGACAAAGAACCTCCTGCAACTGTAGAGTAGCACATAAGAGAGAGTGAAATATTCTACAGTTTCATGTAAATTTGGATTTGGTTTGGCCTTCTGTCCAACTTTTGTACATCCACATGTGTGTAAACATGGAGATAGGCTCTCTATAACTCAGTAACTTTGGAACTGAGCTTTTTTTTCAGTGGATATCTAGTACCAGCTGTAAATGAGAATGCAAAATATTAACAATGTATGGGAAATAGCACAAGTATAGGGGCTTTTGAGTGTTTGACTGCAGTCTCCTCCAAGATGATTTAATATGGTTTAAACCCAGCAGTTCCTGTTTATATGTGTTTATTCCTGTTTAACTTCTCAGATATTTAAAGCTGTCCCTGTCAATAATTTGGTCTCCCTTTTATCCTTAAATTTTTGCTCTTGGGTGCTTTTGCTTTCTTGTTACTGACAGGTGACTGAAGATTTTCATTCTCTTACTAGTTTATTGAGACCTGAAATGTTTTTGTTATCTACAGTGTAGCAGAAATATAGTGCAAAATATTTCTGCTGGATCTTTCTGTGCATTTTAAAACACCAGAGTTGCTTGTAGAGAGGCATAAGCATTACTTTGTTTCCCATTTCAGTGAACTGTTCCATTAAGAGCAGTATTTCTTCATTATGGGATCTACTTTCTAGTTCTTTATTTCTTACAGCATTTTGTATGTGACACAGATTTATACAACCATGCAGGCTTGTATATATTTCACATGGCTTTGGAATATGCTTTAGGTGTTATTATTTTTCTAATTATAAACACACTTTGTTTTCCATGTGCTGTCACAACAGATAGTGAACCCAGGTACCATCCTGGCGGAGTTTTGGTTTTCTGGTATGATGTATATCCCTGGCTCATGCTGCACAGTTCAGCTGAGGGTGCAGAGTGGATGAGCTGGCTCACTTGTTAGTTTTGTCTGGAGACAGTTTGCTTCTGAGTTTCCCACAATTTGCCTGGTGTGCACAAGTTTTGCAGTTTATTTGTGCACAAAATCCAATGGAAATCCCTTATGAGATTTGTGTGTGAAGGTTTATTTAGATGAGGGGAAAATGGCTTAACACTTGCTTTCAGCTGAGATGTGGAAGCAGCGAGCTTTCCTTTGATGCTCTTGTCCAAGCCCTGGCAGGGCAGGATGGAGATGCCTCATGGGCTGACCAGATCATGCAGCTGCTGCTCTTAATACTGTGAAATGACACTAGTTTTGCAACATATCCATTTTCAAGTATACACATTTTCAAAATTTATTCACAGTGAACAGTTTACACTTGGATGTGGTTAGTTGTTTGTTTAAATACACTACATTGCAGCCTTGGGCTTTTCTTAGTTTAAGCCCTTCACTCAGGTTTTTGCTGTATTAGATACCTCAGTCTGAATTGAAGGAAGTGGCGTGTGTGGCTGGTGTGTGCACATGGCTTTAGTAGGGGGGCTGCTGGCCAAGCCTTGGGGACAGCATTTATGTTCCAATGAACCTGACTGTCTCCAGTAAATGCTGCTCATCTCAAAGCAGTATTTTCCCCTGGAAGACAGTACATTTAGTGCTGGACAAGTAGGTAAAGTCACTTCAAGGAGGGATAAGTATTTCACTCTTGTTTTATATATTTAGGAAGCTGTTGCAGCTTTTTTCATTTCCCCCACTTTAAGCTGTTTTATCTAATTCAGGATGTTTCAAGTTACTATTCTAGACAGTCACTTAAATAAAAATAAACAATTTAAAATACATCATTAAAAAGAATGTTGTTCCCAAAATGGAGTCAATGATGTGTCCCACAGGACCAGAAAATGAACCTCAGAATATTATGGACAATTTAAAATGGGCAGATTTAATTATAGCAGGAGTGTGCAATTACTGAATGAGGTATGAGAGACATGGGAAATGTTCCCATCTAAATAATGACCAGAATGTGCTTGTTCTAATAATATTCCCTAACACATTTAGGGCCCTAGGATTACAACACTTTCAGGTTATTAGAAGACTATGATAATAGTGTGTTTTATTGCCAAATTACTACCATACTCTCTGAGGTATGAAGTGATATTAATGACCATTTTCAATAAGGAATAACATTCTGCAACATCAGTAGCATTTAACCATATTAAAATATGTTGTGTTGTGCAGTAAAACCCTGGGGTATAGAGATGAAAACTAAAGGGTTTAATTTTGAGATGCAATTGGGAAATTATTTGGACATTCAAAAAAGCTTTAGGGTAAAAATACATTAATGAAGTAAATTTTTTTAACTATTTGCAATAAATAAAAGATGCATGTATATTACCTGATTGTAATTTTGGTTTATAAAAATGTTAAAATCAATGCATGGCTTATATTCTGTTCAGTGTGCTATATAAAATTTCAATTATCTGCATGTCTGTTAAATCTAGAAATGAACCAATAAAAGAGAGAATTAGTACATATACGTAAATGAATGCTGCTTGAAATGCATATTAAAAATATTTTTCATAACAGAGGAAGCTTCATAGAATAGGTGACAAGATAGCATTCGGTTTCTCTGGTAGCATATTCTCTTAATGAGGAACTCTGTGTTCATACAATTTACCAACAGCCATTCTTTACAGATTTGTCTGCCTCTTTAACTGTAAATATTGCAATATTTGTTTTGCCAAGGTCAGATGCTCAGACTTGGTGACATTATTGTCATTGATCTAATCAACTGTAACTCTCATACCATCTGGTTAAGTTATTATGTTAATTCCAAGTAAATAAGTTAATTCTAGTCACTCAGAACTGCCAAAGATGGGAATTTTTATGATGGGAAAATATGTCTCTGAAGCTAAATAAACCCTCTGTACATCTTGTGTGTTATGGAATGTTGTAAAAACGAAAGATGTATTTTCCTGTGGGAGCATCACTTTCATTTGCTTAAAACAAATCTGAGTTTTATTTAGAGTCATAAAAATAAGGAAATCATATTGTGGTTTTATAGTTACTCTAAAATACCATAAAATATTTCTAAGTTACCATCTTCTGTTGAGTCAGCAGCTGAAATGTTGCACATGATACACATTCTAATAGTATATGATATCATTTTATACTATACAAATATTGTTAAATGGGCTCCATAGGATACATTAAGGATTGGTTTGCAGCCATGATCTTGCATTTAATGTCAGATCTGGAAGTGTCAGAATCATAAAGCTTGACATGGATCTGTACAGAAATGATGTGAAGAAGTTGCTGTCTGTTGACTTAGAGCTTTAGTTCTGCTTAGAGTTATGAAAGTTAAATCTGTCCTTAATTCTGTGCTAGATCATGGAAGCTTCAGTTCTGTTCTCCCTTAATGTACAAAGATCATGATTTGAGTGAAAATGCAAGAAGTTATCTTTTAGAAATCCTTGAAATTTGTTGGAAGTTCATCATGAGAGTATCATTCTCAGGATGGCAATGTGTCTTCATAAAATGAAGAAGCATTCAGGGTTTAAGCTAAAATCTATGTTTTGAAACTATGGATTAGAATCACAAGAGTCTGATGAAAAGGACTGAAAATCCTGAAATTTTAGCTAGGAGTTGAATGAATCCTGGTTCAGCTGAGATTTGATTTGTATCTTTTCTTTCCATACTGTTTTGGAATGGTTAGTTTGTGGCTCTTAGCTTGGGGCTACTCCAGCTGTTGCTGCATTTCTTATCTCACTATTATTTTAGTATTTAGGATTAAAATAAAAAGTCTTGTTCTTGACATAAACAGAAACTTGGTTAGGCCATGTCAGGATAATAAAATCTGGAATCCTCCAAGTCTTCATGGTTTAAAGCTGTAGGGCACTGCAGAGGTGTTGTCTGGTAGCTTTGATATGGGAGCATGGCCTTGGGAGCTGTTGTGTCTAAATGAACAGAGTGATTGGAAAGACTCTCAGGGAAGTATTAGTGTTTGGTGGCACAATATGCAAATTATGTGCTTAACAACATGGTGTGTAAAGCAATTTGAGATGGAGTTTTAACTAGTCCAGTTTTATGCATAATAACTTAAAAGCAATATAGAGACTTAAATACTAAACTATTTATGTCAGTCTTACAGTTAATATGGTTTATTTGACTGGATATTGTTTAAATAAAGGCAAGTTTGCATATGGAGGTGCACAAGTGGATTAAATGGCTCTTGTAAGTAGTGATAACAACTTGTTATTGGTAAACACTGGTAAGTCTGAAATGTATATGGTTTTCTGATGGCAGAAACAAGTAAATGAGCTGTTTTCTCCTATTCTGTATTCAGAAATGCAGTCACCTGCTAGGAACTAAAGAAGTAGGAAGTAGGGAGGCGTGGGGTGTCTTCTAGCTAGCAAAATTTATTTAAGCCTTCTAGAAGAATATTTTTAATGCATTTAGTTTGGCTGGCTTTGAATAAAATGTGTCATGTCTCTGTGTACAGGTTTTTCCTCTATATTTCATTAAAAAAAAGAGGTGTAGTAACAAAGCAACTGTTTATTCATCCAAAAGGTTTTTAATGCTTTAATGATCCCTCTCACTAGGAAGAAGCCCCAGTATCTTCACAGGAGATACATATATATATATATATATATTTACACACACACACATATACATATACACATGTATATATTTTTAATGCACATGAAGAGGAACCACTTTTTTTCTGTACCCCTGGATGAATGCACTGAGACCCCTCTCCTATTATTTCTGGGTCCTGGAGTAAATGCTCTGGGATGTCGTTGATTTGGCCAGGTAGACTCAACTATGTACTTTTTAACAGGAAAAAGAGATTAAAAAAAGATGGACTAAAATCTGAATAGGAAAAAGGAGTCCACCAGCAGAAGATGATTGCTGTGTCTCAAGACAGGAAGAAAATGGGAGCTGTGGAGGGAAACAGAGCTGAAGTGGTATTACTCCTACCAACCTTGGAAACAGAGGCCAGAAGGAGTTCTTAATTTTTGTTGAACTTGGTTTTTTATTTTGTTATCCCTTGCTGCTGGATAGACACAGCTGTGGCTTGGAGCTGGGCTTCACCCACACACAGGCATTGTGCGAGACTGCAAGGGGAGGAGGTGGGAGAGAAAATCCCCATCCCATTGTCCCTGCTGTGCACTGCGGAGCCCAGGCTGATGTCAGATGCCCAGGGCAGCTCTCTGCTTATGCTGCTCTGCTGGGGGTCACAGCTGGAGAGAAGCAGCTGTCCAGTGTTGGCAAGGCTGGTTTGGACAACTGCACCTAGCCTAGGAAGAGGATTTTGAGAAATAGAAATATTTGCAATAATCTTAAAACCATGTCATACAGAGATTTCTGAATTTTCTCATTTATAAAATCAAGGTATTCTTAGTGTACTGCAGCCAGTGCTGCCCTCATCACAGTCATCATTTAGTCCCTAGAAGCACAAGCAGCCTGCTGTTGTTTAATTTACTGAAATAAGTGTAACCCCTTAGTGAATAATTGAAATTACTGGATGTAGCCAATAGCATTAGATAGCTCACAAAGTGACATATAGGGCTTTGGTGAAACCTAATCTTTTTGCTTTGGCTTATCAGAAGATTCCTCTTGATATTCTGCATAAAATTTTATCTGTTCCATATCAAACAGAGCTGTGGTTTTTTTAGCTTAAGCAGTGACATCGCTTTCAAAATGCTGCTTGTGTGGCGGATTTGCACGTGCTGGGATTGGCAGTGTAGCAGCTCCATTTTCTGCATGGAAGATGCACTAACTGTTCAGCAGAGGTCACTGTGAGTTTGTATTTGAGACATTTTAATGCAACTTATCAAAATGTAGTACTGAAAATATTAATATTATGACTAGGAAATTCTTGTGCCTGCATTAGCTTTGAAATGAAACTGTGTTAATTTTAAGAGAGGTCTTTTTTGTGAAAGTAGAAAAAGGAGGTGATTGCAAGATTTCAAAGAAACCTGAATAGCCTTAAGGAATGTGGCATGTGTCCAGAATTTAATCATCTTTAGTATAACTTACCAAGATTTAGCCAAACGACTTCTGTAGAAGTCCCTCTTTCTCCCCCTTATTCAGAAATGTGTTGCTCCTCCAATTGCCCAATTTCCAGGTGTATCTGTCCCTTGCACAAATGTTTTACACCTCCCTGAACCTCAATTTCCCTGCACTTAAAAGCCCCAAGATGAAGACGGAAAGGAGCGTGGTGTTCCTGTTTCTTTGTTCAATTACTAAAGGCAGCATTGAAACCAGCTGTGAGTTCCATCTATTTTCCCAACTCTGTATGTTTTGTCTTGTTCCCTTCATCATCACGGTAAGCTTTTTAAGTTTATGGCAGCAAAATAACCTTCTGCTGCTGTTTCCCCCCCTCGACTGTGTACCTCTACTCTGCCATTGTCATGGGGGTTCAGTAGTAGTTCTCATCTACTGCTGGAGAATGTTTTCAAGTTACAAACAAACTAAACCACTCTTAGAGCTTCTGAAAAATGCTGGTTTAAAGCTTTTTGTTTTCCTGCTACTAGTTGCTAATTACAGCTGTGAAAACAAGTCCTTGGAGAAATCTCAAGAGCCCCCCTTCTTCTAAAGACAACTTCCGATTCTGATTAACTAGAAGCTAATGAGGCTTTCAAGTCTTCTGGATTTTTCACTTGATCTTAGTTCTTCAAGGGCTTGTATAATCTTATTATGGAAATAGTGCCAACAGATGTTTGCAATTTTGCATCCTCTGCAGCTCTATCACCGTAAAGGCATGGGAGACTCCAAAAGTTGATTAGCAGGGAAAAGCAAGTGGAGTTAGATTGTTGCTACATGTGTGGATGGAGCAAGGAGCTCCAAGTCCATTCCAGAAAATATAGGAAGGAGGAGTTCATTTGAGCATGGACATTGCAGGGTGGAAACAATGTTTGTGAAATTTACACTAGGAGTCTTGTTAGATTGGCAAACACAGCCTTGTCCGAACAAATATTCTCATTTTATATTAACCCTTGCTCAGTTTTTGTTGTTGCACTGAGGTGAAGTAAACTGGAAACCCAGCATGGTAAGCCTTGCAGTAAATCCTGCCTGTATTTGTGACTTTGGAAACAGCCAGTTTTGGTGGTTGCCAGAAATGGGAACTGTATCATTATTAACAAGCCTCTGTATGGTTCTGTGGCTTTTCAGTTTTACTGCAGTTTAGTCATAGTACTGTATTTTGAATACCAAAAGACCTCAAAGAATGTCCTGAGGGTGGAAGGATGTGTAGTGGTCAATGGCATTTGTGTGTTCCTCCTGCACTCCGTAGTGAAGTTTTCTGAGCATGCCTTCTTTTCAAAGCAGCATCTGGGGCAAAGATGGATGGCAAAGGGGGTTGATCTGTCCCCCACAGGACAAAGAGTTGTGGCTTCAGCTTTGGCAAGGACTCAGAAACTCAGACACAATCTGCAGTTACAGGTAACCTCCTTGGGTGGAGCCCCTGTGAACAGATAGGAGTTTGTAGCCAGCAAGTGGAGTGTGAAGCTCCCATCCCTGTTGAGGGAAACAGGTGGCACAAGGCAGGTGTGTACAGCCGTGATCAGAGCAAAGGTTCTGAAGCTTCAAAATGGGTGGCTTGAAAACAGCATTGTTGGTGTGATGTTCTCTTGGTTCTGTTTTCTGCAGGGTAATGAGACAAAGTCAACTAACACAAAGTGTAATAGCAGTCCTGGGTTAAACATGTATATAAAAATTGTGGCCAGAATTTTAAAAATATGCATAAAACTGTCACTTCCCCCCTCTCCCACAGTGTTTCTTCTCTGCAGCTATATCTATATATATATGTTATGTCCCATTTGAACATTGCATGGTGCCTTCCAGTTGGGTCTTCTGAAGGTGAACTGTACTAATTAGGATAACATTAAGGTAGTGACTAGCTGTAACTCAGTAAGATCGATAGTTCACTGTTAGACCACAGCTCATCACAAAGTTTCCTTTGACTAAGATACAAAATATCCTTTTTGATTTGTTGTCTTGAAATATTCATGATTGTTTCTGTGAAGATGAGGGGACAGAGGTAATGCATTTTTGGAGATGTCTGCATAGATAGAGGAAGACTTTATGTAAAGCATTGATTAAAGACAAGGCTTTGTTGTCCATAACGGGTAACTCCATCCACAGAGCATTATTCTGTGGCAAGCCTGTGCTGAAGTATTACTCAGCTTGTAATTGTACAGGTGTTGTTGTGCAGGTGCAGCTGGAATTCCTGGCACAGGTGTTTCTGAAGTAAATAACTGCGATAATCTTCCTCACAGTGACCTGACAAAATTTACAGTTTATGGCTTTTTTTCTGTTAAAGAACCTAATGCTTGTTGGAGTCCTGGCATCTTCAGAATGGAAAGATTTTGGTCTGGACAGCTTTTTTTTTTTAAATTTTAATTCTAATTTTTTTTTTTTTTTTTACTTAAGTACGAGGACATAAGGTTTGGAAATAGGCAGCAACTCATCATATGGTCTGAGCAATGCTTGCCTGCATGGCATGAGGGGCTCAGAGAAGGTGATCCTTTCAGTCATTTCTGTTCAGCTTTTGTCAGTAATCAGAACATTTTGAAATGTTAAAACATTAATTGCCAACTCATCCTCTACTTTGTAATAAAATGTATATCAGTTTTCTGGTCCCATTCCCAAATTTGATAAACAAAATAGAACCCCTTCACTTGTTGTATTTATGTACACTTGCTGTATTTATGGAAAATGGCCTTGATGTTGAGCATTTCTGAGTAAGATGGATGAAAAATCATAGTAGTTTAGCTTATTCATGCTGAGGTATGGAGAAGAACATTGTGACAGGAATATAATTGTAACACTGCTGTTAAATTGAAAATGTTTCATACATGACACTAGTGGTAAAGAGCACTCTGCTTGTTAGAACTAGTACTATTGAGTGTGTATTAGACTCATCCAAGATATGAATAAGTTTTATAGAAAAACAGCTTGTAACTATCTTATTGAAATGTATTTTTATAACTGTTAGCACTGTGGTGTGATTCTGCAGTCTTTTCAGTGAGTATGCATAGTTCTAATACAAATATGTAAGTAACAGTGAAGAAAAAACTTTGAAATTCAGCAGTAGTTGTGGCTTCAAAGCACAGTCATAATATGGTTGATTATCCAAACAGGTGAATCCTCTTCCCAACCTCAGCCATGTTACATCTTTTAACAAAGGTAAGGCAGAGGGCATCTTCAGTCTCATATCATTGGCAGCCTTTACGGAGACATGGCATTGCAGTGACTTCCAGCTGCTGCTGTTTGCACTGTAGCATGAAGTATTGTTCCTAATCCCATTCTCCCCCTCTCCATATCCATATAGAGAGCAATTAATGAGTATTGTTATTTATTTTTTTTATTTGTTTATAAATTATTTGTGAAAAATAAAAATAAGAACATCACCATTCCATTATTTGGTGACCAGCTGCTGCCCAGGATTTAGCTGAAGGGCAGTTGAATAAAGTGATGGAGCAACTTCCAAAAAAAGGAGGCTTAATCTGCATGCTTGCTTCCTTAAATTTCCCCCTCTACAAAACTATGTTTCTTTCAAAACAGTGTATTTAGTGGCCTTTGATATGCAAAGTATTGCAATAGTGATGAGCAGTGAAATAAGTCTTGCATTTTATCTCTACTTTGATTAGTTATTGACATTTTGTCTCTTTATGATCCTCCACATACTAATATTTAATATGCAAAAGGATAGGGAATTTAAAATCTGTGGAAACCTTCCATATTCTTCCCAGCAATGACCTTGCATAAGAAGAGATATGGACCAGTTTTAAGGAGAAATAAAAGGGCAGCTCCCTGGGCTTGGGTTGGTTTTAGTTCTTTGTAGGTGAAGTTTCACTTGGTGATAGTACTGAGTGCTTTCTACACCTTCTCAAATGTAGATACTGAACTGGGAGTGGAGTTAACCTTCCAAGCAATTACAAATTCTCCTTTCGCAACCAAGCATCACTTTTGTTGCTGCTGTTTTGGAAGTGGCTTTGTTTATTTATCTGTGTATATATAAGGATTTTGTAGCAATTGTCTCAGCTTGGGTTTTGTAGCTAATTATGATCTTTTCTGAAATCGTCTTCTGAAAGAAGTTTTGGATGTTGCAAGTAGTTAGCTCAATTGAATAGAATTTAGAATTTTTTTTTGTCCAAATTTGGTAGTCATGTGAAACTGCTTCCCCCTCGAAGTATCACTAATCTAATTCGTTGATTTAAAAAATAAGATTGCTTGACTGTAAATATAATCTAGACAAGGTCATTGGGAAAATTTCGAATCAGCTAAACTGGATAAAGGAGGAATGTCTTTGTGTGGAGTACAGGCTTGATCTGCTGAAAATAATCTTCTCAGTGGAGAAGGTAAAGACTTTCTTTCTTTTCTCTCATTTTCTCTTTTGAAGCTTGTTGCCTTACTACATGCATTCTTAAGCTTTCAAAACAATAAGAAAATTGGAGATTCTTCTGAAAACCTAGAAAGGAAAACCAAAAAGCTCCAAGGAAAACTGGCAGATATTAGTGATTAATTGTGCAAATTAAGACAGCTCAGCATTAAGGCTGAGCTATGGTAGTATACTATGGCAGCAATCTCTAAAAAAACCCCCCAAATTCTCTTTGGCAAAGAACCACTTTCTCTGAGAAGGCTAAATTTCTGAAAGTGTCTGCCACTCTACAATATGTACATACTCTTGGTGTGTTTGTCAGTACTAAATGGCTTTGCTTTTAAACGAGCTAGCATATTTGCAGCCAAATTTATTTGTCCTCCTGCTGCCTCCTGCAATCAAGCATCATAAGTAGGACTGTTTAGCATCATAAAGTTTTTAACAGGATTGAGTTGACTGCTACATTTCCTTTGGCTTGCAGGGTCTTGAAGCCATTACCTTAATGCAATAGAGTTTGCCCCAGCCTTGGTGGGACACATCTGTGAACCTTCACCAGAAGGTGGAGATTCGTGTTCCTCCTCTGAGCCACAGCAGTAACCACATGGTTACTGTCCAATGGCATTTCTTCCAGGCTGGGAAGCCACATACACCAGGAATGCTACAGCATTTTTGACAAAATTTTGATGCCTTGTTTACAAAAATAACTAAGGAGCATGATTCGACATAAGGACTGAATAAGTGGATATGAGAGCTGAGCAGATGGCTTCATACTAAGGTTTATTAGTCACCTGAGATGCTGAACATTAAATACATGCATACTTCTTCCTATTCTTAGGGATCTGTACACTTCTAATTCCTCTAGTACCCTTATTTTGGTGTCATCTAGCCTTTTGTGACATGTATTTTTATAAAAGCCCAATTGGGTAATGAAATATTTTTGTTACAGGTTTGCAGCTGGAGCGCTAATGAAAGGTCAGCTGATCACTGTAGAAAGCCCTTTCATTTGTGTTATTGCTGCTCTTTAGGAAATGACAGTGTCTGTAAATTCCCTGGCCAGGAGAAGAAATCATGTAAGGACTCACCTGCTCCAATGCAAAGCCAGCTGGCCTCAGTGCTGAGCAAGGGTGTTTGAACTAACCTGGGTGCCAAGGATCAAGTCTGCAAATCACACCCCAAAACTCCTGACCTTAATGCTCTCTTCAATGTCAATTTAGCTTCTTAAGTGTTGGGCCACCTTCTTTTTCAACTATAAGATTTATTAATGACTTTTTGCTTTATATTTATTGGTTCCATTGTTAGTAAACAGTGAATTGAGTTTAACAGAATTTTCATTTAATAGAAAAAATTAGTAGTTTTCTGGAGGTCTTCTTTTCCCTTCTTCTTTTTATCCATGTCATGGCTTTTTATTTTGAGCAGGGTGTGGATATATTTTCATTTCTCTTGGCTGCGTGCCTTTCCCACCCAGCCACACGAACAAGACGGAACATCTTTCAATTCAGAAGTTGGCAGAAATAACGGAGCAGCAAAATTCTATACTTGGGGAGAAGGTTAGGTGCTCTTTTAAGAATGTGAGAAAAGCACAGGTTTTGCCTTAAGGTACCCGGGGTGAAAATTACTATCTTTGCATGGGATCTTTCATTAACACAGAACAAAGGCAACACATGGGAAGATACACGGAAAAGTGCTACTGCTTGTAGAGAATATCAGCTTTTCCTTACTAGGAAGTTGAGACATTTTGGATATTCCTTATATATATTAACCTGGAGTTTTGTGTCTGGTACTGAATGATGTTTCTGCTTTTCTAAAATTCACTTTTCATCTTTACTACCCTTTTTCAGGAGCCGTGACATCACTATGAAAAATTACTTCAATCCAATATAGTTTAAATTGAAAAATCATTCATCGGTGAGGAGGTATAATAACAACATGTATGGGAATAGCTCCCTATTTTCATATTTTATGAATAAACCAAATACAATAGATAATTCAATTACGAAGGATCAGGGAGTTTTAGTCTTGATCAGAGGGTGCACTGATTTATGCCATTAACCAATTCAAATACTTGCATTTGTCACAGATCTACTGTGGCAGATGGAGGATCCCAAGGGATAATTTGCAGAAACTCAGTAGGAGCTAAAATGTAGCTTTCAGTAAAATGGGCAGCAGGAGGAGAGTGATGGGGAGTGCAGCGTAAGAGGAAGATGAGCAGCAGTCTTGCATGCTGTGTTCTGGAGCAGCATGGCTTTTTGGGTCAGATTAACATTAGAGTTAGTGCTTCTGTTGCAAATTTTCTGTTTGGCTGCACTCTCTTACAAAGCACGTAAGACAAGTCTTGTCTGCAGGTGTTTGCAGATTTTGAATTCAAGGCTGACGTGAAGAAAACTTCTTGTTTCAAAACATCTCTTGTGCTGAGGGCTGTAGTGATAGTAGTAGTAAGTGCCTGAGTGTGTGTTTCTGTGTATCTACTTAGACATAGCAGGGAGAGCTCCTGTCATGCTGTCTCTGACAATAATACATACTTAGCTGTAATTTTTACATTGGCTTCCAGTTTATTGATTGGAGATGGTGTAGGCTGTTGCTAGTGGGAAATGCTGATAAGTGCAGCAGAGGTTGAGAAATGGTGCCTTGACTGCTAGGATAAAGATACCTTCTGTATTATTGCAGAGGTCACTGAGGTTTGTAGAAATCGGCTGCTTTCTGGGGGGTGTATTTATTGCAATATTTAAAATGTGATATACTAACTGTGATATCTGTATTCCCAGAAGAGCACAGTATTCTGATGTTCTGATGTCACTGTTCCCAGTCAAGGAACAGTCCTTTGTCATTTATAGGGCACAGTCAATGAGATCAGCACTTTAGAACAGAACTTCAGAAATGAAGTTCCTGGTAAGAGGAGTTTTCATTCTAATTATGTAATTAACATGAATTAGTTTATTAACTTGTAGATGAATGAGGATTAGCAAAATAACAGAAAGTGAAAAAAACCTTATTAAACTCCTCTATATTGTGCTTTATTTTTTTTGTGTGCACAGACCTGGACTATACCATCTCATTGAACAGTTGTTTCACTGCAAGAATTTACGCACGGAATTTCCTATATGGATGTAGCTGTTGTCCCTGGTAGGATGGAAGTCAAAAAAAGTTCTAAAAATAAAGCAAAGCTAAATGACGTACTGTGATTGGATAGATTTAAAAAATGAAATTTCAGGGGATGTACATAATGTATAATGCATATTTTGGTAAAATATTTACATCTGTTTTATATTACTTGCAGTGACACCACTACAGCGTTTTCTCAAGGAAACTTAAAATTGCTAACACAGTTATATAGCTTTAAGTTACCCAGCTGCTTGGGACTTGAACATCTGTGGAGTAATTGTTTCTCTGTGATTTTTAATTTTTTCCCTATTTCCTTAGATGGTTGGATTTTGGTTTGTTTGGTTGTTTCTTTTGGTTTTGTGTTTTTTGTTTTCTTTCATAGTGACATTTGTAGTTAGCTGCCTAATTGCAGAATCATTACAGATCTTCCTTCTTCAGAGGCTTGCTAATGGCAGTAATTGATTAATGAGAAGCATGTTAAGGTGTCATTATATAACCACTGAAACGTTTCTTTCCATTTCATGGTCAGTGGCTCTTGTTGACCCTGCTGATTAGATCATAAATGCAGAAATGTCCTACTGGAAGTTCTGAGGTTCAGCTAAGGGCAGGAAAGAAGATGCTTTTAATGCTGTTTTATTGTCAGGCCATGTTCAAAAATAATACAGAATTTTATTGAAGCATTTCACATCTATGATATAAATTGTTCCTGGGAAAAATATTGCTCGCAAAAGTAATTTGGAATATAGGCACAAAAGAATATAGACATTCAGTGTTTATTCTTTAATTTAAAGAACAGGTATTTGTGTTTCTCTTTCATAATACATGACACATATGTATAGATGTATATGTATACACCTGAAAACTTCAGACTGTGGCAAAATTAGTCTTTCAGTATGGGTTTTTTTGTTTGTTTGCCTCCTACACACAAACTTCAAAGTCTCTGCCTTTATGTATAAAAAATCCTAATAGGTAGAATGATAATAATTAGAAAATATGACTAAATATTTATTATAATTATGTAACCAAATGAAGCACTTCCATGATGCATTGCTAGAATTTAGGCTTTTTATGTACATTTTAAGCTTCTACACAGTAGTTTGTAAGATTTTTCCTTTTTGAGTGTAATTTCTTGTGGCTGCGAAATGCAGACTGGAAACCACATTTGGCTTCAGCTGATTGTGGAGAGCTTAGTTCTGCTGCCCAAAGCTCTGCTAATGCTGTAACACATAGAAGTTGAGTATTTCCCTCAATCTCACTTTGCATGCAGACAAGCAGGAAATAATCCTCATGTTTAACCAGTGCTGTATACAAGAGGAATATTTTCAGTTATTGACTGTGGAAGAGCCCAAGTGTTGGCTGGTGAAGATTTTTCTGCCCCTTTCTACTGAATTACATATATTCCACTTGCTCCCTTCCAGCCTCTTCCATCTTGCCTTGCTCTTGTCTTGGCTCCTTTATCTATATAGTTCCAGTTCCTTATTCTTACTCAGGACCTTTTATTATCTGGTCCTAGTCTCATCCTCCCTTTGTTGCCTTTGAAAAGATCTTTTCCTCTTTCTGCTTTCCTGTTGTATCAGGATGATACAGGTAATTTGACACCATTATTAGTAAAAGTGTCTGCTGTACTTGGCATAAGAGGGAAATAAAATCAACATGCACTGGAAACTGATGATACATATGGGAAATTATAATCTAAATTAAACAGTGTACTAAAACTTGCTGTTATTTCTAAAGAATCAGTTTCTATAGGTTCTGTCAGATTTCAAAAACAAACATTAGAAGCCCTGCATATTCAATCTCTTTGGTTTTATGGGTTTTCTGCAGCCCAAGTGAAACGTATTCAGGTTAGCTGCTTCCTGTGCCATTCTGTCTAAACTTTCTTCCGGGCCAGAAAATTGATAAGTATCTGATAACCACGGCAGAGACAAAACAGAAACATAAAGATCATATGTTGTGTAATCATCCTGATTACTCTGAGCAGTACAATGCTGCAGGTTTCGCTAATCAAGATTAATTGTGATCTAGGCTACCTCAACTGTCATGTAGAGTGGATTGTAATTAAATAAAAATATAATCATTTTAACATTGTGCCACTAATATATATTTACAATAGGTAGTACTTTTGAAAAGACTCTTTCTCCATACAGTGATTAGGAAGCTGAGTTATATTTTCTAACTGCACAGATGTTGTTAAAAGCTCATATTTCAGGCCATAAAGACTTATTATATTTGAGGTTGTACAGCAAAAGAAAAATGGTTCGTACATCTGTCTACTATGTGAGACATTTAAACTAAAAAATCTGGAGTGGTAGAGACGTATGGAAAGCCTCACTTGTATGTGTGTATATCTATTTGTTTGAAATAGGTGGTAGATAATTTATAGTGGGATATTGCTAAGAAAAAAATGCTTTGACAGGTCTTGACAACTCAGAGTGTAGCGGCGCGTTTTGAAGAAAATATTTAATACAGTGTATAATAGGAGAGTTGCCTCTGTTTCAGCTTTCTTACCATGAGCTGACAGGCCTTGACTTGACTTCTTTCACATGGTATCTTTCCATTTTT
Source organism: Acrocephalus scirpaceus scirpaceus (assembly GCA_910950805.1). Lineage (NCBI taxonomy): Eukaryota > Metazoa > Chordata > Aves > Passeriformes > Sylviidae > Acrocephalus > Acrocephalus scirpaceus. The sequence continues at coordinate 140,204,211 of OU383773.1, read as the reverse complement.
ATCTAGAATGGATTGTGCAAATGCTTTTCTTTGAAGCCTAATGAACCAAAATGTTTTGGGGGTATATATACTCAGGATGTTTTGTGTAGGGGCCTAAATCTGTATTTCTGAACATTCTGTTGTATATTCTGACAACTAGAGATGTAATAAGCTTAAATATTTATTCTTTCCATGAGGAAAAAGAAGTGCATCCTAGGCAACCATACAAAAGCATAAAAAAACACCTTAGCATGCAAATGGATTTCTGCCCATGTACATGCAGAATGTTCTTTTGGGTAACTTTTCCCTCTGCTTCTACTGTTTCTGACTCTTGACCATTGCTTTTATTAGATACTGCTTTGTTGGGTGTCTGTGCTTCCATCCTTGTGCCACTCTGTGATAATGGAGTACCTACACCTCCAAAGACCTCTAAATACACTGGCTGGGTGTGTTCTCTGCTATCCAAGGCTTCCTGCACAGGCAGGATATTACTTAGAAAAGATTCTTTACTGACCTTGCATGGGTTCATTGAGAGCCATGCCGGGGTTGGGAGGGTATCAAACACTTGCAGAGAGATTGTGCTGATGCTTGCAGGGGGGGAGCTATGGTGTCACGGATAGAGCCGTCTTGTGCGCTTAGCTGAGATTTTATCTGTGAGCACCAGCTACAGTGGGCTTTTTCTAAATGTGATTTTCTTTTAGAAGATGTTCATGTTTAAACCAAAGGAAATTAAATTCAAATGTGCTCTCAGATATTATTGAGTCAAGCAAATAAGTGGATAAAAGCAGGCAAGCTCTTGCAATGTCGGGGATCTTTCCCCATCCCTCACAGGCTGGCCAGGTTGTTGTAGGTGTGCTGCTTTATGTGTGGTCTCCAGGATCAGGTCCTGCTCTGTGGTCTCCAGGCCTATATTACTCACTGGGCAGACTTTAATGGAGTGACCCATAAGCAAACACTTGGGTGGGGTCCTGTTCTGCTTGGAGGAGACGTTTTTGAGCCCCATTCCCAACAGTCCCTTGTGGTGTGGCCACCCCAGCAGGCGCACTCAGCTTTGGATGCTGGGTGACTCCCAGGGCCTTCAGAGAACACGCTCTGTTTGCAGCCTCAGACAGGCTACAGGATATCCCTGTTACTCTGTCATTTAAGTCTAGGCAATGAAAATATCTTTACTAAACAAGTTATCTCAGAAAAAAATACTGTTTTTTAGAAAAGCATAATCATAATTAAAAAGCACAAATCATGTGGATATTTTTTAAATAATTGTATCAGGAAAGACAGTATATTTCTCCTTTCTCAGAACTGGAAACATAACAGAGACACTTCTAAAATGGGCCACCTTTATTTATTTGGTGTCTGTATGAAAATGTAAATATCATTCTGTGTGTCAGACACTACTGAACCTGCCACACGTCCCAGCTCTTCTCCTTGGGAGTGAGTAGCTTTATGTGACCTCTGAAAATGATCAAAACTGTCTTATTTTGTGGCTGACTTTGAAGATGAGTTGCTCTAAATTGCTTGTGCCTCAAACACTGCAGTGTCAGCAGCAGGGCTCTGAAGAGGGGCAATTGCTTTCCCCCATTCCTGAGCTGCTGAGTGGGTCAGAGGTGTGGGTCACACAGCTGAGAGGGGTTGCCCTATGAGATGGAAACAAGAAATCATCACTGTGATTAAAACCATCATTTATTCAACCTATATAACCACACACTCTGAGAAATTTGTCTTTTCTAAGCAAATGTGCAATGAATATTATTTATCCAATCATAGTAAATGGGCCACTGTAATTTCCCAACTGAATAGAATTAAAGCATGTTATTAAGCCTCAGCAGCCATAGTTCTGCCCAAATTCATGGGACTGTGAGATTCATAACCTTAGCTGAGTTTGACACACTATTGACTTCTAGGTCCTTTTATGCCTTCTGTTTCTTATGTAATGGTGGATGCTTTTAGTGGTGATACTTGCTCCTGCTGTCATCTTTTTTAAAAAGAATATTTCCTTGTATTTCTGTATACACAAAATATGTGATTTCCTCCCTGTAGACATAGTTCAGTAAAGACGTTGAACAAGGAACAATTACAGTCATTTCATTGCAACTATTTAAACTGAAATTTAACCTTGAGTATTAAATGCTTTGCGGAGTCTGGGTTTGAATGGGATGAAATGATTACAGTAGGAAATGGATCTGTCTTGGCACTTTCCCAGGCTTCCAGGCTTGTAGAGGTGTTGCTAATGTTGTGTGTGGTTAGTTGGGGATTTTTAAAAAAGGAGGGAGTAAAATCACCTTACAAGAGAAGATGCTTCCCCCCCCCATTTTCTCCTCACTGAGGAATCCCAGATAGTTAAGTTTCCAGCTCTTCTTAGCTCTACCTTATGGAAACTTTGGATTGCCAGGAAGTTATAGTATTACCAGTCAAAATAACAATTTGACCAAGCACTCATTATATATTGTTGCTAAATTCTAATTGTGAGGGTAAAGAAAAGAAAGACCTCATTATTTTCCATCATCCTGTTTCGTCCTTTGTGTTACTGATGTTTTTCATATGTCTATTTGACTCTTTTGCATTGCAAATGTCTCAATTCTGCTTCCTTTTAATGAAACTGGATGGAAAAGAAATTATAATTTCCTTACTCCTTATCTTTTAATATGTCCTATGATTTTTTCCTAATTGTTAATTTTGCCTTGTATTTGAACTGTTTCCTTTCTTGGTTTTTGTAATAACAAGGATTTCCTTACAATTTCAAGAACAGCTTTAACTAAACTAAACAAATATCTACAATGAAACCTCTTTTGTGTAATTTTGTTCCTAATATGTTCCACAGTTTCCTCTTGCTCTTTAAGTGATAATAGTGTCTATAAGAAATGTACATAGATTATTCGTACAGATCTATACACACACCCATGTATGTTCTAACTTAGGTTATTGTCTCTTAAATTCTTACCTGAACTGTTGGTTGACTTGTTCCCTGGTAGCTGATTTTCTTTTAAAGTTGAAGCCTTTCTAGGAGATACAGTAAAATGAGATTATGGTTAGATTTCCACTAAGTAATCTATATGGATTGACTATTGCTGAAGGCACTTTTATTTCCTGAACAAAAGAAATGTGACTTTCTCTGCTTGGGTTTATTACTTTTAAATTAATGTGACTAGTGTAAGTCAGATAGGCTTAGTATGCCAAGTATAGTGCAGCTATTTAATACTTTGATGAAATGTACTGGAGCAAGTGGCAACAAGGCATTTTACAAAGTAATCGTACTGCTGAAACCACTAAAAGTCTGTGTTGTCTTTTGGTTTTTATGAACAGAAGAGATGTTCTGGTCTTCAGAGATGATTACCACTTCTTTAGGGAAATTCATATGTGATCCGACAGGGGATCTCTATTTCAGTCAGGATTTTTTTTTTTTCCCTGGCCTCCTCAGAGATTCTCTGCAACTTGCTATCAGTCCTTCTGGTAACTTTGAACCTCAAGGAGTTAAACTGCAAGAAGGTCTTTAATCTTACAGGACTTTAAAAAAAGAGGCAACATCCACATAATTACATATTAGGATAAAAAATTACAGTTTTCACAATAAAAATGCTTTTGGGAGTTGTTCTCATTAAATTAGGTTTAAACATTTGGAGTTTGAGTTTCTGTGTAACAGCCTACCAAAGGGGGTTGGAGGAGGTCAGGTTTGAGCAGTAGCTCTGTTGCGCAGATGTTTATTTCAGCTGGAGGCAACTGGCCAGTTTTAGCAGCACGGGACTGCATTGATTAATAGCAATTAATCAATGAGCTGGGGTCAGTGGCCACTGGAAGGGCTGGTGGGGCTGAATTGCCCTGACTCACACCACTTTTTTCTACTGGGCTGCTTTACAACAACAGATATGCTGGAACAATGTGGGAAGGAAGGTGCTGCCTGTCTGGGTGTATGCTTGACTAGTGGAGAAAACCAGGTAATGAAAGAAGAAAAAAGGCCTGAGGGAAGGGAGCAGTGGAAATAAACAGTAATAAAAAGTTAAAAGAAGTTAATCTTGTCTTTCTCACAGAACTGTGAGAAAAAGCAGCAATGATTTAACAAAAACCTTTGTTAGTCAAAAGTGTTATTTTTTTCTCCTTCCTGTTCTCATTTAGAGTGATAACCTTACTCAAAGTAGCAGATTTTTATGAAAATTATAATTTAATAATCTTTGGCTCACCTATTAATTTTCCTGTAATGGAAAACAAACTATCAGATTCCTGATACTGCAGGGTTTTTAAGCCCTCTATAACTTAAAAAAAAAAAAGGTGAACTTTTTCCCTGTTTAAACAATTTTTATGGGGATGGCTGTTAGCCAAAGAGTAGATGAACGAAGCAGTGACTTATTAAGAATTGTTTTTATGAGTAATCCTTTTGTAGGTACATTTTTGACAGTGGTCTGATTGAACAGAATTATGTAGTTGAATCAAAAGCATTTCAGACGCAGACTCCTTGGTCTGGGGAGGGCTTGGTGTTCAGGGGGAACCCACACCTCCTCACTTTTGAACTGTGATCTGTTTGCATTGTGATCTTTTTTTTTTTCAATTGTGACCTGTAATGCTGGCACTTGACAAGGGCAAAAGACGTGCTTCTTTCCATAGTTAGTAGAGGTCTAACTTTTTTGAAAAGTGTCTTGTAGCAAAACAGTAGCACTTATTTGATTAAAATGTAAGTTGCAACTGATTAAAGCATTTCATCCATATCTGTCTTCAAATTAGAAAATGCAAGGAAATGAAAATTTAACTTTTCTCACCAGCTTGTGATAGCAATTAATCAAACATTTTGTAATGAACATAGTCAAACTTTATTGCTACCATTTCCTGTAGGCTTTCTTAAATAGTTCTTTGGAGAAGGAATTTTAGAAGTAGCAAGATCAACTCTGCTGTAGTGTTGTTTTAAAGGGGAAGAGATTTTCCATGATTATTCTGTCTTCTTATTGTTTCGGTTTTTTCCTAACAGGGTCTTTTGCACGATAAATGAAGTCCTTTGTTTGAGAACAATTTGTTTTTTGCTTTAGAGAAGTGACAAGATTTAATCTTCAGTTCCACTGAGGGGAGAAAGAATTAATAGAAATTTTACTGAAAACAGAGAACAACAAAAAATATACCAGTTTTAGGCAAACGCAAAACAAAATGAAGCCCATTCTGTACTTTCAAGTAGAGAAGTTCTTCTGTTGGGAGAGAAAATGAATGTTAAAATTTAATAATAATAATAATAGTACAGACACAAGTTGTTTGTATGTGAGAAATTGATACAGATCTTCTAGATGTGACTTCGTTGCTTTTTCTTCAGGAAAAATAGTGACAGATGATTTTTGGATAATACATAATTAATCATTACAGAAAATTTTGTTTGGTTTTTGATGCAGAAAAGGAAGAAAGTATTGTTAATTTAAACAAAATATACTTTTTTATTCTTAACAATAATCTTATCTGTCAGTGGCTTTACCAGAAAACCACGTTTTCTCTCTTTGCATATGCTATGTATATACATTTGTCTGCATTGGCCTTAAATGATCTAAGCAGACCACCAGTTAGTTGTAAAGAATCCTTCAGAGTGTATTCTAAAGGTTGCAAAAGAGCCACAGCTTGCATCATTATTGGATGCTTTATTGAGGCGTGTAATAAATGTTGCTTAGCTCTTTGGAGATGTCTTGTTCCTCGTCAGGTGGCTTACTTCAGAGTTTATAGCCTTCAATTTATTTTTAATGCTGTGATACAGGATCACTTACGTTCTTATTTTTACATGTTTAAATTTTGCCTTTTCCTTCCAAGTACACTCCACTGCTTGTGACATCTGACTGCTTTTCATTCTCTTTTTATGTTGGTCATGTTGCTTATCCACCGTGCAGCTTGGCTGCTCTATTTAAATACAATGTTTAGGAAAGGTCCATTGTAGATACTCGAGATCAGAAGATGTAGATGCTGTTCTGATCTTTGTTTTACTGCATTTTAAAGTAATTTACAATTAATGTAGTTTTCTGCAAGCCTGGGCTACTGATACCTCACTTCTTCTGTATTAAAATGCTGCATCTTTACCTTCTTATAGCGGGTGCTTGGACAGAAAAGTCTGACATTTTCCTCTGTGCAACCTTCCCTCTTGGGTGGGGAACTCTTAACAGGAACAGTTGCACAATGTGATTTAACAGTCTTTATTCTTACTTTCGGAATGTGAGGATGTGAGTAGACAGCAAACGAAGAGCACTGCCGAGGTGGGCTCAGAGTTTCTCCTCCCCAAAGTTCATCTGACAGCAGAGGGAGCCTTGATTTGCACACCTGAATTACATGCATACATTTCAATTATGCTCATTCCAATTACAAGGGAATTTTCCTCTGGCACAAGTGTATTGGGACTGTTACGGAGTTGTGGCTGGCAGTACCTCACATGAGCCACCAAATATTGAGTCTTCTAGCTTGCAGACTTAATTACAAATCCATGGTTTACCTTTGCAATCTGTTGTGCTCAACAGTGCTGGGACTGGTGATAAGTCTATCAGTTTTTACTAGGTCACTAACACATCACCAGCATTAAATTCTAAATGGCAGCTTTGTATACACTGCTCAGGCTATCTCTGATAAAACATTAATCATTTCCAGGTTCCTTTCAAACCCATTGATAAAAATTGCAAAATGTAATTTAGCTTTGAGAATAGAATTAATGTTTTTTAATAGCTCTAACCTATTCTGTGATTTATTGGTTCCACTGCTTGAGGGTTTTCATAATCTAAATTGGTGATTACAGATGGTACACAACATTGTGTATCATAAATAGGAATTATGTGTCTGGTGAAAATGATAGTGGGTTTTTGTACCTTGTGTGTATGTTAGTACATTCAATAGTACATTAAAGCCTATTTTAGAATTGGAAGATGATTTTGCTTACATATAGATCTTCCCATCTTGTTCAGTCAGTGAATCTACTACTGTTTACTTGTCCTCCTCTAATTTGATAAATGTGTTTCATCAGAACATCATAAAATTAAAGGTGTACCTGTGGAATCTTGTGTTCTGTGATATGCTCTTCTTTAAAATACTCTTATTTTATGTGTGTTTTTGAGGAGACAATTAAGACTGTAATGATTCCTGAGGAAACTTTAGCCCAGTGCTTGATTGGTGATGAATGTGTTTACTGGTTATATCTGTGAGGATTATTTTTGCATACCCAAGTCCACCATTGGATGATCTTAGTAAAAATGGAGAAGATGAAGTGAAAATCTTTGTGGACAATGGAAGTTTTGTATACTTTCATTAAAGATTTAACATGCACTGTTATTTTTCTTTGTTGACCCAAATTTCCAGCCTGCAGTGCAGATGGCTGGTGTTGGGCTGCTCTTTTTCTCACCATGGGATTGGTGAGCTCTACAGTCTTTGTCAGCAACCTATGGTTTTGAAAGGCTCTTGCTGTTGTAGAAATTGAAAACATCTTGTCATAAAACAAAATCGTAGAATCATAGAATGGTTTGGGCTGGAAAGAACTTTCAAAGATCATTTAATGCAGCTCCCAGCCGTGGGACAGGGACATCTTTCACTAGACCAGGATGCTCAAAGCCCCGTTAACCCTGACATAGAACACTTCCAAGGATGGAGCATCCACAACTTCTCTGTTGCCCCAAAGGCGAGGTATTCATAACTTGTCTGAAAGTAAGTGTGATACCTATAGGAAGTTGCCTGGAGCAATTGGCTTATAATAGTGATCTGTAAATTCTTCCCTTAAACTTTTGCTTTAATTTAAATCTTATGAAGAATAGATGTTAGAATACCCCAGATATTGCTTGCTTTTTCTTTTGTTCTTTATAATGTGAAGATATGCAGTAAAAGTTAATGTCAAAATTAGGTTAAATTAATGGTGTAGTGTTTTTTTGATAGAAATAAATTATACTTTTAAACAAGGTATTTTTTTATCAAACAGTGCAAATCCATGTGTATTTCTTATTTATTGTCTATATATCTAATTATAGAGAAACTTGCTTTAGACAAGGCTTTCAATGAAACAAGGAAGTCATTTATTACATTCCTCTTAGAATTTGTAAAGCACTCTGCTTTCATGGTGATGACCATTTATTATTATTTTTATTACATAAATACTTAGATAAAGAGAAATGGGTGCCAGCAGTGAATTAAATAAAACTCTGAATTGATCAATAACTCAATTTAGTTGAGAATTTCTTTAGAAAATACAGTGGTATTAATCGGGAGAGAACACTTCAAGTATAAAATTTGATTTTCTTTGTGAAAAATCAGTTTGCTTTATCAAAATCCCAAGGTCTCTTTCCCCCTTTCTCTCCCCCTCACACAATTCTTCTTCTTCAGTAAAGCTAAATCAGATTTGTCTGAAGCAGTAATTGGTGATTATCTCCTAACTGCAAGACTTAGTTGAGCCTCTTTGGTTAATCCTATCTTGCTTGCCATCTATAGTGAGTCACGGCACAGCAGGGAAGAGAGAGGACTGCCATGTGGCTTCATTTTTCCTATGAGGTGTAATTATGTCCAAGAACTCTGCAAATTGTGGAGAGAAGGACAATTGAACTTCAAAGAGACATGAAATGGTTGGGGTGGAGAATGACTTCCTGCCTCAGTGTAAGGTTTTGTGGCATGCAGGAGGCATCCCAGGTTGTGTTCATGGAATCACAGAAGATGCCGAGTTGGAAGGGACCCTTAAGGGTCACAGAGTCCAACTCCTGGCCCTGCAGGGTCCCATCCCCAAGAGTCACACCACGTTCCTGAGAGCATTCCAAACACTTCTTGAACTCAGTGTGGAAAAGTAAAAACCCTTGTGGAAAAGTTTTTATAATTTTTTTAAGCTTTCTTGTGTATTCTTGCATGATCTGTTCATTATTTGGACTAATGAAGTGTTACGAAATGAAATTTACCTAATGGAAAAAATCCCTACTCTATTCTACACAGAAATTAAAAATGAGAAGTGAGGATTATTTATACTTATGCAATTTTCTATATTCTATTAAAAGCCTGGGTTTTGCTTCACACTTGAGGAAGGATTTATCTACACTAAAGCTATCATTATTATTATTGTTATTATTAACAACAGTCTAATAAAAGTTATATATCACTTCAAATCCTGACTAGCTTGTTTTATTGATACATCTTAATATCACTTTGTCGAAGATAACAGTTTCTGTAGAAGAGATGTGGAGAACCTTTCAAGTGACCCCTGTTGGAGCCAAAGGGGTGATTTATAATTTTATTAGCAAAGTTTTCTCTTCTAGACAGCTTCATTAGATGTTTTATGGGAAAAGAAGTGTTTTAGAAGTCGAGCCATTAGTTTGTTCTTTCACATTTATATCCCAGAAAACCTGACTGCACCCTTAGTGCCAGGTTCTTGGCTCCTTGGCTAGAGTCCCTGTTTTAATTCTGTGTAGTATGCGAAAAGCAAAATAGTAAAGAGATTGCAATTTAATACTTTATGAATTCATTGTGTATCCTCTCTCTCTAGTCTGTGTCGCTTTCAATTTTGGAGAGCAGATCAATATGATAACTTACATATCAATCTCTAGGTAATGTTGCATAAAACTAATAACGGTAAAGGAATTTTTTCATAAATGGCTGATATTTATGCTTTGTGCTCTTTTAAAGCATTTTTTACATTTTTTTGATATGTGCTTTAGTGATACTGTGGTGGAAGGAAGATTTTTTTAATGTAAGTCTTTGATATGTAATTTTGTTACTGCAAGTATATATATATATATATGTTTCTTCCAGAGCCTCCCATTTTCAATTTACTATACATTTGAAATGATCTTTGCATATTCTTACATCAGCAGAGTTCCTTGTTGTCTTACATATTGCTGTAGAAAATATACTGAAAATCTCTGCTACCTGGTAAAAATCTATTAGTTGTTCCAAAAAAGCATCTTGACAGTATTAGGACTGTATCTTGTATGTTTATGTAATACAGTAAACTGAATTTTCAGGCCATGGGCAAATCTTGTGTATGCAAAATCCATTTTTAGCTACTTTGTGACTGTCCTTAAATCTTGTCTCTTAAAGTGTCAGTTGAGCAGAAGCAAAGCCTCTAAAAAAGCTGTAGCACAACATCTGTGATTTCAACAAATCTCCGGCTTCTTGTGTTTGGTGCATTGCTTGAGAGTGCCTGGGATGCACCAGGCTCAAAGGCTCAGTCAGCAAGGTTAATATGGAGACATTCACATCATCAAGGATATGTTAAACGGAAAACCCTTGACAGAGGTTGTGGGGGAAAAAGTATTTAATTTGTTAATAATTCTTATTAGCGTTTTATAACTAAGTAACTTCATACAGCTCTCCTCTTCTCTCCTCTTCTTGGGATCAGCCAGTATATATAGTTAAATGTATGATATGTTTGGTATTCCTTGTGAGTCCCTCCCAACTCAGAGTATTCTGTGAAAAACTTAAGTACTGCAAGCAACTGCCCAGTCCTTGTAGGGGAAAGTATAACACTGAGCACCGACAGTGCTGAGATTCTCTGAGTACTGCTTGCTTGGTCAGCTCTGGTCAACCCTGTGGACACCTGTCAGAGAATTAAAGATCACAATTGTCTCCAACACTGTAACTTGCTGTGAGATAAGACACAACATCAGGAGCGTGAGATAAGAGCAGAAGAGAGGAATTTGCAACAGAAAGGTGCTAATTCCAAGTCTGACAAGAGGTGAGGTTTGGTTTGCACATCCTGGTTCTCGCATCTGGACCAAAATTCCTCACTGTGGCAAACTGGGAAAGGAAGCAACTGTTTATACATGTATCACACCAAGTAATGGGAGTGGCATCTGTGCTCCATGGGTACCTGGAACTTCGACTGTATAAAGGTGGTATCCCTGGAAGAACAACGCTGGGACCGCCACCACCTAGAAGCCCAGGGTGAAAGAAGGACCAGCTGGATGCTGCTGGATCCATGGGTGGTGGTATCTTTCTACTTAATCTGTCTCTCTCATTCTCCTTTCTTTTTCTCCCATTCTGGCACCCCCTTTTCCCCCTTCACCTGCTTTCCTAGTCCTTTCTCTCGCTCTATTCCTCACATTTACTGTTAAATAGAAGTTGTACTATTGACTTTGGCTTTTGGTCTTGTTTGCATCATAAATCGGGCAGAGGCATCTCTCAAGAATCGAATCGCAGCAGCACCATGGTGCTCTGGCATAGGAATGAAAATTAATGTCCTTAATTGTTATATTTTCCTCTTGCTCTTGCTTTCTATACTTGGCAGTAAGATATCAAATTCCTTTTCAGAAAGTGCTGAAACTACTGATGGTGTGTAGTTTGTTTTCATTTTATCCTGGAAAAATTGCAGTAGTAGAGAGGAGTCTGTAACTTAGGTAAAGTCAAATACAGAGATTTTTATCCTTAAAAGACAAATTATTAATAATTGATGCATCTTTTTTAGGCCAAGTAGTCAGATTTTTCTTTTGATTTCTAGTAAGCAGGAAACTGTCAAAGCTTGCTTTATTTTCTGGAAAAATGTTCACTTTCTTGTGAGACATTTTTAGTGCCTTAAGCAGTATAATTACTGCTCTTCTAAAGAATAGGGTTTTGTTTTGTTGAATTGCTAATTGCGTAGTTTTACTGAGAATTGGTATGTGCATTTTCCTCCCATCCCCCTAATGATTGTAAAAAGACACATGGGGTTTTCCTCCCCCCCTTACATATTTCTTATGTATTAGACAGAATTCAGAGTGGGTGAACAAGAAATAGTAGGCAAATTTCTGACCCGTTACTCTATCTTGTAGTTCCTCCAAGTCTGACAGAATGCAGTTTCTGAAAAAGAGTAACAATTATGTAACTGCAAGCTACTTTTTGGGGCAGAATACCAGTATGCTACTTTCAGCATTTGCATTTTCAATACCATTGTGTGATGGTGCATGATGAACCTGACTGGTGAGGTCAGAGCAACTAATTTCCTGCTGATATGGGTTGGCTTTTCAGAAGTGGTAACAGGATTAAAATAAATTCTGTGGCCAGGAAATGTTGCCATCTCTAGTTGTGTGGTTGCAGATTTTGAGAATGTATATGTTCATGGATATTATGTGCTGAATATGAAAGAAATAATTACCTGATTTGGTTGTTTGAAATCTGAATTCTCATTTCTTAGATAATTACTGAAGACACAATTATATTTAATTGTTTGAATTTTCAGTTTAATAAGTATTTTTGTAATTGTGGCTTGTTTTTGTTCCATTCAGAATTCAATGAGAGATTAGGTTTTTTTTTTTTTTTTTGGTTAGTCATTAGTATTCACAGCTCTATCAGACTGCAGTTCAAACTCTTCACTTGTTTTTGTCACAGAAGATGATGGAGCAAGGTTGCTTAGAAACACTGAGCCACACTCGCAATGGGAGATATCAATCTGTTCTGTGTATTCACCTGCACATGCAGGGCAGAAAATTGAGTTTTTCTACAGATTATGTTAATTCATTGCAAGTTTGTTTTATCTGTAATATGCTTAAATATAGATAAACAGACATTTTGTTTCATTAGATATAGTGAGAAAATGTACACTCTCGACTTTTTTTAAAACAGTAATTTCAAAGTACGAGAGTTCTAATTTGCTTGCATGGCTTCCAAAAAGAAAGTGTTACTATTCTTGGCTGAGTTAATCAACTTGTCTTTTATTGACAAGTTGCATAAATTGGAGATTATTTCATGATCTATTTAAAACAATTTTTTGTAAGTCCTGGGCTTTAGTCGTCAGTTCAAGAAAATATGTCTGCTTGACTACCAACAGCAATTACATTTTTCCCTAATCTAGTGGAACTCTTGATCTTTTTAAGACTGGCCTAAAAATAAACCAAGTCACTCAAGTTATACAATTTTTGATCTTTTCAGCTATGAGTAACTTTGCCTATTTTTAGACCAGCTGTAATTGTACACTAATGTGCTGGAAAAGATAAATGTAGCTTTTAATCACTAACTTCTAAGCATTTCAATTATTACACTTATTAAATATGCTGAAAATGCATATATTTCCTCCTGTGAGTCTGAAATAGACTTTAGTATATTTTCAAGGGACTTGAAATTTTTGTATCACTGAGCTCCTACCTCTCTAACACACAAGCTGTTGTATGGCATGGGACCCTGCTTTATTTTCCATACCTTGTGTTGAACTTACCCTCTTTACATCTCAAGAGCAAGAAATCAGGTTAAAAGTTACACAACAGTGCTTCTCTAAAGCTAGAAAATTCTTGTGGGTAGTTCATACAGTAACACAATAGAAAATTAGTAGTGTAACTATAGTGGTGCCAGTGTAGTAACAGACCAATAAAATGGCAAGTGTGAATAAGCAGGAAGTAATTGAATTCTCAGTTTAGTTTTCACCAAGATTTTAATAAAAATCAGAATCAAGTAATATAATTTATTAAAGCATGTTATGTGTTGTTAATAATTGAATTATTCTGGTGCCATAGACTTAGATATTTTTAAACTGCATCCTTATCTGAATTTTTTGCATGCTTAAATTTATTGAGTCTGATTTTTCATATAAAAGATAGACTCTAGTAATAAACCTAATACAACCCCCCAAACAAAACAGTAATAAATTATGACAAAAATCCTTTGGAGTTGTTACTGGAAAATACTTGGCAAACTTTCTTTTTTTTATTTATTGTGAACACAGTATAGTGTTAAGGAGGAAATATGTCTAGTACTTTATGGTGCTACCATTGTTTCCTGTAGCTTCTCTGTAAATCAGGTGTGGGTCACAAGAAAACGAGATCCTAGAACTATTGTCTTTGTCTTTTTACACTTCTGTTTTTTCCCCACATTGTACTGTCACAATCCCTTTTATATTTTTGAGTTGAACACTACTTCGCATTGAATAACATTGTTATATTCTTTTTAATTTGACTCTGCATTGATTTCCTAGTCTGTGCAGTTGGTTTCCTTTCATTCTGTTGATGCAGCAGGTGGCTGTATGTTTGAATGTGTGCAGAATATGGGTGATGTGTGCAGATATCTGGGCAATTTTCAGTCCTGTAGTTTCTTATTAGGAAATAATATTTTGAAAATACATGTTTATAATGCTGCAAAGTGAAAACACTATCAAGTCAGCCAAGTGACTTAGCAATGGTAAGGAGCCAAATCTTTCCTGAAAGTGACAGCATGGAAATGAGGTTTCAGGAGGGCAGGTAAGGTGTACTTGTGTGTTAAAAATGGGTGAATCTATTACTGTGGCAAAGCAAAATGTGCATTCTTCATTACGCTTTTCAGGTTGTTCAGACTGTGTCTGAAACTATCCAGGATTAAAACCATCCATGTCAGTAGTTGCTAATGCAACTTCACTACAAAGTTATACTTTGAATGAGATCCCAGTAGAAAATACAAAACCTCCTACATGTATTAACAAGAGGAATTCTCAGGGGAGGATCTGTAGATCGGGTAAGGCAAACGTGTGAGGAAACAAAGCCAAAAATATTCTCAAGAGTAAAACTGAGAAGGGAGCACATTGAATATGCTCTCATTTTCTTCTGAATTTGTCTCTGTTTCTTTGTCCTGGCACTGTGATGAGTCCTGCCATTTCCCTACTGCAGGGGCCACCAGCATATTGTAAGAGCAAGTGTGCCTAAGCCTCTGCTGCCTTCAGTCTGCAGTGCACAGTGTGTCTCTGTGCAGTGTTCCTATGAGCTGTTAGCACCACTTCAGAGCATTTGACACCAGATTATGAAGTCCAGTATTGCAAGCTGATTGTTTGGGTGGTAGGGGAAGGATGGGATTGATGTGCTGTATTGATGAAAATGGAGTTGCCTATTACTACAGACTCTTCTTGTTTATTTGTTAGTGAAGATGCAGATAAAGCTGCAGAAGGAATGATGACTGCTGTTCTCACCTCCCTTTACTCACCCTAATGATTATTTGAATTCATATTTTATAGCTCTAGGGCAGGTATCTTTTTCACCTCTTCTGACATCCCTTACTGCTGACCCTCAAAAACCCCAGAAACACCTCAACAAAAAAGCAACAACAACAAAAAAACCCAAGCAAAACCAAATAAACAAACAATCCCTTTAAGATGCTGAACACCAGGCACAGAATTCAGTTTATGGTATGATAGTGGGTGATAATGAAGTTGCAGGAGTATTTTTAATATACTTGAACAAGATTTTGTTATCCATTTGGTTCTTCTTGGTCTTAGTTTCAAAAAGTTCATACTTAGTTGTGGATGTATGTTTGTAGCTTCTCATGACTAGAATACTCACATATAGAAAAGGCAAAATTTAATTCTAATGCTGCCCTCTCAACATATTTAGTAAAGATAATTTGGGGGCTTTTCCTTGTACTAAAATCAGAGGGTAGGAATTTTTTGAGTCATCGTTTCTGTGAGATCTTCTGGAAGATGGGTAGTAGTACACATGGGACATGGGGGAGAATTCTGTGTTTCAGGAATGAGGAGAAGGATCCATTGGTGAGAGCTCAAATACCCTGAAGAAGGAAATGAGTATACAGAAACTCTTTCTCTCTTGCTAAAGGGTAGAAATTAAGGGAATCCATATTTAAGGTGGAAAGGTTTTAAGGTCTTAAATAAATTTTTAAAACTAGAAGGCAGCATTATAATGTTTAAATCGAAGTGGCTTTAGTTTGTTAGGCAAAAATAGTCATTTGCCTTTGTTAGGCAAAAATAGTCACATGCACTGTAAGAGAACCTTTTTTTTCATTTTCTCTAAAGCTCAAGTTAGTTCACAAATGGAGCTTGTTTAGATGAGCTAATTTGGTGTCATTATCAGTCAATGTGTCAGTTGAAAGTGGCGTGTGTTTTGCTGATATTTGGGAGCTTTTATTAAAATAAAGGCCTCTGCCTCTGTGCAAAGCACATACATCCTTTTATTGCCAAAGAGTTACTTAATTCACTTGGTGTTTTGTGACATTTTACTTTTTTTTGAGGAAAGCCAATTGTTTTTCTAAAACAATGCATTGTTGCTGTTTCTTTCCAAGTTAAAGAGTGAATTTTTTTTTATCCTACTTGTTTAGGACAGGACTAAACCTATAAAATTTGCTGAAAATTTCCTTGACATACAAGAAGGAATAGTAACTTGCACATTTTCCCCCTGTATGCATTTTTCATTATAAGAAAGATTTATGATTGTAATATGACCCTGTGAATTGAGCCACTTTCTGCAGAGCGTTGTTTCAGCACCTAAAGCACCAGGAATTATTGGAATGCATGTTTTGCATTTTGATTTCCATCCTATAATGTTGACCTTTAGTTTCTCTTCATTTTTGTCATGTTTGCCTTTCTTTGTGCTTAATGGGTATCAGTGTTGCTTTTTCTTCATATTGATAATAGCTTTCAGTAACTTCTGTCTTTGTTCAGTGGGAGAGATAAATAGTTTAAATCTTGATTAAATGCCATGTTAGATATTGAATTATTATTAATAAACTCCCCTGCTCTAAAATCATGCATAAATCTGAGTGTAGTCTTTATGTTCCTCTGGAACTGCTGACTGTATTCAGTATGCATTTCTGGTGCAGCTTTGATTTCAGAGTGAAATGGAAAACATTGTGAGAAAAGGGAATATTGATTTTTCTTCTAGTTAAGCAATGGTTTTCCAGGTGACAGAGCTCAATTATATTTTACTGGTTATTGGACTATTTAACATATGCCTTTTTAGTGAAGTGAATCTGAACAGTAATGTCCTATATCTTAATTAAACCAATATTTTGAGGGCAGTTGAATAGAACATACATTTGAAAATGTAAATGTCAAGTATATTGTACCAAGGCTTATCTGTTAAATATTGTGAGGTTACTGCCCAGATGAGGCTGCTGGGAATAATAACAATTGTTCAGCCTTTTCTTTTTCTGTTGCTGTGTAATTGGATCATGATGTTTGTCCATTTGATAACGACCGTAAAGTGTAAATTAGAGTAAGTTGGAAGTGGATGTCAGAACATGCTATTTAAATTTTTAATTGCTGAGTTGGAGTAGGTGCTCCATGGGAGGTCAGTCCGCAGGCCTCTCCCAGAGGCCTTGTCAGAAACTTCCACTTAATGGTAGAGAAAAATGCTGAAAGTGTCTTGAATAGCAAAGACAGCTTAGTCATTTAAAGGAATGTAATGCACTCTTTAAAGTAGGTGAGAAGCTGGCAGTGTGTAATGCAGGCGTGGTTTGTGTTCTTTATATACACTTCATATTTTGAAGTATCCTGACTTTGTGCTGTGTGGGCGTGTGTGTGTGTAGGGAATCAATTTCAGTGAGTAGTGATACATTCATGGCCTGTTTGGGAAGTGCTGTATAGATTTAGTTAGGTGGGTTGCAGTTTTGATATTGATCTAAAGCCATTGCAAATAAAAATGAAATGAATGGTAATAGGATCTCATTAACCTCGTTGATTTATACATGTTAAAAGCTCTGAAGTGCTGTCTGCAAGGTCTTTAGCTTCCAGCTCTTTCTCTCTTCCCTCTTCCTCAAGTAGGCACCAGTGCTACCAATGCCATGTACAGTGAGGTTAACTATATCAGTGCAATGCAGACCTGTTTCTCTATAGCTTGAAATATTTTGATAATTGAGGGAGAATAATATATTTTTAGGTTGCATGTTTCTGCTTCTATTAAATAACAAGGACAATTAATTCTGAGCTTTATGATAAGGACAGTGATTCATGCTAAAAGTACTGCAGGGACAACTTACAACTACCTTCAGAAATGTTTTCAGATTGGATAAGAATATGGTGATACTTACACATATAAAAATATACTAGTCTATCCCAGTATAGTGTGCCAGTATGACAGAAATAAATAGCCTGCATCTTATACGCTAGCAGTTTTGTATTCCACTTGGTTTTCCTACTTTAGTGTAGATTCTCTGAACTGTTCTTATATGTAGAATATGAAAAATTTAAATCTCTTTGAAGTTAGCGGAAGAAAGCGACTTCTCATCTAGAGAGGAGGAATCAAGATAAAAATATGACAGTCTTTGTTTGAGGGCTAAGTAAATGGCTGTCCTGGTATCTCAGAGCTTCTGTGTTGTTTTGCAGGATGTGACCTTCCAGTTCAGTGAGCACACACTGAGGATATCTGTAGCCCTGTTTCTTTCTTAAAATAATGCAGAGAGACTGGGGAGAAGAACAAAAACCAAAGGCTTCTCCTTGTAAAACTTGGTGGTATTTACCTTCATTCTAGCAGTACTTGATTGATAGTGTACGTGTGCATGCCGTGGCTGCCAAATGCTGATGCATTTCTTGTTTGGCTTTGGTGCAAATCTGACACAGTTCAGGCTTGGAAGGTTTTTGTTCATCTGGATTAGTGAAAACTGCTGGCTGAGGGAAGCTTGTTGAGTGATCATGCACTCTGACTGTAAACCTTTTGTTTTGGAAAAAGATTAAAAAAAAACAAATAAAAGCCACCCCACCTTACTTCATGAAGTTATTTGAGATCTTTCAAGAAGTTTTGTTCTATTCTATGTGGAAACAAATTAGCATTTCTAAGCAGGTTAAAAAGAGGAACCAGCAGGACAGTCTTATCTCAGGAAGATTACCTAAGGCTCTGGAATTTTTGAACATTTTGTGATACTTCTTGAGGTTTTTTTTCCCCCCTAACTTAAGGGTCCCAAAAGTGAATGTAGAAAGCAATGTAGTTCCACATGGTTGCTGTTGTATGATCATTCCTCGAAAAAAATCCACCTAAATTTTTGCCCCTTGCTTAACCTAGGCTTTGAAGATATGTCCTGTCTTAAAAATGAGATAAGGATCTATTTTAAGTATTTTGCATAATAAATGTAACCTACTGTCCTTTAAGCACATACAGTTCCCATATTCACCAAAAAAAAAAAAAAAAAAAGGAAGTAATAAATTTAATTTATAACCAAGAGATTTTTTTTTTTGAACTGTCAATGTCTTTTGACCAGTGCCGTCAGTATTGCCATTATAAGAGCCTGTGCTTTCCATATAGCTGCATGAACCACTGTGAGTGGAATAGGTTTGCTTTATGATTTGTAATCTGCTTTGCTGTCTTCTGGTTAACAGAACATCCCCTCCTAAGCAAGATTCCCATTGATGTCTTGCTCCTCCACATGCACTTTGCACTGATAATGTAGCTCTGTGGAGAAAATACTTTCACACAGATGTTACATGAAAGACACATAGGAAAAGTAACCTTTTAATCTGATTGATGTGTTGCTGTCCCATATGAAGCACAGGCCCCAGCTCTGTTGACCTTTTTTGCATGCCAGGAGCTACCTCTGCCAGGTGCCCTATTGAACTTAGGTGAATTTTCTGGGCATGTAAAATTCTACATGCCCACATATATTGGAAGTTTGTGCTTACTCTCTTGTGTGACTCACAATTTGTATGGGTGAGTCTTCTCAAGAGGGAGTTATTACAGATTTTGAGCTGAACTTTGGGTTCTGAAAAGCTAATATTCCTGAATTGAAATATGCAAGACATGTCTTGTAGCTTGTTGCTGCTTGCAGCAGTGATGGGCTTTGTTACCCAGAAGCTCTTTCAACCTTGATAACTGAAGGCAAGAAAAAGTATTGCTGCATTTTCCTAACAAAAAGTTCTGGTTTTTTTGTAGTTACCTTTGCAGACCCTTCTTGCCCATATCTCTGACACGTTAATGCCATGAGTTGTCCAGCTATTGCCATCTCTGGGGTAGAGGGGTGGCACCTGGCTTGCAAGGTTACAGGGAGCAAGGCAAGGACAGCCTGTGGAGGGTGTGGGTCCATGTTTGTCTCTGTCAGTGTGATAGGGGAGAGGTTTTGAGCTGCAAATGGAGAGCTGGAAGGAGTCAGGAGAAACAGCAGAGAATTCTGCTCAGTATATTTTTCTTGGATTTATTTTTTCTCATCTGCAGTTTTTATTTCTTCTAAACATTACTGAGAATGCTGGACTTGTATTTCTTGAAATATTACAAAATTTGTTGCCTCTTTAAATTACAGTAGTTTACTTTTAGTCTTAATGACATTTGCTCTCTTGGGAGATTCTGAGAGTAAAGAACTAGTAATGCTGAAACTCACACGTCTGTTGATATATGGGGGTTAATGTCCTGTTGCAAAGTTTATAGGACCATAATCTGTTATAAGGAGTTTGAGGGACATGATTCAGACGAAGCTGTTGCAGAAAATTCAGACTTACGGTGGAAGGAGTGTTCAGCCCCTCTGCGTTCTGTATGGACTGTGGCAATGGAAGTGCTGAGTCTGCACTTGGATCACAGCAGCCCTCCTCCATGCATCACTACAGGCGTGGGGAAGAGTGGCTGGAAAGCTGCCGAGTGGAAAAGGGCCTGGGGGTGCTCGCCAGCAGTTGGTTGAACATGAGCCAGCAGTGTGTCCAGGTGGCCAAAAAGGCCAGTGGCATTCCGGCTTGTATAAAAAACGGTGTGATTAGCAGGAACAGACCAGTGATTGTCGCTCTGTACTCAGCACTGGTGAGACTACACCTCGAGTCCTGTGTCCAGCTTTGGGCCCTGCACAAGAAGGACATTGCAGTGCCAGAGCATGTCCAGAGAAAGGCAGTCAAGCTGGTGAGGGGTCTGGAGAGTAATTCATACCGGAACAGCTGAGGGAGCTGGGGGTGCTTAGCCTGGAGAAAAGGAAGCTCAGTGGTGACCTTATCGTGCTCTGCAATTCCCTGAAAGGAGATTGTAGACAGGTAGGGGTTGACCTCTTCTCCCAGGCAACCAGTGACAGGACAAGAGAAAATGGCTTCAGGCTGTGATAGGAAATGTTCAGGTTGGACCTTAGGGTGAAGTTTTTCACTGAAAGAATTGGAATGGGCTGCCTAGGGGGGTGGTGGAGTCACCATCCCTGGAAATGGTCCAAAAATGACTGGATGTGGCATTTAGAGCTAGTTTAGTTGACAAGATAGTGTTCAGTCTAGGTTTGGCCTCAATGATCTTGGAAGTCTTTTCCAACCTTATTGATTCTATGAATTATAATAAAAAAATGATCTCAGTCCATGAGCTGTTGGGCCATATGCCCTGATGTTGGCATTAGCTCCTATCCATAAATATTCCTGTCTCGGCTTTACATGGGATTTAACTGGGAGATGTTTGGTCATTGTTTTGTTGGCATTCAAATGTGGAAACCAGCCAGTTCAAGTAAAACATGGGATGCTTGTTAGGACAAACTAGAAACGAGCCAAGTCTTGTGTCTGATGGCAACAGGAAGGCAGTTGTTTCAGCTGCCATTCACTGGTGATTTTGCTGAAAAAATGAGGTATAGTGTTTCCAAATCAGTTATGGTCTTTGGGAGATACCAGTCTTTAGTAAGCTTGTCCCCTTGTTTTTTGTCTGGTATTCATTTTGCAGTTATGTGAGGGCATATTACTAGAAAAAATGGTTTTTATTTTTCAGGCAATTTGGGATAACTCTGTCCTTCAGTCAGTCTTCATCTCTGTGGTACTTTTCTTGTCCAGACAAATGCCTGACTTAGTGTCTTACTACTCTGAAGACCAATACATTCCAACTCACAAAAAACTACCACCATCCTGAATCAGTCTGTTTCCAAAATACTGTTCAGACGTGGATTGAGAGTGTGTGTGACGTAGGCTGGGGCTGGGGTTGGTGGGTCTTTGTTATCTAGAACACATATTAACTGTATCTTACGTATAAAAACATCTTTACATACATATGGCCAGCAGAATAGTTTATTTCTGAAAAACAGCTTAGCCGTTACTGCTGCTTGCTGATTCTGACCTAGGAAGGCTTCTTGAGGCCCAAATTAGAGTTTCTTTGGACTTGTTTGTGCCTATGACATCATTTATGCAGACTGTGGGCTTCACTATAATGCCAAGTATGAAACAGCATCTTGTGAAAAATTATTTTTGACCAGCTAATTATAACATTATAAGTAGAAAACATTCTGTATTCATTTTCAGCAGATTCTTCTTTAAAGTTTCTCATCAGTTAAATTTAATTTTATAGCCATATAGTCATATCCGCCCTAGTGGTAAATACTTTCTTCGACTATATTACTGCAATTTCTGAAAAAAATCTTGGGTTTATGTTTCCCCTGTTCATACGATGTTGATATTAAGGTGATGGTGTTTGGCAATTTTTCTTCTCTTTACACAATCCCTCTGCTGGATATGGTCTCTGAAGAACTGTCTTGGAGACATGTTTTGCTTTCTTCTGGTTAATATGTCCTAAATTTTCCTCACAGATCTTAAAAGAGGCCTTACAAATTTTTTTGTCAAATATCTTTTTGTTAACCTTCTTAAAGTGTTCATTGCTTGAAAACAGCAGGGAATAAAATATATTGATTTGGAGATAATGACTCAAATTCTTCTGTACCTTTTTCGGGATGCATTTTGTACGTATCTTATAAAATTTGAATTCTGCAAGCATTGCAAGCAGCTTGAAGATAGAAAGTTGCACAGGATAAATGCAGGGACCAAATTTCTGACATACTGGGGCAGGTGGTGTTTTTCAAGTTGTGGTTTTAGGAATGTGAAAGATGTCCCTGCTGAATAAAATGTAGGACTGGAATTGAAGAACGTAGGTTTCTGTTCTATGTTTTACAGATTTCTGAAGTCACTTGCATGGGCATTTAGTCTCTTAATAATAACCTGTTACAGGCCCTGTGAAACACTGGCTTGTCTTGGAATGCTAAGTAATATAATTTGGACATTTATGTGGAGATGCAGACATACTATCAAATAATTTTATATTAAAGCTTACCTGTCCAAGAGAGTAAGTGTATGAAACAGATACCTTGGTAGTTTCACAGTCTCTGCCCTAGGGTTCTGTCCATAGCAATCCCTGTCTGTATCCCATTAGTACTGAGGTGAAGTTGGGGGAGTTGCACTGGTGTGACAGCAGTTCCAGTTATTGAGGAGCAAATACAACTGTGTTGGTGATATCTTCATTTCTAAGCTGAGCTGCAGGTTCTGCCAGGATTTGCCAGGTTAGGTTATTCATTGGAAAGAAGAAAACTAGAGAATTTTTTTTTTAAACATGGTAATACAAATACAAAGTTGCAAGGCCTTTCTATACAAGCATTTTGTCATAGCCTTTTAGAACATTTTTTCACTTTCATTGATTTGCAGAGATCTTTGGAGTGTGCTAGTGAAAATACAGACTTCCTGGCAGTGAACACTTCTGGGAACAATAACACTTTTTGATCTTCATAATTTGTTTTTGCGGGCTAAGGAGTGGTTCACAGACCACCAGGTGTTCCAGACCTGGAGGTGAAAGCCAGTTGTTTTAACGTTTTTTCTTGAGTACTTCAGTGTTTCTGTGGTTTTGCTAAAGCCAAAAATGTCTGAAATTTTGCTGTAGGGAGACTGGAGTATATGAAAGGAGAAAGATAAGGATCTGTCTTAGCATGTTTTCATGAGGTGATCAGTATACACATGTATGTCAAGTCCAAGGGTTTTAAAAAGTGTTTGATAACTACAGTATTGAAAAGGTCATAATACAGCAGTGTGCAAACATGAGCTAATCATGCACTCATGCCAAAATGTATTGCTGCAGATTTCCAAGTACTGCATTTATTATTAGAGAAGGTGGACTTGAAATGAACTCTGAAAGTTGCCTTACGGGAGGAAGCCAAATGCACGAGGACTTTCAGAAGTACAGGAGGAAGCTAGTCTTATGCCACACACACAAAGTCTTGTTCTCAAAGATGGTGTATTCTTTTGACTTTTATTTTGTACATTATTGACAGAGAACACAGAATGGAATTTATTGGTGGAAAAACAAAACAGCAACAAAAAATCACTATAGCATTTTTCATGAATATATGCCAGTGTTTGATGTATGTTTTCCTTCAATTTTCGACTAAAAAAGAATAAATCTGACTTTAGGATTGAATTTACTTACTAAAATATTGGAAGTATGTAATCCAAGTCCTATATTCTTCCTTTTGGCACCTTAGAAAGGTTCATGTTTTACATAAAAGTGATATCAGAAACAGAGTAATTAAAGGCTTTTTATTTCAACATTTATTCCAGGAAAATTATCAGGGTCTAATAAATAGCTGGTAGGGAGAATGATAATATAAGAGCAAGTCAAGGATCATATTTAATGCTTTCCATGTGACATAGTCTAAACTGTTTATTTTCTTGAATGCCCCTCAAGTCAATGTTTGCCAGCTTTAACTGGCTGGTAGGCAAACCCTCTGAGTGGTTAGCAGTCTCTGTGGGCCTCATCATGTTTAGTCCTCCTTGTTGGTTTCAGTTTTAAGTTAACCTAAGCTCTAAAGATCTTTCAACGATCTCTTGAACAGTGGATTGGTACAACCTGTATCTGGGGAAGCATAATGTGAATTACATTCTGTCATCTTGCATAGGCTAAGGATAATTGCTTGCTACTTTTCTATGGATGTGAAGGTTCTGGATGCTTTCCATCACCCTTGCACCTGATGGTATTTGTTGTTTAGTAATTGTGGATTTCAGCCTTTGTTTTACAGCCCTCAGCATGCTTTTTTTCTTTGTAGATAAATGAAAAAAACATTGGTTTAATAGAAACATTTTCAATAATTATACACACTAATGCATGCCCTTTTGTTGTGATATTAATGATACATAACCCCCATTGAATTTGTCAGCCCCAGTCAACCATGAAGATAAACTGAGGAGCTGTGATTTTTAGCAGAACATTTTGAAATATGAGCAAACTGAAAAAAAATTACTGCTGTTACAAATCATACTTCTCTGCAGAATTGGTATAAAACTGTACTTTAATATAGCAAATCACATTGTGGATCATATGGAACATTTCTAAATGGTATCTGCATCTGTTGTGTTTTTCTGCTAGCAACACTTACTTCAGAAGTGCTTTTTTGTTGTTCATGTGTGTACTTTTAGTTTCTGTAAGTGAGCAAGGTCAAATCTTACTGCTGTTCTGGGAGCAATTTTTTTAAAAAATTGTTCATCTGCATATTTTGGTGGATGGGTAAGAAAGTCTATTGAAGTATAGAATAATAATTTAAATTATAGTGCAGTTCTTCTGTTAGGTGCTGTAGGAAACATATCCTAATAGTAAAAAGTACCCATTAAATATATTTGGGAGACTGTATCATTCCTTTGTTGAGCCCTTTTCTTTCATAGCAACACAATGTTGTACTATATTATGAGCAGCAATCCTGTACTTCTCCCCCTTGTGCTAACCTGAAATAAACCATTAACCTGTGGGGTTTTTATTGCTGTATTATTCCTGTTACTTCTCACTCCTTTGGGAGTGTCAAGCAATAACCAGGCAGTGGTACATACAAAGACTTCTGCCAAGGATTTGAATGCTAAAAATCCTGCTTTGAAATTGCCATAGTTACATGTTTTCCATAAAAGTGGACCAACAGACTTATAAACCTGAGAGAAAAACTTTTTCTGTGGGTGGCTGAAACTGTTGCTCATGTAAGGCCTCCAGGCATTACTGAATTCTGGAGACCATGATTTTGCACCAACACTGGAAGGTGTCAGGACTATTTTCCCTCCTGTCATGGTGTGCTGAAGCCACCTGACCATGTATTGCAGGCTGTCCCTCCTGTTAAGTGGTGAGTTTGAAGACAACCACACTTCTCCAATTTGTCTCTCCCCATTGTGCTTTGCAGCATGAACAGGACTCGTTTGTGATCATCGCAGTTTTGTGGATGTGCAGTCTGCTGCTTCAGGTGTCATTCCTGTAGGACCCTGAGATGAGGGAGCCCTGGCTAATCCAGGAGCTGCAAGAGACATTGTAGTCGTTTTGTTGAGCAGAGTAACAGATGGTGACCCTGTGCTAATATGTCACTTCCAGAGGTCTCATATTTATGCAACTCATTAAAATTAAAATACACATTTATGTTAGTGGAAGACCAATGAGGGAAGGATTGATGTGTCCTGAAGTCCATCTTTTCTAATAATATTTGTATTAGCATATTAAGTAGTTTACTTTTCTCTGTAAATGTTCTTTCTATAAATTTACATGAATTGAATACTCCCACGCTGTGGAGTGGCTTTTCCTGGTTTCTTTTGTTTGGTTTGTCTGCAAGCCTTTGTATCAACTCTTACGTTTGTCAGTGCAAAATCGATTTACTTTTAGGGGAAATCAGCTGGGCTAGAGGTAAGCAAGTGGGAGAAAAGTTTAATTTGGTGAGCTTTGATGAATATTGTATTGCTGTTTATGGCCTGAAGCAAACATCATTCAACTTAATAAGACTCATTCAAGTGTATCGAGTGGATGTGGTTGTTTCCTGTTTTGTTCTTTTAGAGACACACAGAGTTCAATGTGTCAAATTATATCTAAATTAAGGGCAACAGTCCTTGGAAAAAAAGTATTTTTTTCTTTGGACTTTCAAACATTTCATGGTTATCTTGCATTCATCTAGTTTTCATTTGCCTTTTGTATAAAATACTGCTTTCACCCTGGATTTCTTGGCAATTTTCTGTTACTAAATCACTACACTGAGATTAAAATCAATTCTTTAACTGAAAAATATATTTAGGTGACACTTGTTTTTTATTTTAATGCAGCCCATATTTTAAGATGAAAAAATAGTTGCTGTTTACTATATTAAAAATGCCTGATAATACCAGAGTTGGTGATGGGTAGGGGGTGTTAGTAATTGGCAAATAACATTTCAGCAGATACAAGAGTATCTATGAATTGTGAAATGAAATACTTTCTTTTTAACAAAATGACTGGACTTACTATTTCTAGGAAGAGGGAGTAATAAAAAGGGGAGGAAAAATGTATTAATAAATATAAAAGTTGTCTCTCATAAAAACATTGCTATCTTTGATTGTGTATCACAATCAATACATCAGATTTCTGTTTTCAGACTTTTTATTCATGCCATTTTATCTGACAGTTGAAATAATTCAACTAGGAAGGATGGATATATACAGATTAACTATTTGACTATGCATCAATGGAATTTCCATTTGGCTTGCTTGAAGTGCCATACTGAAAGCTTTTTCAACATTTGCTTTGAGATTCCTGACTACTTATCTGTGACAACAGGATAGTATACCTAGAACAATAGGAGATTTGAAAAAGTTTCTTGTTTTTAGTAATGTTACACTTTTTAAAGACAAAGAAAGGCCAAACACAGGCCTGTGGAAGGAAGTGGACTGTGTTAAAATGCCCAATTCAGTGAAAGATACTGTAACAACTGAAGAAAACCCATATTCTTTTAGAAATAACTGATTTTTTTTTTTTTGACATTTCCCTTGTAAAAAGTGCAGGGGGCTTCTCCATGCATGCAGGTATTCCTGGTTATTTCTTAACTATAAACATGTTTGTTCTGGAACAGCATGGCAGCTTAGATTCTTGCTAACTTCATCTGTGAAGTGAAAACAGTAGAATAAAACCGAAAGCAAATGATTTTTCTAGAGCTAGCATGTCACACAAAGAGCCATTCACAAACTCCTGTTGAGCTTTAAGTAGACTCCTGTGTCAGATCTGAGCACTAAAGAGCCTGACTTTAGATGAAGGCTCATCAGTTTTCTCCAAGCAAATGAAGCTGTTTGTATGTATTATTACTTTAGGACTGAAATATCAAATTGTTCTTTTGGGGAGAGGGAGGACAGAAATTGCACGCTCCAAATCAAGAGATTCTAGGGTGTGAAATAAACAGTGTGTTTGTTCTCAGGATATTTTTTTGCTTATCTGAAGACTTGAGCAGACTTTGTTGCAATTTATAACCATATTTTTACGTTTTGTTATTTCTATTTTGCCCTTTTCTATCTTTTCTCTCTCATTTGAAAGTGTTTCCTGTAATAAAGAAGCAACCTCACACACTGGCTTATGCATGTGATGGAAACTAATGATATACTGATACATGCAAGAAGTGTTTCTTCAGTGTCACAGAAATGTGGAAAAAAATTAAAATGACTGTTTTTTTGCTTTGATTGTCACTCCTACTAGCACTGACAAAATCTGCAGCAAGGTACATGTTGCTACTTGCAGGGCTGGAAATAAGTAGATTGTAGGGAGTAAGACTACTTGGATCTCAGGCTGGAGGAAAAAACAGCAAGGAAGTTTTGGAGGATGGTGAAGTTGAAGACCTGTGCTCATTTCCCATACCTGGAAGATAAGCAGTGACAAGGAAAGTAATGTGATCTTTTTACCACATCCTTGTGCCAGTACAGAGAGACAGGAATTAAGGAAAGAGAACACAATGGTTTTTTCCAGGCTACTACCTTAATGAAATTATTTTTGGGAATTGCAGGGTAGTAGAAATAGATTACTGTTAAGATTACCCTCACGTTACTCACCTGTATTGAAAATCCCATCCTGTAAATATAAGAAATTTATTTAGGCCTTTCTGGTGAGACCTATTTTGTAGTGTTTGCCCTAAACAGACAGATTTCCATTTGCTACATGACTTTCAATGTGACTATTTTTTTATGGAGACTATTTTACAACAAAGCTAGCAGGGTTATTTTACTCCTGAATCTTCATTTTTGAAGATTTCAAGGGTCCTTTTCAGTTCAAGTTTTCAAAACTGCTTAATATGTGGACTTTCATAGTGTGGTTTTCCATCTGTTTAACCCTCTACACAAGTTAGGTATTTCTTGAAAGGATAAGTACATACTATTTAGCTCTCTGGCTTTTATTTCTCTGGCTGAGGAATATTTTCCTTAGTGTTTCAGAAAGGAAAGACTATGTAAGAGGTGTGTTGCTCAGAAAATCAGACTTTCAGCTCAGGTAACCTTTGCTACCTCACAGGGGAATCATACATGTTTGTATCCTCCAGGTGAATGGTGAAGAAGAGCCTTGCCCCAGGGTCTCCTGTGTTAGGTGCCTTTTGAATCCCCTCCTCCTGGGAGCTGCAGAAGGGAGTTGTTGCTGCAAGGAGTGTGCAATGCTGTCAGTTCCTTCCCTGCAAATCCTGTTTCATGTCAGTGCGATGCCAGTCTTGCTCTGAAGTAGCTCCAAGTCTCCTGCAGCCTCTGTGCACCCGTGGGAGCTGTGTAGGCTGGCACGGTGTGTGCTCCACGTGGCTGCAGGCTGGCATTCCAGACCCCAGACTCTAGGCAGGGTCTTCACACTGGTTTTGCAAATAGAGCCTGGAAGGACACTCAGGGTGCTCTTCCTGCTGGCCTGCCAAAGGGCCGAGGGCTTCTGAGAAATGCTGATGGCATCGTTCCTTGCAGAGCTCTCTGAAGCCTGAACGCCTCTTTGAAACCAAACTTTCTGTTGTTTCAGATGAGGAACTTAGTGTTGCTGATTCATTTACTTTACCATTAGACAGAGTCCATTAATCAGCTCCCTGTCCTGAGGGCATGAGTGGGAAGCTGCCAGGCATGGGGACCTCTTCTCAGCTGTAGGTGCAGTCTGGTGTTGTGTGGGGATCACCATCTGCACAGAGGCTAGTCTTCGATACAAACCTCATCCCCTGCTATTTTTAATTGGATCTTGTTTAAAGTATAATATTCGTCTAGTGGGAGAGACAAAAGAGGATATTTTATTAGGTTACAGCATAAAAGTGCCATCTATCATGCTGCTCTGCTAAAATAGAATTATCAGATTTTTAATGTTCCTGTGTCTGGCCTGTCTTCTGAAACATGGTATAGTTTTATAGACCTTGTTCTTGATCATGTGGAGACTGTGTTTGGGTGGAATGAGCATTCTTTATAAATATGAGATAGACTTGAAACAATTCCACATATTAATTGTGTATTTTTATATGTGAGGCCACCCTGATTACAGACTGGAGTAGTGACGCCTTACTCATATTGCTTTTTTGTTTATCCATGTGTAAGGTTTGGGGAAAAACTAGCAATTGTAACTGGTTGTGAAAACTGATTATGATGTCTTTGCACTCAATTTACTCTACTTTCCTTCAGTTTGCTTTCATGCGGTGGCACTGTTTGTAATGGCAACTTTATTTTTGGGCTGGGTGTTGCTTTGCTAAGTTCTTAAGCTGTCTCTCTTTCCTGTTCCAAGAAGCCTGCAGTGGAGGAGGCTGGTGAGCCATGAGCATGCTGGCCCCGTGCGAGAAGTGTTTGACTTCATCTGGGGAGTCAAGGAGGTCTGGAAATAAGTGTCCTCATTTCCCCCTCTAGAACTTTAGGGCCCAACACTGTTGTGTGCTGATTCTTGAACAGTAGGAGAGGTAGGTGCGTTAGGTAGAGGCAAAACCATTGTATCTAATTGTCCTAGAATCTTGACTTGAATAAATATTTCAAAAATATTTTTAGGACTTCTTGAGTAACATCTATGTTTCTTAAAGAACTAACTGCATTTTTAACATTATTGTTAATATGATTCCTAGGTAGTGTTGGGGAAATATTGTTAACATCATTACTTATGAGCTTCTGAGGTCTAGTGTATGTTTCTTTAATTTAATTTGGATTTTCCTGACTTGGCTCATTAAAGCCCCTGAGAGAAATTTACATCAAAATTAATTATATCAATGGTTGAATTGCTTAAGTAACTCAGAGAACTCAGTTTTGAATAGGTTTGTAAGATGCTGGTTAAATAGTATGCTTGGGTTTCATAAAATGAGATGATATAAACCCTATGGATTCTCATCCAAGATGGCTTTAATAGAAGTAATGACTTCTGACAAGGACCATAGAAATACCTGCTGCACATATATTTTATAGTTGGGTTTTTTCTTTGTTTTTTCCATAAAATTTAGTTGCAGGGTATTGGAAACTGTAAAAAAATAATAAATGCAGATATTGTAATAAAATTTTATGTACAAGTACGCTTCCGTGGAAAGTGTTAATTTTTGTGAAAAGAGAAAACAAATGTAATGGAACAAGTAGTGATATTTTGCATCACCATGAAAAAAACTTCATAAAAGCTAATTCAAGTTCTATACCTGAATTTTTTTTTTTCTTTTGTTCTTCCTGCAGCCCCTTTGGTTACTTTTAGAGCATGGTCCTTGTACATTTTTCACTTAAAATAACCATAAAGCTGTAAGTTTGGGTTTTGGATTTCTATCCCTCCCCTCTCCTTTTTGTGGCAATGTAGACCTTTAAAAATATGAATTCTAGTATGCAAGATGAAGTACCTGGTTTGAAAGGCATGATACAATTACAGTTCCAGAACTTCTGGCTTTTATAGAAAGATTCCTAATCATGTCATAGAAAGCGAATATGTAAACCTTATTTGCAAAGTACTTTGATATATTTAAATGGTTTTGAAATCTTATTTAGTTATCTTATTTTTTTTGTTCCAGAAAGGGCATAAAATACAATATAATATGATTTAAAATAATGAAAAACAGAATTACTCAGAAAACAGCACATAATAGTGTTGTGGTCCTGTTATTTTATTTTACTCTGAACAGTTAAGGGCTAAGAGAACTCTTTATCACTTTGCAGGTAAGAAGAAATACTTGGTGATCCTACCATTTTTTGAGTGCAAAACTTATATTCACAGAAGGAACTGTGTCCCTTCCGCTGAATGTGCCTTGAAGTGCAGAGAAAGCATCAAAGTTCAGAGCAGCTCATTATTCCTTTTGTAATAATCAGTGTTTGCATTATGCACTGGGACTTTGCAGAAAGGCCAAGAGAGTTTGCCAGGAGGAGCGAGATGAGCAGAGATGTTGCAGAGATCTGTGTGCTGGAGGAAACCAGAGCTCTGAAGGAAACCTCTGGCTGGTCTGCAGTGTGAGAGAGTGAGGGTGAATACTGACTCTCTGGCACTTTTGCAGAACCAGAACCGACTGCTAAAATGTGAATATTGGGAACTTTGAAGCTGATCCTTCAGGTGACGGTTGCACCTGGCTGATGGATGACACACACTGTCAGAAGCTGTTACCCAGGGTTCTTTCAGGGTTTCTGTGACTCAGAAAAGGAAGCAGTGCAAAAAATTACTTTGTTGGTATAATGTTTATTATATTATGTATATATTATATGTGTTACGTTTAGATTTGAAAATACAGTGAAGTCTTTAGAACTAAATAGGGCTCTTAAGGTTGTTCCCAAGGATATCTCACATGCTGAATATTCCGGCTCATTTGAATCATATTTTGAAGTTTATGTGGATCAACTTGATACAAACTGTAGCAGGAAAAAATAGTGAAAAACTTCTTAGTTTTATAATTTGGAAGTGTTGAGTTGAAGTGCACTGCTTGAAAAGAAGAGATCTTATCAGGTCTGAACAAGTGGCATAAATAGCACTAGATCCCAGGGCCTGGGTTTAGATAATTTTCAAAATATTTGTATAAAATATTTGTATTATAAATGTATATTTAATTTTGGCTTAAAGACCCTAAGCTGAAAGACTGTATGAGTGATTTAGGATGTCCTTGAGCTGCAGGTCTTGAGACAACAGAGACAGGAAATATTTTTGCCCTGTTCTTATGGCATCTGCTGTTGAAGGTTGTTAGAAGCAGAATACTGGAATGGGTGGATCCAGGATATCAGTGTGTTTGTTTTTTTTTGTGTATGTGTTGTGGGGGTTTTAAAAACTTACTTAGTAAATGCCTGATTTTCTAGAAACGTTTGAGAATTGCTTTTCCACATGGACCTATCTTTAATATACATAGAAGGTATCAGTGGACTTATCTGCTCAAATGTCAAAATGGCCTGCTGCTGAATGCTATAAAACAGTTAATTTGTTTTAATAGCATTTTTATGTGCATGCTGTCAAGGGATGTGATTTCATGACCAAACAGTATGGATCCCTCTGGATGGCTTTAGGAAGTAAGGATGCTCAGAGGAACCCATTGAAGACAAGTGTCACTTTGACAGCTGCTGACTGCAGCACGAGTGGTGGGGGCTGCCTGGCTCCTCCCTTGACATTGGCCTCAAACCAGATTGGATGTGTCTTTAAAACTGTAGTAAGTACAATTTTCAGCTCAATTTTTCTCTCACTAGTATACTGGGAGAGATGGCATCTCACTGATTTTCACTTTGTGGTTTTTACTACCACTCAAGTGTGCAGGAAAAGTAATCTGCATTTTCTTCACTGTTGCTCCATTGTTCTATATTTTTCAATTATTATGCAGAGTAGATTATGCTGTCTAATTATAGGTGAGCCTAGTAAAGTAGGCAGTCTCTGTATGGGGAACATTTCAGCCATGGTATTTGTTGTCGGCTTGTTTTTAAAGTGCAGCAGGAAAGAGGTTTGAAAGGTGAATGCTTTCATTTGGTGCTTCTGGGTTTATCTGTCATATCACAAATCTTGCTAGCTGTGAATTTACTGTGCACTGAAATGACATTACCTGGTTGATTTAGTGCATATAATTTAAGATATTAAAGTGATATTAATATTTTTTCAATAATTGCTCTCTCATTTATCAGTATTTTGATTAATAAAAATTAATATCCTGCATCTTCCTAATGGAATAATTAGAGTGTTTCAACACAGCAAAAAGAAATCCAACTCAAACCTATTTCAGCAAGAAGATAACCTAATTTTCCCACAAAAGCCTATAAAAGTAGGGGAAACATTTTCCCTTCCCATTTCCATTTCTAGCTTGTCTTCTGAACATCAGGCTAATAACTTCTTGCCATGTTCAGAATATTTCATTTGAGTTCTGACAGTAATAACCATGTTTTATTTGGCTGTCAGGGGCCCTGTAAGATGGAAAGATAATGTGTTCATTCTCTGTCCAGTGGGAAGAAAATACATTGACTGTCTAAAATAATATGAGAAGAATGAGAGCTAGTTAAGTTGATTTTAGGGAAAATAAAAGCAATATATATATTTTCACTGGTACGTTGCAAGCTGTTGGTTAGATGGACGTGGGTAATTTCTTGGGGTTTCTATAAAACAAACCAGAAGAAATACAGCCATGTCTCTTTGCAAACACAGACCCCACTTGTTCTGGAGGTGCCATCACTTTGAGATGCTGCCCTGTTTCCTCTACTTTGAAGTTTGAATCTTTTCTTGTCCTTGTGATAGAAGACTCAAACTACTGCAAAGTCTGCAGTGAAATATAGCCTTTAACAGGGAAATACAATTCCTGGGATATCTGGTTTAGCAAAACTGACTCGAGGAGTTCTGCTTCAAGGGATGTGGCTACATTTCCATCATGGTCACAGCACTGCAGCAGTAAGGCAGATGTGTCCTCAGCACTTGCTGGGTTGTGGCACATGGAGAATACAGTCTGTGTTTGCTTACTCTAATTTTAATTTTGTTTGCTTGTTGTCCAGTTGCTGAAAGTCAGAATATGTTCCTGATTTCTTGCCTGGTGGCAGTGATGTGAGGAAAGGAATTGCTACCCATACATATACATATACATATACATGTACATGTACATGTACATGCACATATACATATACATGTACATTATATATATATATATATATATATATATAGCTTATCCACTACCAGCTGCCTGAATATGTTCTCCACTTCAGGTACATAATTAGTCTAATACTGTAGACTGTAAGTATGTCTTTAATGTAAAGTAACTTGTACATGTGATTTTAAAGTGCTTGAAAAGATTCATATTTCACAAGGACACAGTAGGTGGATCATTAAAAATGGACAGACAAATCTGGAATCCTAAATCTAAAGAGACACCTGCTTTTGCAGTCCCTTATGTCTCCCAAAGCTGCTGTGGCGGCAGCTCTGCCCTAGTTAAGATAAGAAATTCATTCCTGGTTGATTGCCAGACTGGAAGTGTGTGGGGTATTCCACTAAGGAAGGCAGAGTTATACTTGGTTGCATTACTGGGTGGTATCTACAATGACCTTCAAACAAAACTTGGGCTGTGTTCTTTTTAAGTGCCTGTGAGGGGCAGTTTCAGCCAAGAGTTGCACAGGGCTCAGTGGCTAAAAATCAAATCATCACTTTATTTTCTGCTTGCAGACAATTTCAGAGAAACTGAGGCAGGCACCCCCTTATTATTTTCAGCTCTCGTCTAGACTGCATGTCATTCCTGAGGGTTAGCACTGCTGTGGGCCACACTAGGACCTGCAGGCAAGCAGGGATTATGGTTACAAATGTCATGTAGGTGGCTTTGGGGATTATGAGTACCTTGATCAGGAGTCTTTTTCTAACTTGCTTTCAGGGTTTTAATTAAAATGATGCTGTAGCTTTCCACGGCCCTTTGTGTGACACCAATAAACACTTGACTGATTGCCTGTCTGACTAATTCAGCTGGGCACTTGTCAAAATAATCTAAGATTTTTTCATATATACAAGAGTAAAGATGTCTGACCATCCAAATTTTTGTCTCTAGCCAATGCATTTTTTTAGTTGAGCACAGTCAACTTTTATTAGTTTGCTGAGTCAAAGATGTGAAAATGACCATCACATCATTTTGATTGTTTGAATTACTCCTTAAAAATAAAAATCAGATCATGAAATGGATGGTGGTATGAGCACTTTGTAACCTTTTGTTTCTTGCTTTGAGATTAGGCTTAAAACATAAGCCTTTGTCTGGAAAGCAACTAGTGAGTACTGTATTAACAGCCATGTCAGTCTCATAAAAACTACATTTTTGTAGCCTGTTTGTCAGTTGTTCCTTGATTTAAGCCATGTGGTTAAGACGATGCACAGCATGCAAAGCTACTATAGTTATTCCTCTTTGAACATAGATTCTGTGGATTTATCCTTAAATGTTGTAAATGATATTTGGTGGCAGTTCTCATATTTGTTAATATCTAATAGTTTAATAATTGGAAGTACAACTCCTAAGTGGAATTCTACAGTATTCTTTTTTATAATAATTATTTTTTTCTCTCTACTCTCATATATCTTTGCAATTGAGTATCACAGATGGGTACTTATTTTTCTTAATTTTAAGCATTGAAAATGTGCTAAAGTTAAACTGTATCCTCATGTCTGCAGTGCAGTGAAAGATAGCTACACCCTCCAGAGAGCCATTCAGCATCAGGCACACTGAATTCCTGCTGGTATGCAGAAACTGGTTTCTCAAAACAAGAATCTAAAGTTGATATCTGAAATTATGCAATGCTTCTCCAGGAAAAAATACTACTGAAGTAAATTTTTTTTATGGTTTAATACTAAGGTCAATTTGCAAAATTAAATGTGCTGCTTGACAGGATCTAAATAGAATGAGCTGAGTGCGTAGGAGACTCTTTGGTGCCCAGGTTGTAGGAAGTGTGTCTGGCTGCTGAATAGGTCCCAAGCAATGTAGTACTTGGTGCTCCTTTATGGTAGCTGTTCTGCTAGCAGCCATGCAAAATCCCAGACTTTGGGGTATCAGAGAAACATTTTCCAGAATATATGTGCAAAGTCAGTACTATGGGTTTAGCTGGCATTGGTGACTGGGTTCTGGCAGCAGTGACTGAAGTGCCTCGGTGAAGCAGTATAGCCTGAATATAGTTACAGCTTGTATCTTTAAAGCATCTTCTAGTTTGTAACCACCAGTATTGGTGCCTACTGCAAGTAAATGACTTAAATAAAACAGAATGTAAAAATTACGCATAGTCTTCATTTTCTTATTTGGTGAATTAGACCTGGAGAAGGAGGTGTGAGGAGAAGCATACAAAGGATGTCTATAACCAACAGAAGCCCATGGTTTTAACAGGTGGCCCTGCCCTTTTTCTAGCTGTGGTGCCTCTGCAGGTGCTGATGTTGGCCAGCTCTCCTTACACTGTTTTGGAAGGGTCCAGATGCTTTTGGAATCAGTGCACAAATCTCTACACAGTGGAATTGTGTGAGTGTCCTGCCCTTCCCTGGGCAGTCAGGAAGGTCCTGTGTGGCTAAGACCAAGCCAACAGCTGTGGCCTGTTTGCACATGTATTTTCTCAGACCAGAAGTTACCTGGTAGGCTCTGTACTGCCCACGGGCTCCCTTCTCCAAGAGAGTTGCCCCATCCTCAGCTTCAGGGGTTATGGTGGAAGGATCTGCAGTTCTGGATTTTTAACCAACCAAGTCTCAGGTTTTGGGTAGCACAGCATGATACATTGATCTGAAATTTTTAATTCTAAAGTTGGTCACTGGTCTTAAATTATTTTTTTTTACCAAAGGGGTCAGAAAATGACACATGATCCAAGCTGGTTCCTTCCCTGTCCTCTGCAGGGAAACCTTGAAGGAGGAATTTAGGAAGCTGGTCTCTATCAGCTCAGTTTGAACTGTTTCTACCTGACAGACTTGTGTGCAAGACATACTGGACTTTGAGTGAACCTCTTAGAAAAACAAACCCTATTCCTAGTTTGATGTTATAAAGTAAAAAAATTGGGTCGAATGTGTGTTTCTGATGAGAATTAATCACAGCTTGAGTGCCTTAGTTGAATGATTTTTTAAAGTTATGTAGGCATGGGGTTTTTTGTTGGTTTTTGGTTTAGGATTTTTTTCATTCTCCTGTATTACTAGATTTCTAGGATCAAAGCGAACATGGTGAAAAGGCAAGCATGCTGTTAAATCAGTATAGTTTTATTTTATGGAATTTAGAAACTGTTCTAACAGTTCAAATTCAGGGCTTTCTCACAGGAAGTGTTTGCTGGAAGGTGAATGGAAAAGTACATTGGATCAGCAAAGTGTAAATTAGATTCCAGTGTACTTCCAATGCAATATTCAGAGTAGCCTATATTGAACTGTTCATTGCTTTTGCTCACAACTCTCAGAAGTTTTTTTGGTTTTTTTGGAGGGGCTTGGTGAGTGATCCAAGCTGTTCTGTGCTTTTGAAAGCTTAGCGTGCTTTGCATTTCTTCACCCACCTTTCCCTGTGGTTTTCCACTTCTGTGCAGTTGGCTGAGGGGGAGCAACCTCCTCCTTATACAAACATTATACATGTCCTTCTGGGCTGGGCATGTACCATGGTCCCTGTGCTGGGAAGCATGGAATGTCAAGGTGCATTGTGTGAATCCAGAATGCAGGACATGCATCCAGAAGACGTGACATGCACAGTATTCTTGCTTGAAAGAGGAATGCAAAACACTGAATTGAGTTCTTAGAAGCACTTATCCTCTTGAACACCTGGTGCTTCAGCTCTGCAGTGATTCACACCAGGGCCACAGTTTCTTCTCCAACTTATGGGTAGGTTCACCTGCTGGTCCATGACTGTAGGTATTTGGATACTTAGAAAGTTCCTTTACTCATGAGTTTTAGGGATGGGACTGGAGTGAAATGAGCATGTAAATAGCTCCAAGTGGAACTAAAATTTACTTGTGGGAAGGATTTTTGGAAAACCAAAATGATGATGCTCAGTTGTTTTCTCAAAGGATGCTTCACATACCAAAGCCATGATTGGATCCTCATGGCATTTTCAGGATACAATTTGCTAAATTAGAACTGAAGGAATATAGCTGGTAACAGGCCCAAAATAAACTCATAAACTAAACTTTCTTAATGCAAGGCAACAGATAAAGAATGAACAGAAATATGTATAAAGATTGCAGCTTTCTGACAGTGATGGGAGAATGAGGGGAGATTGGGCACGGTACTGCTACTGGAGGCAGTACTTCTGAAGTAGCTTCAGAAGAAGCAACTGTTGTTGTGCCTGCTCCTCAGCACACTTCTTGAATTTCTGTTGTGAGGGCTGCTGAATCCCACCATGAAGGGGTGGGGGAGGCTGCTTTGTATGTGCTAGCTCTGAGGTACATCACTGTTACCTATTCTCTGCTGGTAGCATGTGTGAACAAGAATCATGTGCTTTATTTCCAGCACTTCATCCACTGTGCATTCCTTCTGTGCATTCCTTTCTGTCCTAAAACCTCCACTCCTGTATCCCACATTGTGAGTCTTCCCTTTGCCTTGGCATCACTGCCTGTGCTGCTGCCTCCTGCTCCCACCCTGAAGGCCCTTGTTACCTTTTAATGCTGCCAACACACATGCTTTCCAGAGGAAAAGTGCATTACCTGTCCACTGGCTGATGCAGGGAGCCATGATACAGCTGTGTTTTATATGAATGCTTACACGATTTTTCCCTTACATAAATGCACAAACATTTATTCTCCACTCACCTTTGAGAAGCATCAAGGCATCTGAGATCATAAAATATCTGTATTGGACAACGTTAAACTAACAATGCCTGTTACACTGTATTTCAGTACAGTGTAACTTCTCTTTCCTCTCTAGTTTGTTGTTTGCTTCTTTTCCTTCTCTTTTCCTCCTATCTCTTCATGATGTCTGAATGTGCAAGAATGGTGGAGACAGTCTGGGTGGTGTTTGCATTTCCCATCTCAGAAATATCTGTACCAGAACATCCAAAGTAGATGTTTAGTGGGTGTAAAAAGTGAGTCCATCTTTGGAGCTCAGTGAAATAATGGCATCCTAAAATTTTCTTCTTGTTGTTACTGAGGTTAGTTTTGAAATGCAATTGTGGTTGGCAGCACGTGCAGGTGGACTGGGCTGGGGGATGTGCAGCCCTTCTGCTCTTTGCCTTTTGATCTTGCTTTGCTCACTGCCAGGCTGAGGGAGCATTTGTGGGAATTGGCATGTAGTGGGAACCACATTTTCTTTTTATATGATTTCTAAGGGAATTTAAAATTTCAGTTTTTTTACATGTTAGCTGGGGCAAATGCCTCTGCATGTCATGGTACTAGCACAGTGATCTGACAGATTTACATTTGTTTGCATTTTTAGGCAGCTGCACTAGTCCACCTCTGAGGACAAATCTCCTTTTCTTCTGCATTAGTTATTTTGGTATTAAATGTAACATGGAAATACTGCATATTTTAAACTTGAGGATTTATCACTTGGAGTTTTAAGGGACTTAGCACAGGTCAAGTACTCTTTGTAAACTAACATAGTTTAAAATTTTAATTTAGATCAGCTTAAGGACAAAATGCTTTATCAGTGATCTGTAAATTGTATTGGCTACAATTCAAAATGCTAAAAAAATTCTTTTTTCGAGCCATTTGCCACTTCTCATAAGGAATTTGATAATGATTATGGGTATGAAAAGGCAATGCATTGCCTCTGTTCATTGTACAGCCTCAAGCCAGTGCTTTCAAATATGTGTGCCTAAAGTTTGTTCTAACCAAAGTGTATTTCAGTACCCTGTGGTGGTTTCTGAGGAAGATGTTACAGCCATTCTTTCTGAAAGTTGGATCACTTTTAAGGGCCTTGCCTGATCTTCAAACCAGTCAGGTCAAGAGTGGTTGGCATTGTAGAAAATAAGAACATATAAGGAAATTACAGTTGCTGTCCTCAAATTATTGTAATATATTGAGTGTACATATACACACATGGGCACACAGAGCAGAATACCTATGGGGGTAGTTCACTCTTTTTCCAGGGGCTGGTCCATGAGCTGCCGGTTTGTGCACTGGTAGTGCTGGAGCTTCACGACGAGGAGACTTCCCTCCTCTTCCCCCCACTTCTGGCAGCCGAATCTTCTGCTATTTTTCTTGCTCATCTGCTCCATCAGATGTGCATGGCCTGCACACTGCCTCTCTCACACTCTGTATGCTTTGCATTTTTGCGTTATATCCCATTTTGCTCTGCGTTCTCCCTAAGACGTTTGAGGTTCCCATCTCAGAAATTCCTGCCAAATTCTGATCTCAGCATCTGTTCCTGACATTATCCAGATGCTCTAATTCTGGGGCCTTTAAAACCATGACTTTTCTGATTCTGTTTTTCTCTGAAACCCAAGTAACCTGAAGCACAGATATGATCATGAAAGTGTTAATCTAATTGTTAAACAATACAGTCGTTTTGGAAAGGACACTTTTGACCACAAGAGTTTTTGCAATTGCTGGTATGTGCTGAATGTAAATTAATCCATTGTGCCTGGGATAAGGTTACTTTTGCGTAGCTGTGGCTAGATGGAGCTGTCAGAATGCGTAACGCAGTTTGATTTATGTGCAAAGGCTACACGTGTTAGACTTTCCTGGTATGTGCTATTCAT
Source organism: Acrocephalus scirpaceus scirpaceus (assembly GCA_910950805.1). Classification (NCBI taxonomy): domain Eukaryota; kingdom Metazoa; phylum Chordata; class Aves; order Passeriformes; family Sylviidae; genus Acrocephalus; species Acrocephalus scirpaceus. The sequence goes on along the minus strand of OU383773.1, from coordinate 140,163,672 downwards.
TTTACCTACTGTGGGTTCAATGGTGATACCCTTTTACTGTTTTAGCATAGGTGATATAATGTTTAGTAATTATTTTGGAAAGTAGAGAAATCATTTGGGATACAACAATTAGGCACAGAGACTTAAATATGGCTTGCTTTCAGTTAGGGGCAACATTATCCTAAAGCAAGGACATTTGAAACAGCAATGAATGCATAAATGTTTCTGATTAAACATGTATTTTTTTGTTTTAGTGTAGGCAAAGTTCTTTTAATAAGTGACTGGTCTCCAGTGAGGCAGGTAATTTAAAAGTGGTCTTGCACATGAGAAAAGGTGACCCCTAATGAAAAGTATAAAAACTATTCTCTTTAGAAGCCATGCTGTCTCTCATTTTCAGTCTTTGCCTTTTAATAATAATTGCTAAGATGTTTTAATTAAAAGCAGATCTGGGAGGTATTATCTGCTTCCTCTGTTTAGTCCTTTTAAATGTTAATCACTTTTGACAGCATAATTTACCCAGCTACCTGTGTTAGCCTTATGCAATGTATCTGCTTTGTGTGGCACCAAAATACAAACTGCACCCCAAAAAGACTTTCTAAGAATTCATATAATTGCAAAGATTAAATGTGGCAGGAGAAATACAAAGTAAGAAGAATTAAATGAAGATTTAATGAGACAGTCAGAAAAGCTATTTCAAGATGGCTGGAGCTTCCCAAGAAATTATTCTTTCGTGAGAGGTAACCAGATTGAATTCACTTCTGTTTCTGCTGAAAGACATTTAGAGAGCAGTGGAAGGTAGGAGGCAAGATTGGAGCTTGTGGACAGTTATATCAAGCAGGATTGTTAGGTGCACACAGAAGAACATGAAAATAAAGAGAGAAGATAAGAAAAGATCTTGCCTCCTCCCCCCAAAATGGCAACCTTTAGCTTATAATTGTAAAAATTAAAGGAAACTATAAATTAATCAGAAGAATTTATTTTTTCTGTAGGTTATAAATAAATAATCTTTTGCTACGAGTCAAACAGTTTGTTTTGTGTGATGTTTTTGAATGGAGACTTTAGCAATCAGATTCCACACACTCTTTAACCTTGTGCAAAATTTAATGAAAAACAGAGTTACTACTGAATATACTGTTTTGCCAGCTCGACAAAAGATGTTAAGTTCTGCATATTTTTGCATAATAAAGATGAGTGTTGACAGTGTAATGATCCATTTGGCACAGATAAAATCATGAATGATTTTAATAACCTTACAACAATATTTTAAGTCACTATGAAATACAGACACTTCAACCAGGGACAGGCCTGCTGGCCTGGTATGAGATGTCAGCTGCTTTTATAACCTTAATTTTTCCAGGAGAGAATAGAGGAGAATATAGGCTAGATGGGCCCTGAGGAGATGGGAAAACATTAGGGGACCTACAAAATGGAAGGGATCTGTTTTGAGATTTTCATTGCAGTCCTTGTCCACAAGTTGAAGCTGATGGGTTTTGGCAATGCTTGTGTCTCCTTCCCTAGGCTGCACTACACTTTTATTACGTGTTGAAAAATGCATTTTATGGATATGGGGTGAGTCAAGGTAAAATGTAAGAATGATAGTCTGGTCCCAAGTTTGGTAGCTTGAAATGATGGTGCATACAACTGTAATTTCTCTTTTGGGTATTCTTTTTTTTTTTTTTTAAACAAGTTTTTTGTATTCATCCAGGTGATGTAGTTGCATTGGTCTCAGTTCCACTGTGATTTAGGGGATTAATTTTCAAAATTAGTCCTGAAAGTAAGTCTGGAGTCTTTCAAGTCTTTAGTTATAATGCACTACATCCCTATGTAAAGAAGTAGCACTGCAACTTGGAGATTTCTGCAACAAGTAATCAAGACTCACAGACTGATGCAAAATTATTGTTAGAGTAATATCAGAGATGTGCTTTAGTGGTCATTCCTGCATTTCAAAGAAAGAAAAGCACTTGAACTACCAGTGAATATGTTTTCGAGATGGATATGATGATATTAACCTGCTAGTTTCCTACTGAGGTTCTCTCTTCTTACTCTCTTATTTCTTCCTGCTGCTTTTTTTTCCTGTTTATGTTCATAAGGACTGAAGAGGACAGATTCTAAAAGTTGACTGGTGGCTTTTAAAAGCAGAGTCTCAGAAATACCTGGGCATCTGATTTCTAGCAATTTTATGGGGAGAAAATACATGGGATGCCCTTCTACAACCTTATCTGCCAAAATACTGTTGAAAAAGTGGTTCCAGGACATTTTGAAAATGGTTTTGGCATTGGGAGCCCAGGTTTTAGTGAATGTCCCTGGGGCTGTGCTACTGAGTCATTAAACATGGTATTTTGTGGGAAATAAACTAGCGTGTGGTAGATGGAATTCCACCTGGATGTGGATGAACCAGGCTTTTTGAAATACATAACAGAGATCACTGTAATCTTCTTAGCTGTAGAAAACCTAAAGGTGTTTAGGAAGATTCTCTCCTTTTCTGGACTATCAAATGTTATCTAAGGAGTGTGTTTTGCTTAAGAGCAGAGCTCCGTATTTGGCATAGGTTCACATAATAACTGTAGTGAGTCAACATCCTATGTCTGGGGATTGCCTCAGGATGGGACAGCCTCCATGGATCTCCTGGCATGTGTCATTTAAAATCAGCCCAGTGCTGTTGGAAGCTACCTTTTCTTCTTAATTTTGTAAGGATAGCCCTAATGTAAGTTAAGTTGCAGTGTTTTCACTATTGTTACTTGTTAAATTAATAAAAACTGTTAGTCATGAGGGAACAAGCAATCATTTGCATTTAGGATATTTTAGAACCTTGTTTGAAGAAGGGAGGCAAGAATTATTGTCTAATGTGCTGGTTATTTTTGTCATTATACACAAAATGAAGAATACTGTTATTGTTATCTTAAATGTCAGAGTTAATTGATTCTCTCTGATTTTTTTTTTTAAGTCTAGATAATGAAGTTAGTTTAAAAAAAGCACCATATCTCGTTGTTTTTCAGACCTCTGAAAAGTTTGGGGGGTGGGAAGGGGATGTGTTATACAAAAGGCAAAAGGCACACAGTTTTACCTTTTGAACAGACCTTGACGTTTATTTAAAATAAGCCTAATTTAATCGGTATTGTATTGCACACTGAAGATAATTTAGGCTAGTGTCAAGGACAAGTGTTATCTATTCCTTTGTTGTAGTGAGGTATTGAAATAATGAGTGGAACAGAAGGGAATCAGAAAATGTTTGAAGTTTTTCATCTGTGTCTCTAGATGGGTATTTTTAATCACATTCTCTTGGCTTTTGCATGCAAATTACACTGAACAGCACACACTATATAAAATGAAGAGCTGTATTTTACAAAGTCTATTTTCTTGAAGTTTAATAAGCTTGCAAAGATTGTCCTGTGCTTTAACTAACTAGTTACCTTTTTGTACCTCAGCTGAAATTAAAATCTTAGAATTTAATGCTGCTGTTTTGATCCTGTAGCAAAGGAATGGGAAGCCTGGTCTTTTTTTGGAGGTTTCTGAAACCATTTCTTTCTTGATACTCAATGACTGCAGCTCTCAATGACAGATGAGAAAACTGTTAAGATTTAATACATTTTTATTTCAGCAATATATCTTGCTATGTGACACCAGCCCCTCTAATAACCCAGTGTCTGGATTACTTACTGCATAGCGTCACTGCTTAACTGCTGACCTCTGTGGCAGAAATAAAATACTGAACTCCTGTATGGTCTGTGCTTTTGACTTGGAAATCTGCAGACCTGCAGAGTCATCCCATACCACAAGCTCGGCTGCATGAAGTACAGTCAGGGTATCCTTTTGAGCCTTGTCCTGTAAGAAGGCAGAATTTCATAGTGTGCTCTGAAAGTGTGAAGCTGTTTGGAAAGTAATACTGACATCATTGTCCTCAGTGTGGTTCACGTGTACTCATTTGTGCTGAGGAGTCAAATATGGAGGAGATGAAATTGGCTTATTCACATGCTCAGATGTGCCCCAACTACTTCACAAACTCAGCACTCTCTCTTCTGAAACCATGTTTTCTTCATGCACCACTTTAAAGCCAGGCTGGATATAATTTTTTCCAGTTTCTTTTCTAAATGAGCTAAGGAGATACCATGGTAAATCACATATTGTGGTAATTTTGCAGAATATGTCTTTAGCCGTGAAAAAGAACACTGTTGGTACAAAAGGATTTTGGAAGAAATCTTTCCTGTATAAATTGAGGATTTAAGGAAATAACAGGGCGGCATATACAGAAAAGTATTATATATGCTTTCAAAGGAAGAGTTGGTGAAGAAACAACCCATTAAAAAATACCATGATAAAAACCTTCTGATTGAAAAACTGTCCTATTTAGGCAGAGATATTTTCTTCAGCTGTTCTCATAGCCCAAGCAAGCTTGGATTTAAGCATTTTTGTATCTGTCATACAGAGGGCTTGTAACAATTGTGGGAAGGAAACTTCTCTCTAAGCATATCATCTTAATTTTTGCTGAGAAGCATAAAAGAAAACCAAAATTGTTTAAAAGGAATTGAGATGATGTTCTCTCTTCTTGCACTCTTAACCATAGTTCTGCTTTTAGTTGGAAGCTGGGAAATGTCTTTACCCCATAATCTTAACCAGACCAGTTCTGCAGCATTTCTCATGTTTGGACTCCCATGGCTGACCCCATCCTCCGCGAGATCAGGGTGCAGCAAGGGCAGTGCCCACCCTTGCAGCAGGGTTTATCTTAGCAGCTGTGGGTACCAGTGCTGATGAATGCGTTTGCTGAGAGGGCTGGGCTCAGTAGCTGGTTGCAAGAGCTTGTGGAGCGTTCCTTAGCATGGTTACAGTTAAGAGCAGAAATGCAGCATTCAGAAGCATGATATAAAGTAACAAACTGAGGCTTCCAGACCTGTTCCTGGCCAGGTGAGCATGCCCTGCTGAAGAGAAACTCACCTCCTGGCTCCTGTCCTTCTCCCTGTTCTGTCAGCTTCATGAAATGTGGGGCGTTTCTGGGTTGTCTGTCTGTAAGAGCTGACCAATGCGGATGTCTTTGTAAGTTAGCTGCTCATGAAGACCAAGATCCAGCCCTGGTGTTAGACTTGCTGTGTTCATGCAGTAGGTTTAGCCAGGTAAGCACGTCAGAAGGGCTTTGCAGGATAATCTTCGTGTGTTCTGTCTATCCTTGTGTCTGTCTGTCAGTCTGTATGCTGGTGGTTCAGCTCTTGGACAGTGCATTATATGTAGAAGTGGTACAAGTCAAGGGATAAGGTCATGGAGAACCAAATGCAGCCAACCAAGCAGGCAACTCAGTGTCAGCTACTGCTGATAGTCCTTGTAATAATTTTAACTCTCTTCAGTTATAGTCTTATTTCTTTGTCTAATCCTCAGCCTGATTTACACCACGGAGGTCAGGTCAAGAGCAATTCAGACAGAATACACACAAATTACTTTTTCAGGGTGCCACAGTCATGCTTGCTTTTAGACTGTTGCTCAGCAATAAGGGGGAGAAGAGAAAAATATTTTAAATATACATAATACAAAATTAATATTTTAAATATTTTAACATTTTAAATATATTTAAAATATTTTAATAGCATGGGAACTTGGAGGATAGTACCTAAAACTGCATTTAATTCCTACTGGGAGAGGATTAGATTGCAATTTAATATTGATTCTAGAATTTCTCAGATCAAAGTGCCATGGGAAATGAATAATCTAAAGTGATATTTTAATAAAAAGCTTGTATATTTACTTCAGAATCATTTCTTAGATTTAAAGAATCATGAAAGCATAAGATTTAAAAACTACCTGTAAAATTAAAGTATCCTTGAAATCAATAGATGAGTTTTGATCTTGCAGATATGATTTAACTGGTGTGTTATGTTGAGCTTTGAAAGCGAGGGATGCTTACTTAGTCAGCAGATTTGGGAACGACTCTCACTGAGACTTATGATGTATTTTCTAGCACAGGTTATTTTGTCTCGTGGGGTTTTGAGGGGGTGAATTACATTCAGCACAGGTAAATGCAGAGTCCTGCATGTGGGCTGGAATAACCCCTCTCAGCAGTATGAACTGGGAGGTTGCTTCCTGTAGGGACAGACCTGGTGGAGAACCTGATGAATGTGGGTCAGCAGTGCCGTCGTGATAAAGATGACCAGCTCCACCCTGGGCTATATGAACAAGTCTGTAGCCAGCAGGCTCAGGGCAGTGACTGCACCTGAGCTGGCAATGTGCCCTCACAGCCCGGAAAGCCAGCCACATCCTGGGCTGCATCCAAAGCCCTGTGGGCAGCAAGGTGAGGGAGGGGATTCTGTCCCTCTGCTCTGTTCTGGTGAGACCTGTCTGCCGTGCTGCATCCAGCCCTGGGGTCCCAGCACAGGAGGGGCATTGACCTGTTGGAGTGACACCACCAAGATGATTAGAGGGGTGAAGGAACACCTCTTCTATGAGCAAAGGCTGAGAGAATTGGGGTTGTTCAGCCTGGAGAAGGCTTCAGGGCGACCTAATTGCAGCCTTTCAGTACCTGAAGGCAACCCACAAGAAAGAGGGAGAAGGATTTTTTACAAGGACATGCAGTTACAGGGTAAGGAGGAATGGATTCAAACTGAGAGTAGGTTTAGATTACACATGAGGAAAAAATTCTTTACTTTGAGGGTGGTCAGGCACTGAAGCAGAGAAGCTGTGAATGCCCCATCCCTGGGAGTGCTCAAGGCCTGGTTGGATGGAGCTCTAGTGAAGGGTGCCCTGCCAATAGCAGAGGGATTGGAACTGGATGATCTTTAAGGTCCCTTTTAACCCAGATAATTCTGTGATTCTGTGGTTATTTCTCTCTGCTTCTCTAATATTTTGGCCTTCTCAATACAAGGAAGACATTACAGTGAATGCCCAGCTGGAGGCCGTCAGGGTGAATTAGCAGGCTGGAAGCTGTCACAGGGCAAAGGGGACCTTCAGGGTGCTCTGTGACCGTGTGGCTCCCTAAGGCACAACAGTCTTGATGTAACTGCACTCTGTCAGGGGTGTTGAAGATGGAACTGGACTTTTCACTGAGGTGCACAGGAGTAGTGTAAGGGACAACAGACACATTGTAACAAGGGAAGTTTCAACTCCATATAGGGAAAAGGATCAAGAGGGCTAAATGCTGGGAGGGCCTAGAGAGCTTGCGGACTGTCCATACTTCAGGTTTTTAAAAAATGCAACTGGATGTGGCTCTGAGCAGCCTCCTCTCACTGACCCTGGTTTGAACAAGGGCTAGTTGATCTCCAGAGGTCTCTTCCAGTTCAGTTTATTCTATGATTCTGTATGAGCTTACACTTCTGTATAATCCACTGAAAATCGAATACAAAGTATTAATACAATGGGGGAATGTGACCCTTTAAATGTCCTTATTTTTCCAAAAGCTATAATACAGAAAAGTTATTGTGAAAAGTTCTTTGTTTGGCTCCCTTCCAGCTACTTTACTTTGAGAAGTTTTATGAAAAGTTCTGATTTCATGGCTGAAGTGATAAATTAGGACAGGTAATGATTTTCTTGAAATTATAGAGGTTTATTTGTTTTGTTACAGTTTGTCCTAAATTGAAATGGTGCTTGCCCTTTTTCTCCTTTTAAAGTGCTGAGCGATGTCTGAGTCTGTAGAGGGGATGCTCAGGTTGCACATCACATCCAGCACAGAATGATTCTTAGATGCTGCTATTTTGCTAATTGATTTTTTTTTTTTTGGTAATATCTGTGGGCAGTAGTGTATTATTGTGAAAATACCTATTCTGTATTTTCTCTTACTAGCTCATTGAAACAGTAGTTATATTAAATGGGTTTTTAATGAGCCATGTAGAAAAGTGAAGCTCAAGGAATAATAAGAATTTGGGTCTGCCGTGGGGCTAATAAAGTCAGTTCAGTCATAGAAAACCTATAAATTGATTTTGTATTTAGTTTCTTTCATTTCTAAATAATAATTGGCTAGTCCCTTGCTAGAGATTTTCCTGAATTTATGTTTTTTTTTTTCTCTCACACTCATCTGTTCATTCACAAGCAACTTGTGTTTTGGGATGTTATGGAGTCTAAGGTGCCATTAGCTGAAATTTGATTTACTGCTGGGCCATATTAAACAACTACTCCTTAGTTCTGCATTGTAACATGGACTGAGTAATACATAGACTGCTTTGGGTATAAGTGGTTTTTGCCAACCCTCATGAGTTGCTAGAGAGCTGTGCTTATATTCTGTTGCTGTCTCCCTCATTTGTGCTGGTTGCTGTGTAGTCAGTTCTGTTAGTGCCTTGCTAGTTCACTCTATAGTCTTGCTTGAGACTGGAAATGCTTTTTGCTGAAGAAAGGATGCCAGTGATGTTCGTGTTTAAATTTTTTGCCAGCCTTTTCCATGTCCTCTTTCCAATGACTGGCTGCACACATCTGAAAGTGTATGGCCATGCCATGAGAAGGGTTGAAATCTCCCTTATCAGCAGCCCATGGCTGTCACAGTGAATGCAGACAGAGACCTACACAGTGGGACTGCAGGACAGGGCTGGGCTTAACGCTCTGGCATCAGATGTTAAAGGAAATGCTTGAAGTAGCTACTTTAGAGGAAGATATTTTCACAAGGCTAATTTAGATTTTAGAGTCTCATTTGAACCATCAAAATCTATTTTCAAGGACCATAAGGCCCCTGTGAAAAGGTTCAGTTATTAAGGGTAAACTGAGAACCAGAATCTTTGACAGCATTGGTGCCTCACCAGAGGTGTGTGGTTGAGCTGCTCCATCATTTGGGGCTGTCTCAGAAGATCTATGCTCTCTGTTCTCCTGCAGCCAGAAAAATGATGTCTTGTGTGAAAGGCAGGGTTGTCCATGGATGGCCATCCTGCAGGAGAAGCTGTGCAGCATAAATGCCAGAAGACCATAGCAGCTGTTGGAAGGGAAGACCACATCTGGAAGTTGTATAGACCAGGAGGGGAAGTGCAGGGTTCAGCCAGGGGAATCCAGACACTTTGGGTTGCTCAGCAGATTAACTACTGAACAATTGGCCACTGAACAGCCAGAACAAATTAGGAATGTTCTTGTACGAAATTATCTCCTAAGTGTCCTTCTGGTGAGAAGAAACCAGATATTTAAGGTGGCTCCTAATAATCTAAAAAGGTGAGTGATTTCAGTTTCACTCAGTGTTAAAAAGAGTGGATAAGAAGTGTAGAGCCTCTGTGAAACCCAGAGGGTAGGAAAACCAGAGGATCAGTTGCTGTCTTTCTAGCAGGAGAATGAAGCTGTAATCCTCAGTGATATTAAAATAAATCTGAAATCATTGCTGGTGCCTACACACGAGCCTGTATCAGATTCATCAGTAAATATCGCTGAAGAATTAGCAAATTTTGGACAAGTACTTAGGAATATGCAAAATTAAAGTGATCTTTTTGACAATCTTGTCATAGTGGTGGAAACATACAGTAGAAGTTTCTAGCTTTATGGATTTCTTTGGAGTAGAAGATTTCTGGTTTTGTGGTTTGGTGCTGAAGAGAGATGACCTGATTGGACCATTTGATAGTGATGAATTGGTTTATAGGATAATAGTACTTAATGAAAATGTAAACAGCCATTGCTGGTGGAAATAGTTTTTTAATCCAGTTAATTAGCATTCAAGTACTTAATCTAGTCTATTAATTAAGACTGCATATGTGTTTACTAATTTTTAATTACTTTAGAATAGACGGAAATTGTAATAATTAATGTTGGAATGCAGACTGCTGCTGCTGTGTCAATATTAAAATAAATCAATCTTCTTGCCTTTTATTTATTTAAGTAAATATAACCTGGTTAGCATCATGTGTTGAGTCCCAGACAGAGCAATAGAGAAGCTCATCCACTCTTTTAGAAAGAACAAGATGTTGGATTGTAATTAATTCAGTACAACGTGGTGTTACAGAGGGCTGAATGCAGTCATAGGCTGGAATGCCTTCCTCCTACCCCAGATCCAAAGGTGCCTCAGTAAAACTGAAAAATTATTTCAGGCTGTGAAATAATTTCTTTGTAAGGCATTTGCTTGATAAAGCTCACATATCTAGAAAAACCAATATTATGTTACTTTCCCTTCGTTGTCTGTCTGCTATGGAAAGACTCTTTATCAGTCAGAAGAGCATCAAGTCACTGGTTTTTAAACTGTACTCCTATACTTTTTGTCTTCAGAGGATAAGGATGACAATAAAAAAATCCCTTATACCTCTTGAAATATACTAATGATCACAAGTATGCTTTTTACAGCTGGGATAATTGTTGCGTTTTACTGCAGTTTTGTATTTCTGAAAAGAGAAAAACTGTTGGTCAAACACTGAATGCTGTTGCTTTTTAAAATAATTGTATCTTTTGTTGATAATTCACACAAAATAGCTTGTATTTCTTGCTGTGGAGTTTAAAAAGTATTTTAGTTTATGCAGTTGACCATTTGAAGACTTACTCTAATTCTATTGCTGAAATGGGATTAACTTTCCATAAATTCTAATCTGAACAAAGCTGCTGTCTTTATATCTGAATGTATTAATGAATATTTGCAACTTATTTTTTTCTTGAAAAAGTTGTATACACATACACTGGGGACCAAAATCTTACATTTTCAAACTGATGACCCTTCCTGTGCCATCTTACCGTGATAAATGATGGTAATAAAACTTCTCACCTTTCTGTTGCTTTTGCTGTATTATAATAAGAAATGCAAGCACGCCAATCTAAATTAAGCCTATTATTTATTAAATTTGTTTTGGGATGACAAGGTGGTTTGTGTTTACTTGATTTTATTTCCTATTTGCAGATTTTTAGTTCAGTGACTGAAAAATGCAGATAGTCCTGTTGCCTCAGGTGATTAAAACTACTGTAACCTATTAAACCATATTCTCATGTATTTGATGCATTCAAGTTGAGGTCCCATGGAACATGGGAGGGATAAAATATGTTAGAATTATTTATTAACTGTTGTTGATATGATATTTGGTCTTTGATGTAAGTTTGTCTTTCACAAAAATAAAATTAACCAAATTTAATTTTACCAGTACTCACTGAATTTTGGTGGAAGTTCTTTTAAATAGCTGATAGTGGTCTAATATTTAACAGCTAAGCTATTTTCTTTATTAATGCATTACAATAGTTTGTTCAGTCCTTCTGCTGTTCATTTCTGCATAAGAGTGGATATTACGATGAGTTTCTGAGGTCACTGCAAGTAATGAGATCTAAAACTGAAGGACAGAGAACAAAGAAGCACAGCTCATTTCGGGTATTGGAAATAATACAATGATTCTCAAAAGGTTAGGGTAGCTTCAGTCATTTATTTCTTATTAAAGAAGAAAAAGATCAACATGGAAGCAGTCTCCTGATGGTAAAGGTGATGTTTCCAGAAAAGATAGTCATCTTCATTTTCTACTCTCATTGTAAATCTGACATCTAAAGCCCAGCAAAATACCATAGGCTTACTGTTGACTGTAAGGCTGATAAAAGCTGGTCTAGTAATGTGTGCTCCATTCTTTGCAAAACTAAAAACATCTCTGCGGCCTTTAAACATAACTCATCAAGAGGCCTTTTCCCTGTCACAGAGCAGTGTTTATCACTGTGGATTCCTGCAGCAAAGGATTCTTCATAACTCCGGTGACCTGCTCCTGTGGTTCCTTCCACATTGCGTAAGGTGTCTCTTACAGTTTTTTGTTTTGTTTCTTGTTCTTGAAAGGACGGTAGTCAAGATGTGATCTCTGGGCCTCCAGCAGTACAATTCCTCTCCTTGAATAATCTCCTTTGATTAAAATAAAGGATGTTGAAGAAATCAGAGATAAATGCTTGGTGTGCAAGATGTTTTGGCTGTCCTTGTTTCCCACAAGCTCATAATGTGGCAGAGTGGCATACCAGGGTCTGAAAATCAAGATTCAAGAGTGTTTATTTGCACTAAGTCTTCCAGTCCCAAAGACTTTCTAGCTTATTATGCAGACTGAGCTATTGTAGTTCAGATGGCTACTGTACCATTGTAGTGCTGTTTTACAATGAACTTCCTAACCTGTGTTCTTCATGCTAATTAGATTTGGAGAAGACTAACATGGTTTGTGTTTCCTTACACTGAAAAAAAGTGTTACAACTTGGTGTTCCTTTTAATGGAACTGAAGCCTTTTGAAGGTTTGATGCTGTCAAAACTGTGAATACCTGCAAAAAACTGATAAGATCAAAAGCCAAGCTTGAAATAAGAAACATTCATTTTTAGATGTTCTGAAGTTATAGATGTAGACTGTCTGGAACAGGCAAAAAGCTGGAGGCAACTTGGAGTAGGAGATAACATATATAGAGATTTATATGCACATACCTTTTTGCATATATATAATATCTGTAAAATACTTGCAGCTGCATGCATCAAATAATATTTTTCAATCAGCCTCAAAGGAACAGAATGTAATTGGGGGATTTATCTTGATACATGACATGCAAAGGACAAAAAGATTTGATGTTTCATGCTAGGATTCTTAAGTGCTTTGTTTGTCTTTTGTTGGAATACCTTGCAGATCTTCACTTGTGGATTAATTTCTTTTTAGTTGATGGAAATTGGTAATTAGCTTGCTGTAAAATAGTAAGAGAGTTATGAGTAAAGTTTTAGAACCATATTTTTGTAAGCATTGATATTTCACATTGTGTTAGAAAATTAAATTTCCAGTACTCTTGAGCTACTGACATTTTGGTGTTGTCACATCTCTTTTGTGTGTAGATTTCTCAGGCATAAAATAATGACTTTTATGGTAAATACATGTTCCAGCTGTCTGCAGCTGCAGTCTGGTTTTCCTGCTGCTACCTACCTTTTAACTAGCACTGGAGAGCACATGGATCCTTTATCCATTACCAGTTTCTTCTTTCTGTTTTTTGCATGCCTGAGCCTAAATTTGCATTAGATACAGAATTATTGGCAGAAGTTTGCTACTCTCTGTAATTTCAAAATGACTGGTGAAAAACAGTAAATGCCTGAGAGTACTTTCAAAAGCTGAATTCCCAAATGCTTTCCACTTGGACTTAGAGTTGCAGTTTTAAATTTTTTATTGATGCTTAGTAAGTTAAATTTGAGTAAAGGGACTATTATTAAAATCTTTTGGCTAAGATGATGTTGAAATTGCTTTTAAAAAAAGAAAGAAAATGACCTCTGGTGCCTTTTGGTTACATAAAGTTTTAGCTGTTGTGCTAACAGAATAAACAATTTGCAGAGCCCAGCTTAGGTTTAAGTTGATTTGCTCCATTTACCCTACCAATTTGGACAGAGGAATGTAATGCTTTCTTGGAAATGTCTTTCAAATATTATATTATAGATTAATTTGCAGGCTGCCGGATGCTGCTGTCCATAAAACTTTATTCTCCATCTTGAAAATTAAGTTCTAAAATGAAATGTGTATAAGAGCTGGTGTTACCTCTTTCAGTATGTTACCAAAGATAAATTGAGATAAATTATTTGTTTCAAATAAATAGATAAACTCATTTACAGAGGAAAAAATATCTCAGGTTTATAAAAACATCACCGTGATGTTTTCCTATTTTTCTTGTAGTGATGAACACAGATTTAGTAAATATTAAATTAGTGACTTCGCAAAGTTGTAAATGGGACTTGAGATTTCAAACTTGTCTTGGAGAAGTTGATGGCAAACAGATACAGAGTATCTCCATAAATCTGACTAAAGAAATTTTGCAAGAGGATCCCCCAACTTAAGTTATAATAAAAGATAATAGATCAATAGATGGCAGATCAATAGATGATGACTGGTTGTGATTATAACACTTCCTTGGCTTTGCATTTTGTATGTAGCTTTCAGTGTGTATCAACATAACTTCTTGAATATTCTGTAAAACTGTGGTTTTGCTCATGATTTGACTCTGTAGTAGTGATGCATATAGAGGTATCTAAACAGAGATACTGAATTCCAGTGCACAGGCATCAATCCACACTCAATTTTCTGCATTTCTGAGTAAGATGAAATGCTTTGCTGCGGAAGATGCAACTGTTGCTTTCCTAACTTGGTGCCATTCTTTCTGTGGCTCACAGTGATGAGTTTCGTGTCCCATCAGAGCTGTTGACCCTTGGTAGTATCCAAGGCTGCCTTTCCATGGGCTGATGATGTTGTGATCTAGGCATTGATCAGAATCTCTGCTGATAGACACTTCGTGCTCTTTGGTGGGAAGAAATGACGAAATCCTGATCTGCAATGGCACTTTGACGGTGTTGAGGGTTTTTTTTAACAGTAGATTAAATTGTCATTTACAGCTCGTGGCTGTGTTTGATGAGCAAGATCCACACCATGGGGGTGATGGCACCAGTGCCAGCTCGACAGGCACGCAAAGCCCGGAGATTTTTGGCAGTGAGCTTGGCTCCAATGCAGCATCGGCCTTTCAGCCTTACCAAGCAACAAGTGAAATTGAGGTCACCCCGTCAGTCCTTCGTGCAAGTGAGTAAATGTTCTTGGTATCTCAATGTTTTTTGTCTTAATTTACAAAGATGACAAGTGCTGTTACCCATCAATGCTGCTGGGAAAAATGATTCATTATCTGTCCTTATCGAAAGCTGATCAGAACTGAGGAACTACAAAAATGCTTCTTGCATGCAAGTAAACAAACCTGTTCTGTTTTAATAAATTATTTATAAATTGCTTTTAGGAGCCATAAGTTCTTTCTATGCTGGCAGTTTAAAATTGTCCTCACACTGAAAATCACAGCAGTATCTCCAAATGTAGGCGCTGCATGGTGTGATTTTCAGTTTGCTGGTTTTGTTCCATTTAATGAACAAAATGGTAAAAAGAAACTAAAGATAGGAGCACTTTCTACTTAACCTGTCAATGTTGCTAGGTTATGCTGTCACCTTTCCATAAAAGCACCTACTAAAATGTGCATTTATTGTGTTGCAAAAATATACTTTAAAAAGCAGAAACTAAAGTCAGAAACATCCCTTTATTTTGTTTATTTCAATGTGGTGAACATTTGTTGGAAAACCACATAGGAGAAATTACTTTTCATTTCTTGCTCAGGCAGGTTCTTTGAATATTTGGGCTTATTAAGAAGAAAAATTAGGGAATTAAATTTACTGTGTAATTTTCATTTTTGTTAAAAGTACCATGCAAACAAGACAATGTGGGTAAGGCATTGTGTGTCCTTTTATGTGTAGTATCTATCATTTTTCTAACTGAACTTTTGAAATAGGGACTCCACTCCAGAAAATTCTTAGCAGAAGTTAGTATTATGTGTCCTTTGATGTTTTACAGATACATTGTTTAAAACAATGTGTAATTTCCAAGGGATTGATTTTGTGTAGGTGTTTTTTTAATGGATAAAATCAGTCAGGTAAAATGCAAATGGCAAAGTTACCACTCTCTTAAGTTTGAGGGGTTTTTGTACCAGAATGTTTTCTGTAAAATTAAGGGAATAGCATTTAACAATTAGCTTACATAGAGCTAGATGTGTGTCTTTTAAAGCTATAACTATGCTTCATTGCAACACAGAATTAAATTAGGGAAGGATTAATGGCAGAATAAAGAAGTATCCTGGAATTTCAGGACCCTTCTATTTTGCTGTCACTAGAGTATGTCACTGCTAAATGCACATCTCATTTCCATGCATAAGCCAAAAAACTGTCCTCCTTGGTTCTCGACTTAGCAGGGGTTAGAGCAGGCAAATGCATACACATTTTCTCCTTAGTGTGATTATCCAGTGTATTATACAATACTTGAACTTTAGTGCATCAAAATCCTATAGTACAGATACAACTCAGTGACATATTGGAAAGCTCACTTATCTTTGGTGTCATTCTGGAAAATACATGGAACACTTGGCTAGTTCACTGATTGCTAAGATGACCAAAAAGGGGTTTGAGACCCTTCAATACAAGGTCTTTAGAGATACAGAAGACTTCTAAAACTGTTGGTAAGGATTATAGCTCTTTGACACTTTTTGTAGAAGCATGCCCAAATAAAGTGTGTTAAACAATTTGGAATAAATATGTTATCAGAAATCAGAAATGTTCTTCTGTCTATCTAATTCCTTTTTTAAAATGTTGACAGATATATTTTGGTTTTAAATGTTCCAAACCACAGGCTTGGAATCCCAGTGCGGTAATATTATCCCATATTAAACATACCTATTTCAGGAATTTCACTTAAATATACATTGAAAATGGAAATACTATCCTTATTGTATTTCCTTTATAACTTGTGAAGTGAAGCATAGCATACAAATGGTATTATCAGTATTTCAAATAATTATCTTCTTACTGTGTAAGTTCTATTCAGCAAATAAAACCCATCCAGTTTTGTGGTAGATGCAGATCCTGATTATTACATGTTGACAAGGTCATATATCTATTAATTGGATTGGAGATGGGATACAAAATTGCTGTAATTATTGTAATTTTCCAGCTAATTGCAGGGTTGGCGGTGAATATTTTACTTCTAACAAATGAAAAACAGTATTCCGTCTGAAATTGGTTTATAGCATTTGAGACGTTTTGTTTTACATCTCTGGTGCTTTTGCTGGCGAGGCGGGCTGTGCTCCGCAGCGGTTCCCGTGCGGCCGCGCAGGTTTGTGCCCCGCACTGCCTGCATGAAGGGTCACCTGCACCCTCTGCTCCCAGGCAGCAGCACTGTGCATGAGGCTGGGCTCAAAGCCTGCTGAGATCCTCCTTTCTTTGTTCTGGTTGCCATGCTACCCCTTTTGTTTGTTTGTAGATCACACCATCGCTCCTCTCCCAGCAAGGGAAAGGTTAGCTAGATCAGGTCCAGCTGGAAAAGTAATATTCATCTGGAGTCCCTCTTTTCCCATGCACAAATGCAACCTGTACTTTGCGTGTTGGGGAGGGTGTGTGTGTGTCAAATTCAATCTTCCGATATAAACATGGAAACAAAAATGAGGCTGGCCCATACCCCGTGTTGTTTTGCACTGTCAAAACACAATTCATTGATACAAGCAGTTGATTTATATATGTTTCTTATCTAGCTCTTTCTTTTTTACTGCTTTTCTGTTACCCAAGTTAAACTTCTTGTTGTATTTCACCACTTCAGCTACATCTTTTTTTTAAGCATACAGTACACAAGGCGTTTTTTGTGTTGTGCCTGCGTGTTTTCTGGGAAGAGGTTGGAAGCTCACTGCAGAAGATTGTTAAAGCAGACTGATGTTTATTCCCTGCTGAAATATAAACTGGAGGCGCAGGTGAAAATTGCCAAACCTAATGAGCAATTTGGCAGATAAGACAGGATGTCAGGCAGTGACAGTTCAGCAGTGGGTGCACTGCCTGAACCAAGTTGTTTGTTTCACAGTACTGCGTTTAAATATTGTAAATAAAATCCCTTTTCAGCTTCATGAGATATTGTGAAAAGGGTCATCTCTTTGTCTTGTTTTCCTTTTAAATTATTTAGCTTGTTCAAGAACTAAGACCACCCTTGGTTATTTGTCTTGGTGTGATTATGTGTAACAAGTCTCTCTGAACATTTCAGCAGTTACAGTGAAAAAACATTTTTAATACATAACATTATTTGGAAAACATTATAAGAGAGGTAGAGAGGTTTGGAGAGCTGATGTTTTTTCCCTTAAGAGGAATAAGGAGGCTTGGAGATCCTCTTTTTTCTTCAGCTGTTTAATGGAAGGGTATTGAGAAAATGAAGGCAGATTCTTCTCACATAGGCACATTATTGCTGGAGACAAGCACAAGTTTCAACAATGAAAACCATTTTCACCTGGAGAGCTAAACAAGCTGTTCAGAGAAATTGTGGCATCTCCACGTGCTTGCAGATGGCAGAACTTGCCTGAACATGGCCCTGAACAGCCTGGTCTGCCTGGTCCTTTTTTGTGTGGACTGATTAAACCAAATAGCCCCCAGAGATCTCACCCAAGCTTTTTAATTCTGTGATTACAAATATGAAAATAAACTATTTGCTTCTCGAAGCTATTGCTTGTGAAAGTGGATGATGTCCACAGTGACGTATTTAGCAGACAGGTGTACAAGCATATTGTGGATGTACAGCTTCCCACCCTGGTTTGTATTGTACTGCTTTGTGCCAGTTTGACACAAATCAGCTGCCTGTGCATTTTAGAAGACTGCTGCTTTTGTTTTCAGGATGTGTTGTAGGTGCTTCAGTTCCTTAAAAATGAGATATGGGGTAATTGTAAGGTTCTCCTAAAGGCTGGAGGGTCAGTATCTCCCAGAACAGTGGCCAGAGAGCCTAAGAAATTACTAAGAGCTAGCTGGAATTGGTGCACTCCAGTGAATTATATGCTCAGGTGATCTGTATCATATATTTTAGCAGGACTCTCAGCATCAATTTTGTATTCTGGCCACAAAACCAGACCATGAAAAAAAAGTCTAGGTGAGAATATTGTGAAGTGAGTGCACAGCTGGCTGTGAAGATGTACTAGAAGTGCAGAGAAGCAATAAAATTGCTGCAGCTTCACATCATTGTTTACCCAGAAGTGTGGCTGTTGCTTTAAGGTTCCCTGTGTGCAAGTGTGCTCTCACCCTGCAATCAGCAGAAGTTTATTCCTCGCAGGTAAGAGCAGGCATGGAGACTTTGACTGGGAATTCATTGCTGTCATAAAGTTCCTGACCTTGCTTGCCTTTGAAATTGTATCTCTTTCTCTTCTTTCTGAGTAGTTTTCAGTTGTTCACTGATGAATTAGTAGGACATATCAACTATAGTCCCGGAGGGCTCTCTTGGTTAAAGGACTGTTTAGTATTTTAATAAATCCAAACTGAATATAAAGTATTGCATAAAAAATTAAAGTGGAGTTTCAGGCACAGTGTTTCAGTTCAGCATTGACTTCTGATACATTTATAAACTGTTTTGAAATCAGTGAGATTGCCACAGCCACTGCATCTAGGAAGGAAAAGGTAATTTGCAAGGCAGTACTAATGAACAGCAAAGTCCACAATACTGTTAGAAGGATCCTGGCAATATGGTGCCTTATTTCAGTGCAGTCAGGCATTATGCCCTTCCATCAAAAGAACAAAAGTAAACGTTGTTGTGGGCTTGGTGTTGTGAGCAGGAAGGCTTAAACTGGAGCGACCAGTTTTGGTGACAGCCATGGAGAAATTCTAAACAAGTTGGAGAGAGTCAAAAGAGAGCAACATGACTAAGTTGCTTTGGAGACTATGATGAATTTTTAGGGCTGGTTTATTTAGTTGAAGAAAGATAAAAACTGGTAGGATCCAAGTCTTCAATTATATTGGTATTTTTCTCATTCTTCCTGTCTGATAAAAGAAGGAGAGTTGGCATTTCTTGGGCAAAAGCCAGTTTTTGTAACCCATAGGGTTGAAAAACATGTTTACACTGCATGTGGCAAAGCAGTATTTGTGGGAATGGTTCAGAGGCAGGTTCTGCGTGCTGCTGAGCGCTGTCCTGTGCTGTGCTCTGAGGCAAGAGGGCTGCTGGGGGCAATCTGTCCTGTTCCTGGCTAAGCCATCGGGGTTGTTTGGTGATCCCAGCTGAGCCATTTCTTGTGTCCATTGTAACAATGTGTATGTCTTTGCATCTCAAATTTGAGTGTTCAAAAAAATCCAGTGCTAAGCAAACAATTTAAAGATGGGAGTGCATAAATGTGTGAATTTCAAATACTTCAAAATTGCTTTAAATATGTCACCTCATTGATTTGATACAAGTATTTATCTAGGGTCCCAAATGCATATTCCGATAATTAATATGTAAATATTTATAAGGTAAGGGCTTTAGTTTCATGATTTGGAGCACTCCATGTTAGTGTGTTGGCAAAGAACTGCAGAGGTGAGTTCATATTTGTTCTGGTCTCAAAAATGATGATCGTTTCAGCACTCTTTCCCACGTATGGCCACTTGAAACTTTTTCATTCTTTTTTATGTCTCCTTGACTCTTAATACAACTCTGAGTCATCTTTATGTATGAATAAAGATATTTTCAAACGTTGAAGAACTAAGGAATTGAGAGATTAGAAATATAGGAAGAGAAAGATGAGTTCATCAAAACCCAGATGTTAGGAGCTTTATCAGATTGAGTAATCTCTAGGATATCTTAAATAGCTGATTACAAAATATAGAGAAAGTCATCCACATTTATAATGAAAGATTAGGGCTTTACAGACAGTGTTTGCTGAAGTCAGGGAGAGGTTTTCTACTCTCTCTGTCAAGTTTTGGATCAGTTCAGCTTTCCACAGTGTATCTCCTTGGTAACTTCCATTGGTGTTCAAATGCCCATTGTTCCAGTGAAGTTCCAGGAATGAAATACAAAGGATTTCCAAACCATCATTCCCACTGTTACTTCCTTGTCAGGTTCTTCTAGGTTTCTTTTGCTGTGTTGGATAATACAAAAAGAACCTTGAACTGAGGCTTGCACCTCAGCTGTTAGCATCTGAATAAGGAAGGTTTCTCATGTGCTGGAGTTTGAGAAGATTTAGCAGCGTCTGTTTCCTCACCTTCTGGTGCTCTTTCCATTCAGGAATTCTTATCACGTTTTATCCCTAAAACTCTGTGAGGGATATGATTGTTTAAAAGCCAGAGTTATTGAATCAAAAAATCAGTACCAGGTGCCACTTTCTTCCGTGAGGCTAAATTTGATCTTTGTACAGCATAGTTCTGACTTGAGTGATCTCCAGTTGGTGTTTTCTCCAAGCATAGTGCTCTGCTGTTAATTTGGGATTGTTGAACAGTTTAAAAACCATGTGTTTTTGATGAGACTGTGACACGTTTGTAAAAACAAATGGATTTTAAACTGCTTAAGTTTCTAAATTAACCTTTAATATCTTCAATCTTCTTGGTATACCAGCAAGCAAAATACTGTTGCTTCTGGTGGGATTAAAAAAATCCCTGAAACCAATAAAGTTTAGACTTTACTTAGACCTTACTGATTCTCTAGAGGAAACCTGAGTAATTGTGGTGCATTTCAAGATGTTATTCCATATGGTGAAGACTTCTATTTACAAATACTAATAAAGAGAAGTAATAAAAATACAGTATTGTATCTGATACCTCGTTAGAGGTATCAGATAGCTAGAGAATATAGTACAAGAGAGACAATAAGGAAGGGTTATGAAGATGTAAGTATTGAATTTGAGTAGTTTAAGAAGTCAGGTTTGGATATTAGTCTAAATTTGACATCTTAAATAGATTTAATGATCACTTGAATAACAAGCTATTATGGAAATTGGAGCTGTATTCTCAGAAGTCACGTGGTGATTGTGGGGTTTTATTTTCCCTTTCTTTAAATGAAAGGCAACTTTTTCCTTAACTGAACTCTATTTTTGTGTATGCAAAAATATGATGCCATTTTATCCAGTCAAATGCTGCAGTGTAGCTGCTCGAGTCAGTCGTATTGTGGTATCATGGGTTTAATACTATTGAAATAAAGCTATATGTTTATTTAAAGAGTTTATCAGCACACATATCAATAAGTATTATATTAGTAAGTGTAATAACTCTTAAAATAGATACTTTCTTGATTGCTCCTCTGTTTCTTGTAATTTCATTATAAGCAAATGAGGAGCACAGTGAAGGCAAAGGAATGTGAATCTGAAATGAGTAGGGAATGCTTTCTCACAATACAGACAACCACCCTGTGAAATTTTTTACTCTATGAAGACATATTACATTTTTTTACCCAACAGTTTCTAAAACCTTATGCAGTATTTATAGATACTTGTTCTGAAATGTGATAAAACAGTATGCTTCATGGCATCCTCAACATCTAGAACCACAATTCTCCAAGACTAACTGGTATCCCAGTCGTGTTTTGCTTTACTTTGAGGCAACAGGAATGGTCTTTGAAAGGATGTGAGGGGTGGGCAGCTGACATTAATTATTCACAAAAAAAATCTTTCAACAGGAGAGGATGCAAAGTTTATCAAATGTACTTAATTACTCACTTGGTCCTAAGCAGGCTGATCTTGTGGGATTGATGTTTTCAGTGTGTGCTGGGAGCTCTGTGCCACACCGTCTGTGGTGCTACCCTGTGTTCAATGCATCATCTTGTGCATGTCTCCCCCTGCCAGAAAAACACGGATATTTTTGATCACGAGCCCAATGTTGTTAGATATTACACTTAAAGTATATCCTTTATTAGGCTTAACTTTTACTTCAATGTGAGAATTGTTGTATTGTTGCTTACTTTTGTTCATAATTCAGAAGGGATTTTCTTGCGCTTTTCCTTATTACATTTGCAGCACATTAACACACTTCTTTTTTATTTCTTTTTTTTTTTCAGATGTGTTTTGGAGATAGTCCATCTCTTTGGGTGATTACTGGGAAAAAGTTGCTTTAAATTCTGTGTCTTTTGACATGCTCCTTTGAGGAGGATGAGAGAGAGACAGATGGCTCCTAGTGGAATAGGGTTGTTTTTTATTTACTCTCATGCCCTGAAAAGGACTGAAACATGATACTGAAATAAAGGAGTGGGTGAGAAATAACTTTCCATTAATTTATTGCCTTATTTCATATTTGAAACAAAGACAAAATTTGTTGTTTCTCCTACCCATGTCTTGCTGTAAATCCTAGATAAATTATGCAATTAAGATGAGTGCCAGCTTCAGGATGCTGTGGGTTCATGCTAGGGGCAGATGAAACATTCAGTATGTAGTGTACGTATTTAGAAGAACTTTCCTCTTTTTTCCACTGGATGCTATGGAGGTGACAAGCTCAGCTTCAGCCCATGGATCTGTTCTGAGCTGAGAACCAGGCACAAGCCCAGCACCTGCTCTCCTGCTGTCACAGCTTGGCCTGGCTCGGTGTAGCTCAGTGTCCCTCTGCAGCCAGGGACCCTCAGCTCAGCTCCCCTTCTGTGACACTGCAAAGACAGATGGGATTCCCCCTTCGTGACACAGTTGCCACCTTGCTTTTACTGCCTGGGCTGATGCCAGAGCTGGGCTGTTTGGGGTTGGAGTGAGTGTGAACTCGGGCTGTGTTCCAGGTCTGTGTTTCTAGCCTCTGTTATGGATTTAGGCAACTAATTCTACCAATAGATTAGGATTGACAGAAAGTAGAAATAATTGTATATGTAGACAGGGAGTTGGGGGCCATGTGGGTTTACAAACAAAAGCAAACAATGGTGCTTAGGTTAAGTTAAAATGTTACTGCTGCTCACATGCATACTGTAAAGGGTTGTACAAAGACAGCAAGAGCAAGCTTGCATTAACTTCCAAGTATTTTGCATGTGAGTCAGAAACGAGGCTTCTGAAAGCAAACTTTGATCAATCACTAAAACTTTATCCTGAGGCATTGGATTTGTTTCAGTTCTCTGTACAGCACTCTTTATATTCACAACTGAAAGTAAAATTGGACTCTTTTGGCAATTGCCGGGCAATAGATGATTCAAAGCAGACGTGATGGATGAGGATAATACCAACAGACTTCAGGTTCTGCATCTGAGCTAAATGCTTAAGGCAACCCAGTTTCTTACTCTTAGACACCTTTAGTGTGCATTCATCTGACCTGTTTTGCAGCTTATTTCAGGGTGAAATGGACCATTGGCTACACTAGGTGCACTGGCTAATCTCTCTTGTTGGGCAGAGAAATGGAGTTGACCAGTTCCAAAATACATGTTTACAAATCCCATTCTGTCTGTGATTTAACTCACACTGTGAAAATAAATTCTTACATGAAAGATTAAAAAAAAGTTATCTTGTTGGCTTTGTTGCCTTAAAAAAGGTCATTTGCAAATTTGGAAGAGAAAGGCTAAGTAGTATTTTACAAAGCAAACAGCTTCTCAGTTTTACTTACTGAGCAATCTTGCATGGCCCCAGGAAGTTCCTATACAACCCTAATTATGCTTGGGAGGTATATTTGGATTGTTGACAGTATGTTCTGAATGCAGAAAGTCCCATGTTCAGTTTTTTTCCGGAGTAAGATTGTGTTTGAGACATGTTGATGGAATTTTATGGTTAAACCAACAGTTCCATCTGCCTTGGGTCTGATACTGGTATCTGATCACTTTGTGGTGCTGGTCTCAAACAGATAAACCTCTGCAAAGGGGCAGCTGTGCTTTTTCTTGCCATGTGTTCTCAGATGTTGAAGCATCCCAGGTGCCATGTGGACTGAAAGCCAGCCCAAATCTGGGGGAATAAACATGATGTGGAGTTAGTGAGGTCTGAAGCACAGGAGTTGTTTCCACTGCTCTGTGCAGTTGAGTGTCTCTGTACTCCATTCCTTCACACACTGTGCAGGGTGTTGCAGCCATCCTGCCTTTCCTGATGTTCAGGGTATCCTGGCTCCCCATGGACTTGGGAAAGTTCTCTGTATACACACTCAGCCTCTGGAATGGGTGGCTGTGTAAAGCAGCATCCCTCAAATATAGGCTATTAAAATAAATGCATTTGCAAGTTTACAGACAGAATAATGATGGGCAACAATTGCTGAAACTGTTTCAAATGAAATAACATTTGAAGCAATGCTGGCAGTTCTTTTTAGTAGAATATAAAAGAACAAAATTATGTTTATCAGTTTCTAACAAGTTGGAAAATGGACACATGTGCCTTGTTAACCAGCCATATATAATACACAAATAAGTCTTTCAGTGTTTTCAGTAAGTCCTGACTTGATCTCTCTGCTTTTGGGCTCTTTGGAGGTTTTCTGCATATGAAAGCTTTCTCCACCAAATACAAAAATGACGTTAGCTTCTTCTATTCCAAACCATTTTGAGCTCTGATGTTTAAGACTTTCATTAGATGACAGAGAGATTGTAGGTCAAACACTGCCTGACTTTCACAATGATTTCCATCTGAAGGGTCTTACATAGTATAGTCTCTTCATGTTTTATTTAAAATTTTAGTTGGGCTCTTGACTCATGGAAAAATAAATAAAAATGAAGGTCTTACTGCAGTGAAAAAAACATGAAACTGCTCTGTCAAATGAACTGCATGACATTTATCCATGGGAAATATCCATTAAGTGAGTGAATAAAGTTACTGCTCTAGTCTGACATAGTAGGCAATATTTCTGTAAGCATTGTACATGTAGATGATTTACCTCTACCTCTGTTTTAAGTTCACCTTTAAAGTAATAAAACACAAGTGGGCAAAGTCTTCCCGTAATCCTGCTTTCCCATAGCTCTTTGTTATGTTGCTTAAAACATAACATTACAGTGTAATAAGTATTTTCAGTTCTTCCACCCATAAAGGGTAGGGGGAAAATCTGTTTGCAGTTAGTGCTGGTACTGAGATATTATTTCTGGTTTGTGCTTCGGCAGTGGCCGGGGGAGCAGGACGTGCAGCTGAAGGCTCGAGGAGAGGTCACTGCCAGGGTGCTGCTCCAGGAGCTCGAGGAGGAGAAGCCATGTGTAAGCAGCAATGGAGGGAAGGAGGAGAAAATGGAACTGTTTAAAAACCTATCGCCCAAAAGTGCAGGGTGAAAAAGCTTCAATGAAACTGCAGCTGGGAATACTCAGAGATATTTATTTATTGCAGCTTGGTTGTGTATTTCTTCTTTTAGCTGAAGAGTTTATCCCAAACTCTGTGTCTTGGCAGCTGCTGTCAGTAGTGTGTTGTGGTGGTAGCAAACCCATAGAAAGTGGGGGTACCAAAGCAGAGCATGCTTGAGCCATGTCCTCAGTGGTGCTGGGAGTGAGCAGCTGCTCTCCGAAGGGTGCAGGCTCTGTGTTTGCTGTGGGTCACTGTGCCCAGAGTGTGCCCCAGGGCCCAGGCAGGGAAGTGGTGCTCAGGGCAGTGTGTGCTTTGCTGGGCTGGGGCCCTGCAGTCCCTGCTGCAGCTCAGGCTGCCGGTGCCTGCCCAGCACAGCGAGCTCCGGGAGGAGAGCCAAGCTTGTGTGTGAGATTTCACTCTGTATGGAAGTTCCATGGAGTTCCCAATGGGTGTAGATTGTAATGCAGCTGTTTATGTACTGTTTACCTGGGTGGCTGCTGGTGTACAAACCAGCTTCTAGGAGTCTTCATTCTGTGTTTTACCAGAATGATTTTGTGCATGTGAATTTTTTGCATGGGATTCCTTTTATGGGATGAATTGAATATTAAATTACTCCTCAAACCCTGAAGGCAGTACATCAGATTCACTCATCCTGAGCAATTTGTGCTATGCTGTATGTACCATATCCCAGGTTCAGTTTCTCAGTTT
Source organism: Acrocephalus scirpaceus scirpaceus (assembly GCA_910950805.1). Lineage (NCBI taxonomy): Eukaryota > Metazoa > Chordata > Aves > Passeriformes > Sylviidae > Acrocephalus > Acrocephalus scirpaceus. Next base: position 140,137,680 of record OU383773.1, on the reverse strand, counting down.
TCCCAGGGCTGAGATTTTGCTCCATTTGTTTCTATTTTTCTTTTTCAAAGTCGGAATGTTTTACTAAGAGTGAAAAATATTTATAATGAAGTATTTTAATTTGCTCTTGTGTTATGGGCTTGTATTCCACCCTCCCCTCATCCAGCTTTTGCCAGATGTTTTAAATATCTTCCCAGTACATATGCTTTCAAGGTTTTTCTGCAAATCCAATTGTGTTTAACAGGCACTGAGTCCTTGTGAATCAATGTTGTATTTTTCTCTACTTTATGCCTCCCAGATCTGACAGATGTCTAGAGTTCTAGGACAGCAGGTTTTCAGTGTTTTCTGTATGAAAGCAGATAAGATTGGTACATTGCTAGAATTTTGTCAGAAAGGATCAGAGTTTCAGACATCTGTGAGAGGAAGGCCTTTCATTGACCACATGTTTTTACAGCATTTAGTAAGTTTAGTAAGTAATTAAATACAATAATTCATCTTATACTGTATCAAAAGGGAAAGCTATATTTGTGGGGCTTTTTTTTGCATTTTCTCTCTCCTTTTTTTTTTTTTTTAAGTCCTTATATGTGTAACATTTAAACCAAATACAGTGCTTCATTTTCCTTTCCTTGGAAAAATTTCTTAAAGTCCTTTCCCTTCTTAGAGGGATGGTAATTTTCATCCACAGATACATGTGGTTAATTCAGTTTTATTATTAAATTAAATACATTTGTTTCATTTTAGTCATAACTATTTTATTACTTCCACGGCAATGTAAACTGTTTGCTCTGTATTTCCTTCCTTGATTTTTTTCCCTCACTGTTTTTTATGTAATTTGCTTGTAAGAGACCTGAAGGGTCATTTTTAACAATGAAAAGTGAGGAAATGTCAAAGGTAGGGCTGCTGATGAAGGCTCTTTGTCTGGTCTGTGCTTTCTGTCTGTAGTTATCAAACTGCAGAATGTGAGATGCTCAGCACGTGTGATGGGATGAGGCTTTAACCTGAGAGAAGGTTAGCTGGTGACTTGATGTTCCTTCCTTCTGTTTCCAATTGCTGACTTCCAGATTGAGAACCGGGTGCATCTGGGTTAACCTGATGCCTCATGTAAATTTTAGAAAGCAGACAACCACTTTGTATCAGCCTGTGATCAGAAACAGAAGGAGAATGGAAAAGAGAAGGCATGAAGAATTAAAGAACAAAGATGCATGGATCAGAAAAGGGGAGGGTGGAAGGCAGGAGGAGGAGCTAGTGGCAGGGAATGCTTACCTCCCTGGGGACAAATAAAAATACATAACTGTTTCCTTGATGTTACTTTGCTGTATAAACAGTTACCCTAGGACCTATGTAAATGATGTATGACTTTGAGAGAGAAAATGAGTAGGTTGCTGCTGCCCTCCCGCTCACCTTTTCTCTTTGCAAAACTCTCTATAGAACCTGAGACCTGGTCCATGCCAGACACCAAAGGAAAAAAAAACCAAAAAAACAACAAAAAAAAGTTAAAGACACGAAAAGGAAGGATAATCCCACATGATTTCACTTTTGTTAGTTCTCAGGTGTTAATCACAAAATGAAAAATGGTAGTGTGTAATGTTAGATTTGTGTAAGTGCATGATGACATTTTGAATTACCTTTCCTGAAACACAAACTGTGGATTGTCTGACATAGAAGACATTCACTGAATTGTGGAGCTTTAAAAATGACAGTCCTGGGGCTTTGATGGATTCTCTGTCTCCTAAAGTCTTGAAATTAAAGTCAATATTTTTCTGTATTTCCAACAGAAGTTAAAAGACTAAATGCAGACATTATTGCATGGTGTACCTGGGCTTATATAAGTGTTTGACAGGATGATCACAGGGTGTCTTCAGGATTTGAGTTATGAGTCTTGTTTGGAGTCTCACAGTAGTGCTGCAATGCGTGTAGCAAATGATTCTTTGCATACTTGGACCTATGCTTTTCTCATTTTAAGATTCTTCTGTATTTGTTTTCCTAACTTTTTTTTTTTGGTGCAGTTTTTCCAGCTGCATCCTCTCTTGTTGCTTACATTGTCCATTAGCACCAATTCTGTAGCCTTCCCATCCTGTCTGCCGCAGAAATCTGTATATACTGCTCCAATACCCTTTGCTCCTGCAAACCCTCCAGCAGCCAGCTTTCCCATTCATCCATACCCTACATTTTGTTTGTAGGTGGAGTGTGTTCACTTGGCTAGGTTTGTTTTGTCTTGCTTTGTTGTGTGCTTTGATTTTTTTTAAGAATTAAAAGGAGGAATTTGTTTTTAAAGGTTTTTTTTTGCATTTGTTTTTTGATTCGGCTCCTCCTTGGTGTGGAGGAAGTGCAGACTAAGGAGGATGGACAGAATCTGGTTGAGTCACCATGGCTTGGGCTGGTCCTGTTCTCCTGTGGGACTGCCTAGTGAATCAGCTGCTACTCAGGAAACTGAGGCTGACAAAAATTCTGGATTAACTTTTAATGTTTTCTTAGCCCTTTAACAAAAACTGTTGACTGATCTGTTTTGGCTCAGCTAAAAAAATGGATGTTTTGAGCCCTTTTCTTCCCAGAGTATTTATTCTCTTTACTGTACTTCATGGCCAACTGCTGGCATAGCTGTATTACAAAAAATTTCTAAGACTGTGTTTTGCAAGAATGGCTTCAAGTGTGCTCTGACTTAATTAGTAGGAAAAACCAGCTTATATCTCTGGCTGTATTAGGGGCTTCATGCTGTTGTGTGTGACTGCTTATTGTTGAACATCTATTGCAAAAGACAGTTTACCTGACAGATGTGGTGGGGTTTTTTGAGAGAAAAATAGGTTAAATATGTAAGTCACCACATAAATGCTAAGTATGATTATAAAATGCAAAAATGATGATATAGAAATCTCTGAGGAGAGCCATGCAAGACTGCCTGTGGGCTTAGGATTTTAGTCCTTTGCTTTTACAGCAAGAAACTAGAAATGCTTATGCAATATTCATTCAGGATATACAGCAAATTGGCATTTGGAAGCATTCAATTTTCCTCATAATTGTTCTCCATTCACTTGGCCGATTATCAGTAATTTCAGGGAATTAAAGATGCTCTTTTTAGAAGTTTCTAGTGAACTCTTTAGAATTGTCAAACAATAACAAACCTGCCACTTAGGCAGCAATTTTCCCTCTTGCTGTCCTCACACTGATGTTAGATTGCTGTTTGGAAAGGCTAGACAAGCAAACTGCCATGTAGTAAATCAGCAGGAAAATTTTTTCAGGCTCATGCTGCTGAGTGAATTTTGATCCAAGAATTTTTTTGTATTTGTTTTGTTCATGCAAAGACTTTAATCCTTCAGTCTGAGAACAGAGAGGTTGGTTTTCTTTGATAGAAAATCTGCTGAAGTGTATTTTGTTAAAGAACTTAGTATTATATTTTTGTGGATTAAGCTTGTTATCCTTCAGTCATCTCTAGGTGAATCCCACCAGAATGAAATTCAAAGCGTATGATGTCCAGTTCTTTCCTTTTCTTCTGCTGTAGTGTGAAAAGGGAAACAAAATAATTAAAAACCCCTCAGGAAGGAGGTTAGGAAGTGCCATTTACTAGGAAGGTGATGTTCTGTCCTCTCAGTCTCTATGTCACAGGACTTCCTAAAGCGCAAAGTGTGCACAGGGGACAAGAACTGCAAAATGTCTGTGGTCAGAGAGGGGACTGTTTTATGGTGATCTCTGACAGCTTGGTCCAGTGACCCGGTGGAGATATTATGTACCTCCCTGCAGGTTTTGGATGTGCTGACCATAATCATCTCTCAGTCTCATGATCTCTTCCTTTCTCCTGGAGTTAGCAGGCCGAGGGGCCAACATCCCAGTGCTGTTCCTGTGCCAACCAGGAGTGAGGAATGTGGACATCTGAATGCGTGTGGGCTTGGGTAGTTTTGGCTCCCATTTCCAGCCCTGCTGAGGTGTTGCTGCTGAAGAGGAGCAACAGAGCTCTGCAAGATGTTTAACAGCTTTTCTCCTCAGCTATGTGGAAACAGCAAAAAACTCTTTACATTTGATGGGTGGTTTTAGTCCAGCATTCGTATTTGAGATAACCCAGCTGCTTCTGAGGAACATGAGAGCAACCTTCCTTTGCACAAATGGTTTTGGTCATCTCAGAAAAAGCACATACATCTGTTTGGTTTATTTTAATCTTCCCTAAATTAGAATTGCCATAGTAGTCACACAAAAAAGTACAATGATAGTTGTATTCCAAGAGGTGATGAAAACTGAGGGAGGTTAGTGAGGACTACTTGATGCTGGACGTGGAACAAGACGTGGCCCAATCTGTCCCCCTTTGAATGTTTTGTAATACCTGCAGCCAGGAGTTGTTCCTCCCTGAGTGGTCTTTTGTCTTGTTGGCTTTTGCATGATAAAAACCCTGACTTTTGTTGGAAATGTTCTGTTGTGGAAGGGATGGAATACTCGCCATTATTAAGATTCGATCTTCATTTCCCACATATGCAACGTCCTGGCTTCCTTTTTAAAACTGTTGAGAAGGTTTGAATTTTGTATGTTTTGCATGACCAATGGGTAAGTTTTCTCTGCTAAGTTTAAACTTGAGAATGAAAATGTTAAACATCCTTTGGAAGTATTTTCAAAAGCTTGAAAAATACATAAATCAAAATCTAATCTGACCAAAAAAACCCACCAAAACCGAACTCTGTCACGAATTAATAAAATAGTTCTAAAATTCCAGAGAAGAACACAAAGTAATGAACTTGTCCTCAGGAAACTATTTAGTTTCAGAAACATTTAAGAAGTATGTTCTGTGTTTATGTGAATGGTATAAAAAATAATGTTTCAGGTTTTCTACAGACAAAATCCCAACTAAAGATAATATGTATCTGTATGAATACAAGTTTACTTTTCTGGAATGACTTTAAAAAACATCTGCTGGAGCATTCTCTGTTTTAGGTAGCCTTTGTATTTGTAGTGATGAGATCTTAGATGTTATTTAATGCAGTAGATTTTTGACGTCTCATATGAAATATTAAATACACCAGCTCTCATATAGTTATAAAAATACTCTGCCTTCAGAGACTGCATAAAGGTAGCTAAACAATAACCTATTTTTCTACTTTTTGTTTTATATAAAACACAAGATAGCTACTTTTATTAACCAGTTAAGTGGTTTTAATCAGAAACACTGTATTTAATGTAAAATAGATTTTCAGATTTTTAACTAAGCGCTTCAAAAAAGAGAGGTGGTTCCTGCTGGAAGCACATTGACTATGTGGTGCACGCTGCAGAGAAGTTGATGATCTGTGATAGCCTGTGGGTGTTCTTCCACTCGCAGTTGTTTGTGCCTCTTCCTTGTGTTTATTCTGTGAATGGCCAGGTGTTTTGCACAAGCCATGTAAGGATGCATGGAATGAAAAATCAATATGATAGGAAGGTCTTATTACTAGGAAGTGTTCTAAATTCTAATGTAATATAAAAATGGTGATAGTAAGACTTGTTCCCTAAAACCCTTTGCTCTCAGGTAGGTTAAAGAAATAGCTCCACCAGTACAGGAGATGGCTCTCTTCTCACTGTGGCTTTCTTTTAGTGGTTATGCAAGGTAACTTTCTTTTGAGGAGTGGAGAATTTCAAGGAATTGCATCCCACAGAGCCTTTGTGAAGAATTAACTTCAGCTCAAAGTATTATTACACTGAATTTTATTTTTAGTTATAACAGGAGCATCTTAGGGATATGCATATACAGGGTGGGTAGGGGAAACCCGTGGATGCTGAGGACTGGATGTCATAGTGCTCTTACTGCTCTCCTTTACATCCTGGCTCGTATCCCAGTGCAGCTGGGGCACTTAGCTAGAAAAGTAGCTCTTCCTTTGCATCTGAATGTTGGCAGTTGGATGGGGGGTGACCCTTCCATATTCCAGCTTTGCTCCTGGATACATTTTCCGGTGGACTGAGGTTGTTAGCCTTGACACTGCAGGGCTGTGTCTGGGTGTGTGGCATTCAGGGAAGTGAGCACTCTGTCCATCAGCCCATGTGAAAGGCAGCCCTGGCATGGGCTCATGAGAATTAGAACAACTGTAGTTCCTTTGTTTTTCTGGTCTTCCTTCTATCCATCCTCAGCAGAGAATTTGTTAATTTACAATCTTTTTGCAGGGAGGTCTTGGGAGAGAGTGAGGTGCACAAGGTGCTTGTCTGGGTTCAGGTGCAGAAGAAGCCAAGTCAATTGCCAGACCAGTTGGAACAACATGCTTTCTTCTGTTTTGTGTAGAGTGCAGAGTGTGAGGCGTTTTGCAGAGTACTCTTCTCCAGCTGACTACTTACAGGGCATTTCCAGGATAACCTGTCCTGGGCTATTGATTTTCCATCTGTTGACATTCCTCAAGTTCAAGCAACAACCTCCAATTACTGATGGTAATGGAAGAGGACCAAGTAAAATATACTGGTAGTCTGCTCTTTTTCTCATTTCAGTGTATCAGTATATTTTGGGCTGCAGAAAAATAACTGCCCTATTAATCTCTTTTGAAGAATAAAACAAAATGAGAATTCCTTAATAGCATAAAATGAATAGTAATAGTAGTAGTAATAAAAAATTTTTTTCTAGATTTTGTAAAATAAAATTTGTCCACCTCATGTGCCCTCTTTGCATGCAGATACTTGAAATTATTGTAGCACATTTTAGGATGAGACAAGGAGGGAGACTTGTGGTGTGGAAACAGCTTGGAAAAGTTAACTGCTGGGAATCTGACAAATTCTGGCATGAAGTATATACCATAGTATTTCAGTAAATATCTTCTGTTAGTTCTGGCTAAAGCTGCTTTTCCACTAAGAAAGATGATCTTCATCTCTGAGCTAGAACCAATCACAAATTCTAATGAAATTTGGCAACTGCAAGCATGAAAAGTCATTGATCCAAAAATTCACGAACTGTCTTTCATGTAGCAAGATTTCCTTTTGAACCTCACTTGAAGCTCTTTCTATTGGCTTATTCTTGGTTTTGAACTTTTAGGAATAGTTTTTTACTCTCTTCAGATGTTGCAATATAAAATAAAAAAATGGAGTGAGAGGCACATAATTAAGCATGCAGTGAAACTGCATGTTTCCAGGGCTGTAGAAGGAGAGGAATGGGGAAAAATAAAACCTGAGGGGAAATAAAAAAATTTAAAAAAAAAAAGGAAGGGAGAAAAAAAGACATTGCCAGAGTTTTTCTTAGGTGTAGAAAATGTTCTTCATTTCCAAAGGAGAACAATTTGTGCTCCATGTTGTTGTAGGGGACTTTGAAAAGTACATGTAAAGATGCTCAACGTTGCACATACTTCAAGCAGCACTAGTTTCCTACTGTTCACTAGGCATGGTTTTAAACAGTAAGGGGATATCTAAAAAAGAATTCAGGATATCTGCTGGTCTGTCAGCCTATGGAGAACAGCAGGCATTATGTGTTATTGTCTCATTGTGGGCATTACCTGAACAATTTCAAAACAGCTTCCAGTGTAGTGTAAATTGTCTTACTGTTTGGCTACTGGGAACACTGGAGTTATGTGCAGAAGGTGATCTTCAATGTTAAGAATTCATGAAAACATTTTGGCATGTTGTGTTGAAACTGAAGCTTCTTATTCTCCACTCTGTGGCTGGAAAGACCTTGTTTGGTCACCATTAGTTTCGTGTAGTCACCAAACTTTGCAGCTATCCAGACTGTTCTCTGACCTACCCCAATGAAAGGTCAGGCACAACATCACTGTACTTGCAGAGAGCAGCACTCTCTGCCCTCCCGTGTCATGGTCATGGCAGCTCCACTGCCGTGCGTCCCCTGTGGATGAGGAGGGCTGGTGGCATTTCATCTCATTACTTAAACACGCAAATGTTTGATTTGTCTGTGGGGATTCAGCTTCATACTTGCAACTGAATGACAGAAAATAATATTCTTGAGATCTTTATGCTCCGTGGTTTGCCTTTGAGCTGTATTAGTCCCTGTGTGCTCTCCAGAGGAGAGCCCTCTGCTAAATATTGTTTGTCTGAGCACATGGGGTGGCATGACGTGGCCTTTTCCTACTTCTGCTTGAGATCTTTTGCTCTTCTTGGTGATCAGCAGCAGCTGGAGTTCAGTGGAACGTTAACTCACAGATATTTGATAATGAGAGCATTTGATAATGAGAGCATGTTTCATGAATGTACCAACATGCTTCTAATAATCCCAGTAAATGTTTCAGTTGTGGAGACAAGAGCAAGTGCCATTAAAATTGTAGAAGCTGTTGGTAATTTTTAATAGAAGTTCAGGACTATGTTCGCTCTGTCTTATTATATATGTTGTAAATTTTGTTTGCTGTGTTGGAAACTCAGTAGTGTGCATAGAGGCTATTCTTTCCCACATGTTCTATTTTTTTTTTGTGTATTTTTTGCATGTAGCTATGCATTTATAATTTCTACCCCAAACCCCTGACCCTTTAAATGATTGTGGTCAAGTTTCCTTGGTTGTCATAATTATTATGTGTCGGTTAAAAATCAGTCTAAATAATTTCTGTAATGAAGCTATCTGGATTTTGTGTAACTCAGGCTCAGATCCACCTCCAGGCACTGATATCCCCAAATTGTTGCCTTCTCCACCTTGACAGTGGCCTGTGATATACAGGATTGTTTTTATATCTTAAAACACCCCCCAGCTCGGTTCTTGATGACTCCTGAACTTCTCTGCAGTGGAGCAAGGCTGTAGCAAGCCATGCTCACCCCCGCCTGAAAAGGAGGCTTGCCAAGTGCCAGCTCAGTGGTGAGGGACTTCTCCACACAAGCATGGAGAAATAGCAGATTAACAGCCAGACACCTCCAAAAATTGAGCATTCATCTGATGACTGGCAAAGAAATACCTCTTCCCTTACTGCTTCAAAAATAATTGAGGTATTATATATAATACTTGTTTATAGCTCCCGTAATTAAGACACCAGTAGGATCCCTGCTTTCTCCCTTAATTTACCATACCCTGTGTACACACTAGACTGTTTAGTGATGGTGCCATCATAATGTCTTACTAATTCAGAAATTTGGGGGTTTTTTTCCCCATTCTGAGTCTTGGTAGAAATGCTGCAGATTTTCATTTCCTTCCTAGGGAGTGGCTGGTGTGTAGGACTTCCTTCACTGGGCAGTTCCCATGGAGGGGATGCTGATGGACAGCCTGCAGGCTCTGGAGCCCTCTGGGCAGTGCAGGCCTTTACTTTTCTGTCAAGTCAGTTTGTGATGTAATTCATGAACCAGTGGATGAGGCATTAGGTTTTGATGGAGAGTAGGGAAAGAGAAAGATTACAGTACCAGCTTTGTAAGGACTTGTGTAGTGACAAATCTCTTGCTAGTTACACATGTACGTGCTGAATTGCAATTATGCATGTTTAACTCTTTGACAATCTGCAAATGATCCACACAGGAATTCTCACTTCACACATGAGGTCATGTAGTGATGTATGAGGCTGTGTTGGCAACAGATGTTGAAAGAAACTTTATTCTCTGATAAGTCAGAAATGGGCATAGACTGGCAAGTAGTACTGAACCCCTAATATCTGGGCTGAAGGGTACTGCACTTCTCCCCAGCCCCTTTCCTCCTCACATAAAAGCACAGTGGTGGCCTGGGGACCAGAAGGGGGTCATGACATTGGCAACCACAGCAGGTTTTCTCTGACTGAAGCTCACTGATGAAAGAACTGTACTGTGTATTATACACATTATAACATTCCTTGTTCTTCCCAACTGAGCCCTTCAAGTTACAATCTAAATCTTATTGTTGCATCTATATTTTTTCTCTTCTATCCAGGAAAACGTTGCAAACGTCTTCCTTCTTTTCTGAGCCTACCCAAAGCATTTAGGCCATAAACAATCAACAGTTTTCATAGCACTGCATTATGTTTAGTAACAGGAGGAACTTTCCCATTAAGTTTCAGGGGATGTTTCAAAGTTGTGGTAAGAAAAATATCTGCCAGCTTCCTTCCTGTGTCTCAGAGTGCTGAAGTTTATCAACTTAAAGCAGCCAGGAATTTGTTCCTGTCACTGTAAACTTTTGCTTGCACTGCAGAATGAATGAAGATGTATAATACTGTGTCTTCATTATAACTAAATATTAATCATAGTATTATTAGCAAGGCATGATCTTTATTGAAAGCAAAACAACTTCAGCAGCAGGAAAGTTGATGATGTTTGCTACTGTCACACAACTGTTTGAAAAAGTAGGACATAAATTTTTGCAAAAGTTTTGGCATCTGGGCGACTAGAAGTGCATTTTTCCTACATATGTAATCGTAGCGTGACAATAGGTAAAGAGGTAATCCAGCATATTTTAAGGAAATCATGAAGAATGTACCCAAAACCCTGAGACTGCAGCTCATTAAAATATACTGAAACACAATTTTTTGACAGAGATGAGTAGAACATTTGTAAAATCTGACATTTTTGTCTTTTCTTTTGGCATGCAAAGATATTTGCATTTTAGAAAAGAGCCCAGAGAAAAGAGACAGAGAGGGTGAAGGTAATTAAATTTTAATTTCAGTTTTAAAGATCTTTTCTCTAATTAGCTTTAAAAGTCAGTGTCTAAGTAAATTGAGTTTCAGGGTGCAATCATAATTTTCTTCCTGGATCCTAGTATTCAAAAGTAAGAAGAAAGAATATTAGAGAAAGAGAAGGAAGATTGTTATTTTAAAGGCCTTTCAAGATAAGGATTTAACATTACCTCATTATTAAAATATGACTGTGGCAGGTTGTTTTTTTTATTTCTGAATTTCAAAGTCATTGAGCAGTCATGGTTGGGGAAATGGGAAACTTAGGTTCTATTAAAAGAAACTGAAAATTATACCAGGAAAGTAAAGACTTTTCTTCTTTCTTCTGCTTTGTAGCAAGATTTTTTTCCAGTGACTTGCTTGCATTCTTTTCTCTGTTATCCATTCTTCCAGTTTTGATCATAGGCATGCTAACATAATGCCCTATGTTTCTTAAAGGTGTGCTGGCATGCAGTGGGCTTCTGTTTGTGTGTTTTACAGAGCCAAGTGTCTTTACTCTACATTTATGTGGTGGCTGGGGACACAACCTGCTGCATTCATCTCCCATCTGCCAGACCACGCTGTGCGTTTTTAGTGCCGGGGCTCGGCCTCTGCCCCGCTCCTGGCGTGGCTGCCGGCCAGAGCTCCAACTGCATGGGGCAGTGGTGGGAGGGAGACAGGCTCAGGGTGACTTGTCATGACTTAATGTGCAAATGCTTATAAATGTGCCATTTTAAAAGTAAAGATACAAGAAAACAGAGAATATTTGATAACATTGAAAATATGTCTGTGAGAAGTACATAAGCTGTTGTTTGACGATGAATTGCTAGAAAAACAACAGAAAACAGTTGGTTTGTACGTGAAGTAGGTATAAATATCTGGAATTGTGTGAAACAATGATTTTTTTTCTCTGTAAGAGCAGTGGAAGTCTTGTTATTTAACCAAGAGTTCTGAATGTAGAAAAACTAATTTTAGAAGTTGATCTTTTTACGCATAAACATATTTTCAAGGAGAAAAATGCTAATTATCCAAACTATGTCACCTTTCTTGTAATTCTGAAAGGGAAAGTCATGAATACAAAATACTTGGCATTTGCAGGTAGATGCTGTGTAATTCATGTAGTATTTGCAAATGTTGAAGCATTTGATAGAAATTTAAGTGTCTTGAAATGTGGCCATAAACACTTCAGTATGGATTAAAAATCAGCATAGAAATCTTAAAAGTTGGAGACAATCTTAATCTAGAGGTTGCTGTCCAATAGGGTTTCATGAGGCTTCCTGTCACTTTTGGTTTTATTTAACATCTTTAAATATGAGAGAATCAGTACTGTAAAGAGTATATTAATTAAATTTCCAGATGTTAATAGACTGGGAAAATAGAATAGGATGAATGAAGGAGAGAGATATAACCCAACAGATACGTACCACACAACTGAATACAGTTTGATTCAGCCTGAATAAATAAAAGATAGTGTATAACAACATTGATTTAAACTAAACTTACACTTTAATTATCAAGACAGATGCTGAAGTGAGACTACAGAAGTTGTTCTAAGGTTTCTGTGGATGTTCTGGGTTGATACCATAACAATAAAATACCCAAATATGATTACTGTTGACTGTGTATTAGCATCAAAGTTCAAAAAATGACAGGGAGGATTTAAACAGCACTGAGGGTATTTCATAAAAGACATACACTATTCAGGCTGCCTTCTGAACAAGTTAAGACTGAAATAATATTTACAAAAATGAACAGCAGTAGGGACTTAAAAGAGGCAAAGGTTATGTGCTCTGTAGCACTGTTTAGGGGAGAATTGAGAGCTCTGTGACATATGAAAAGAGAGTTTTTTAAGGGAAGGGGGGTATCTAGTGACAGGAGGATAAACCTGGGGAAAACAATACAAATAAACAAATTCTGGAGATTTTGACATTTGGAAATGCTGAAAATTATTTTTTTTTGGAATGGATTCCAGGAGAGAGAAAAATACTGCTCTAGGCAATGAGGAGGAAGTTGGTGGTGTGTGTATAAATAAATAAATAAATAAATAAGTATATGTATTCCTCCTCCTTTGCTGTGACGTTCAAAAGTATGGTTCTGAAAAGATCTGCAACTGGTGGTAGCTTTGCAGTGCTCCTGTTTCATGTCCCTCCCAGCTGCCATCTCACTATAGTGTGCCTGTTTTCTTCTGCAGGACAGATGGTGCTCTTTTCCCAGCAGTGGTTCTTCACCTCTTGGAATGGCTTAAGGGTGTTTTTTTCATTTCTAATTCAAGATGCCTACATTTGATTTGCACTGTTTTGTTAATCTTGTAGAGAAGTGCTGGCTTATGTTAGCTGCTGCTAGGGGTTTAATGTAGTTTGTAGCTAAGTTCACAATCAGCTGATTTTTGTCTCCAACTGTTTTTCTTCTACCAATAGTCAAGTCTGCAACAGTCTTGGTGGTCTTTGGAAGTTACCATCACCTTGTCTTTAGAGGTTTGCAAATATTGAAGTTGAACTGATATGGGGATTTGAGCTTTTGAATGTCATAAGGAATGTTTGGCTCTTGCTGTGTCCAACTGAGTGGAACAAGGAGATGAACTGAACCTACTGAAATTGGAACCAGAACTCCAGGAGCTGTGCTGGAGTGTGAAACTCAAGGCTAATCTAAATATTTTTATAGAGATATTTCAATTAAATATAGACAAAGCCTTAACTTGTAGTTCCAAGTACTTCAAGCTGAAAGAAGCAGTCCTGCTTTCTTCAGCCCCAGGATGACTCTGATTCATCCTCTCTCTTGAGCTTCAGATTTGAGCAGAATGATGAGCTGGATCAGTGGTGGAGACAGCAAAGCTGTTCAGTTTCTATCTCCCATCCTCAGACTGGTTTTTTGCTGCTGACATAGGATCTGTGTGTGTGTTGTGTATACAGAGCACCCTGATGTACATACATGTCTATGGGGCCACTTTCAGTAACTCTGTCTAACCGGAACAGCTTTTTGGTTAAAAGCTACTCTTTCTCACTGAGTTTTTTGGTTTCACTGATATATCATTTTCCCAGAGGTGTCTCCTAGAGTGTGGAGAGAAAAAAAAATCCTCTTGCGCTCTACTCATCTGTCATGAGCCTGATGGTCTGTGTGAGATGGCCAGAAATGACTCTAAGATCATTTTTTCATTTCTGTGCCTTAAATCCACTGCACACCAAATGGCACAAACTGCAGTGGCACTGGGGAGCTGAAGCATCAGTTGAAACCTTCACAGAATAAAATTATCTTGGCCATGCTATATAAATGTAACTACGTATTTTTCTAGTCATGCCCTCCAAGCTGACATCCAAGAGGAAATTGGTATGGGAAGGTATATATTAGCTCTGCTCTGGGGGATCACCATCCATTGTACTGAGTGCCTGCAGGCAGGGCGATGTACTCAGCTTTATGGATGAAATTTGCCAGATCCTCAAATACTTTTGCTCGTGAGAGTATTTGAAAATCAGAGAAGGTGGTGACCCTTTTAAAATAAAAATGGAATTGCTGGCAGGAAGGGAAGGTACAACTCTGTGTTCCTTACATTTAAAGATGGCTATAAAATGTGTATTGGCTGTTTTTATAATTTATAGTGAAACTGCTGTTGCTTTTAATAAAATGAGACTTCCAGTCAGAATTTCATGATTATGAATGTGAGCATTTTGTTATACAGCTTGGATCTATCCTACAAATAACCGTTTTCTATCAGAGTTCTGGCTATATACATAACTTAATGGGATTCTCTGTCAACATAATTCTTTCTGAAGGTGACTTTTGGTTGAATACTTCAAGTCTTTGAATGTGGCTCAAGAACTGAGATAGTGGTAACTTTCAGGATTTTTAATTTAATTTTTCTTTATTCCTTAGACTTTTAAAACTTCCTGTAATTCATTATTAGATCTACCATTTCAAGTACTTATTTAAAAGGCACCTTAGCTGCAGAAGCAAATCAATATTTACAGTGCATTAGTGCCACAGAGAATTTGAAGCCTTGTGATTAGAGTTCATTGCTGTTTTATCCACTCTTCAAAGAAACCACAGACTTCAAACAGTATCAGCCATCATCCTGGAATCAGTGACATTGCATCGGTCCCATGCGTACTTTATCTTGTGGTTTAATTATTAAGTTCCTTTCTTTTGATTTGCCTTTTAATATTTCAAAGTATATCCTCTTCAAATCCATAAATTCTAGTCAAATTCTGTAAACTAGAGGATTGTAACCAACAATATATTGGTTAAAAAAAGATCTGTTCAATATATTCTTTTATGTTGTTTTAATGGAGAGTGTCAAACCCAAGTTAGAACAGTCTCTCAGAACAGAATTGAAGAGAATGCAGGAGATGATGTTTACAGCTTGTGGTTAACATAGTGTGAACAAGATTTAGTTCTTGGATTAAGACCCATTGACCATTGCGAGCAGCATGCATTAGAGCCAGTTCTGTGTGCCTGTCCCCTTCCCGTAATAAGAAAATAAATGCCATATGTTTAAATTTCTCAATAATTTGGGAAATAGATGCAACACACACAAATTTTTGTCTTCTATAATTCACTTTATTGCAAAATTTGCTTTGTAAAACAAATCACTTCTTACGTACGGAACCATTTGCATAAGAAAACACTAGAGTAGATAATTTGTATCTTTATATTGACAGAATACCCTTTTTTTTCTAAGATTTGATGAAATGTTCTGTAAATGTCTGAAAATATATTAATAGCTAAACTTACTAAAATGAAACTAGTCATACTAAAGGTGGCTCCTCCGTGAGTAGATTTTGTAGAGAAGATTCTCATGTTAATGTTTTCTGTGGAGCATATTAATATTTGGGAATTCTGTTGCATAATTGACTACCTGTATTTTGAAGAGTATCTACTCACCATTGTGCAAACTGTCAGGTTTTCACTACAAAGCAAAAGCCAAGGCAGAGATTATGGCTTGCTCCTCTCCAGAAATGCTAGCTTGATTCCCTTTCTTTCTTTGTGGGCAATTTGGCTTCTCTTCTTGCAGAAGTTCACCCAACTGAACTTTTGTTTTGTCAAGCAATTTGAAGAAGAAGTGTAAAAATACAAGAACATTTTGCTATCACTGTGCTTATATATAGCCATACAAGCATAAGGAGCAAGTGAACTCATGTTTGAAAATTGTAATTCTCTGTTGTGGGGTGGGTAGTGAAGGCAAACATGATAATATACACGGGCTGCTGCTTGGAACAAATATAGATTGGTATTTTTCTTAAGTGGCACTAAATACTAGAGAGCCCCATTTTGGCTGAGGCTGAACTAATAAAGGAGAGTGTGTGTTGGGGGCTGTGGCAGCTGCGCGGGCACGGCGGGGAAGGGCTCACTTCACCCTGTGTGCTGGGGCACTGGCTGGGCTGCAGCTGCAGCTGAGCCACCTCTGCTCAGAGATCTCTGGTGCTTTGATAGGGCACTGCGTGTGTGATGGCTGTCCAGGGGGAAAGGAGATGCTTTGCCTTCAGCTGCTTCATGAAAGCTGAAGTGTTGAAAACAAGGCAATCAAAGAAAAATCCTCTATTAGAGTCTAGGAGTATATACTGAGAAATTCTTAGTAGACCTAACTCTGACCATTAATACTTTCCTTCATAATTAGAGATCTTTCATGAAATATTCCTTTAATTCTAGTTCTATTATGTACTTATATGTATATCTATAAATATGTGTATACATATTTATAAAAGAAAGTGTTTTATTTGCTTTTGTTGTGAAAATTAAAAAAAAAATAGAAATTGAAAGCAAAGAGAAATAGTATAACAGTTGTGGGGAAAAAACATTAATTCTTTGTTATTCTTGTTCACCAGAATGAAAATGATATAGATTGACTGTTTTGGTGTTTGGTCATGTAACACTTGTTTATATCTCAGCAGCAGGAGTCCTAGTGGATTAAAAGAACCTCACGTTTTCATTGTGTGGTATGACTTACTGTATTTTTCAGTGTCTTCATAATGCCCTGCAAAATAAGATTCTTTAATATTATTAAATGTAACATTAACATGAAACCATTGTCAAGATTGAGACAAGTAATTTAACAAACAACTCCTGTTACTGTGTTTTCCTGTTAGTATTGCCAGACATGCACTCTCAGTTTCCTTGGGAACTGTTTTATCAAAGCATTAAAACCTAGTCCTGGTTTTTATTCTCAGCTGTTGCCCATTGTGCCTTTCCCTCTGACTCAACTGCTTAGGTGCCATCGTTTTTACCTTTTTCCTTTGCACTTTGCATTCAGAGTTCCCAGTGCTGAAATAAAGAGAAATAAAACTGATAAATCACGGCCTCACTGTTCTGATGCTGAGTGGGAGAGTACTAAGAGGTCACAAATTCAGGCAGTGAAACTTCTGTTTGGGCAAGGAGAGGATAGATGTGTGGGTATTTGTTGTAGGATAATAAATGAAATTGGAAAAAATTAAGTTGTATTTCAAAAGAAGCTAACTTTAATGTGCCATTAAAATTTCCAGAATGGATGTGACCTCTACATATATTAAGAAAACCTTATCTCTTTGCAATCAGTCTACCTTCCTGCTGCATCATTTTTTACTAATGAAATATTTTTCTCCTGTCAGTCATGCCAGCTGGAAGGCTAAGGGAATCAGGGTAAATCAGCACAGATCTACCTTGAGCTGTCAGGAAGAGGCAAAGGAAGAATGCAGAGTAGAAAACAGTCTCTTCCATAAGTTTTGAGAAAGAAATGCAGAGTGTATTTTAGAAGGTTAGGAGGCTGCCTTGGCTCGCCTGCAGCTTCCTGGCAGCATGTTGTGCTAGCAGTGCCCAGGCTGCAGCCCTGGCAGTGGGGTGGGGGACACATTGTCCAAGTCCACCCCTTACTTTGCCACCAGACTTTGGCTACTTGCTCTTTAAAATACCTGTATGTCAGCTTAACCTCCTGCTTCTTCAAGTTTATGTTGCATCTTTTTATTTTGCATGACACCCAACAGAGAGCTTTGTGCTTGGAAAGCCACTGAGCTGTGCTTGGTTCAAAGGGGTTGGTTTTCCCTTCATTTTCTCCTTGTGCGGCCAAGCAGCAAGGCTGTGTTTTGAGGAAACAGACCTTGTCCTTGAGGAGCTATGCTGAGGTCAATAACTCCTTACTCTCTGAAACCACATTTGGTTGCAGCCACCCTCCCAGAGCTTGAAAAAATATTTTTCCTTTGTCAAAAGCATTTTAAATCTAGTCAATGTTTATTTACTGTCTGTTTTATTCTGCAGATATGCCTCTCCATGTCCGACGTAGTAGTGACCCTGCACTGATTGGCCTCTCAACCTCTGTGAGTGACACAAATTTTTCTTCAGAAGAGCCTTCTCGGAAAAACCCTACCAGGTGGTCCACAACAGCAGGCTTCCTCAAGCAGAACACCCCTGGCGTGCCCAGTGCTCATGAAAGAAAGGTATATTTCTTTCTCCCTCTTTAATAAATAAATGACAAATGTGCATGAATCTTGAATTGTTTTCTGCTTTTCTCATCTGCTCCTGTTTTAAACTTGTGTTTTCTGACCTTGTTCCACCAAACCCCATCAGCATCAGTGAAGTGTTTGAGTCACATGTGTCCTGCCCTTTGCAGACTCCCGGTGACAACCACAGCAGGGACCCTAAAAACTTTATTTTTGCCCTTGGCTGTAGTTGAACCTCTGATTACTCACTATTCTACAAAGTTTTTATTTTTCAACTTTTTCCCTAATGCTAGTAGGCCATGTCTGTAATTTTTACTGATCTCTGTAGAAGGCCTAATGAATAATCTGCATGCCCACAGCTGGTCTGGTTTGTCTTGCCAACACAGCATTGCTAATTTGTACTTTCTGAGTTTCTAGTCAAGTAATACAAAACACAAATCGCAAATAATTTCTCTCTTTGATAAAATAGTCTTAAAAATAAAACAGTGAAATGTAGTGTATTTTTTCCTTTATTTTTTCAGTATGATTTCAGTATCTCTACATGAATTGCATTATTTGCTAGAGAAGTCAGCAAGAAGCGCTCTTCTCAGTGCAATATTAAAAAAAATATTGAAAGAATCATGCCCTTTTGTACAGATCCCACATTGCCCACAATTGTGATGGTAATTTGCAGACAAACTCAAAAGAAAAAAATGTATATTTTATAATAGAAACGAGTAATTTTAAAAGAGCGTTGCATCTTTGGTTGCCATTCTGACTACACAGTGCAAAGTCCTCTTGGAAAATATGCAGCTTATTATAGCTTTTACTTTTTTTCACTTCATTCCTGTTAACTCTGTGTAGTATAAATGCAAACTAAGTCTCAGCAGTCAGGATTCATCCCAAATAAAGAAGTCTTTATACACTGCTAATGAACCAAACTATTTTCAGTGGGCCTTTGGTCATTTCAGAAGAATCTGTAAAAGCTCAGTGCTCATAGGCATTGAGGTCCCTGTTCATGCAGAGGTGTCAGTTTAACTTGGTATTGTTAGGTTTCTGCATGATCAGGATTTCAGGCAGGTAATAGTATGTTTTCTGTCACTTGTGCTGGTGTGGCACAGAAGTGTGTGCCATTTTGTAAATATATGTTTTATACTATTCTGATTCAGAGAAGGGAAATGATAATCTAATCCATTTGAAGTATTAACATTTTCAGTTAATGTTTGTGAAATGATAATGAGATGACACTTCTTTACTCCACAAGCATAGATATGAAGGGCTATACACAGCATAATCAGATTTCTTTGAGTGTCTGAAGTTAGCAGAAATTGGAGAGAATTGAACAGCAGCTAATCTTTCACACTAGTCTTCTTGCATCATTAGTTGTTCAGCATGTACTTATGCTTGATTTTTGTGAAAATATTTCACGTCTGTTGGAGCACGGTGACCTAACTGGAAAGGAATGCATATGATCTCATGTAGGGATGGGAAGCAAGGCACCAGAGAACATTAAATCAAGAAGATTGGAAAGAACTGAAGTTACATTAGTTAGTACAACAGATGCTGATTATTTATTTTGTCATTTTTGAACACTCTATATATTGATCATTTGAATAGAGCAGCTCACTATTTTTAATAGGTAAGATGCAGTAAACACCTGGAATGAAATAATTGCTCATGCGATGTGTGTTACAAATTAATCCTGAGTTCATTTATGCTAGAGTGATTTTTTTTCTGTTTTCAATGTCTTGATTTCTTCATGTGAGTCAAGATTTTGTAGCCAATCCTACTTCTCTTAGGAATGGGTATTAAGAATTCTCATTTTCTTTCACAGTATTAGCAACAATTTCATTTGTATTATTATTCTAAATGGTGGCATTTTTGAAGTCCCTGTCACCAATCTCTTACCAAAGTATTAACAATGAATTTTTACAAATACATTTGTGCTATTTGAGCTATAACAAGTCCTCAGTACTTTTCTTATGTTAGGTTGTTTTCTTCAGCTACTCGGATAACAAAGAGATGGCTGTGCTTTGTTCCAGACTGTTTCATTGATTATAGATGACAGAGACATTTTGAGAAAAGCAATGAGAACAATCTTAATTTTCTGCTCAGTGCATTGGGCTTGAGCACCCATATATCTTTTGTGAGTGGTTGGCACGATGTAATGTTTTCACTGCAGTTCTCTTTCTTGACAGCACAAGAACATATGTTCTTGGGCTGAGATTTGCAGCACAGTTGTAGATTAGCAACTTTGCCCCAGCAGTATCTTGCAGAAACATGAAAAGGGTTTCTGGGAGAGTTGCCAAAAGCTTCATCCACCTACTGACTCTAAGAAGTGACATTACTTTCAGCCCGTCACCTCTAAAGAGAAATAATTGACAGGTAGAAACCCTGTCCAATTTTTGGAGGAATTAGCACAGAGGAAGCTGCCTGTGTCTGGCAGAAGGGATTTATTTCTCAGGGACAAGTGAGAGAGGACGTCTTATTGGTGTTTGTTTCATTTTGCGTATGAAGAATTTGGAATGGCAGGAAAATGGGCAGATGCCCAAGCTGAGATGAAGTGAAGGGGTGAGAGTGCTGCCATGCACAGAAGGCTGTGAGGAGCCAGGACATATGCCAGTAGTTCTGGGCAAGCAGAAAGGGAAAAGGGTGCTGGGGAAGAAGAAAAATATGGGCTGTTGGAAGGGTCCTACTACTTGTAATTGTAGTGTTGCCTGTAGTTACTGGGATAAACGAAATGTGACAGCAGGATCTTTTGTGTCCCTAAGAAGAGAATGACCAGAGAGAGACAGAGTGTGCTTTGGAGGGGCCTGAGTTGGTCCTGCAAAGATTTGGATGTGTGTTGAACTTGAGATGCATTTCTGTTATAATAAGTAGGATGTTGTGATGTGAAATCCTTGCCCTAAACTGGGTGTGCATTCTCATCCATTTTTCAAATCATCTCGTTGTACAGGAGCATTGTTTTTATTATCAGGATATCATAATATACTCTATAATCCTTAAAATTGGAATCTCATGTGATTTCTACTTTCTTTGTTTTTCCCTTATAAGCGTGACTGGAAACCAGATTTTTTTTTTGTCCCAAGGTACTAATTTATTTGCAGAATTATTGATTATTTACAAGTTATTGTAGTGCTGTTAACTGTACTTAGCTAATTCCTGACCTGATCCTTCCCATGAATGGTTTCAACCAAATAAACAGGTCTTCCCATCCGTGAAATATTTACAAAATTGGCTCCTGATCACCTCTAGTTGGTAAATTTGCTTCTTGGGATTTATTTTTTTAAAATTGAATATTAAAATAATTTTCAGATACTTTTGTGTGTACATGTGTGTGAGAGACATGTCTGTACTACTTAGTGACTCATAGCTTGACTTAATCCTGGCTCTTGCTTCCTTGAGCCATTCTAATGAAAAAAGAAGAAATCTCTAAGTAGAAATCTCTTCTCAGAGGCCTGGAGTAATACCTGATTTGCAAGGTGTAATTTTGTTTGAATTGTATTGAACTGTACAGGTGAACAAATTGTACACAACTGAAGCATATCATGTGTGCTTTTTTCCACTGCAGTAAAATCTTTTTTGATATTATTGTTTTCTGAATAACTGTTAATTTGAATCACATTCTTTATAATTCAGTACCAAAGCCTATTGGTTTAACTAGCTTCCTTAATAGATGTGAGCTGCAGTAATGAAAATCATGTTTCTTTCCCCTTAGATGTTGTGTTACAGTATTGGAAGAGTGTAAATGCAACAACCAGTTACGTTGCATCTTATACCGACTGTGAATTAATTATCCCATATATTTTCAGTGTGTTTTTTTAAATTTACAACTCCATTTGTGGAGAAGAATAGATTGTCATTACAAATTAGTTGCCTGATTTGATCCCGCTTCTCTGAAAGACTGAAGGCTTATCTAGTTAACCTGCCTTGCTTGGTGCAGGGGTACGCTGTGGATAACCGGCGTATGACAAACTTCCCACTGTGACTTTTCTGATTTTGATTCATATGTTGCCCTGTCTGAGATAACAACGTTGGTACAGCAGAAAGAATTGAAAATGTAGGTTAAAAAGGAGAGCTTAAGAGAGAGAAAAATGTTTGTGCGTGGGCTGCTGTGCCTCTGGCTCTTGGGTTCACCCACCTGCAGCAAAGCAAATGGCACACAACGTGCTCTGTGGGGTGGATCAGCAATAGCAAGCACATAACTCAGTGTACTTGGCACATCATTTTGTAATTGCTTTTTTCCTTTGCTGTTTAGTCAACAGTCAAATTTTTTGCTTATTTGTTCTTAAATGAGTTTGTCCATATATGTATTTTGAGGTGGAATATTACTGTGCCTTGTAGGAATAATAATTTTCTCTAGGATATGCTTTCTTCCCACTTGGAAACCTAGTTTTTTTGGGCTCTATAAACTGCAGAGAAAGAATTTGAAACTTCACGTGAGTGCTCTAAGTCTCATCTAGCATCAGTTACTTTATCTGCAAATCACTGTGTTTCCCACATCTCCTGTTGCAGGTAGTTTTGCTGTTCCTGTGGGTTGAGACTGATGAGTACAAATTTTCAGATTGCTGGTTTGCAGGGTTTTATATTTATGTGAAAGATGCAATGCTTTCTAATCTTCTTTGTAAATGAATGAAAAAATGAATGAAAAAATACTTCTCTGATGAAATGTGTTTAGATAGGAGAAAAGTATGCATATGTTTTTTGAAAAGCTTCAACAACAATGTTATTTCAGTTTCAAAATCAAATTTGAAGTGAAAATTAGTTTCATTTACCTTGAAGTCCTTTTAAACACAGCTTAGTGAAGTTTCTTTTGTCACTGTCACCAAAGACATGGTATTTCAATAGAATTCAAGTATAATTCTGAAGATTGAAGAGCCATGTATTGGAATTGTGTGTTGGTATCATTTTATAGCCAGGAAGTCTAAATGGCATTATAAATCTATTAAATTAACTAGGGAAGGTTGTAGACTAAAAGACTGGGCATCATTCTGGGAGCCAGAGGCCAGAGTGTTGCTGATGTTTCTTGGGAGCCTTAGTCTCTGGTTTTGACTCCTTCAGAAGGGAGGTACTGTGTACCTGGTGAACAGTATTGTTAAAGTGCTGTGATACAGATGAATCCGCTAAGGAGAAGTTCAGGATATCTGCAAAGAGCCTGGCATCTCTCTCATGAGAGGTTTTAGACCCCCACATGATGAATACAGCTTCCTGCTTTTGACCTAAAAATGCGGTGTTTTAAACAGAAGTTCTGAGACATTCAATAGCCATGAATATTTCTTCATCCAGGTATATTTGAGCAGGTTTTTTTTCCTTTTCAATGAGATGATCATGAGTTTTGTCATTTCACATGTAATTTTGCACAGACTGAAAGAAGGGAGAATGAACGTGGGTTATCTACAAATGATGAAATAAAGTGTTTGAATATGTAAAATGTTATAGGAGAGAGATTAATGGAAAGTCAAGAAAACCAAAGTTGTATGCATCAGTTTTCTTCCTTTGTGATAATAACTTGTTGCTGACAGCTTGTTGCATGGTGATTAAACAGTTTAGAGGAATTGTACCCAAAGAGAGTGCAATATGAAATCAACATAGTATGTGTTGTTTTTGTCCATGTGTAAAATTCATGACTTTCACAGAATCACAGTTCAGCTGAAGTTGAAAGGTACCTCTGGAGATTGTCGAGTCCAGCCTGCCTGGTCAAAGCCGGGTCAGCTAGAGCAGGTTACTCATGTCTGTGTCCAGTCAGGTTTTGAGTAAATACATCTCCAAGGATGGAGCCTGCACCACCTTTCTGGGCAACCTCTTCCAGTGTTCGATCATTCTCAGAATAAGAAAGTTGTTTTCTTATGTTTTGATGGAATAATTCGTATTTCTTCCTGTGCCCTTTGCTTTCATGAGTACCATGAAGAATTGTCTGACTGTCTTTAGCAGAGTAGCTGATGGTATTTTAATGCAATGAAAACTTTATGAAAGAGCTCAACTTCCTGACTTTCAAAATGTGAAAACAAATATAATGTTTCTTACCATCACCAGCAGGTTGGGAATAAGAGACAGAAAGTGAAAAATCTTTGCCTAGTGCAGAGGTAACAGCCAGTGTGCATCATTTGATGCTATGCTGTTCCGTTCGCTCAGGACTGTACATGGACATGATTCAGCTGTTGGCATTCAAAAGTCAGTCACGACCACATGTTAAGCAGGGAAAAAGCCAACAATGAAACCAATAAATCTGAAGTGAAGGTGTAATTTTCTCCATCTCCATTGTTTTACCTCTTTTTGCTCCAAGTCATCCACTTGTGGATGCCCATCTGTCAAATCACCTCTCTGTCGCCCTAAAGAGAGAGATACCAGTGCAAGATCTGAGAGCTGGTTAGTTTTTTCCACTTCTGCTCTCAGGCTGAGCAAGTCTGTTAAACACACTGCCTTTGTTTTTCATCAGTAATGTAGGAAGAATGTGTATTTGTGTCCCACTGCTGTGCTATCCCATGTCTCACTCCGAGTGATGGGTGAGGAATGTCTGGGTGAGCAATGTCTGCTCCACAGGTGAGGGGACACAGTGCTGCATCATGAGCTGGGAGTGCCAAGGAGGGTCAGGATGAGCGAGTCTCTTACTCGTGATAAAGGAGTGGTGGAATGTGCACAGGTTGTTCGTCTTTTCACTTCAGTAAATGCAGCGTACAGCACCTCTCTGAGCGCCACTGAAAGCTATATTGAAAACAGAAAGCCCTTAAGTACATGGTATAGGATAATTGGAGACTTTTCCTCTGCCATTCTTCTAAATGAGGGTGTACCTTGTAAATTCCCATGTTAAAGTGTTCCTCTCTATTGGTTTTAATTTTTTACGTTTTTGCAGCTCTCCCTTGGTTTGAGGGTGAAAGACTGGTCCTGAAAGAGTAAGCTGATAAAAGATTGAGTAAGCTTAAAAAGAACCCCAACAGTTAGATGTTGAGGTTTAGTGGGGTTTTTTATTTCCAAGGGTTAGAATCACATATATTTTCCTTGGTAATAGCTGGATCTGTGTTTTCACCTGCTTTCTTCTATTTAGTTATAAACTACAACCATGTAGCCATATACACTTGTCATTCAGGACCTTTGGCAGATTAAAATATGTCTTGCTTTCTGATTATCAAGGTTGTGTATTGGTGCAAAGCATTTTTGGATTTTGGCTGAATGTGTAGCTAGAAAGAAAAAGAAGTTTAAAGTACAATTCAGGCTGCAGGCTGTGCTTCCCAACAGTGTTCAGACATGAACCTGCAGGTTTTTAAACAGTGTATAATAATTTTTTGCTAAATTTGTTGCATTTTTAAATTCACGTTTCTCATCTAGCAATGAATAAAGACAAGACAAACAAGCAGTATCAGAATAAAATTCACTCATATGTGGAACTAATCAGTGCAAAGCAGTAGTAAGTCTTGGAAGGAGATATTAAGCTTTAGTCAGTGGGGAAAATCAGCTCCAGTAAATACAGCAATTCCTAGTCACCTTTTGCTCTTACTTCTGTTATGACTAATTTTGAGGCTGAAACAGAGGTCACTTAGCCTGGTTTTGTTTCACAGCCTGATGGGATATCATTGTGTGCTATCATCCAGTTTTATTGTCTCTTTATAAACGAGCTCTTCAGCTCTTGTATCCAGATGTCCAGCTTAGGAGCATTGCCTGCTGAGCACGTGAAGTAAATGGAACAGGGGTAAAAGCTGAAACCATAAGATGAAGAAAGATGGGAAGCAGTTCAGTGTGAGAAGGACCAGTGAGACTGCAAGGAGCTGAGGCTGTGTGTGCTGCTGTAAACGCAGATAAAAGAGAAACACTTGTACAAGCCCCTGGCCTGGTTCCTCTCTGGGCCTTTGGCCCCGGGTGGAACTCTAGCCAAGGTTGGAAATAAATTGGTAAGTTGGACGAGGTGATGGATGCTTTGCTGGGAGCCCAGTGAAGTTCCTGGTTCATATAATTCCGTATGGAAGAGGGCAGTGGTGTGGGTGGCACTGGGGAGGAGTGACTGGTTGAGCTTGTGCAAAGGTACCACGGGTTTGGGACATTGCCTTTGTGCTTCTGACCTTAAAAACCTGCTCTTCTCCATGCTGGCCAATGTAATGAAGAGAGGGGAATATCGGTTCCATTAGTTGGAGAAGACAGACTGGTTACCTCATATCCCAGCCTCCTCTCTTTGTTTCAAACATCAGATGCAAGTTTCTAAACATATGGACAGCCAGTTGCAGTGTTTTAGTGGTATGGCCAACTAAAAGCCTCTACTTGACACTTAAAAGGCTACTGCTGGTGGTTTGTAAATATTCTTCATTTCAAGATCTAAATATAAGGTCTTTGTGAAATTTTCTATATCTCCTTGTTTCCTGTTTCTCTTAGCTTCTCAAATATATTTAATATTGGCATGCTATATTTGTTAAGTCCTATTTTCAGAGGCTGCTTTGAAATGAATTAATTAACAACTTATTTTCCTTCTTTAATTTCTTGGCTCTCCCAAGGAATCAAATGAATCATGTCAACAACTAAAATAAACAAACAACTTCGCAAATTATATTTTCTCTAAATCCAAATTGGCATAAAACATATAAATTTGGGTACAAAAGCAAATATCTTGTGAAAATGGCAGGATTGTTCATAATTATATTATTGTATTTAAACAGATACCCATATAGATTCATGTGTAGGTGGATATACATAAAAACTCTTTTGATGCCTTTAAAGTGGCACAGAAAAAGAAAATACTCACTTGAATGAAAAATAGTAGAAAGGGAAATGGTTTTCTAAGTATAATGTGTAGAGGAATCAGAACTGTAGCTTCATTACACTTTAACTTAACCAGTTCATTCATTTTTCTGTAAAGTGGAACCATGGAAAGCCATGTCTTTTTAGTTACGCTTACAGAAATAAAAGCCAGTTTCTGAATTATAATTACTGAATATGAACTGCTGTATGTTATTTGAATTGTTTTGCATTATCCCTTGTAGGGTTTATTAGGAGATTAATAAGTAAAGAGTGAAAGGAAGAAGCAGCTTCTTTCCCTCCATCTGAGAAATAACAGCTCACACTGGAAACTTCTGGCTTTGCATGTGTACATGCAGAGATCATGACATTTTTCATTTTTGTGTTGTAAACAAGAGAGATCAACAGAATGTTTTGGATAGGCAGTGTCGTGTTTCTTAGTTTACTCTTAATTTAGCCCATATTCTTCAACACTGAATGTTTACATATAACACCACTTGCACAGAAAACTGTCTGTTTATCATGGCCCATAGTTATTGCTTTTTTTAAGGTCAGGCCTTGCTTGTCAGTCAAAGGATAACATGGAATATATAAATTGAAATAGCACAACTCTGGAAATTTCTGAATGTAAGGTGATACAACTTAAGCAGAACACTGGCTTTCCAATTGCTTTTTTCCTTGTTGGCATCTAATGAGCTCTTCTAGAAGCATAATACATTAATTCCTTTCGTGGAGCTATACAGAGGGTCATTTCTGAGACAAGTCTTTCTGAAAATATCCAAATAAATGTGGAGTGGTCATTCCCCTCATCTACTTTCATCATAAATAGGGCATGCAAGTTCTTTATTAGACTATTATATTTGTATCTTCTGCAAATCAGTTTTTACCAGTTGGAAATGGCCCTTGTTCTGGGTCAGAGCTGATGGAAAACATGAAGCTGTGGTAATTCTTTAAAGTGGGAGTCCTCTTTTACTTTCCTCCTTGGAGAGTGGCCTCAGAACAAAGATTTCTGATACTGGGTGACTGTAACTCATTCCTTCTCTACACTAAATGGCTGGGCTGTATCTGCATTATTGTGGTTTCTGGGGTCGTGTTCTTCAGTATACATCAGGAAAAGAGCAACCTTGGAAAACTGAATCTACCAGGAATAAAAGCAAGCTCACCCAAGCAGTAGTGTCAGTTTCCAAAGATACATGGATAATTATAGGAAGTGACTGCTACAATTAGTTTGGAAGTACTGACATTTGGGAGAAACTGTTGTTACAAGATGCTATTTTAATAGAGAGAACAGTTCCAAATCTGACATCTGTGTAAGTAAGGTTTTTTTAAAATGGAATTTCTGTTCATGCAATGCATCTTTTGGGTTAATTAATTTTATATATGTAATGTATTTTCCATGTAAAATAGACATTATTTGTGCAGCCTTCTTTGGGTTTTGGTTTTGTTTTTTTAGAAATGGGGATCCCCATTTGGTCTTATCCTATATTTATTTGTCTAAAATCCAGATAAAAAGCAACCACGAAACCTCAACCAAATAAAAAACCTCCAGGAATCTTATTTGCTAGACCATGAGACAGCATGGAAAATGGGTCTATGTGTATATTATTTCATTTATAAACAGATGTTTTCATCAGACAGAGTTACTTACATAAACTGTGTGAATGTTTTGGTAATTACAGCTTTTAGCATCCTGTCTGAGAATGAGACCAAATTGTTCAGGGTCTAACATGGTCATAGTGGAGCATGAAAAGAAAGAAGAACAACCTTTATAGTGATTCAACAACAATAATTACCCTTATAGACATGATTTTGCTCCAAGTCTTTAGGGTGAAATTATAACCTCAAAAGACTAAACAAAGTATTTTTCTTCATTCCTCATCACAAATTCTGTCTCAGTCTGAGGCCATCGCAAGGAACTAAAGCCAAACAAACAAGCAGCCTTTTCCAAAGTGCATGGGATACAAGGAGAAAGACTGGATAGCAAAAAATGATAAGTGCCCAAAATAATCTCTCTTAGTGACTGTCCCAAAGGACACATGGGCTATTTGCTGTAGAAATAATTAAAGTGAAAGCTTGGTTTGCATTTTTGAATTGTCTTTCAGAGCATTACTTTGAAGAGATCTTCAATGTATTTTACTTCTGTTGTAATCCTGTCTAGTGTAGTTTTGTTTTAAATAAGCAATGAGATTTTGCCACACTTTAGCTATTCAGGAGGTGAAACAAAGGGAAAATCCAGTTTCTTCACTATTTTGAAAGTAGGAAATGATTTAGCAGATGTGGAACTGTCACCACACCGTGTGGAGAATGTTCTGGTTGGGTGGTGATGCTAGGAGTTTGCAGGGGTACATCTGCAAGTTAAAATCACAAGTTTATGCAATGACAGCTAGTAATTGAAGTACACAGATCATTCTAATGTGTCATTTTATCTACAAGCTGCAGAATCTTTGATGAGACTCTTGTTATATATTGCAAATCATCTGAAATTAAAAGTATAGCAAAATTGCTTCATTTTTCCTGTCCCCTTTCACCCAGTCCTCCAGCAAAACCCCACAGGGACACCATGCTGAACTAGATCTTAAAGTGTTAGATTATGTGTTCTCATTAAAATTACTCCAGAATGCTGCAGTTAAGTGTAGTGGTGGTATTATGACTCGGCAGTTTTAGTATTATATTGATCAATTTCCATTTCAAATATGATAAAGCTGACCTGGCCCATGGTCCCTAGAGATGTTTGGGAAAGAAACTTCTTTTTAAAAAATTAGGGCATTTAATTGTAACTGATGATGCGTGTCAGCCCTGGTCCCAGAAGGGCTTACAGCTGCATTTCCAGAAGAAATGGGAATTCCCTGTGTGACCCTCATGGCTTCTGTACCATGAAATCTTCTCCTTTATGGTATTGTAGCTAAAAGTGACGCACACCTTTTTCAGCCAGATGTTGGGAGCATGTGTGCTAAAGCTAGCTCATGCTGAAGACAAGTGAAGCTTTCTGGATTAGCAACTGAGTATTTTACACAAAAAATCCCAAAACAATATATGTTTTAAATAGCAGCATCACAACTGGCTCAGTAAATCCCAATGTCTAAGCTGCAGCAATGTTTTTCACCCATAACTTTATAGTTTGTCAGCACAGCTTATCTTTCAATTAGCTCTGGCAGTAATGGAAACCCCTGCAAGTATGGGGTTACAGGTAGCCAGGAGCACCTTAAGGCTGGATGGTGTAGGTGTCTGTGAGAAGGATGGCATGTGGCAGTGCTGAGTGCTGATCCCTCTGCTCCTCCTCTAGCTTGGTGCTTGTCCCAGTGCTGTCACTCGTGGGGTACAGGGAGAGCTGTTTGCCAGAAAGCAATGACAAGGAAAGGAGTGGTGGGGCTTGTCTGTGGCTGGTGGGTCTTCTAATATTTCACTATTGGGCCAACACCAGCATGACTGTGTGTGTGATTGCAGCACTGGTATTTTATTCCAATCTGATAATAGCACTATTTTGAGCCTCTGAAGAAAGGTGAGAGGTGAAAATGCTGAGAAACAAAAAGAGTTACAGAAACCACATCTCTCTACCATTCCAGCTTTTATTTCTGCTGTCAGAAAAAATTGCTGAGTGACTTGATGTCTTCTGTGTAAAATGAGCTGATTTAAGTCTTAGCAGGAGAAAGGCAATCTTCTGCAGAAGTGGGCTACAAGCAGAAATATTTTGGTAGGTGGGATGAATGTACTCTTCCTGTCAGCACAGATAATATTAGGTGTAAACTCTTTGCAAAATTCTTGACATTAGTATAGTTTCAGAAAACAGAGGCCTAATTTAACTCTCTTAGCTTAGATAATTTCACTTACATTGAGTGCTGTGATAATTAAGACATTTTACAGCACAAATTTTCAATATAAACTTTGTGCAATGTGACTGTTCATTGTGTTTCTGAGACCTGGAGATTGAATGATTGAAGAACAACACATCTGTAGATGAACATCTTTCCTTCTCTCTTGCTCACAGGAGTGAAACACTCCTGTGCAGGCGTAATGGATGCTGTGTGGAGAGAGGTCTTTGTGTTTTATAAATAAAAATGTCTTTCTAAAAAGTTTCTATTGAACATAGTAAGCGGGAATCAATAAAAAATGGAATTATCTATAAAGTACAGAAATACAGAAAACATCTGGTTTCATAGGAAGAAATTTCTGTCTATTCAGACTAGGTGATGGTCTGTCAGGTAGTGGGTTATTGTTAGGTGACAATAACGCATGCACCAAATGTATGGGTGGTTTTGTGCATAAAATGGTTTTTTGTTATTTCTTTGTCAGATTCTGATTTTGTTGTTACACCTGCCCACCACTTTGAACAAGAGAAATTGTTGTTTTGGCTTATAGGTACTGTGCCACCCCTGTCACCTGAAGAGAAGAATGGAATAAGAGAAGCAAGAGGGGAAAATCAATTTGTACACAGCATTCCCTGGCTTTTACGGCATTTGCTGTACAAAGCTGACTTCTGCTTCCCTTTTCTAAGCAAGACACTGGAGCAAGTTTCTAGTTTGCTGTGGGGTTAACCAGCACTGGAATTCTGGATTGTTTTTAGTTGCTAAAAGACACAAAGTTTTTTCCTCATTTGTGGCAGGGTAAATAATTTATGATGGTTGTTTGTTAGGCTGGTTACCTGTGCAAACATGTTTTTACAAGGTTATCTTGTGCTGGATGAATTGAAGCTTTAATGTCTTGAAATGGAAGACTTTATTTTATGCTACAACGTCTTTCAAAAAGGGAAGTTGTTATCAATTAACAAACTTAGGTTTGATATGTCTGGGAGAAGACTGGTCTTGCACAGGAAGTTTTAAGAACTGCTGTATTTCACTAAGACCTGAATTTCTTAGCAAAGCCTGTCATATATTTACAAGAAATAAAGTTATGAAGGACAGTTGTAAGGGAATTGATGCTGCATCTAGAATATTGGACTAATATTGTTCCAGGCCAAAGAAAAACCAGTATGGCAAACAGGGAGAGGAAATACTCAAGCTGATGGAATGAAGTATTGATTTAAGAGGAGGTCAAAAATCTGCTATGTGCTATAAATAAAGAAAATAATAACTTTTAGCTGCAAATGTGCACTGGTGTTTATTTATTATTTTAGAGGGTTTTGAGATTCCTGGAACTGGTAATATTGCAAAATATGTGGGTCTACAATCCTATTTTAAAAATAGATACTCTCTCTAAATTATCTGATTTGGCATGAAGATAAACAAACATTGACTTGAAAAAATGCTTCTAAAGGAAGTATACTTTTATATATTATAGTATATTTATAACTCTCTTTTGAAAAGCTAAGCAGAATTTTAGCTCCAGGTATTATTTCAGTTGGAAGGAACTAAGCTATGTAGCTATCAGTAACACTGACTTAGGCTAAAGGTAACTCCCATCATTAAGAATCTGCCTCTGTGCTTTTGGTGGCTTCTAGTGATCAGACTGTGTAAGGACTAATAACCTTTAGAAGCTGAAGAATTTGTACAGCTTGTAGGAAAGATGTGCAGACAAATTCATCAATTAAAAAGAAAGAGAAAAATTATCAGTCTCAGTAGGATCAGTGTATCTCCGTCAGCACAATCTTCATCTGCTGCTGTTCAACAAATGTGACTGTATTTGTATACCTTCAGGCAAACCAGGCAAAGCATTATTATGTGAAATAATAATTCAAGTTTTGAACTCTACAGCATGTATTCTGGTCTAAAGGACAGTACCTGGAGCAGTGACACTGCTTTGATTGTAAAATTGATTACATACAGAGACTTGGGAAAATTATATAGTGGCCATAGTGGTCACTGAATGGTACATTTGCTCTCAGTGAGAATGAGCAGAGGAGCGTGATGCTCTGAAAGCCTTGCTGAGTATGTACTTGAGAATCTGTGCACTTGAGGTTGGAAAAAGAGGAAGGGAAGCATGAGTGGGTGGAAGATCTGCAACTCCACCAAGGCTTTATTTAATGTCCCTGGCTTTAAGGAATGGGAATTCTTGCCCTTGAGTGGCTGAGCAATCGCGCTGTCCCTGGGTCCAGTCCTTGGGTCCAGTCTTCCTTTTGTATTTGCTTAATAACCAGCTGCATTGCTAATGTGCAAGGACTGGTTGTTTTTTATAAGACACTTTTTTGTTTCTTTTAAACTAGAAAGATGAAAACTACAGAAGCCTACCACGAGATACTAATAGCTGGTCTAACCAGTTTCAGAGAGACAATGCTCGTTCATCGTTAAGTGCCAGTCATCCCATGGTGGACAAGTGGCTGGAGAGGCAAGAACAGGTAATATATATGTGTATATATATATTACTTTATCAATCTAATCTTTATGCTACTCCAAGCTATTACAAAGAAGTGTATTCTTACCTGACATGGGCTCTCTAAGCAGGATAGAAGCACCAGCAGTATGCTGGCTAAATTTATATGGGATTCCTTTTGCTTCAAAAAAACCTTCATTAAGACTGAAATGGACACCTGAAAATCATTTGATTTTTGAGGTCATAAACACATTCCTAGAGTATGTGGAGTGCTGCTGTTCTTCACAACTGATATCAACAGGGTTATTTTAATTAGTATTATTTTGATAAACACACTGCCATTTAAATCCAACAACAATACTACATAATAGCAAATGTGGGTCAGTTTTGGCACTGCACTTTTAAATGCTTGTTATTTTTAACACCATAAAAATACTAATTATAAATTTTAAGACAGTATTATATTTGTTTAGTGTATATTTATATTGCTTTTTATCTTAGGCTTTTTTTGGGACACTTAATACTTCCAACTTATGGTTGTTTTTAACGTATTTATTTATTTATTTTTAAATTTATTAATAAGCTGGTAGTCACAGAGGTTTAAAGGTCTGAAATTCAAATTACCTAGCAGTCACTTCATGTCTTTGTATCTGCCTGAAATTTTCAAAGAAATGTCTTCAGATGTATACAGAAAATGCATCTTTAATATGGAAATTGGAAATACAGCAGCAAGCTCTTATGTAGGGTAGTTCAAATGTAGGATTATTACCTCATTTTTCTTCTTTATGCAATGTGCCATGAAAATACTGAATTTTTGCATTGAACAAAAATGGACAAATTTCTATTTTTGAGCAGTAGGACATAAACCCAGAATTTGCTTTATACAGAAGAGCTTCAAAATGCAATTTGCTATTTGATACAGCTCAGGCTTTTTTACGTTGTACTGTGTGAATGGAGGGGAAGGTTTATAATCCAACATTGGGCTGACATCCTGGGACTGGTCTCCTTCACCCACAAATTGAAATTTGGCATTGCGAAATCATAGCATACTCCAAACATTCTTTATTCAAGCCCATCCTTAGTTTAAAAGGAGCTTAAATAATATCACAGAATATAAAAAAAAAAAACCCTGAACCTCCTCCCAAATGTGAATTATTAACTATTTTTATGCCTTGTAATTATGTGCAAATTAATTATATGTTCTATGAGAAAAATTCTGTCTTAGATCTTTCTGTTCTTTCCTCTGCACATTTAATGCCAGTGTTCCTTCCATTGCTGTTTTCCTCCAAGAAGATACAGTGTTAGGTTGGATTAAGTGAGCTGCTGTCTCAGTATCAGCCTGTGTTGAAACGGAAAGTCAGTGCCCAGATTTGAAGGCACCTCCTGTGTCAGTTCTGCTTGTTTGATGTTGTTGAAGCATATTTCCATGCATCATTAGATTTGCACTATGGCAGTTAATGAAACTGTTGTCTCAGCAAAAGAAGTTGGATTAGAAATCTTAATAATGATCATCTTGTAAAATGTTGGATACATGAAATTTTAATATATTACATTTCATTTTAAGCTCTGTGTTGATTTTAGTCTCTGAACAGCTTAACTAGTTTAATTTGTTCACCAATTAGGTAAATAATTTGCCAGTAGTGGTAGACTGGAAGCATATTTGTTACCAGAGTTAACTGTTCACAGCTTGAAATTGTAAATATGATGTTTCTTTAGAGCAGGTTCTCTGCTTTTTGTTTTTGTTTTTGTTTATTTGTAAGGGTGTTTCTTTAATAAGAGAGACGGTGTATTCTTTGAATATGTTAATGATTCTGCATGTATTTGGAAGATCAGGATCCTTTTGCAGTTTTGTATCAGCAGGATAATGAATTAGACTGAAACCTGTTTAGCAGGATGCATACAGGAGAAGAAGGTCTTTTGGGAGAGTGGGACACACTATTGGGAAGAAAGGAAGGGCCTGGTAGGGGTGGAGTAGCTGCAGATGGAGATATTCTTCCACACCTTTTAGCATTTTTAATATCTTCTTCAGTATCCTCTGTGGGATGTTGTTTCCCACTGGTTAAACCTTCACTTCTGAGAAGGGGAAGCTCAAGCAACGAGGTTGCAGTCTGGCATAATCAATTAATTTAGCAACTTCCAGTCGTGTTCCATGCTTGGCAGAGCTGTGGAGGGGCTGGAGTGCTCTGTGCACCTCGCCAGGACATGCATAAAGAGTAGCAGACAGCAGGTGTGGCAGCAAGGGTAGGACAGCAAGGGTGCCAAGAAACCTGTAGGGCAGAACCCATTACAGATACCAGGGGTATGAATAGTCCTGATCTATCCTGCCTTTATGGCTCTTCAGAGAAGATAGTAGAAGACCTTGGGTTCATCTTGCAGACTCCAGAGACTTTGTTGGACGAAGGCTCTTCTGTCTGGGCTCAAATTACTTCTCTGAAAGCTGGCCTCATCTCTTTCATTTGAGTATAAGGCAAGAAAGAATTCCAGGGTGATCTTTGTCACCTTCTAGCATAAATGAACATTCATTGGAATTACATTTTGAAAGTGAGATGTGCCAAAGAAATAGAATTATTTTTGTGTGGACAGCACTTCATTTCCTCTAAACAGCACCAGGGAGCACACTGTAATTCTCTAGCATCACAGCTCATTCTGAGGATGAAACAAGAGACATTGTTTCTAGGAAACCATTACAAAGCACTGTAGCAGGGATTAATAAGGGCGTGGAATTAGGTATGTTCAAGTACGTGTTAGAGAGGCAGTTCTGTAAACTTGTCTGGGTTTTAGCACCTAAAAATGGAGGAATGTATGAAGCCTGTTAAAATTTCTGGCAGTTATTACTTTTGCTGGTATCTGTTGAGTTTTACTTGGGCTCTAGTAAATTAGAGTGATACATCAAATAAATGGAAAAGATTGTCTGGTTTAGAAGTCCTTTAAAGTCTTCTGATTATATGTGCTGGTTAGCTGTATCTGCCTAGCAATTGTTCCCAGTTAGTTCCAGAGCCCTCTCATTGTCCACAGGGCAAATGATCTATGTGTTTCTCAGTAACTTCTGGTATTTCTCAAGCCCATGAGATAAGTTACGTGAAACTCTGTACCAAAGAATCATTTCACCACTATGGATCCAAAAATCCAAATTCAGTTTCAGAATACATTTAGAAAGGTAAGGATTTTTAAGGTTCTTTTTACAAGAGCATGTAGTGATAGGGCAAAGGGGAATGGAGTTAAACTGACAAAGAATAGGTTTAGATTAGATATAAGGAAGAAATTTTTCATTAGGAAGGCAGTGAGGCACTGAAAGTAGTTGCTCTAAGAAGTTGTGGATGACCCATCCCATCAAGGCCAGGCTGGATGGGGCTCTGAGCAACCTGGCCTAGGGAAAGGTGCTTCTGTCCGTGGCAGAGGGGTTGGAGCTATAGTTCATCTTTAAGGTCTTTTCCAACACAAACCGTCCTGTGAGTCTGTGATTGTATTTTTTACTCTTTCACTGAATTAATTCTTTTTTACAGATTGTCAAGTACTAGGGAAAAAAGTGCAATCTTTAATTGGATTCTGAAATATCTTAAAAAAAGAAAAAGTTGGTTTTTATTCTTCGCCTTGCCCTCCACAACACCTTCCTTTTCCCCCCAGCAACCAAACTTTAAAGAATAGTTGAAAAATCTTATTTTCTCTGAAATTTATTCATATATGTGGTAATGTCACTTTTATTTGAGAACTCTTTATTCCCTCAGTTCACCTCAAGACTTGCTTGGGCCCTGATCAAATCTGGCCTCATGCTGTTTCATACCAGGGAGACATGAAAGGGAATCATGAAAGAGTTAAAGTTTTCACCAGTTCCTTAAGTTTAGATACACAGAAACTTTCTCTCTCATGGTCAGTTTTGTTTTATTAGTCAAATATTGGAACTGACAGCAAACAAGACCCTTGAATTGAAACAATCTATTCCTTGTTCACCTGGATGGGAATGGGTATGAGGACAGCAGTAGAGGATATCATAAAACAGCCTCACTTACGTATGAAGCAGTTGATCAGATTTGCAAATAGAACAAGTTTAGTGTAGTTAAAACTATATGTAATTCTATATACATATAGATACATATATTTTTATACATGTATGTATTTGGTGTATATCTATATTTATTGGTGCATGAAAACAAGGTAGGAGATGGAGTAGAATTTCATAGTTGTTACTGAAGAACATGTCTGATTCCTAAGTGCCCTGTAGCTTTCTGGTATCCTGCAAAAGCCAGACACTAGAGCAACTCAAATACATTCTGAAATGGCAAGAGAAGCTGGTTATTACTGCTGTCCTCTTGAGCTGAAATGTGCTGTATGGAACTCTTCCCTAAGTTATTTTTGTTCATGACATCTGTCCATAGTAATCTGGTACAGTTTCTCCGGTTCCTGTTGCAGCAGGATCAGATGTGGAAGTAGCATATGGGTCTTGCATCTCCAGCTGTAGAGTACCTGCCTTCAGCTTGTATTTTCAGCAAAATAAGGCCTGCTTCTAATATGATTGAATATGCTCTCTTCAAACACTTGCATACTATAAATTAATGCATTTCAGCACTGTTAGTTGAAAAAAAAAATCAAAGCTTCAGAGGTAGGTTGGTGAATTTAAACCACTAATTTCATGTGGATTTGTCAAATTCTCATGTAACAACAAAAAACCTCTTTCTATGTAATGCCTTAAGAAAGAAGGCAGCAATGCAGCTCATTCATTTTTTTTATTTCTAAATGTTTCATAGTGTTATGGCTAATGTATGTATTTTTGTTTTCACTAGTGTACCTCTTTTGAGCTTCTCCATGTCTGACAGCTGTATTTTGGCCTTTTTTTTCCTTAGGTTTTATCTTTTGTTGTGACTGTAACTGCAGTGAAAGGGTCTGTGGATTCTGTTTCATGGCCTGAAGATGGGGGAGGCTCAAGGGTGGAGGCTTTTATCTCAAACTCCTCACATATAGAGGTTGAAGCTGCCATAAAAATTATTGTCATTATAAGGAGTTAGGCTTTAAGATTTGGAAAAAGGAATAGCTAGGCTTCAGTTAGAGGAATCATTTTTAACTGGTTATCAATTGCTCTTTAAAATGTCAGGGTAGAGTCTATTGCTTTCCTCTCTCTCCAGGGACCATGCACTTCATAATTTGTCTCTTGTGATAACAACTTTAATGAACATACAACCATGGCAGCATATACATTATAAAATACAAAGATGGTTTTAAAGCTTATCATAGTCCCTTTAAAGGATATCTATCACAAAAATAGAGAAATGCATGTGTTCAGAGCTCTACATAATGCAGAGAGGTATCTTTTTGGGGGGGCTGTCAGTGGAGGTCCTGTATGAAAGGTGGGGGATGTGTGTGTGTGTAACCCATGAGGCTGCTCAGCATTTGTGGAACTAGGCAAGAGCACTGAGGCTGATCATGGAAGGAGTAAATGTAACCAAATGTCACGTATTTGTTTTTTTCTGGCTTGCCACATGATTTAATATTGAGTTGGGCATTGTTGTAACCAGGGGCAGGTAGAAGTGACCAGTGCACTGATGGAGGATTTCCTTAAGGTTAATGTTAATTAAAGAGTAGGTTGGAAGACCTCAAGGTGCCCCTGAAAGAGTTCAAAGTCTCCCCAGTCCCATATCCACTTGCAAATAAAGATATTTTACAAACTGAGATGGGTTCTTGGCTCTGTGATCTCACTGGCTTCCCTCTGATATGGCTGTCAATACCCTGACTGCTACAGCAGTTGTTTCTTCTAGGTTTTGTACAATGAAGATGGTGGAAAGCTTGTTTTGGCCAAGGAATATTTTCTCTTAGCTGGTGCTGCTACAGGTAATTAGGTATTGACTGCTCCCTTTATTTCTTTATATTGGCAAGATGTGAATTATTTCAGGATAGGAGCTCAGATGCTCAGATGTAATGTAGGCTATTAAGTGCTGGCTTCTCAGCCTGCACTCAGCATGAAGAGGGACAATTACAACTCAGTAAGGGCAGTGGTCTGAGGCAGCCAAATGCCCTGTCTGGCTGCCAGAAGAGCACCCTGACATCTTGGAACCATTACTAATTACATGTGTAATAATGCTTTCCTTATTTTTTTTTCCTTTTTTCTTTGACGAACCACCCCTATTGAATATTTTGTATATGTAATATGGTCAAAATTTTTATGCAATTTCTAATAGCATTTGACTTCCCATAAGACTGTTATGGTATCACTGATCTGTATGGGACCACAATTAAATAATTATTCTCTAGATTTGTTTCGGTGTTCTTCCTCTGTTGCTTTTATTAGATAGGAAAAAATGTTATGCATAGTGAGCTCCAAAATCAGAAACTGTATTCAGTGACTATAATGTGAGCATTTACAAAAACTATCCAAACTCCTGTTGTTTACCACTGGAGTATGGATCTGCAGCAAGCTGAGGCGTGCATGAGCTCAGCTGGTCACTTCCTGGCTGGACGTGCTGAGCTGCTCCCAGCAGCTGAGGCTCTGGTGCTGGTGAAGGGCCCAGTTCCCACAGACATATCTCCATCTGGGAATTGCTGGAGCTGGTTCTGTTACATGTCAGAATGCTTAAAAAGGGGCAGGGAAGGGGAAACAAGCTCTTACGGTGGGCATGTAAGTTCTCTGCTTTTGTATTTATGGTTTCTGCTTTTAAGCTTAAAGTTTCCACCATGTTTTTCTGTGGTGAGAATCAGAATCACAAGTCTATTCTAGTTATAAATCTGACTTTGGATCTAACTTGATTCAGATCCAGATTTCTAAATCTAATTCTAATTTCCATATTTAAAATCAATTTGATTTTTAAGTCTTATCCTGATATTTTTCTGACTTTCTTGTACATCTACACCCATAGAAGAGTTTTGTGTCTCCTGAACTCAAAAGAATATCTGTTTTTTCCTGTATAAGCCTTAGATGTGAATACGTTAATAGAGATATTTGTTGAATGTTTGTGTATAACCACAGAAACAAAGAAGCCTTAAAGAGAAAGACTTATTTTTATGCCAAATGCATCAGTATGTACAGAGATAGAATCAAATTTCAAGATACAACCAATGCAGTATGTATTATTGTTAAGAAAATATTAACATGGAATTTAGAAGTCTGTGCACTTTCATAGAAAATGGACATTTCTGGACATGATCATAATTCTATATTCTGGAATAGAAGACTCTTCTTATTTGTCTTGGAGTCATGAACAGATTTGAAGTTGTTTTTCAGTGCTGAGGATTTCAGTTTATATGAGGTAGGAGGTTGGAATAAACAGCTTTATTGCTTGGGGACAGCTGTAGTGGTGATGCTTTTATAAACACTGTTTCATGCTGGCATCTATCTTGTTCTCCTTTCAAAAATAATATGTCATTTCATACTGTGTATTAAATAGGTGAGACAGTTGGGGGCTACAGTCTACTTTCAGTTATATGCTGCTGTGTAGATATGAATTCAGAGGCAGAATGTAACTCCATATGTGTCCACATTAAAAAAAAAAGCAAAGCCAAACCAAAGCCAGAAATGGCAATTTTACAAAAAAGACTCACGGTTTTTAATTAATATAGAAAAAGACATGCATCATGTTCAGGTGTGTATATCCTCACACTCAAACACTCTCAAAGATGTTTAAGTATAAGCAGGCAGATGATGGACTGGTCTGATATTTAAAGAATGTTGGAAGACACCTGGTCACTTGGTCCAACCTTTTGTGGGTAAGAGAGCCTAGGTGAGACTGCCTGGTTCCCTGTCCAATCCTGTCTTGACCACTTCCAGTGATGGGGGCTGTATCATGTTCTTAGGGAGGTTCTTCCAGTGATTGATTGTTCTGATTATAACAAAATCCTCAAAAAACCCAAACTAAACCTAACAAAAAAAGACCACCAACAAATCTTTCTTGTATTAAGATGAAATCTTGCCTGAAGCAACTTGTACCTGTAGCCCCTTGTCTTCTCTTTGTGTGTTCTCTTTGTGAAGAGAGAGCCTCTGTCCTTTCTGTAGATACCATTTAAGTACTCAAATAATGTGATGAGGTCCCACTGAGCCTTCTCCAGGGAGAAAAGACTTAACTTCCCCAGTCCTTCTTCACAGTGCATGCTTTCCAAGCCTTTAATCATCTTCATGGTTCTCCTCTGAACTCTCTGCAGTTGTCTTTCATGGACTGTGGCAGCCAGAACTCGATACAGTTCTGCAGGTGCAGCTTGACAAGCACTGAATGGAGTGAGATATCACAACTCTGTCTCCTACTGTCTGCTATAAGACCCACTCTGTTTTGCAGAAACATTTTGGAAAGTGTTGTCACACATGAACGGTATTTTCTGACTTGCTAGTAACCATAGACTGCTATTTTTCTGCCCTTTTGGACCAAGCTATGGAAATAATCCTGTTGTTATGGTAATTTATGGTAATGAATGTACCATACCAGCAGTATAAATAATACTCTAAAATTGCAGAGATATGCTGTAGGAAGCTTTCAATTAATTATTGCTTTTAGTTTTTTGACTGTTTTCTAAATATTTTGTGGAACAATGTTATCGTGTTCTTTTTAGACTTCTGTCTGTCCTTGGCAGCAGATCAAATAATGACATCTGAAAATCCATTAATGGCCCTGGAAAAGCATTTTGTCAAAGGATGTGTCCAGTGGCTTTTTGTTTGTTTGGTTGGTTTTTTTCTTTGTTTTCTTTCTTCATGCTGTGAAAAATGTTTATCTTCTCATATGTTTACTTTCTACTCCAGGTGTATATAATGAATCCCTACTACTACTTGCTTATAACAAGAATGCTCTGTGTTTTCCTAATGTGCTTGGTGGTGTGTCTTCGGTAGTCCTGATGGGAATGTGGCAGGAGCTAGTCCTGTTCAGCCCAGCTGGGGGTGGTGATGGTCACAGCTCCCCCCTGCACAGCCCTCCCTGCCTGGAAAAGAGGGGGAGAGGTGGCCCCGACACGGCCGAGAGAGCAGCACTGAGCAGGAGCTGCAATTACAGAGTGCCAAAGTAATGCAGAACTGAAATACATTAGTAAAATTAAAATTTGTCCTCATTCCCTCGGTGGGTAATACAGTTAATGAAAATAGATCTAACCAAATTAAGATAATTTATTTCATTAGTTTACGGCACTGTAAAACTTTTCAGGGCAGTACAGCCCTTCGGTGCAAACCTGAAGTAGATGCAGTTCCACTGTTCACTTCAAAGACCGCAAAGGTTAAAACTTTTAAGTGTATTAAAGTGATTCTGTTAATTGTGTCTATAGAGGATTCTCCCTTGCCCTTCTTGGTAAAGTATTCTTAATTTAAAATTCACATTATGCTCATTCTGCATTCTAGCTTTTAACCAAAGTGTAAATATGTGATTCCTTGTGTCTTCAAGGCTTAAAAAGAAAATATGCATTTTTATTTCAGAAGGTGGTACTGGTAGTACATGGTATTGATATTTTACCTTTTTTCCCTCTTTCATTTTGTGTTCTTATTTTCTCTGCTCTACCTTTCTGTTCTTCCTATGTACCTGCTTAATGGTTTGTAATGCAAATTGCTATGGGGCACGAGCCAATTCCTTGGAAGGAAAGAGGTGCCATATCTACACTCCATTCGCTAAATACCTTTCCTGCTTTATTTTTGCAGTCCTGATGCTGGTTTTTTTTCTATGTTCTACCAGAAAGACACCATTCAAAATTAGATGGCTATCCCAGATGCTGTGGGTTTGGGGTGGTGGTTTTTTCGGTGTGGGTGTTGGGTTGTGGGTGTTTTTGTGTGGTTTTTTTTTTTTTTCTTTTCTTTTCTCGGGGGTGTGTGTGGGTTTTTTGGGTTTGTTTGTTTTTTCCCCACAGAATCACAGGGTGATTTGCCTTGGAAGGGACCTCTGCAGATCATGTAATCCAACCCTTGGTAAAGCAGGTTCCCCTAGAGCAGGCTGCACATGATCATATCCAGGCAGGTTTTGAATATCTCTGGAGAAAGAGACTCCACAAACCCTCTGTGCACCTGTTTGCAGTGCTCTGTCACTCTCAAAGAATTATCTTCTTGTTCCTTTCAAATTACAAGAAAACCCAGGATTGATAATTTACTTGGTTTTGTTGTCCAACCAAGCTTTTATAAGCCTTCATTAGAAGCCAGGTCTTGGCTTATGCTTCACATTAATTTAATTTTTAGTTAACCTAATTCACACTGTAGAATTTTCTTGAGCTTAAATGTAAAAGTGAGTGCCTTTTTTTTTTTTTAATACTCTGATTTTCTTCCTGATACAATTTTTCTTTTAAATGGCTTATGTTACTTATTTTAAACTAATATTTGAATTATTAATTTGTAGTGGAAGTTTTAGTCTTTCCTACAAGAAAACGCTTTGTACACTAAAATAAACTTTTCTAGACTGGAACATTGATACGAAAGCTCTTGGCTTCTCATTATAGTTTTTAGGGGATGTTCAGGTAAATCACTACTGAGATCTGCAAATCATTTAACTCCAAGCAGAACAGAAATAAAGACAAAGGGGTTATTTTGGCCAAGGGAAAAAGACAGATTTTATCTGAATGGGAAACCTATCTTTATCTAATTTATTGAATAATACCAGGATGATTTTAATATATTTTTCTTTCTATGAATTTTTCTTTCACTAATTGTGAGGAAAGTGCTTTCAGAAAAGGGCCAAGTTTGTCCTTTCTGTTGTGGAAGTGACAGTTAATTTATCTTCCATTGATGGAAATAGGAAAGGTGCTTATTCTTTAAAATCCTGTATGGACAGGTCATTTTAATGACACGGTTGCACTTTGCTGTAAGTGGGAATGATACTGTGTAACTTAGAGTTAATAATTGAGTTATGTGGAAGTAATTTGTCTGGGTTTTTGTTTTATTTTGGGTTTTAAATTTAATCTTGATTTTATTGCTGAAGTATGAGCATTTCATTATTGAATGTAGTACTCTCTGGCTGTATTAAGTGGTTACTGTAATTTATAGGATACTTTGAGAAATGTCATGATTCTCATGAAGCGACACAGCAAGATTTAGAGAGTGCAGCAACTGAGTGAATGGAATTACGTAATATGACCTAGTTGATGCGAGATACCATAAGATTTTAATTTATTTCCTCAGTAGAGCTGGGTTAGAAAAGAAGATAATAGGCCAGCCCCACCATTTCATTCAATGGCTGATTTGAAAATAAGTCCATTCTAAATTGATCTTGAAACTACTTGGAGTTGCATATGAAATGGCCAACTTCCTATCCAGGGCCAGGGAAGGAGAAAGCAGGGACTACAGGAACGATGTTGGTTAGGAAATGTGGCTGTATGAAGAAGTTGCTTCTATATATGTCACATACAAAACATAAAAACCAAAAATACCTCTCTTTTTTGTAAATACTTTTATTTGATCTTATGCAATAAACAATTAAAAATCTTTTCAAAAGACCCAGGAACTAACTGCCAGCTGTCTTGTGGC
Source organism: Acrocephalus scirpaceus scirpaceus (assembly GCA_910950805.1). Lineage (NCBI taxonomy): Eukaryota > Metazoa > Chordata > Aves > Passeriformes > Sylviidae > Acrocephalus > Acrocephalus scirpaceus. Next base: position 140,093,503 of record OU383773.1, on the reverse strand, counting down.
ACTGGTGAGATTTATTGCTGGGTCCCTGTGCCAAAGAAAGAACACCAATATGTAACTGGTGCAGTTACTGTGGGTGAGAGAGGTTCCATACTCAGAATACACAGAATTAAAGCAAATACACCACAAATAGTGTTTCCATGAAGAAGCAATCAATTGGATGAACAAAAGAGTTTCTGTAATAAACTGCTGTAAAGATTACTTTTCAAAAAAATGCTACTTTTAATTTTGATCTCTTGAATGTGATATTTTAAGAATAAGAATTGTTGCCCAGATTCCATATTAAGGTATTACTTTCATGCCATCTGTGTGTGGTTACTTCAACTTCATTTGGATTGAAATTTTTTATGCTTCTTTTTCCAGCCAAGAGTTGACTATTTATGAATTTGAGAAAAATCAGTTGGCTATTATTCTTATGTGCCATTAAAAATATTGCTTGTTTTCACAGCTTAAAAATCAGGGCAGTATGCATATAAAATTATATCTAAAATGTGAGGGGAAAAATATTACCCTTTGGTTTGTATACTTCAGGCATTTTTACATACTTTGGAATAAACACATGAGGAATGAGGTACCCAGTATGATCAAAACCTCTGGTTCTCTTACTGCTTCTTCAAAATACTGGGCAGGAAGCCGATGTGCAGTCACTTTGTTTCAAAGCTTAATTTCCTCTTCCTTTTGCTATACTCTCAATTGTCTTCAAAAATCTTTACTTTTCTAATGTGTAGGAACTCATGATTGCTTATAATTTCCACTCATTTATCCAAAGCACAGACTAAATTAAATGTCCCAAAAGAAAGCGGCCATATCTGTGAGCATCTCTGTTTAAAATTATTGAAAGTTGCATTGAGTATTCCATCATGCCATTTTTATTTATCTTGGTTTTCTAGGCACTAATTGTTACAACAAAGCACAGACTTCATAAAGCAGTAGTTCTTCCTTGTAGTTACAGTTTGCCACTATAAATAGCTTTCTCTTCATGAAAACTCTTTTAACTCATCCTCTCAGAACTGATGGATTTTTCTGGTGACTTGAAGGTCTTTAAAACTGTTCTCCATGCAAATGACATAGTATTATATTTCAGTAAGATAGTGAGTATTGTAGCATTATGGGTAGGTGAAATTAATGTAGTTTAAGGATTCTGACTTTTTTTTCTTTAAATTAACAAATGTCAGTCTTGCTGAAAAACTGAAGATTGGGTAGGAGGCATTTCAGCTCCATACTGGTGTGTCGGAGGACAGCAGAAATTACTGGGATGTAGGCTGGGAAATATGTAGGAAAAAACACAGTTGGTAAATTAGAATCAGTGTGAACCCACATATCTACCTACACCACTGCAATACAGCTCCTTAATGATTGTTTAATTTTATGGCTTCTCATGTTTGAGACACTTTGTGCACGTAGAATGAAAGGAGGCACAGTTGGAGAGTTGTGCCCTCCCAAGGTGGCCCCTGGGGGTTTGAGCATGTTGGTGTCAGGCACGCTTTGACTTGTGTTACTCCAAAGCCAAACCTCAGAAACCTTGGGTGAAACCAGAGCAGTGCTTGCATCTGCTGAGTGCAGCTGAGACTGTTTTGGGTGGTGGGCGTCACTTCGAAACTGGCCCTGGGGCTGTTTCAGCAGAGCAAACAGCAGCTGCTGGGACTGGCTCTAGCTGGGTGTTCTGGTGAGAAGTGGTACCTCTCGGGGTCATCTCAGCCAGCAGACTCTACAAAAAATAAAGTTCATTTGATTTGTGATGCTACCTTTGTTTGCCAGTTAGAACACAGCAAACCTTCACATTCATTTTATAGTTCAGCTTTTTTACTGCTCATTAATATAAACAATTAGATTTAATATATTCTATTATATTATATAATATATTCAATATATTATAATAAAACAATTAGATTTAAATGAAGTACAGGTCCATACTTGTTTATATACTAGAAATACAGAACAATTAGTTAATTGCTCATTTTTAGGAACACTATTTTAAAATGTCGGCATTGATGACATGCATATATATATGTATATATGAGCATCTGTATATTTACATGTGTCTGTATATAACTTCTAAAACTTTCAGACAAAGCTTTTTAATTTAAATTTTTTTTAAACATTCATGTTGCTGAGTTTTCAGTCATTTTCCTTCTATCTTATGCTTATCCTAATAGCATCAATAATTACTTTAGATAAGAAAGTGCCCAGTGTAAACTTTTGCACACTGGAAGAGGTAGTAAATAAATAAATAATTAAAAAAAATTTAAAATTTGAGTCTGTTTTTCAGCCTTGCAAAAAGCAGTGGTCTTTATGGTTATGTCTACAGCTAGCCTGAAATGACAATGATGGCATAAGGTGATGGGTTTGTTCAGTCACAGAGACCAACACCAACTGAATTCATTTAACAGTCTGGAAATTTGGTCTTACATCATGTGCTTTTAAAGTAATAATAATAATTATTCAAGTTTAGATTCTAAGAAGATCTTTCAGGAAAGGCTGAACTTCAAGCATGTAGGTATTATACATCAATTTCTCAATTTTCAAATCCTGGATTAATTTTCTTTCCTGGTTTTAATACCAGTAGTCTAAACTGGGATAGCTTTTAGATAATTGTGGTGATTAAAATCTAGGAGACCCTAAATAAGATTGGGGGTCAGCAAAGCTATTAGTGTGGCAGTGTTTAACAACATGGAATCTGGGAAGCACAATCCTCCTTGCATCTGGAGCTAGAAGAATATCATTTCAAGAAGGAATGTTTCAGAAATGCTCAAATAACCAGTTCATGCTCAGTTCTATAGTATTATAAATCTGTAAATGGATTCTGCAAGTCACCTCTCTAATCTCAGTGACAAAGTTAATTCTCCCTCCCCCCCAAGACATTAATTTCACAGTGTGGGATAGTTTAACTTGCCTGCCTTCTGTTTTAGCAGACTGGCAGAGCAGATATCACCGTCCCTGACACATCATTTTTTCTCCATACAGTACAGTGTACTTTGGGGCTGTAGCACAGCAGTAGACTGGCCCAGGAATCACAATCTGGGATTATTGTCTTTGTGTATCCTCAAGGAGTAATATTTTAAAGTCACTGCATCTGTTGGTACTTAAGAGCATGATTTTTACGTTTAATTTTTGCCAGTTTTTACCATCTGTGTGTCTGTTTTTTGGCTCCTCGCTTTAATTTTTCAGTTTAATTTCTCAATTGCACTGGGATTGCTTTCTCTTTCTCACACATGCTCTTTTTGAGTCATCCATGAACTTAAATTAAAAAAAAAAAATTATTTACAGCAGTTGCATAATAAAATTCTTGGCCTTCACATTTTGATTTTTTTAATGATCTCTTTATATTGAGTCTCCTAGTAAATGCACGTCATTTTTGGAAATGAAGTAACTTATTAGACTTTGTTTAAGTTTTAAAAAATTACTTTTGGATTAAATTGAAGCATTTTGGCGGGAAAAGCTAGCTTGATCACATTCAACACATTCTAGTCTTTCACAGTCATTTAGTTTTTAATGCCCAGGAGGGAATAATTTTCTTGAGAAATCTGTGTTATAATCATAAACAGACATAATTCAGTAATTTTCTCATGAAACATTGGCTGAAGTTCTCGCACTAATGACTTGAAGCTCACACAGGCAGGAAGGTTTTTGTTTAAATTCCAAGAAAAATACTAGTGAAATACATTAAAATAGAAACAAAATATACATGCAGTGTGTTACGGGCTGTTTTTAATAAAAATGATGTATCTTCATCAATTGAATAAATGTGTCACAAATTCAGGCACGTTCTAGCATTTCAAGAATGTTCTGATAGTACTTGAGAATTTTCTCTGCTTATCCCTGATAATTTTTTCACAAAAAAGTACATTGTTTAAATAAATTTTTAACGTACATGGGTAACTGTGTAGCACATCTGTCAAATGTTTTGCTTCTGTATGTTTGTGAGTATTGGAAACTCCACTGCTGCTCTGATCTTTTTCTTGACTTACGTATTTTGCTTCTCACTTAAAATATAATACATTCCTTAAGGTCAAATTTAGTGGCTTTTTAAAAGCATGCTAGTTTCTTTTCAGCCTTTTTCAAATATCTGTAACTGAGGAGTTTAGAGTTTGTATTTACCTCCTGGTGTACTTGCTTGCTCTTAGTTGATTTTCAAACCAGAATATGGACTTATTTCCCTTTTGATCTTCCCCCCCACATTGGTTTCTAATGAATATTTTGTGTAGTGCTGCACAAAACATTGAGTAAGGATTACGTTAAAGTACCAGGACTAGCAGGTAAAAACATGTTCCTTTTTGAATATGTGTCTCCTATAATCTGTAGTGCCCCCTCTCTTTGTGTGGGCTGCTTTGCATTATCAACAATATTGTAGATTATCAAAAGACCAAAAAAAGTAATACTTTGTTCACCTGAGAAACTTTTTTTGGTAAGGAAGTGTTGCTGTGAATTTCCAAGGAGCAGAATTAAACTATTCTGTCTGCATACTCCTCTAGCTTTTCCTAAAAACACTGTAACCACCTTTTACTGTGTTACAAAACTGGAAGGGCATGGTGTCTTTTCCTCTAGGTATTTGAGCTTTTATTCCTACTCAATTCTTGTTGTGTCTTGCTGCAAACTTTTTTGCTTGTTTGTTTGTTTTAGAGGAAGAGGACTCCTAGTGCTTATTTTTAATTATCAGTTGTCATTAAAAAAATGTAGTGCTATTTTCCACGTTTATTAGTAGATATTCCAACTGTATTTGAGTGGTACCAGGTATGATTTAAATTACATTTTTCCAAATTTGAATTCCAAAATTTTCCTCAGCTCTAAGGATTTTATTACTGCCAAGTTAAAATTTCCGATTTCCTGACAAATATTCTGTTACTGTAAGTAAAGAGAAAAGCTGAGGGAGTGAACTGGTATCCATTTCCCAGTGTACTTAGAGATGTGCATGTTTTTACTACTCTGTAAAAACATGGAGTTGATTTAGAGTTGATAATATGTAATCAGGAGACTGTTGATTATTTGTTATCCTATGGCTTGGCTCTTAAAAATTTGTGTGTTTTCAGTTGTGAGTATAAAGTAAGAATAAGAAGCAGGATGCTTTCAGTACTGTGGTCTGTTAGAAAGTGCCAGTTACCTCTGTTGTCTTTTTTTCTTGCCTTTTACATGGAAAGCAAGTTGTCTCATATTCTCATGAGATGGAGCTGTGATACCATGAGAACAAAACCACACATGCATTGGTCTTTCCATAGCGTCAATTTACTTTGGGCTGAGAGAATTCAAGTAGTATTAAGTATTCCAAATGCAATGATGAGAGCAATCCATCTGTTTCCAGCAGCATCCCCTCTGAACTGGAGCCTTGCTCTTACCTTGAATTTTAACTAACTGTGTAAATCTAAGGATAACCTATATTTGAATGCCAGACACTCAGCTGTACTTCACTGTATATTTTAAAAGGCTTGTGGGAAGCTCGATGTAAACTTTTGTTTTAGGTAGTTTCCCAGCTGACTGGTACGTTGAATTAATTGAGAATAGGAAGGTCTGGTTCAATTCATTTCCATCCCTTGTATCTCAGTCATTTTCTGCAACGATGCATAAGGATTGATTGCCATAGCAACAGTGTTTTAGCTTGTACTACTGTGAATGTGGTTAATGATAATAGAATTATCTACTCATTTTAAATCCTGTTATATTATTAGGTCATCTGAGCCGTCCTCTTGCTATGTATTGAGTTATTCCCTGTAGCCTATCTTGTAGTTCTTTGTCCATGCTGCTTTTACACGTGTTGAGCAACGGGGATTCTGCTTCTTCCCTTGGGAGACTTTCGAAATCTGATATATCACTCCATTAAGGATTTTTTCCTGGTATTTAGCCTCATTTTCCCGTCTTTCTTCCAGCTACATGGATTTGTTCCGCATGGAAGTTCTGTTCTTATCTTCTTCCCTATCCAGCATTTAATCCTTCTTATTTACCTGTATCAGAATATAACAGCTCAGTATTTGTGTATTTCTTATAGGATTTTCTTATAGGGAAAGAGCAGGTTTATAATATATCCTTTGTTCTTCTATACTATCTCATTTTGACAGGAAACTCCCTAGTACTCAGCTATTATTTACATTACCTGAACTGCATTGACAAAAAGCTTCCAACTTCCCCATGTTTAACTCCATTTGCTGCAGCATATACGTCACTGGATGGATGGTTCTTGTTTGTGCTTCTGTGCCTCACTCTGTCTGATGTTCATAGTGATCAGCGGTGAGTGGGAAGATGTAGTTTTTTTCTCATAAAGCTGGAGAGATGTTCCTTCATCCTTGCTACAAGTCAGCAGAAGTCTCTCTGTCCTTCTTGTATGGCCAGGCTAACGGTGGATGAGCATTGTTCCCCTCCACATCCACAGGTTGCACACTTTACTCTCTGGAAATTTACTGTGTGTCTAACTCCTTTCTTCCTACGTGGTCTTTCCACCATAAACAGACATATTTTCTAGTCACATCCAAAGAGACATACAAGTGGAAATGCAGTTGTCTGCTTCACTTCAGGCATTTCAAACTCTGTGCTATGTGAAGGAATTAGGTTAAAGCAAGTAAAATATAGAACTTTTCCATGCAATGTGGGTTAACTGCCAATGAGTGCATCATTGGCCCACTCCACATCTGCTTTCTCCAGTGTTGTTGTGGAGCTGGTAAATAAGACAGAGCAGAAATATAATCTTTCCAGTAATCTGTTGTTTTCACTGTTACTTATGCTTTTTGACTAATTTTCTTCATTAATATTTGATGTTGTACTGTTGCCCATTTTCTTTTGTTTTATTCATCTACAGTATAAAGAAGTACTTATTACATTAATATTCATCCATATTACCCCAAGAGGGCAAAAGACTAAAGGGAATTGCTTTTTGAAATTACTTTTAAAGCTAAATTTGATGTGAAATTATTTCATGCTGCAGTTAAAACCAGATATATTAAATATACCTCAGTATTATCACAGACTAATTATTTAATGTATGGTTAATTTTCTAAGGTTTTTTGTGATTTATTGGTCGTTGGTTTTGAGAGGTGCTGCTTTTCCCAAGATTCTTCCCTTTGAAGCTTAGACTAGATTGCATTTCTCGGAATTCTTTACCTTGCATTTATTTGTGTTTCAATTTCCTCAGTCACCAAGATTCTCAGTCCACTAGTTTAATATAGAAAAGTCTCACAAAACTCATGGATCATGTTTTAAAAGATTATTTTAAACCTAAGTTGTATTTCACTGGCAAATTTCATCATTTTGTTTGTTTAACTTACTCTTCTACTGTTTAGAATACTATGTTTAGAATGTGTGCAAGGTATTTTTGTTGTTTGTATTTTAATCAAACTGCAAAAAGATTCTAAGTATTAATACTAAGGGATCATTCTAAGCCTGTAAATAGATAGACCACAAAAAAGAAGAGTCAGTAACCTGCTGATTATATTAAAAGAAAATTGATAGGTTTTGAGCTAATCTGTTTTGTTTCTCCCCATTTTTTCTTCGAATCACATAATCTTATGAGAACACGATGAAATTTATTAATTTCAATGAGGAGCCTTTGAGCCTTTGTCACAGAATTTTCTGGTTTTTTTTCTAAGTTGATTTGGCCTTTATAATAAATCAGTTTCAATGTTAAGATATCATGGCCTTCACCTGTTTCAAAGGTTCACTCTCTGATTCACTCTTCCCATCCTGTAATGATAAAGATAGATAATTTTCTCTTTCCCATCTAGTCAGTACTGGTAAATCAGTATTGTCCTTGCACTGCCCTCTGGCCATAGCAAGGTGCTGGACTGGCCCAGCTACACTGTCTGAAACTTGATGTGTTCTGTCACACTGGAAAGTGGACGTGGCCAAAGATACTGCCCAGGGATGTAGAGAAAGAAGCTCTTAGTGTGGCTTGATTTCTAAAGTCTCTTCTTTCTGAAATCCCAGCATTTGCTTGTTCTTCAGGTTTCTTCAAGCTTTCCTTTCATAGTTTGAAGAAAAAAGCTTCAGAACAGGAAGGTAAAAGGTCTTACTTCATCTGGTTTCCTAAAAGTATTTTGTTTTCCACGTTCAGAAAATAGGTGTGAAGAGTTAAAGCAAAGCAAAATAAACATTTCTTTCGGAAGGTCTTAGACTGGACTAGCTTCATTGATTGGCTCATCTGGGATGCAAATGTGATTTGTGGGAAACAGACAAATTCCTGTATATTTTAAAACCTTCAGCCTGGCTTTAGCTAGTTTGTAACTGATTAAGTGACAACTAAGAAAGCCTCGTGTCAAAATCAGAATGTTTAAATGTGGAGTTTAACAGTGTCTGTGCTTTTGGGGTTTAGCAGTGTCTATGCTTTTTTAATCCTAATGAACAAATGTTTTTCTGGTTCCTTGCTGAATTTTGCTCCCCCAAATGCTAGTGTTTACCTTAAAAAAGTGTTTATGTAGACATCTATGCATAAAGTGCTATGACTGATGAGAAGCACTCAGGTACATGCTTCTCTAATGTGTCTGTGACTTCTTTATTTTCACCTTTTTCGTGTGGGATGGATGAAGAGGAATTCAACCACAAGATGTGGGATTTTTTTCCCTTTCTGTTTCTGCATCTTAACTTTTAATACATTCAAGAAATAGCATTTAAAAGCATAGTTGTGCCTCTGTCTTAATATGGTCTCCTCGAAGGAAGATGGTAGAATTTTAGTAATTCATAGAAGTTGTTTAGTAACTGCTTATGTGGTGACAAATGAAGTTCTGCTGTAGATTAGAAACTGGCAGGGAAAAAACAAATTATGGAAAATAGGTCAGCAGTGTGCAAGGGCAAGAGGGATTTATTCCTGGAAAGCCTGCTCATTTTGAAAGAGGGGGAGTTGCTGATATAGCAGCTTCAGTGAACAAGACACAATTATTTAGATTAGTTGAAAATAGGTAGTATTTTGAAGGAAGTAATAAAAGAGGGATGATATTAAAAGAGAGATGGACATAGTGCAAGTTCCTGGATGCTGAAATGAGTGCCTTGAGCTGTTTTGGCGACTGCAGATGAGCAGTATCCTTTCAAAAAACAGTCTGAGGCCACAGCAGTAGAGACATTTTCAGTTGTCTCTGCTGCTGAAAGAAGCAGTCTTGGCCATGCTTTGCTTCCTCCCTTGTGCCTCCCTAAGCTTTTATGAGGCTGTTAATTAGACTGAACTGGACCAGCCTGGGAAATGTAACCAATTAAAATTGTTTTTATTAAACATTAATTTTAATTTAGATCTTTTGTATAATGATACAAATGCTTGAATAAACTGAAAGGAGAAGGTGGACAGAGGAATCCAGTGCCAGACATGACCATCTGGGGAGGGGAGAAGAGGAGACTGCTGCTTTCAACAACCCACATCTGTGGTTTGTGCTGGCCTTGCAAGATAATGAAATGCCAGGCTGAGGTGTTATTATGGGCTGCAGGATGGAAATACAATTGCTTGGCAATGCTGTACCACTGTCACACATGCTGAATTCAGTCCAAACTGCTCTGACTTGGTGTGGAAAAGGAAGGGAAAGAGTTGCAAAGGGAAATAAGATGTCTGAGAAGTTTAAAAATATTTAATTTTATTGAGGAGCTGGGGTCTCTTCTGCTGCTACAAATGGCACTAAATGAGTTATTTCTTGAAATGCCCTCCTTTTTGTAACAGGTAGTTTGCCAAGTGCCTTTGGAGCTGTGGTTGTAGCAGTTGTGTGTCCTACACTTTGTTCCTTGGTACATTTTAGACAAAGAGGTTGTCTTTGGTGGTCCCTGGATAGCTTAGTGAGGTGGTGATGATGAAGTTTGGCTGTTGATTGTGTTTCATCACATGTTGTGTAAGGGTTTTGCATGGCAGTGAGCAATGCACGTGTGCGGGTGCAGGCCCAGGATCAAACTGCTCCAAGGGAGTCGGTGCTTATCTCAGCTTTCTCCAGCCACCATCCTCCAAGAGGTGATGGGGTCTGTGGTGCTGCCTTTTGGGTTAAGTTCAGGAGTACATGTGAATATTTTACATTTTTCTTCAAGTAAGGCTCTGTCTATCTCAGAGACATCACCCAAAACTGAAAGCATCTAAGGCTGGAGATGAACCTCAAAAAGAGGGAAAGAAATCTTCAGTGCCTCAGTTTCCTTGAATAAATAATTTGGAGAATAACCTCTAATCTTCTTCCTGTGGGTGCAGTGAAACTAAAGTAATAATTGTCCATGAACTGCCTTTGCCATACTCTGCTGGAGGGCACTACAGAAGTACTGAGTAGTATTTATTTTAAATTTGATTTAATGCTTTTGATTAAAAAATGAATAAAATTGTCATAGACCAGATTGTAACCCTGTAGGCACTTGGAATGGAGCTTTTGTAAATGAAGCATTTACTGAGAAGTTTGAAATTGTTTTTCATGTTGATTTCAACAAAACAAATTGAGCAAAGGACAATGAAAAATGCTATAGCATTTTCTGTTATTAAAATGGTGAATTTGTTTGGTGCCTAAGGTAAAATCCATGTTGCGCAAAAGACTGAAAAAGAAAATTTTACAGCATAACAGGGAAACTCAATTGAAGCAATTTTAGTGGAGTTTCTCAGTGGAATGAGGTGGAAAAAAAAAGTGGAATGCAACTGTGAATTCAGTGAAAGAGAAGTAAAAGATAATCCTGCAAAATGGTGAAATCTCATCACTCAAAATTTCATAGGAGCTGAGAGCAGGCTTGGGTGCCTTATCCCTCTGCATCAAGGCCAGGCATCCTGCATCACCATCACAGTGATGGGGCTCCCTTCTGGGTCTTCCCTCTCTGGGACTTGGGGCCAGAACCTTGCTTGGTTTTGTTATTTTAGGGAAGGAAGGGCTGAAACAGTTAGACTTATTGAGATATATGCATGTTAGGGCTCCTTTACCTCAAGTGTGTTTGTTCATCTGCTTGATGTGTAACACAAAAGACCTTTTGAAACACATATATAGGTGCTTTTACTTTTAATCAGTATGAATATAAATTTAAAAAGTCATAAACCCAAGCTATATGTTAGCAAATCCTAGCAAATGGTAAGTGAAGATAAGTCACTGTCTAAATGAGAGGAAACATGTAGATTTTTCTTTAAGCAAGATGATGATATTAAAATATCAGTGGAATTTGAGGGTACCCTCGTTAAGTTTGCTGATGAGACCAGGCTGTGGTGTGGGTGACACTCTGGAGGGAAGGGATGCCATCCAGAGGGAACTGGACAGGTGAGCACATGCAAAACTCATGAAATTCAACAAGGCCAAGTGCAAGGTCCTGAACCTGGGTTGGGGCAATCCCAAACATAAAATACAGGCTCAGTGAGGAATGGTTTGAAAGCAGCCCTGAGGAGAAGGACTTGGGGGTGTTGGTTAAGGAGGAGCTGGACATGCCCTGAAAATGTGTATGTCCTGAACTGTGTCCAAAGCACCATGGGCAGCAGTGAGAGGGAAGTGATTCTGCTCCTCTGCTCTGCTCTGGTGAGAGCCCACCTGGAGCACTGCATCAGCTCTGGGACCCCCATCATAACAAAGATACAGACCTGACGGGGCAGAGGAGGCCATGAAGATGACCAGAGCTGGAGCATCTCTGCTATGAGGACAGGCCAAGAGAGTTGGGGCTGTTCAGCTTGGAGAAGGCTCTGGGGAAACCTTATAGCACCTCCTCCTACTTAAAGGGGGCTTACAGTAAAGCTGGAGAGGGACTTTCTACAAAGGCATGTAGGATAGGAGAAGGGGGAATTGATTCAAACTCAAAGATGTTAGGTTAGATGTTAAAAGGAAACTCTTTACTGCCAGAGTGGAGAGGCTCTGGAACATCCAGAGAAGTGGGTGCCTCATCCCTGGAAGTGCTCAAGGCCAGGCTGGATGGGGCTCTGAGCAGCCTGATCTAGTGAAAGGTGTTCCTGCCCATGGCAGGGGATTTTAACTAGATGAAATTAAAAGACCATTTCAAACAAAACCATTCTGTTATTTTTATGGTTCTATGGGCAAAACGGGGAGATTATTAGCAACACAGAAACAAAAGCTTTGAAAGTTGCATTTTTGAAAGGAAACAGAACTCAAAGAATATGTCCTAAGTTTAAACTCCCACTAATATACAGACTTTTGCCTTATTAGAAAACAGATATTTTAATCAAATTTTTAAAAAGCCAAGTCTTCAGTGAGCTTTCTGATGTAATTTCTGAACAGTCCTGAGCCATGCTGAGAAAAATATCCAGAATTGAATTTTGTTATTAAGATGCCTGTGTGAGTAAAGTGATGTTTTGTGTGACAGGGAACAGAGTGCTATACTTTTACCTTGGTTCTAAATTGACTCTTACATTCAGTGCTCCAGGGGATTGAACTGTTCTGTGCTTGGCTGAAGCTAGCGAAATCCTTACATGCTGATACAGATCTGCAAATCAAGCAACAAGGGACCATTTCAGATTAAAAAAGGAAAAAAGAAATGAGTAAGGATAAAAGAGCTGTGAGACCTGTTTGAAAATTGCCTAATGACAAATTCAAGTTGCTAAATAAGAAATACTTTTTGTATCTTTAAAAAAATATCCTCAGAAGGATGAAAATCACGGTCTTTGAAAAGGTGACGTGAATAATAATATATTCAGGAGTGTTACAGGGAAAATGTGAAGTGATTGATACAGAATTGTCTCCTTTCCTTTGTCTCAATATCAAGGGGAAACTGTGTGACTTATCTATAATACATCTCTGCAGAAGTGTTTTAGATCTCTAAACTTACAGGTGGAGGCATGTACACTTGGTTTTCTGCAGGGAAAGTGTGTCCCAATTTTGTGTTTCCATTGTCATTTTTTTGGCCTTCAAAAATCATGCACGACTTAATGACTTTTTTTTTTTTCCTGGTGTCTATATACACAATAAACTAACTTGTCAGATTAAAGGGAAAAGTATTTAAAATTCTGTTGCTCTACATTAGTTACAAGCAGGTGAATTCAGTGTGGATCTATTTATAGGAGAACTAATGGATGTGCCTAACTTGACCTACTTTAGACTACTCAACAGAAAAAAACAAACACAATGTAGTTGTAGCACTGCCATGTAACCTGTTTTTTTCCCACATTAAGAACAAAATAATGTCTTTGTTGTTGTGGCCTTCTACATAAATATGTCTCTTTAGAAGCATATCCATCTATATTTATCTGTATCTGTCTATATGTGTATATATTTATTTCCTGGATACCATAGTAACAATCCATGTTAAGAGTATATTGTGGTGGTGTGTTTTTTTTTTTTTTTTTTTTTTTTTTTTTTTAAATTCCATAAACATCAACTTCTCCATATCAAATGAATATTTCTGGTACTGAAATCCCAGAACTGTATTACCTGACATTGTGGAGTTGGAAGAACTCAAGTTATAAAAGAAAATTAGACTTTATTTTGTAAAAGTCACTCCTGTCGTGAAAAAATTCAAGTGAAGCACCTTCTACCAAAGCAGGGGCATTTTCCTCTCTGTGTGCAGGTATTACATGGGTTAGCACGGGGTGGTCTATAGGAGCAGTGTATGTATCGGTTACCGTGATGAAAGGGAAAATAAATTGTATATGAAGACATCAACCAGGATGTGTTTGTTACATGCCAAGTGCTACACTTATGCTGGTTCACCATGTGGGGATGTCTCTGTAACTGAGGTAATTCCTGCATTATGCAAGGTAGATGATAACCAGGCCTGGCCTTTGGGCTGAACTTTGCAGGGGAATTCGATTATACGTTGACCTATAATTGTAGCCTTGTTTCAAGTAGAGCTGGTAACTATTTTCTTTAAAGGTACTTCCCATGATTCTGACATCTAAGTAATATTTTGAGTCTGTATTTAATATGAAGCCTAATATTTATTTTCCACTGGCAGATCTTGGTGGTCTGTATGTCAGTCTGTGAATTATATGAGAAGAGTATAAAATTTTGGAGATTTGAACATGGAAATATTTTGTAGATAAGCCTTATTTAAAGCAAACAAAGAGCAGACTTACACCTGTGAAACAGATATGTTTTGAATCCTGAGGAAAAGCAGAAAAGCGGAATAAATACTGTAACAAGGCAGTTACACAAAATGAACTAATTTTTAAGGCAACAATCAATTTGAGATAACTTGTTATAGTTGTATGTGGGTCTATGAGAGAGTTACTTCTCTTTGTAATACGATGGACACATCTATAATTTGTTATTGATCAGATCTTCAGAAAGCTCTTTGGATGCTTCACTTAATATTAAAAGTGTGACAATCCATGTTTTATATATATTTCAAATATGTAGCACATGAGAGGTTAGTGCTGTATTGTTGCCTTTAATCTTTTGGTTGATTTTGTCATTACCTTTGGTTTTAAAGATTAATTTTAGTGGATTCCCCAACAAACAGCACTAAAAGGGCAGGGAAGCCTTGTCTGATCCTGCCAAATCTTTTTTGGCTATTCTTGTTAGTTGTGGTTGGTTTAACTTACAGGTTGCTCTGTAAGTGAACTGTCTGACAAATTCATTATGTGATGAAAAGCCTTGAGTTTTGTAGTTCTTCATATACTTGGCATCTAATAAGATGTTTAAAAAATAGGTTGTGCACTGCAGGTGTTACCAGGTGCTAAGAAAAGGAAGAGATGAAGCACATCTGGTATCTTTGAGCAAGAAGCATTTTGTGGCTTAGCATCCTAAGCTGCTGCTGAGATATTTGAGATCCATTTTAATATTTCTGCTTTCCAAAGTGTCACATCCAAGAATCTTATATTTGCCTTTGCAAACATGTAATATTATCCCAAACATATTAATAAAGAAACACACTTTTGAATGATTTTTGCCACTATAATATAGCAAGTCAGTGTAGGAAATTAGAAAGGACCCAATGTTTTCTTCATTTTAAATCTCTCTTTAATATAATAAATATATCATCAAGGTATTTTTTAAAGTTCAATTTCACAACACTTTACTTAAATGCCAGCGAACAGAAACTTAGGGCACTACTTTGTCATCATTATATTATTTTGTGATGTGCTATGAGTATTGAAGTGGTGCATATTATATGTGGACTTTGAGCTGTTGCAAAATGACCGCAAAAATAGTTTCGTATTCCAGTAATACTTGAGTCTTCTTTAAAATGTCTCTTAAATATGATCTGGTGGGAACAGCTACATATTTTTGTTATCCACTTGATACTTGCCATCTGTAGAGGAACCTAGATGTATGGATTTGTTCTGGTAGCTATCACTTTGCAGCACATCTCCTCCCTCTGCCTCCCACCCTGGACTGTCAGTGGTCCTGGAGAAGTCATTGAAACAATCCGGAGTGGGATGACCTCAGTCTGGGGAAAACAAACCCTGTAGTTTTCAGTCAAACAGCAAATACAGTCTGGGAAATACGATTACAATGCACACTGTGAAATGCTTGAGAATCAGTGGTGCTTTAGACATTACTAATGTGCTTTTTTCTGTCAGATCCCATTTGGTGCTGTTTGCCTTGTGTGGGATTGCCAAGTTGCATGGGTGTTTGCAATTTTTTGCTAATAATTTTTTCCCTTTTCCTCAATATTCTTTTCTCTGCTGGTAGGCAGAGACTATTCAGATGCATGAATTAAGAAGCATGTTCAATCAACAACAAAAGAACCTTTTGACTTTTAGTGCACTTCTTGCTGTTCATTGATAAGCTACCACTGTAAGGACATACCCAAGATTTTCTTTACTGTGAAGAAGCAGAAGCAGCGAAATGTCTCAAGTTAAATTCACTAGCAGGAAAACCTTTTGCCTAATCTACTAAAGCTCTTAAAAGGCTCTCATACTTTTCAGTGATATCTGCAATGCCTGTAAAAAGAATTAACTGCAGCATAATCTAGTAAAAATCTTTTTTAGTGGAAGCTCTGCTACATGGCCAAGCAGTGTTTGTGTTGTGCTCCTGCCACCAGCCTGGCTTTCTGTGTGATAGAGGTGTGTGCCACCGAATCATTACAGAACATACGTGTGTCATTTCAGTGATGCCTCACAGGTTGTTGAGCCCCTGAAGGCCACAGACTTCAGTGAAGCTCTGAATTGATGCACACTACAAAATAGCTGGGATACCGTAGGAATTCTTCGACTGTTATTAGTATTGCCTGGTTTTTAATAGGTGTTTTAAGAAGTCATTATGAATGAAGAAATGCTGGTTATTCAAAATTGGATGAATTGTCACATATGTTTGCCAAAGGAAGGTTGTATCAAATTATATTGGCTCTCTGGTGTTCTGCTTTTTGGACAATGGGAAATCAAATTCATCTCTCTTTAAATCTGTAAAAACATTTCCTTTTAAGGCACTTCAAAACAGAAATAGTGCCATCATGAAGCCAACCAGGCTTAAGGCTCAGCTTGATCAGTTTAATAAATGAGAAATAAGAGATGATTGCCTGTGATAGCAGGGAATGAATTTGATATTCATCAGAGACCTGAGAAATCCCTTCCATTCTGCACTCCTCTATGTCTATATGATATCTATTCACTGATTTGACTGAGCAAGGCAAATTTCATTTTAGAGTAGTGAGGCATATAAAAATGATGTGAATATTGTCATTTCCAATTGCAGGGTGACCATCCTGCAGAACAACGTGAGTAACATAGGGATTATTGAGATGTAAAGTGAATATTAACTTGTGTGTGTGTGTATATATACACACACACACGTAAGATTAGATAATTTTTTGCAAGCTTTTTTTTTGTGTTTAAGTGGATGATGATTTAATGTAAAATTTCTCTCTCCCTGGATTACTGATAATAGCAGTGCACGAAGTACAGGACTGCTGTGAATTACACAAAGCTGTCACCTAATTATTTGTGCATATATATGTATGTTCAAGAGGGAACGTAGCCTATTTTTTGTATTCAGTATTTTTTGGGTTTTCCCTATGTTGTCTTTGTAACTGCTCTTCAGATTTGATTGAAAATTGCCATTCTCTGGAGATTTGGCCGGTTAATCAAAAAGTGAGAACATTAGCACAAAAGCCTGATGCTGCTGTATTTGTGCTAGTTAAGACACAGGAAAATAGGTCCCTTAGGAGCTGTTTCCCATCAAGTGTGATCATACAGAGAGAGAGAGAACCTACTTTATGTTGCAAGAACCAAACAAACATTTATGAAGCACAGCTGCCAGGAGACTAATAGCGAATATGTCTCCTCTTCCATAATCATTACAGAGAAGTGCAAGAGACTAAAAGGGGAGATATGAAGGGAAGGGCCTATTTTAATAGCAAAAGCTTTATTTTATTTGTGCTTTGGCTGAGGAAAAAAATATTGTCAGGAGCTTGTAATTATTGGTAATCTGTCCCTTTCTGCAGTAAAATCTAAAGCACCTGTTGGGTATTGGATCCTTTCAGTTTGGTATTTACAGGACTTACAGTCACTATGCTAAAATTTAAAAAAATTAAATGGTAGAAAGCAAACAACCCAGTGTGTGATGCTCCCTGGGAAAGTGAATCTCATTGTGATGCTCACTGAGGTGATGCTGTCTCCAGCCAGTCCTCAGGCCACAGAGCCACCACTGAGTGACTGAGCTGACAGAATACCATACTCATATATGGTATTAATACAAGATACAGAAATAACATTATAGCAGCTTATCAGCATTACATCAGCTCAGTAATATCTGAAGTTTAAATTGGTCACATTCTTGAAGGAGGAAAAAGGAGGAATTTCAAAATGCCAAGGAAAAAGCCTCTCTCTTTGCTTTTCATTTCATTGAAGTCTTGGCATTGCGAGGCTTCCAGAAAAGTCTGGCTTCTTGCATACTGCCAGCTCAGCAGGTAAACAGCTTTATGTCCCTGTAAGTCGTCCTTTCATCATATTAAAATATGCAAACAGTATTGACATCATATTTCCTTTGGATGAGTGTGATAAAAGCAATAATTCCTAAGAAAAATTACTTGCAAAAGTTACTTTGTAAAGATGATTACTACAGCAATAGTGACATATCAATGCTTCCCTAATCATTATAGCTCATCTTGCCAGCTTCTTAAGGAGTTGGGAAAATGCACAAAAAACTCTAAAGGAGGCCCAGACAGAGCTCTCTATCCTGCCCTTGTGCAGATGCATTTCAGTGTATCTAAATCTGTTTCCAAAATCAATTCTTTCATCTTGGAGCACATATACTGCAGACTGGCAGTGCTGGGTTAATGGTTGGACTTGATGATCTTAGAGAATTCTTGTAGCTGAAATGATTCAATGCTCAATGCTATTTACATTATAGGTGTACTGGTGATCAGTGAAGGAGACCTTGCCAAGGAGTGCTCAAGTAATTTGAAAGCAGAGTTTGCTCTCTTTTATACAGGCATTATCACTAAAATATCACTTTCTGCACAATAATGAATTATAGCCCCCAGAACTGAAAAAAACCCAACCAAACCACCCAAGCCGAACACCTTTACTTTCATTTTTTTTCCCCAGTTATTGGTAGAATGGAGATGTTGCTCTTGAACTTGGGAGATGGGGTTAAGTGTTCAGGGAAGATGGATTTATACATAACCCTTGCAGGCCTTCCAAGCCCATTTCCCATTGTGCCTGCCTGAAGCATATTGTGATCCTCGCTTTCTCAGAGCAAAGGCTGCACAAATGAAACATGTAGGAATTTAATATTCAGACTCCATGACTGCTATTGAATCTTCTTTAGAAAATTGTCAAAAGACAAGGGAATGTGAAGTTCTGCTTCTGTTTTGGGGAGTTCATGAGAAGTGTATGGAACAACAGAGATGAGTGGGAAAGTGCTTCTTTGAAGATGAAATTGTGGATTAATTGGCGGCAGGAGCTGATATTTTGGTAATGGACATTAAAATTTCCAGTAAGACAGGGAAAGCATGGCTGGTTTTGAGCTTTGGAAATTACACTAGGCAGATTTCATTCAGAATTTTTTTGAGAAAATGTAATTAAAAGAACTGTTTGGGTTCACATATATTGGGTAAGGTTCTATTGACAAGAATACTGCTGACATTCCATAATTCTGCAGATTTTGTAATCCTAAGTCGTGATAGAGAGACTGTCTTCAAAAATAAAAACCCAATTTGCAACTTTTCATATGTATTTCATTAACACTATGCAGGTGAACTGTGAAATGGACCTTTTTATAGGTAGAACTTGTAACACTAATAGTCCATTTTGAGCAGTTAAGATAATTTTTCAGGTTTTGAGTCATTGATTTTATTATAGAACTTAGAAAAATAATGATTTCTTTTTATTTTTCAAACAGTGGGAAATTTTACACTGAGCACATCAAGATACGGAGAGGTACATTGGAAGAGATGCTTTAAATTTTCCTCTGTGCTGTAAAGATGAAAGGATAATTTAATTACTCTTATTTCAATTTTGGAAAAAACCCACATTCTGTCTTTAGTAGCTGTACATTAAAAACTGTATCTTTTGATATAGCAGATATCAGTGGTTTTATACAGAGAAAAGAAACGCTACACTTTTGGGAGTTTGCTCCAATCAGGTATTTCTGAGAAATATCTGCAGTAATATCCGTGTGGCTTCACAGAAACTTTTTTGCTCTGTTAAATGTCTTTTTCCTTGTTTACCTCATCCAGGTCGAATTTGCCTTTCAGAAATAAACTGCTTTCCAAATGAAGAAATAATTGCTTGATGCAAAGACTTTTACAGCTAGTTAGTTACTTTTCATAGTAAATCAGAATTTTAAGTCAAATCCCTCTGCAGGTGTCCAATTTTTCTCTGGGTTCACTTCAATGTAAATCAAAATCTGTGTTATTTTGAGAAGAAAAGAGAGTCTGATTACTGTAATATTAAAGATTTTTAGAAGGGTACATCATACATCTGTTGATCATGGTGGTAGTGCTTTCATTAGGATTATGATTCCTCTTCTAAGCACCTATTTATGGGCACATGCATGTTTCTGATGCAGATCTGTCTGCTGTCCAGGAAAAGCCAGACAGAGGCGTGTGGGAGCTGCTGTTTCTTAATTGCTTGGATAACTGACAGTCAGCGTGGTTCCAAAACTTGCTGTGTTTATGATTCTCGAAACAAAAGGCACAAAATGTAGATGTGATGGTGCCAGATAGCATCTGTTTTATGTAGCTTTTGATTTGCAGTCTCTGATTTGTTATACCCCAATATTGAAAGGTGCATAGAGGCAGGAGGCAGCTAAATTGGCTGTTTCCTTTGACCTGGATGCAGGCAGGGGGATGACCAGGCAGAGGGATTCTCCTCTCCTTGGCAGGAAAGACCTCTGGACACCAGGTGGAAAGAAAGGTAACAGAATGTCCAACAAGTAGAGAGGCCTAGGTATGGTGGGAGCAAGAGAAAAGATGCTCCCAGGGCCGGGAAGGGGGGAAAGAAGGGTTTGTACAAGGATTCAGCACAAGCATTGCACAGGGGGCTGTCCCAGGAGGGCACTTAAGGCAGGTCTATCAAGATAAGCCCAAAGGACTCAGTGCACTGAGTAGGGCAAGGGGAGCTTTGTTTACAGACTTTAAGTAGTCAAGGGAAAAGCTTTTGGGGCTAAAAAGTGATGAAGTGTAGGACTCAAGTGTTACTAAATGAATGATGCTTACATTGTACATATATAGATGTCTACTAAAATGACACAGCGTAAAGCCAGACATTTATTTTTTGGCAGAGGCATATCTACAAATAGATAGGATGTTATTTCAATCTCTTCTTCCATATATATATATATATATATATATATATACACACACACACTTCTTGCATGTTTGCTTGGAAAAACCACACATGAAAAATTGCTAAAACAGTTGACTAGTATTAACAGTCACGTTCATCTGTGATGACCTTTTGTCATAAGTAAGATTAAAATTGGGTTTCATCAGCAACTCTGATGAAAAGAATTCTCTTTAGGCTATTAGTAGCTTCAGTGCAGTAAAAATACATAGTTTTCTAGAACCAGCAGTGTTCCTAACTTCAAACCAGGAAACCCATGGCAACAGTGATTTGCAAGATGGTGTATGAAACAAGGTGTGGAATGCCTCTTTTCAGTATGAAACAACTCCAAATGTTCTGATTCTCTTTTATAAACCTTTTTGCATGTGACTTTAGAATTGGCATGGAGATTTGAATATTTATTTCATTTTAAACTTTATGCAGTGGTACATGTAGGACTTCAACTGAAATGAGTAAATACAGAGTTCTAGGCAGGTTCAAGATGCTGGTTAACCTTTGAAATGTATTACATACTGTGTGCTTAACAGAGAGAGATGATGAGGAGGTGCATATCAACACCTCTTGAGACACAGGATCATCAGTCTGCCAAGCAGCTTGGGCTCACAAAGCATGCTGCTTTCCAGGATGCACAAGGCATATCCATAGCCCATGGAAGCCTGATGCATCCAGCCTCATCTTTTGCAGATTCCCTGTTGAAATCTCAGTTGGACATTATCAACTCTCTCCCTGCTTTTAACATTTCTTCAATACTTTAATAAGTTGTCTGACTCTGTGTGCTAAACTCATAACCTGTCATGTATTATTTCACTGACCTGATGGCTCTGGCTCTAGAATCTGTTTAAAACCTACTGTTCACACTCTGTAATATTTTCTGTTTGATTACATGGGTATTTAAAAGTATGAGCCTCCAATAATTAACATACACATAAGAATGGGTTTAGATCTTCTTACTGGAAGTCCTTGAATTACCATGATCTAAACTTGGAAGTACAGCATTCACAACTTTGACATTAAAGTTATAAGTTTGGTGAATAATGTATGTACTTTTTGGATAGTGAAATTAAAAATAAAATCAATTGGTTAGCATTAAAGCCTCACGTAGCTCTTTGATGTCAGCCTTCTCTGGCAAGCCATTAATAAAGGCCATGATAAAGTGTTTAAAATGCTCTTGGTACTTCATGGAATTACTGAAGCTGCATTTTCTTATACTGTTTTTAGGTCTTTGCAAATGACCCTCAGTGATCTGCCTTGTGTGCTCAGTCAAGCCCCCAGTAACCTGCCCAGGGAGAGCCTGGGAGGAGTTTCCCCAAACACTGCTGACCATCAGCTGATTTTGTGCTTTTGCTTGTCAACCTTTTAAAAAATGCTGACTGTGATAGCTTCTGTTGCATGAATTTTATAACTGTAGAAAAATTATGATATAACACTGGCCAAACTATAAATATCATTGCAAAAATGCATAAAGTGACAAAAATCAATTTAGAACAGCTTCAGACAGATTTTTGTAGTTGTGGAAGCACAACATTTCCACTGCACGTGTGGTAACTCCAATAATCTGAGAATGGTAAAATGTCATTACTAAAATTTGGTAATAAGATTAAATGTAGGTTTAAACAATTTTATTTTTTTTTTAATATCTAGGATGAAGATCGAACAGAGGAGGACAACAGCAGAGTTGAGCCTGTTGGGCATGCAGACACTGGTTTGGAGAATGCTACCAATTTTTCCCTGGAGTAAGTTACTGGCAGAATATATTGTTTTAAGGAGTCTTAAGACTGAACACAGACTAGGGAAGTACTCAGAATAATATGAGTGATACTGCTCTTAAGGAAGTGGGGCAATCTTTTTTAGGTCATGTGTCATTTTGGTTTTAAACAATGGACCTTTTGAAATTAGATTTTAAACACTTTAAAAACTTGTGTTAAAGATGAGCATCGGAAACTTGACATTTATAAGGGCTGATGCTAGAGTAGATTTTCTGCCTCGAAGAAGATGCTTATTTGATGGAACTTTGAAAACTTGACAGAAGGAATAGGGTCAGTGCTAGTGCAAAGAGATCAACAGGCAAGAATTTGAAGGGGGAAAATCTTAATTCCAATCACTAGTTCACAGTCTCTAGGAAGACGTGTCGGCGTCACAAGTTGTGTGGTCAAAAGCCTCATACTTAATGGATCAAACCTGGTGTTTTGTTAGCTCCACCTGATTTAAAAATACAATCACTGAATGATATTTTATGTCATCCAAAGACAGAGCAAACTCTACCTTTTGCATTTCATTGAAACGAGCTAATCCATACCTTGTTATGGAATTAATGAGAAAATATCCCTTCTAGCCTTAAATTAAATCTTTTAAATTTGTTAACTTAAATTTTAAATAAAACTAAATCTTCTGCTCCTGTTATTTTTGAATTAAATTATGAATTAGGGACAGAGGGTTTAAATGTTAGATAAAGATCATGGTGGCATCTATTAGGGAGTAGAATGTGCATTTTACTCAGTTCCATTTACAAAATCTGTTACATTGTAAGTTCCAAATGCTGTTTCCTAAATAGACTTTGCAGAACTTCTGTCAAATGTAATGCTTCCTGGTGTTGTCTTTAAGTAACTTATTGACTTCTCATCATATGCTGCTTCATTTATGTTTTGTGTTGATCTCATACTGCTTTGCATGTTTGTTTGAAACACTTGGCCCAAACTTCTGAGAAAATCAGGAAGCCAGATTGAAAGAATCTCTCTTAGGAAGTGATCATTTCCTCTTGTTTTCTGTTTTACAGAAATTAACACTTGAATTTGGGATAGAAATTTTTTTTAGAGAAAAAGTGTAAGAGAAGTGAGTGCAAAGATGTTAAATGTGCATTTTGAACACATGAAAAATGGCTGACTGAAGCACTAGAACAAGCTAAATAGTGTACACTGGATATGGAAAATAAGGGGATTTTTTTTTTTTATTTAAGCTATGTTTCACTAATGCAGTTCCATGTGCATCACACAGATTCTCACTTGTTCTCTTTCTTAGCTATTAATTTTCTTCTAAGCTAATAGCAAAGTCAGAAAAAGTTGATCATAGAGAATCACAGGCCTACCAATAGCAAACGATGTCTTTTAGAGTTCCTTTTGGAGGTTGGAGGAGTTGCTTGAATCCTGGGAGCTGCTTTGCACACTATTAATGAAAACTTAGCCTTTACATACAGTGAGAAGGAAATGAAGTCAACCTATACAGAAACTGCACATGGAACAGTATGAAATGCTGTATTGATCTCAGTCTTAAAACATTGGTCCATGTCTGAAGAATAACATTTTTGGCTGAATCTCTCATCCCTCCTGTTGTTGCACTGCTTTCTTGAGCTAACAGTGACAATAATGACAGAGACCTTCCATTCATGTTGTTTAAAAATCAAGGTAAAATTTCAGACACCAATTGAGGCATACAGCGAATGTAAAGGCTACCTTAAAAATATATTGAAAAAATTTATTGTAATAGAAATGTAAAATAAACTGTAACCCAAGATTTGTGTTGACTTCCCAACTGTATGTGGTCTGGTTATTCTCAAATTAGAGATTGAGAGCTGCAAGCTTTCATGATGGGCCACCATATGATCAAGAGCTTATTGAAGGAAGTAGAAAATCTTTTACTGCTATCACAGGGCATTTGTCTTGCTCTGTGCTCCATTTTGAGATTAAATTTTATTTGTATTCTTATGAGAAACAAGCTTTTCAGTGATCTGTGTGTATATATATCTAGTGCCAGGAAATATGGAAAAAGTATGTAATGCTAGAGAGAGGCATAAGGCACAAATTTAGATTGTGGCTTCTGTTCAGATCTCTCACTTCCAGTTTTACTGAGAGGTTCAGCTTCCACGTGTTGTTTCCTCATGTGTGTATTTACAACTCTTTATGGTTCCTGAGCTATATTCCACCTTTCCAGACGTGGGCATGTTTCAAACGCATTAGCTTTGGTCTAAATCTATTTCTACAATTTTTGCATGTCTCTTTCTGAACCTGTATTTTCTTCTGCTTTTTTCCTCACTACAGCAAAAATTATAATTGAAAGCTAGATGCATGGTTGCTTCAGGGGACGTCTGGTTGGTTTTGAATGTTACAGTTAAATCTTACTTTGGAAACTTTGCTTAGTAAGGAGATGCAGGAATCTTCCAGTAAAAGAAATAGCATTACAATAAAACAGATTAATGTGTTTTAAAACTGGAGGAATTTAGCCAATTAAAAATTTAATAATTCTCATTCGATTATGAGGTAGTTATGGGAAAGCTAATGTTAAAATTTAGCATTGACTCTAAGATAAATAAGTAAAGCATGCGAGTGCTATGATGAGCTTTTAGGTTTCTGAGGAAAAATTGTGTGTGGTATTTAAGGTATTTCTGCTCAATGTTCAGTTTAACTTTAGAATAAGAAAGTAATAAAGCAATATGCATGCAGTGATGATGATGAGACCTATTTTTATGAATTCAGCTAAATTTAAGAAAATTCTTTGATTTCTCTTGGTTCTATTAATTGAACTATTTTTGATGATTGATCTCCTTTCATGCCATCAGATTAATCTTCAGGTACGTAGTATTCAACAATGCTTTCATCACCATGACTTGGTTTCTGGAATGGTTTTGTTTTTCTGTGTATGTTTGTGTGGGGTTTTTTGGTTCCTTCACGGTACATGTTCATATTCCCTCATTCGTCATTGTCTCACAGTGATATGGTAAAGCTCGTAGAAGTCTCCAATGACGGCGGGCCTTTGGGAATCCATGTAGTGCCTTTCAGTGCCCGAGGCGGAAGGTAATGTATCGTGTAGGATTTTATTTGCATTGTAATTTGCTCTGCTTTATCTTGGTTGTGCTAATTTCCGTATTGTGTGCCTTTGCCCTCTGTAGAATACTGTCTGTTTTAAAAGAGGCAGTCTCACTGATTAAGAAAGGAAGAAATGCAAGTTTACTGACTCTGTGCTTGGAATGGACCCCATAGTTCAAAGGCTCTGCATAGAAGGAGTTAGAATTGAGTGTTCTAATCTCAGGGGAAGTTGAAGGATAAAGACATTTCCTTTTCGACTCCTAAAATTTATGAACTTCTGCCCTAATTCAGGTGGATATTTGTGCAACATTTCTTTGCTGAAATGTGTTTAAATCCACAAGTTTCCAAATAACAGCAGGAGTTTAAACCAGAGGTGTCCTAGAGGATTTTGCTTGTTAAGAGTAGGGGAGAAAACAATTGCCACACTTTCAAAATTTCATGTTGTCCCATCTCTTGGGGTTAAAATCTAGTAGCAAAACCAGTTGAAACATTCTGATTTGGGGAAAACTGAACCTGTTTTACAGGCTGAAACTCCTGAAGTTTGATTGTTTACAAAAAAAAAAAAAAAGGTTGTAAAGTAGTTTACAATGTGTGGGATGTTATTAATGAACAGAATACATAATCTCTAGTTCTTACTTTGCTAATGTAGAATTTCAGTGTTTACGGTCATCAAGATAATCTCAGAAAAAAAAGCTAAACTTTTGTATTAATTAGTGGTGAATTTGAAACTTTCAAGTACTTTGAAAAATGATAATTTTTTAGCAATGTATGCAAATTTTATTTTGGTGTTGCATATTCTACGTACACACTGTATTTTCTCTCTTTAAGGAGAAGGGGAACAAATATATATACGTATATCTTAAAAATAATCTTTGCACATGAAAAGTGGTGTTATGTTCTCATGTCTGTTGTCCCAGTAGGAATTTCAGTTTTATAATTAAAAAATAACAAAACTAACTTGCTATACAAGTGTATCTCTCAAATATTAATATGCTGTTTTCAGAAATATGAGAGTATTTTAGGTCTTTTTCCTTCTATACCAAATATCTTCATGGGATTTTAAGCACAGTATAAGAGCTTTATTTGCAGTTGTTACTTAAAACCCTATTCCCTCACAGTCATACTGACACGTATTATGTGAAAATGTAATTTGTTTTACTTTAAAGCTACTTTTTCGGGGGACTACAAGTATTAAGAGCAAACTTCTGTTAAGTGGTGAATTCTTCTCTTCATAATCTGAAATTCAGTAAATTTAGTGTGGGGATGGAAAGGGCATGAGTGAACAGTACTTCAAACATAATTCAGAAGTAAATCCGATAGAGTTAGAAATGGTTGAAATTTTCACACACTTATCTGGGATTTTGACAGTGTGAAGGCCAAGGAAAAGATCGGTTTAAGAATGTCAACTGCCTACTAAGTACTGGTTTAATAGAACTGGTGTTAAAATATATATTTTGACATTTTGAATAAGAATTTTAACTTGAGTAAAATTCGCTTCGAGCCTGTTAATGTGGTTGTCAAGTCTGAGGTAAAGCTTAAACTGTTCATACATAATGAGACCATGTTAAAGAAAAAAGCCATAAACACAGAAATAAAAGAGATGATTTTTAAAAAATGATTTTAACTATGTCATGCAAAATTACATGATAAAGTTTTACTACAGGAAAGCAAATTTTAAATGTAGATGTTTCAAATCAGACCATACTGGAAAAGCAAATTGTGTTACAGGGGAAATAGTTTTTATATTAAAATTATCTTCTTTTTTTCATAATACTAGAACTCAGGTCATTGAAAAATAGACCATATATGTAATTGCTGATTTTTTTTGACCCTCCACAAAATAATCTGCTGAAGAGGGGAAACACTTGGTCTCATGTCTTGAAAGTGTAGAGGAGCAGAGTTGGGGATCTAGAATATTTCCAAAAGTTTTCTGCCGTGCCCTGTGTGTTCTAAAGAAGGAAAAGCAGAGTTCATTTCTTGGGATTGATTCTAAGTGCTTGTATTGTGCTGCTGCATTACTGTCTGCATACCCACATTTTTCTCCAGCTGCCTCCAGTGTGGTCAGGGAAAGGAGCAAACCCAGGTGGAGGTTTGAAGCAATTGATGGGGATTTGGTTAATTTTTTTCCCCTCTCCTGGTTTCCCACTTCTTTTCAGCATATAAGACACACATTCTGCTTCTTCTTTTGCTAGATTCAGAGGGAGAGCAGATGCATGGCAGGGATCTTCTGCTCCCTACTTATTTCTTACTGTAGCACAAGGCTGCTCTTTGTTCCTGCCTGCCTGCAAAAAAGAATTCTTCCTGCTACAATCAACCTACAGCTCCCTGTTTACAATAACTTGAGCAGGGGATTTGCCTAGTAGAAACCTAATTATAGAAGACCAAATACAGGACTGAGTAAAGACTTTGAGGGATGTCCAAAAAGAAAAGATTTCATGTGTCATATAGGTTAGTCCACTGTCCCATAGTTGTTTTATATTTGCATGCTGTCCAATTCCAGTTATACTGTGTTTTCGGTTACATTTCTTGTAGTTCCTTTCATTTGCTTTTGAAAATGTTACTCAATAAGCAATGGTTATTAAATCAATAACTTGAAAAAGTGTAAAAACATACTATGCAATTCACCTTTTTTCCCCTATTCAAAAAGCAAGAGCCTTCTCCCACCAAAAAATTCACACCAGAAAATCCCTCCCTAAGGAAACACTCCAAAACTCCAAAAATTATGTGCCATAACTCTGTTCTTTACTTTTATTGAGAAAATATTTGACTTTTTCGTGGTCTTTTGAGGGTTTGGAATAAGAATCTTTTGAGTACTGGCTTTTGATCTTGAACAAAATCCATAAAGGTCTCCGCTTCATCTGTAAAGATGCTGGAAATTATTTCTGTTGCCAGTAAAACTGAGACTTTTTTTAAGTGAAAAAACCTGTATTTCTCTTGGAAAAATACTATTGATTTGTAAAGACATGGTGAAACTTTATTCTAGGTATATGTTTCCTTGTTATCCTTCTGGTTTTGCCTCTAGAAATGTATCAGTCTTTTATTGGCCTATTTGATCATACAATTTTGTTAACAGATTTTGTTCACCTTATCAAAAGGGAGGAGGGAATACATATTCATCACCTTATGGTTGTGCATTTTTTAAGGATAAAAGTTTTGTTTGCAAACCTGCAAACATTTTTGCAATTGCATAGATACAGTGTTGAGCAGAAAAGGAGGCATGAAAATGGAAGTAGAATGAAGGAAGAAGGCAAGTAGCAAAGTGTTCAGATAAACGTAGAAAAAAGAGGAAATGAATGAGAGAAAAATATGAATGGAAAGAAAATTCTAACTCTGTGCAAAATTACCATACCGCCAATTTTTCCCTCTTATTAGATGCTCAGGAACAGGAGCAAACAGTTCCTTAAGAATCCAATTTGAGCAAGCCTGGAT
This sequence comes from Acrocephalus scirpaceus scirpaceus, assembly GCA_910950805.1. Classification (NCBI taxonomy): domain Eukaryota; kingdom Metazoa; phylum Chordata; class Aves; order Passeriformes; family Sylviidae; genus Acrocephalus; species Acrocephalus scirpaceus. The sequence goes on along the minus strand of OU383773.1, from coordinate 140,064,706 downwards.
GGTGTGTGATGATATGTTGATGTTTAAATGGGGATGCACCAAGTTCTGTGTAAGCTCAGCAGTGATTATAGTGTAATTTGCCTTTATTTGGCCTCTTCTACTTTCCAAGTCTTCTCAAGCTCTCTACCCTAGCCGTTCTTCTGAAATCCACCATGTCTGTCTTTGGAAAGAGATTCAATTGACACAAGGAATATATGAGATAACATCAGAAATCTCTGTGAATAATGATATGGAAGTTAGAGTCCCATAGTCCCAAGACTGCTCTGAAGTCTACTTAGTAAAGCAGAACCAAGAAGGATTTGGATATTCATCTCAAACCCCACAATGAACATCCGCTAATAAGTATCAGACATGTTATTTTGATACAGATGGGTATGCACAGCTCTGCCAGCTTTTCTTCCTCTTGAAGTATGCCACAAAATCCGTGATTAACTGTGCATCTAAAACCTGCAGCTAAAAATGTTGTTTGTTATATATCCTAAGTGTCCTAAAATATTAGGAAGTCTCAAAAGAAAAGAGAGAAAAAAAAGAGAATTTTTTTCAGTTTAAATGACAAATTTAACAGGTTTTGTTAAAAAGAAAGAAAAACCTCAAATGAAGGTGGGCATTTAAACATACACAAACCCTAACTACCCTTACTAGAAATCTAAAAATTTGGATTTTTTTTACACTCTTTATATTTTTTTTCTTTTATTGGAAGTATCCTTTGTTTTCTAGAGCTTGCAAATTCATGTTGTGTGTCACTGTATAAATTTTAGTCTTGTACTCAAGGTACAAAGAAAAACGAATATCTATTGGCCATTGTCTATACTTAGAGTCCATAATATTGCCTTCAAGGTGCCTCTCTAATGATCATATTCTCTTTGATCAAGTAGGAGGTCCAAGCTGCTTTCCAGTTATTCTTCTCCTGCATTTCCAGCCTTTTAAATCTTAAGGGTAGCCATGGCTTTCAATAACATGTATGGGAAAAAAATTCTCCGTGGAGTGAATGTACCATTCCCTCACTCTTGTATCTGAATTCAAACTCTCTGATCTCAGCCTTTAAGAAGTTTTATAAGCATAATTTGAAGTATTACTGAAGCTAAAAAGCTGAGGAGTGGTTACCAAAGATTGGAAATTGGTTCTGGACTTCAGGCATGAAATTTAAATGCCTCCACAGCAGTGCTGTGGTGCCAATATTGGGTAAAGGAGTTTATGTGCAATTTAGCATTGAGTAGCCACAATAATTTAAATTGAACAAACAAGCTGATTTGCGTACTCTGACCTCTGAATCTAGGAATTTTATACTGTGTTTATGTTCTTGTAGAACTTTTCAGAGATCTTCCATAGCATGAAACCGCTGCACATCAGCTTATCATTCAATCCTTATTTTTGTACCTTAATCTAGTTTTTGCCTTTTCATGTTAGTGACTTTACATAAACATTTAAATTGGCTATTTTCTGTTCTGTCTGATTTGATTACACTACAGTTAGCTTGCAGGTAAATAGATAAATAACTTCAATGTGTACATACAATGGGCCATGATGGCCAAATCATATTCTAGATGCTCAATGTCAGTTTTTATTTTTACTTTCACTGTCAGTTTTTATTAAGATAAATTATCATCATTTCCATACATCTGGATGTCATGTGGAGAGTTCGCATTTCACCAACTACCCCAACTAAGTCAGGCAATTTAGATGTCAATAAAAAATTCGCTGCTTATTTCTGGTTTTATCATTGGTTGTAATTTATACTGAGAACTGAAATGTTAACACATGTAGCTGAGTTTATTTTAATAGTATAATTAGAGTAATGAACCTTGTGGAAATACAGTGGTGCAAATGCTAATATAATCTCAGCTGCTTACATTCCCAATTAGGTATTTAAAACAAATACAAAGATTGAGCTCTGTGCTTTGGCAGTTTCTCTTCTGTTTCCGTGTCAGCTAGTGTTAGTCTAAAACAGCACAGGTACCAAATTTCTATTTATAATTATTGTTTCAACAGGATTGTAGACTTGCAGAGTGTTTTGTGTAAGTTTATGTGATATTTAATCTCATTCTTGAAAAAGTTGGAGTTCAAAAGATCTTTAATGGAAGAATTTCTATTAGAAACTGTGTTAACTTACTGAAACTGGACAAAGTTAAGCAAATTCAAACATACCCATACATTTGTAATGCTACATGGTTGTGTTTTAAAAAAAATGTATATACAGATTTTGGTACTTAATACCAGATGAGTTTAGATGCTTTCAAAATTTATATCTTCCTAATGTAGGAAACATAATACTGAAGCTGTAGTAGAGCTCCACTTCGAAGGATTAATGATGGTGGCATATGGCAGGGAAAAAAATCCAATTTGTTTTTAGGTTACTGCATATTTGCAATATCAGGTCTACTCTGTTTATCTCCAGTTGCTGCAACAACAAACATGAATTCCCATAAAGTCTTTAAAGAGTCACATTCTTACATCTAACCATAATATGCTGAATAAATACTGTAGGAAATTGGTATGCTTTTGTTAATTTTTGAAAAACATACATTTTCTGTAGTTCTAGTTTTCTCTGCTACGCAAACCCTCATTTGGGAAATTGTTTCTGGAATTGTGTCTGAAGGGATCTTTTGTGCCATGTGTTTATGTAAAAAAATTAAATAAATTAAAAGGCACCGTGAGGAGCCTGGTTTCAGGTTTGACTCAGTCTGTTCATCCAGGCTTGAATTTGCTCTCAGTGACTTTAACTTTATATGCCTTAGTTAACCTAGCTCTAACATTTGTTAAAAAGCAAAATCCTCATGAACACCATATGCCGTGCTAGAGATGAGCAGTCTTGCATTAGCAGAACTTGTAGCCTTTGTTTAATGAGATTATTTACAATTTTGACTGGTAGTTTATTTATCTGTTACATTATTCTACTATAGGTTAGGATTAGTAATATTTTTACAGATCTGAGAGCCTAAGTGAAATAAATTTAAGAAATGTCAAACCATGCATAAAGGTGCATCTTGCATTAATAATTTGATATAAATTCAGAATGTGAGACAGTAGAAAGCAAAATTTCAAGAAAAATGCCATGTCAAAATTATTGATAGAGCAATTATTTTGTAATCATAAGTATACAGAGGCATTGGGATGAAAAAACCACATTATTTTGTATCATGTATTGTCATTGTATTAACTTCTATTGTTGTACTTTGTGTAGATACTGTTTTGATATTTTGATATTTTTTATATTTAACCATATAAACCAAACACCTGTTGTTGCTACTATATATGCTCTTGTGCAAGCATTGCATGCACATCCAAATTCTGAATTGTCTTTGGACATTGCAGAGGAGTAAATCTGCATCAAAGAACTGTTGGGCAAGTGAGAGAAAAGGAAGAGTAGACACAGCTCCTTCCTTTCCCACTTAAGTATTTTGTTGATTTTCCCTTAAATGTAGCATTCCCTATTTTGTATTTGCTTTGCCTATCTCTTCCCCATTTAGAGTTATGCTCTTCAGTAGCTTCACTTTGTGGCTCAAAGACAATCTTCCCAAAAGAAATCCATGAACTCACAAGTGAAGAAGACACAAACTTGTTTTCTAACACATCAGTTTTCTATGTGTCAAAACTGTTATTCTGATAAAAATAATGTAGTGAAGCCATACAAGTATTTTTCCTTTTACTATTAATACAACTGATAAGTTTGATTCTTCATGCAGCTATCAAACCATCTATAATTTATTTATCAGTTTTAAGAATCTGAGACTGCCTTCAACATTTTTTTTAGTGAACAGAAGGAAAAAAAGGGATTGAATCAATATTTTAAAGTTTGCTTTATTACCTATGACTACATAACCTAATAATGATCAGAAAATTGCAGTACAATAAATGGAACACAACATGGTCGTTAGGTTAGTGTGCCACTGTTGTGGACTTGGAGAGTTTTTATGTCATGCAAATGTCTGGCTCAAGCTTCATTTGATGATTTGTGCTGTCAGAATGTTTATGTTGTTTTTCTCCTCACGATCTGTTTACATTGTTTAGATCCTTTCAACATCATACCTTAATGTCTCTAGGGTGTTCCAAAATGGAAATACTAGTAGGATCATTTCTCCTACTCCTTCATCTGCCGTGTAGGAGAAAATGTATGACTGTTCTGTAAAAAAAAAATGTATTATTTGCTTATGCTGGCAATGACTTAGTAAATGAAGATTTTGAAGTGGAAGAAATAAGTCAATTTTGCTTTTCTGACCCTTTTGATGAAGTGCTCAAGTGTGTAGGTAACTTTTGACCACATGAGGAGCTCTTTTAAGCACCATTGACTCTTCATTTACTTTGAGGTATTACATGTGAATGGAAGTGCTGTGATCACTGAAAGGTTTTTGCTTAAAAGTCATGTGTGGTCTTGCAATTCCTGCTGATTTGGACCAAGTATTTTTCACACCATGCCTTGAAATGGATTCCGAAAATAGTAATGCTGTTGACTTGGGTGATGTGAGTTCGACCCACTGATACATCCTCTGGGATTTCACTGTAAAGCTGATCTTAAGAAAAAAAAAAAAAATCAAGTGCATTGTTGATGGAAGAATAATCCTGAAGATTGAATTCTCCTTTGGGTAGAGAGTTCAGGTATAGAAACATCACTCATTTTCATACTATCCTGCCAGTACCTCAGAAGTCCATTCTTCAGGATCCTTTTTCATAATTTCAGGTTGAATATTTGTTTACCTTTTCTGTCCGAAAATGTCCTTAAGATGATACTGTGAGTAAGCATGAAACAGAGGGGACTAACTCATTGCACAGAGGCTATCAATGGAAATCGTCTTGAGTTAATTAATTTAAGATTCTGAATTTTAAAAAAACCATTTAAATTTTTAATTTCCTCCTTTTTGTTTTATTAAAAAATGTTAAGATTCAAAAAAAAAAGCATTTGGTTCACATAAAAATTATTGAATTTTCTATCCATCCCCTCATTACAGGCGGCTTATTACATGAAATGACCCCACGTTTCACTTGCACAGAAGGAGTAGTGAAGACTGTGGTATTCTCTGCTAATTCAGAAATTCAGATTTTAAGTTCAACCTATTCAACTCCAGTTAACTAGCAGAAAAGATGTCTTTTCTCAGATGTGTGGTGGTTCTTGGAGTTTTTACTAGACAGAAATCTTGGCCATTTTTAAGAACGGATGTGCTGTCATCCCACAGCCTGTTCATTCTTACTTTTGACATGTTTGATTCATCTAGGCTTTTTGTTTTATGGAAAAGGGATAATATATCAGGTAATTCTTGAAGTTATTTGAAACAGTGCTATCCTACTTCAAGGTAAAGATGGTTTAAAATATAGTTTCTGTAATGATCATGATAAAATATGAAATCAACAGGATGTTGAAAATTATTCAGATAGTAATAATTTGTAATCTTAATGTTCCAGAACCCTGGGGCTGCTGGTGAAACGATTGGAGAAGGGTGGAAAAGCTGAACAAGAAAACCTTTTCCGTGAGAATGATTGTATTGTCAGGATTAATGACGGAGACCTGCGGAACAGGAGATTTGAACAGTAAGTGTTCCTACCACACCTTACATTGCATTATTTGATCTTTAACACTGCACCTTGGAATAATTTTAATTTGGAATAATAATAATAATAATAGTTGAGGAAGGTAAGAAAAAAACCTCTAAGCTTGCCTTTCTAATAAAGAAAAGATACAATTAGAGACGTTATTGGCTTTTATATAGCCAGACTAAAAAAAAAAATCAGGATAATTATTATATAATTAATAATTATACTCATCAGAGTATATGCAATTCTCATTTGATTGTTTTTATACATGATAGATTTTTTTTCTTCTTATATTGGTAATCTGTTTTTCTTCAAATTCCCATATGACCTTTGCTCTTATACTTGCAATGTACCATGTTCAGTATAAATGGTCAACTTGAAGACTTTATTTTTAACATTTTAAAAATATGTGGTTCTTTGATTGTGTGAGGACTAAAGGTGCTGTATATGCAGAAACTTCCTGGAGAAGTTTGAGAGATAAATATTTGCTTAGTGGTTGTCTGGACTTGGTAGAATCTCCAAATAAATCAGAAAGACTTTTAAGAGGGAAATTAGATTGCAGTTCACTCTCAGGTAAGAGAAAGAGAAAACTAGAGAAGAAGTATGCAGGTAGGTAATGGGTGACTTCATGGATGATAATATTGTTCCGATATCTGTAACACACTGAGGGCCAAATATCATTTGTTCTGATCATCTTACACTTAATATATATTTGAAATGTGGTTTTAATTTCTTTGACTCCAACCTGAATTGAAACATAACCCTGTATTATATGGTGGAAAGCAGCTTTTCTCTGCTTGTTCTAAGGTTCTGAGTCACAGTTTGTGAACTTTGTGAAGAGACTTTGTTGACTTTGTACACTTTGGATTGTGACCTTGAGCCCAGTGTCTGTCTGTACAGGATTGAGCATTTTTTTCCTACTTCTTAATGTTGTATTCTGATAGACTATCAGAATATATATTTGTTTGGCTGAACAAACTATTTGTTTGGCTGAACAAAATTGAAGTTAAGCTAGACTGGTTGCAAGACTGCAAATAATTAGAAAATTGTGGAATATATCGTCTTTTTATAATTAGTAACTTTCATTCTAATAATTCTGTTGTCACTGTGGTAACAGTTATCGCAATTATTGCAATTATCAAAGTTCAAAACAAAAGAACACTGCAGTCCTGCTATAGAACTGTCTGCATTTCAAGACTGTGGTTGAAATTTTTGCTTTTCTGAATCCAGTATTTGCTACATTAGTCGTTAAGCATATTTAACCATAGTGCTGCCCTAAAGCAGTAAACCTTAGCGAAAAGCAGACCAAATAGGCTAGCGAACAGATTCAAGTTTTATGGTTTATGCTTGAGTGCAATGTGTCTGTCAGCTCGTGTTGCTTAATTAACATTAGTAATTATGCTTATAATGTCTCGTAGTCTGCCAGTCCTAATTTGCTAATTTTCTGTTCATTTTGAAACCTAGAGCCCAGCATATGTTTCGCCAAGCCATGCGTACACCGTTCATTTGGTTCCACGTGGTCCCTGCGGCGAATAAAGAGCAGTATGAGCAGTTGTCCCAGAGTGAGAACATGTACTACTCCAGCCGCTTCAGCCCTGATTCCCCGTATGCTGATGGGAAAAGTATTAACAGTTCTGGACTTCACACATTACAAAGAATGTCTAGAGCGGGCAACCACTCTGATCAGACAGACTCCTACTCGCAGCTACCTCATAGTGTGAATTCATCAGGGAAACCACCCTCTGGCCTGGTACCATCACCTCAGAAAGTTCTCACCTCCACCGCAAACAGTGGCTATAACACCAAAAAGATAGGGAAGAGGCTCAGTATACAGCTAAGAAAAGGTAAGGCACCAGTGTGCTCCTCATACAGCAGGAGATGTGCGTGTAGAGTATGTGTGCGTGCCCAGTGCCACTGTCCTGGGCAGGAAGGCTGGCAGGAGCACGGGGGGGTGATGAGTTGATTTTTGAAGCCAAGGTACTGAGTTGTCCCTGAGAGAAGGCCAGGACACCCACCCTGCACTCAGCCTTGCAAAAGGCCATTTTAAACAGTGCTTTAACATTTTTTTCTGTTTCTCAGCTAATAACGTAGTGCAGTAAATGCCTCAAATTCTGTTGGCCAAGACCCAGGGAGTGGCGAACTATTTAATATAAACAACTAAGCTAAAATGGCCCATGTTCTGTACTTCACAGTTATGACACTTCAAACTGAGTTTTGGCTTTAGATTTTAAGTGTGTTTTGGATCCAGTTGGTAAATTGGACATTCTAATTTCCAGCTAAAGCTTTCATTTTTTCCACTGATATGTTAAAACCTTTGGTTGAGATGTAATGTGATATTTCCTGTCTTGGCCCTTATGCTAATATAATTTGAATGGGGGTGAGAGGCACTATTTAAAGTAGTGTGTGCTTATCTCAACATCTGTGTTATATGTGCACATGTAGAGGCATTGGTACGTCTGTGAAATTTTTATGATGTGAGAAAATTTGATATTTTTTGTAGTTAATGTGTAGATGCTTTTAAGATAGTTTGAAGTATAATAAAATGACATTTAGATGCCAGTATTCTTAGCTCTTGGGAAATGACTTTTTTAAAGGATTATACATGCTGTGAGCTGTATGATATTCAAATGAGCATGTTTAAGATTAGCTATAATTTGGTCTCTAGCAACAAGAATAGTATTTACATTACACAGCAGAACATTTACCCATATGAAGTATTCTCCATGAACTTGGGGTACATTCCCCTTAAGATACTCTATGTGTTTAATGTTAATAATAGTTATTAATACATCTTTTTATTGAAAGTCACTGAAGACAGTGCATTGAATGGTAGAGGTTTTACAGTTTCACAGGTACCAGGCTACTTGTCACATTATCATTATGCTTTCCTTTCTATGAACTTCACATGAACCACCAGATTGCTTCTTTCTGGTTGCTGAATTTTAAGCTCTACAAACTTGGATGACATAAGGTTGAGTTGACAGTTTGCTTCTGTTGTTGATGCTCCTTCAAGAATTTCTCTAGGCCATCAGCTCAGATCAGCCTACTTGGAAAAACTTGCTGTTGTTGGTTGAGTAAGGAATCAGTGTGCTTATAAACTATAAGCTATATGCTATAAATCAGTGACTTTCAGTCACTACAGTGATTTTTACCTGGGTTTTTTGTGTCTGTTGAAGTCTTTAGAAATACTGTTTGGACAGCACATAAAAGAATTCTCAGTCAGAAGTGGAAATAAACATTTCATATAATTTAAAAAGCACCAACAAATAAATATATAATTTGGGACCACAATATTTTTATGTCCCAAACAAATATGGTGTTACAACTCCTCATAAGATGCAAGAATATAATTTTGGTGTGTTACAGATTTTTGACTTTGATATGATGTTATATTTGTTCATCTTGCACTGGATACTGTTTCAGAAATACCCCCCCCCCAAGGTTATAATGTAATTTATCCTTGCTGGCACTAGTATCTTAGGTGGGTTTGGGGTAAAGAAGATGCATGCTACCTGTTGATGAAAAGTGATCTCTAAGATACTTTAACATCTAGCTCATACCAGAGGAGTTTGATGGCTCTTACAGTAGTAAGAGCTTTGAAATAGATTTAGAATATATTTCAGAAGTTTAAAGGGGATATTTGTTTGTAACATTTGGCTTATTTGAGAATACTACTTGTGGTGGAATGGCACCTAGCTCAGGTTATAGGTAAAGGTAGAAACTGTGTTTTATGCATGGTAAAAATAAAGAAAAATGTGCATAAGGAAAGATGCTTTGTATCATTGCTGTCTTTCATTTGTTAATATCCACTGTAGAAAGAAGCATGCCCTCCCATTTTGACTTTCATTTGATCACTCTGAGAACATACACATGGAGCAACAAATGCAGCAATATGTTTAAAGATGCCTCAAGTATTTTGTTGTAAATATGAGTTCAATAGGCATGTTGATTGTTTTTGATGATTATTTCTAAAATGTTGTAATAATATAGGCTTTATAGATATTTAACAAATGTTCTTATTTGTAGTTGACAGGCAGCAGTTGTTTAACCAGTTAGCATCATTACTTTAGAAACTCATTGTGGAGTGCATTAAGGCATGCAAAGTGTTGCCTTGAAATTCAATTTTCATTTAACCCGTACATTCTGATAATGGATGTAGTGTATGAGAAATGACTCTTTTTCAATACAGACAGACCTTCTTTATTTTTATATATTGCATAAGCTTTATGATATAGGATGACAATCTAGAATAACCCTACAGTATGTGCTTCTGTAATTATGATTTCTTAATATTTATTGCTGATTTGGCATTTTAAAATAACCTGAACTTTCATAGGATTTAGCTATTTAATAAAGTCAGAAGAGAAGGTCAGTCATATGTTTTAGTCCATGAGGAATGTTTGTTGACTTTTCTAAATGAAAATGGATATCTGTTTATCTTGCCTTAAAGGTCAAGGCCTGAACTTTTAGCATATAGATGTAGGGGTTATTGCTGATATTCTAATGCCATTAAGGCTGTGTAGCAGTCTAGCTTAATAGCTCACACAAAATAAGATAATGCAAGACATGACAGTGAGCCTTTGTTAATATACATTTTGGTGTGAACTGATACACAGTAAGTGTAAATAAATAAAAATAGTTCTTTGCAGCTGATGGATAAAGAAAATAAGACTACTGATACAACACCCAGAGTGTTAGGACAAACTTTGACCTCATATGCACCAGGACACTCCCAGAGTGTTCCTTCTTAGGCTATAAGTGTTTGAGCCAATGCAACTGAGAGGAATTTAGTCCACCACTTATAAATAATAAATAACCAATTATACAGCAAATGACTGTAATGCTCAGTCTTTGAGCACTTAGTAACTCACAGCATTTAGCCTGATACTCACTAAAGCATTCAAAAGACTATTTTTCCATTGGACATTGTGCTACTCAGATTTCATAGATATCTACTGCTTTTGATACTGCTGTACTAAGACAAGCCTGAAGCATTCAGTCTTGAAATTAGCTTAATCTTATTCGATTGCCCTTCAGTATAATGCTCATTGCATCATATGATTTCTATCTATAACTACATGTTTGTACAGCTAAATTAAATATAAAATTCTGGAAGTAAAATGTCAGCACTGAGCTCATGTTTCTTAAGTTGGTCCTAGTTCCACCGAATATTTAGCTAATTTTTTGTCTGAAGTATTCAGTGCATCAGGACTTCAGTCCACATCTCTCCACTTCCAGAGGGTGACATAGCCACTGACCATGGGAGTTGTGATTATCTCTTCCTTTTTGGCCTCTCTTTTACAAAACAAGAAAAAGAAAGGGAAAGAAATGAGTGATAGGACTGTCAGGAAAGCTGTAGCAGTTACCAAGCCTATCATAAACAGGACTTAGCAGCTCTGTTCTAGAAGATGAGTCCTGAAATAAAGGGGCACCTCTTCACCATGCAGGTTAAATTGTAGATGTGAGCAGGATTATGAGACTTTGCTTGTCAGTTCCTGTTTGGCTTGCTGGCCTTGCTGAGGTTAATAATGCTACATCTTGATCTGAACCTCTACAAGTCCCACCAGGGCACTGGGCTTTCCATCTATGGCACAGTGACACTCAGCCCTGCTGCACCCAAGTTCCTTTCTGCCAGAAGTCGTTAGAGACACAAATAAGTTGCCATGGATAGTTTGGGAGTATGCTAATCTGAAATGGCATCATATTTGCTCTGGAGTGGAGCACATCTGTGGACAATGACTTGCTTTGCTTGAGCCCATATAGAAGAGTGTACAAGACAGAACCCTGAACTTGTCTTTAAGATATCCTGCATCATGTATCTGAAGTGTACAGATTTATATGCATTTTTCATTATACTCTCCTGTTTTCCCCGCACAGTTTCTTGAGCCAGACTTTGAACTGACATTTTAAATTTTTGTTTAAAATTTCTTTTGAAGTGATATGTTTGCTTAAAATTCTTGTTCAGATGCAGAAAGTGAGTTTGTCACTTTTGAAATGAAGCATGTAGATGCCTAAATTACTTCAGTGACCTTGAGAAATAAGATTTAAAAGTGAAGTAAATAATTTTGAACATTATTAGTCACTGAAGAAGCATAAACTGCGTCAAGTTTCATCTTTTCATTTTTTGAAACCACTTCAGATCACCATTAGCAGACTGTAGCATAAGGGGAAAAGAACGTTTCTATTAGGTTGATCAAAGATCTTCTTGAGTGGTCTGAGCTTTGCTGGGAGAAAAAAAGCCTCACTTGTTCCAAATCACTCAACTACATAAAAATGGGCATGCAATTAGTCTTGATGGTGCATGTGGCTGCAGAAATTTTGTAGACAGCTGAACAGTCAGCCTTCTAAGCAGTCATTTGCATGTACAGTAAGCCTGACTACACATGCACAAATTCTGAAAATATGGGGCTTAAACTAGGAGCAGTAAAATGGTCTTGGTTAGTTTAGCGATGCCTCTTACAATAAGAAGATATTTGCTGTCAAATCCTACATGAGGTTCAGTCCTTAAAAAAACCCACCTGGTTTCCTATGTGGAACACTAAGATAATTAGCTCAGCGGTCATCCATCTGTATCTGGATCTCCAGGAAGAGTCTCCTGTGGAAAAACCAGGAGGTTGAAGTGCTTGGAAGGACAGTGTCTGCTCTGACTATTGTCAGAGAACATTTGGCCCTTCTGCTTAGTTTACTTATGATGTTCTCTCTCTCCTTATTCTCCATCCCAGTATAATCTACTACTTTCATTAAGTGACGATGCTTTATTTTTTAATTTTTTTGTCACACACTTTTTCTACCTGCAACCAACCTTGATTATTGTTTCAGGAAAGGGAGAGTTTGTTCTTTGTCTTGCATGAAGAATCTACACTTTCCCCTATAACAATCCTTTATTCTATCTGAGGACTGTTCACCCACATGAGTTTTCCTTGTTAAGGTTGCTCTGAAATGTTCTCTGCCTTTCTTGCATAAGTACTAAAAAATATGGTGCCAAATTATCAGTTTTTAGATGTTTTCTATTGTTTTAGAAGTGAAATTTTCTGCGTTTCTTGTTGTTGTTTGTTTGTTTGTAATTGTTTTTTTAAATTTAGAGAGATCTGTGTTGAACTCCCTGAGAACTCATATGCATTTTCTTAAATTAAACTTGAAGGAAGAGCATGATTTACTTTTAGCACTGCTTGCAGTGCTGAAAGGTAAGTCAAGAGAGGTATCCTAAGATGTTGACAGTGTAGGTCCTTCAGTTGTTCTTTACTGGTCTCTGAACCAGTGTCTTTTTGAGAGGGATGAAAACACAGCAGAAGCGATCCTGGTATTTTGTATTGTATCCTGTCTGTATTTCTACCCAGGAGCACATTTTGCTGCTAAGAATTTAGACCTGCAGTTGGCGCTGAATGAGGAATGCACAACTTTTTGTAAAGGATAGCTTTAGAAAGACAGAAAGTTATGCCAGACACATTCTTTCCACAATCAAGAAGGTAATCCCAGCACTAGCGAGAAATTAAACACTTCTTCTCTGGGAGATAAGAGTCTAGTCACCTGTAGTAAAATTTAATAAAATTTTTAACGTTCTGTCAGTTTATGATCAGACTGCTTCCAAATGAAATTATGATGTTCATTTTGAAAATGTTTAATTAAATTATAGGAATGGATTTCCTCTCCCCCTTACCTTAAAGTTACCAGAACTTTTTTCTTCCAAACCAGCAACTGACACATCAAATCTGCCACTTTTCTGTTCATACAAAATAGATCTTTTACCATTGTAACTGCCCTTTTTATTCATTTAAAATGACTTTGTCTTCAGCTCAGAACTGGCTGAGCTCTTGAGGGTAATGAGACTTTAGAAGGCGTGTTCAGCATCTTATTCAAGAAAAAAGGAGAATTCTAACTTGTCGAGAGAGCTGTTGATTTATCAAAGAAGCCTAAGAATTTGAATCACACAAATTAGTGGGTAATTTTTAAATGTTATTAACAGTTGGTGTAATTTGATCATTGTCAGAGATGACATTTATAGAAGGAAGAAAATGTTTTCTACCCTTTCAAAAATTTGCCTTTTTTAAAATATAGAAGAGATTAGGGTGAACATAGCTCAAAAAATCTAAACATTGCAAAGTAGAGCTCCTAGCTTTGTGTAGGATGACTCCTGTGCTTTCTAAAATATGGAAATTACTTCTGTTTTCTATTCATTGTGGTTCTGCCTGTATGTGTGTCCAGTCTCTCCTGTATTACTAGCATAAATCAGAGAAGCCTACAATATATTTGCACAGTTCACTCATTATTATAATGCAGTTTTACACCCTAAGAACTGAAGACATTTTAGCAGCAGGAAGATATTAAGATCTTATATTTATTTCTATCAACAGGAGAATGGAAATGAATGGAGTGGAGAGAACTAAATCAAGTTACGTGTATAAAAAAGAAAAAAAACTAAAATCAATTCAGTCACACAAGTCATATTTATTTTTGTCCTTGGTTGGATGTATCCGTTTATTTCCCGGTGTTGTGAACATCTAATTTATATATTATAAGCATAGTAGTTTATGAAGCCGTATCATCCAGTGAAGAGCAGCTATGGGGCATGAATAGCCAACTGAAGCAGAGAAATGGTAAAAGGAAAATTATACCCAAAAGCTGCCTCATGCAAAGCTGCACACGGCAGCACAGTAAAACACAGCCTGGTTGAGGTCCCTTCTTTCTACAGAAACAAGTAATTAGAATTTTCTTCTGCTAATATCTGGGCTCAGTGAGGATTTGCGATGTTCTGCAGGCTTTGGTAAAGACTTTCTGGAGATTTGACAGCAGAAAATGCCACAGTCCAAATTTATATCCTGTGTGCATTTGTAATGTGAACATTTCAACTTCTGTTTTTTCCATGGGGGTTTGAAGTGCTGTGTGTGAACCAGACATCTGTAATGATGCTGTAATCAGGCAATAGGGATTAAGGTTATTAATAATGAAATATTGTCCTGGGAGTGCACTCGTGTTCTGGTATTACTTTAGAAATTTTAGCAAACAAAACCTGTACTCAAAGAGAAGTATTCAGTGTTGATCCTTATAATAAGAAAAAGATAAATTCCATAAAAAGCCGAGGTGTGACTTAAAAAAATCTTATTCAGGTCATCTTCACATATTGCAGGGAATTAAAGAGCTCTATGAATGTTTGAAGCATCATTAAAATTAGGAGGTCTTCTAAGTAAAATATGGATGCTACGAGATCTAGTATATTTTTTATCTCTATGTAACAGAACAGATAAATATTATATTTGCCTGAAAGTGGATGAAGACTTTTAAATTCAAATGTCAACTGTCCTGAATGCTGCAGAAGGAAGGGAAGAGAAATTGTCCCCAAATAATTAGCCTAGAGGAACTGATCCATGTTTCCTGAACAATAAGATCTACATGCCCTTACTATGTATACAGGAGCACTTAATTATGTTCAAGATGAAGATTTCAAAAGCTTGCATCATGCCCAGTCCTGTCATCTGTGTCAGTTTACTTCTTACCATGATTTTTGTCTTGATAATAAAATGTATTGTACTAAATTTTAATCAAATGCAATTGTGCAGATTTCAGAAATCTGTATGTTGAGTACTGGTTACTATATTTGACTCCTGCTTTCTTTTCATGTGTGAATATTAATCTTCACTCTAGGAAAGTAGATCTAGCAATTAAACATCAGCAACAGAAATTAATTTATAGAAATTAAGTAACATTGTGGTGAGCTGACCTTGGATGGACGTGTGGTACCCACCAAGCAGCTCTGTCACTCACCCTCCTCAGCTGACAAGGGAGGCAAAACACAGCAAAAAGCTTGTGGGTTGAGATAAGACCAGGGAGAGATCACTCACCAATTACTGTCACAGAAACCAACTTGACTTGAGGAAATTAATGTAATTTACTGCCAATCAAATCAGAGTAGAGTAATGAGAAATAAAACCAAATCTTAAAACATGTTCCCCTGACCCTTCCTTCTGGACTCATCTTTACTCATGAATTCTCTACCTCCTCCTCCCAGCAGTGCACAGGGATGGGGAATGGGAACTGCAGTCAGTTCATTACATGTTGTCTCTGCCACTCCTTTCTCCTCAGAGGGAGGACTCCTCACAATCTTGTTTTGCTCCAGCGTGGGGTCCTTCCTATGGGAGACAGTCCTTTGCTGGCATCTCCAGGGTGACCAAAGGCTGCAGGTCTCCAAGAACGGTTTCAGTGTGGGTCCCTTCCATGGGGTCAGTCCTTCAGGAATGGGCTGCTCCAGCATCAGTCCTTCACAGGGTCACAGATCCCACCAGCAAACCTGCTCCAACATGGGCTTCTCTCCATGGGGCCACAGATCGCTGCCAGGAACTTTCTCCAGTGCAGGCTTCCCATAGGCAACAGCCTCCTTTGGGCATCTCCCTGCTCTGGTGTGGAGTCCTCCACAGGCTGCAGGTGGATCTCTGCTCCACCATGGACCTACATGGACTGCAGGGGGACAGCTGCTTCTCCATCACCTTCTCTATGGGCTGCAGGGAAATCTCAGCTCCAGCACTGGAAGCACCTCTTCCCTTGTCTTGTGCATTAACCTTGGGATCTGCAGAGCTCTTTTGCTCGCTTGCCTCTCTGGCTGCTGTGGCACAGTTGTTTTATTTTTCCTTCTTAAATACATTAACACCTGAAATGGTTAATGTAGTTGTGTGTGTGTAGTTGTGTGTCCTTCACGCACTTTGTGTTAAGCTTCCCAGTGCTTGTAGCTGACGACTGTTTCATAGAAGTTTGGTTTCTGTCCCCATGACACTTTACAAAGGTGTGTGCTGTATAGCTTTTAGGGACCTACCTGGTATTGCTGAGTCCTAACTGCAGGTTGCCATTGTAGGTCACCTTAAGTGTAGGTTGAGCCTGTGTATGCCTAGCAAGGTAACTGAACTGTAGACACGCTTGACAACCTCTGAGGAATTTCAAATGCAAGCTGTAGGTGCTGACACTGTGTTGGGATGCTCTCGACTGGATGGCCAGCTATTTTCATGCTGCATTGTCCCCAATAAACTTGATGTGTAATGTTGAGGGGGGAGTGGCAGGTTTTTTTTGAGTTTCAGGGGTTGTTGGTAACATTGGATAGATTGTATCTAAGAGAGGATCACAAAGGAGCTTTCTGTGAAGTAGGAAAGGCTTCTGTTTGTCCTCAGCTTGTAAATCCTGGAACTGATGATACACATAATTTCTCTGAAATACAGACAAGTGTCATTTGCTCTATTGACTAGACTCCTGATCTGCATTTCTCCAGGTCATTTTAAGTGCCTGTGTTTTGCTTCAGTCTGTCTTGGGCAAGTGTAGTCAGTCCCCTGGATGTACAGCAGGACCTCAGAAGTGGCAGCCTGGGTTTGCTCCCTGCCTGCATGACAATCAGTGGGGTGGAACCCAGCAAGAGCTGAGGCCGGGGGTAGAGGAGCTGTTGACTGAAAACAGCCTGAGGTCCCCAGAACAGAAGAAATGAGAACACTGAGCTTCAGTACTGTCACCTGCCAGTGTCCACAAGTGAGACACACTGCCAGGGTCCACACGTCAGCTGACAGAGCCCCATGCCCCGCAGCATTGGCTGACTGTCGCCGATGAAAGAGCTGCAAAAGAGAAAGAAAGGATCATTGATGAGATCCAGATTGACAAGGGGGAAGACAGTGATAGGATATCAGATATGCTTTGTTCTGATTCCTTGTCACTCAGCTCATCTGAAATAGAAAGTTGGAAATATGGCAATGACTTGGAAGTCATCAGAACAGCAAGTTGCAGGGAGTGCCTGCTGAGCCACCTGTGCCCAGACTCAGTGCTTCAGCTACAGCTTTCTTGTAGATCTTTTGCTTTTTTTTTTGGTCATGAAATAATTCTTGCATCCTATATGTATTTTCATGGATTGTATCAGTGAGGTATACATACATTGTGCTTGGTAAAAATAATATGCAATATAAAATGTGCATTTTAACTAGAAATGTACATTCTTTATGCAGGTACAGAAGGCTTGGGATTTAGCATTACTTCAAGAGATGTCCCAATTGGTGGCTCTGCTCCAATTTATGTGAAAAACATCCTTCCAAGAGGTGCAGCTATTCAAGATGGGAGATTAAAAGCTGGGGACCGATTAATTGAGGTGAGGAAATATTACATGTTCCTTGTCTGTGTTTTGGCATGATCCCACACACTATATCACTTCCTGAGGCTTATCGTATTTTATGTTGCAGGAGAATTTTTCCCTCCTTTTCCTTTTCTTGGCTTTATTGTTTTAGGTAAGCGATCAAGTTGCTGGGCATTTTCAGTACATAACTATTTGAAGAACTGTACCCAGACATACTACAAAAATCATAAGTTTACATGTCCCTATGTGAATATAATGTCATAGTCAATGTCATAGTTGCTGTTCTGGAATATATTGAAGCAAAGTGATGGTTACCTAGTAAGTAGATTTGAATCAGCATGGAGTGACAGACCAGAAATTATTGAAGATGTTGCCAAGGATGGGAAGCAATATCCTGAAAAGGTTTAGTGAATTAATTGAAAGGGACATAAGAGGAGGGGAGTCCTACAGAGAATCAAGGCCACTTCCCTCCTGAAGTAAGGATGTCCTCAAGGGAACTAAATTTCTCTTAGATAGTTGCACTGCAGAGATCTTTCTGCAAACCTAGCTGGAGTGATAGAAGATGTTACCACCCAGAGCTCTTCATTGCTGTCCCTAAGCCAAATGACACTGGAGGTGCAGCTGAGTCTGTAACTGCCTCTCAGTGCTCTAACTTCACTTTACTGCAAAATTGGCCAAGTCAGCTTGAATTGTTGCAGGAGGATAGCCCCCTATAATTACTGTAATTCAGGGTAACACAGATGACTTGGGTAAAAGGGGACTGAGAAGCATTTAAGACGACAGCTATGACATCTCAACTTTGTGAGCTATGTTCTCTTAGGAGGGGAAGGAAAAAATGGTTTGCTGACTTCTGAGCACCATGCTCCCTTGCTTAACACTGTTAGTTGATTTGCCTTCATTTCCGAAATGTTTCTGAGCGGGCAAGCCTGAGATTATTCAGTCTTTCTCTGGTTTCTCCCTTACTGAAGTTAGCTCATACAGTGGGAAATCCTACATGTGTTCGATACCTGCCTGTCCTGATCAGTGGCATGTGGAGGCAAAAGGATTGGACTACTGAACAGAGGCAAGAGTAGCAACCCCAGGGTTATATGGGGAAAGAATTACTTTCTACTTTTGTCAAAATTCGTTGTGCTAAATATATTTGGAGGATATGTATAACACCAAGACACGGGGAAACAGGACCAGTTTGGGATCATACAACGATTTTGCTGAAAGATATTTATGCAGACATTCTTGTAAGAAATACTAGTAAATGGGATTAGTTGTCTTAAAGTGTAGTGGACTATACCACTGCTGCTGAAAAGGAGAGAAGTATACGTGTCTGGCATGTTATTTCTATTTGTATGGGAAGGATGACCATTTAATTAGTTCTATTAAATGAAATCTGTAAGGTGAGCTAATAAGCAGATTGCTTCAATGAGAGTTTTTAAATACTGTCCCATATGATTCACATATGACTTTTTACTATAAGTGTCTGCTGATGTCCCTGTTTTTGGAGTCTTACTGATGTCTAACATTTCCTGTGTTACAGGTAAATGGAGTTGATTTAACAGGCAAAACTCAAGAAGAAGTTGTGTCCCTGCTGCGAAGTACCAAGATGGGAGGAACCGTTGCCCTTCTGATTTTTCGACAGGAAGAAACATTCCATCCAAGGGAACTGGTGCGTAAAATAGAGAGCAGCTAAGAGATTTAGATGAGTATGAGCAAGTGATTTGATCTTGTCTCCTGTTAGTAAATGTGCATGGCCAGCACTGAATGTAAGAAAAAGAAAAAAAAGCTATTTTGCTTTATTTAGAACATTTTACATGCGTGTTTTCTATTTTCTTCAAGATCTGCTATTGGAATTAAGTATTTGTTGGTAATGTGTAAGTGAGACTTTATTTTGAGTGAAAATGTTTATTACAGGAGAAGCTATTGCATAGACTTTATTTGGATAAAGCCGACAAGTAGATTATTTCATATCTTTCATAAGGACAAATCTATGTTTGAAAGCCTGCCATTTGTCCCACTATCTGCTCACTAATATGTTCTCAAACATATAGTATTATTCCAAAATAGGATATGTAAATACCTTTCTATCAAAAAGTGGAAAATATAAGAAGTAGTAGCCTTTTTTGAATATAAATGCCATCTCTATGGAATGGAAACCCTGCGGTTATTAATTTAACAGGGCAATTCAGAAGATGTTTCTAAGGAATTTACATTAAATAGAAATAAAATTATGTTTCATACTGTACCTGATCCACTTGCATAGTGTATATTGATATTTCTCTGATAATTATTCAAGATAACTTCTGTTATGAAAAGGTAGACTTTGAATGGTAGCAGTTTTACTTTGTTCTGTACTCAATTAAACTGCTGAAGTTATTTATTATTTGTATTATTGTAGCTATATACAACTCTAAAATAACTTACTTGGCTGGATTATTGTGAGAAGATAGACAAATATAAGTATGATGAATTAATAACTTCGCTTTTCTATTGGATTTGTGTTATTTTGAGTGCAAATAAAATGAATTTTTGTTTGGCCATTTCAAGATATTAAACGTTAGCCTTTCACTTTTCAAAACTACTGTTAAACCTAGGAAGTCAAAGGGGCAGGGAAGTTTGCAAATGAACCAACTTTTACCTTAAAATTCTTGGAACATGCCTTCAAGTGCTGAAGTGAAAGCTGTCATAAAGTGAAGAGAAATAAAAATTTGAAATCCTATTACACTCTTCCTTATCACTGTAACAGTGAACACAATCTGTTTATAAGTTCCTGTAGTATAATTTTCATGGCATTGCTATCTTTCATAAAGGTGAATGAAAACGCTTTTTGAGATTTCTAAATAAACTTAGAAAATGTCTTAATTTTGTGTATATTATTTCTGTGGTAAAATGAGGAAGTTTTAATGCATAATTTGACATGAGATTTTGTTTAAATAATTGTAAACAACTATATGGTGTAAATAATGCAGAGATTTAATAGCAATACATTATCTAGTTTTAAAATAACAGCAAGTCAGCCCCTTTGAAGGAGTTCAAGCTCAGCAGCCTCTGTGCTGTGGCTCAGGCAATACTCTCTCAACTACTTTGGCAAAGTCCAGTGTAGGGAAGCTAGACCTTTCCATGGCTATGTCAGGGAGCAGGTGGGCTTTGCAGTGTGTAAGGAGATCAGATCTGAACTGGTGTGTTTTTCCAAAGCTCCAGTTGAACAAGTGGTATTGTGAGGATCTGACAGTACATGTGTGTGATGATCCTCTGTTGCATAAGGATTTGTTTGTTTGCATTCTGACATGAAGAACTCCTAGGTATGCACTGCTGACTGCTGTCAAAGAGCAGGAGCAGAATTGCTGGGGAAGGTGTTGAACTAATTCATCATAAAGGCTGTTCTTTCTTCTCTGGTAAGAAATAATATAAAAAAAATATTAAAAAAATATAAAGCAAGTCTTTTCAACCAGCTCCTGTCACTGATTTTTACTGGCTTTTTGGAAAAAACCAAAACAAATAAAAAACCCAACCAACCAACCAACCAAAAAAGCCAAGGAAAAAAGAAAGAAAATTAATATTGAAGTAGGGAGGAGAATGACCTGAAATCATGCCCATTCATCTTTTTCACATGCAGGTGTTCTCTGGCCACTTAGGAACAATTTGTGTTTGCATCCTTCCCCTATTTCTCTCATATTTTCTACATTGGTGTGCTTTAAAATATTAACTGAATGAGATTCGTCTCAGAAACCATGTGTAGAAAATCATGTTATTTGATGTTATCCATCTTATACAGAAGGGCAGAACTTGCTGTTGCTTACTAAGAACACTTAATATTAAAACCACATTATATTTGCCATTGTTTGTATAGATAATAATCCCAATAAAACAGGTGTTTAGTTTTTATGGTTTATGTTTTGGGTTATGGCTAGTTGAATGACTTTTGAAAAAAAATTATATCTTTGGGTTTCTTTTTAAGTAAAAGAAGAAATTTCAGGAAAGTTAAGGAGTTAAACATTGCTGTTATTATCTGTAAGGGGCTTATGAAAACGTGTAATTGTCGCTAAAACTTAGGAGATTGTTAAACTGAGCCCATTTAGTTTGGTATGGGATCTCTGAAGCTTGTGTGGACCAGGTCAGGTACGTGTGTGTGATGATCCAGTGCAGCAGAGCATGATAAAACTGAGGAAAATGTGGAAGCAGGAAATAAAATCAAATTGGCAGAAGTCAGCTTTTCTAATTAGTGAGATTTGAAGAATGACCATGTTCCTCCAGAGTACTGGGCATTTTATTCCTCCCACAGTTACCTAATGCCAGATAGTAATATGTTAGGGCTTGTCCACACTGATGTGAGCTAGAGACACATTATCTCTTAAAAGCATTCCCTCCCTGCTCCCTCTTTTTACAAAAGGGTCCAGGATTTCTCTGGTTAAGTAGAGCTCCTGGAGCACTGTGGTTACCTCACATAACTTGTGAAGCATTTGCTTAGAGCTGCTACTGACTGTGGGAATACTCTGAAGGATTGACATAGGTTATTTAGCTTTTGAGCTATATTCTCAGTACCAGCAGATACTGGCTGGCAGCATTAGTCTCCAGTACCCTAAGAATTAATATGTGCATTGGTACATGTGGGACCTTTACATTTTCCTTGCAGTTGTCTTCATTGTTTTTCTTACTGATTGTTGGCTTCAGGTTGAAGCTTACTGGATGCTTGTGTTACTGCTTTGCCCCTACATTTTTGTGCTTTATCATTTGATTCTCCTGCAAAACCAAAAGCAAAAATGTCCAGTAAACCCTAGCGTTTCATTAGGGCCCAACAGAAGGGAAAGAAATAGCTGGTTAGCCCAAAAGTGGTCAGCCAGCCAGCACCAAGGTGTCTCCTGAGTTCTCACATGGGTTTTAATATAGGTGAGTGTGGGCTTGGAAGAGCCATAGTTCCTTATGTGTATTTCCAGAATTGGTTGTGGGATGCATTTTCCAGTGATG
The DNA here is from genome assembly GCA_910950805.1 of Acrocephalus scirpaceus scirpaceus. NCBI lineage: Eukaryota > Metazoa > Chordata > Aves > Passeriformes > Sylviidae > Acrocephalus > Acrocephalus scirpaceus. The sequence continues at coordinate 140,042,136 of OU383773.1, read as the reverse complement.
TGTGTTTCCCTTATGTGCCCTGAGACACAAGTGAGGAATGCAAAGTACAGGAGGGTCCCATCTCTGGTGAACTGAATGCATCCTCTTGTCCTGGGATATGCAGAGCTGCAGTTCTAGTTTATCCAGACATGCTCAAAAGGGGAATCCCTTGCTAAAATGAGAGTGGATGTTTTAAAAAATAGGTACCTGTTTAAAATATTTGGAAGGATTCATCTGGGCTGCTGAGGTCATTCTCTGAAAACTTCAAAGTAGAAGGAAAAAGCCAGGGGGGAACTTCCCTGAATGAGAACGTTCCACCAGACAGAAAATGGTGCAAGCAGTTGTGGTTCTTCCTTGGCCAGCCAGTCACCACCCTCACAGTCAGGTAGAGTCAGATGCATGTACCATAAGGACCCTGGAATTATTTCTGTTCACTTCTCATGTAGTGGTTGTTTAGACAAATTTCAGTCAGGGGTGTGAGGAGCACCCCTCATTTTTTATTACCACTTCATGTCAAAATTAGAGCTGTTTATCCCCTTGCTGTTAGATAGTATATGTCATATGTAGTTGTGTTCTTATTTATTTTTTTTACTTCCTTTAGAATGCAGAACAAAGCCAGTCACAAATTCCAAAGGAAACGGTAAGAGCTTTGTCTTTTCCATACTGGAAGACTCCCAAATGTTTTGAAATTAATATGGCACTTCTCCATCAAAGTTTTACAGATCTTTCTTTCACCTTATATACTGTAGATGGCTCTCTGTAGCTTTGCATTTTAAATGCATTTTTAAATGTAATTTCAAATACTGATTGAAAATTATACACAATTCTCTTACTACATATGTTCAAGTGCTATTTGAAATTACATCTCTTATATACAGCCAAAGGCCTAAAGTTAAATGGTAAGAATAGACTTTAGCTTGGGTTAAATATCGAAGCTAATTGTTTAAATCATGCTTGTATGACAGAAATCTGAGATACAAACACAGAAATTAGTCAACTAGGATTTAAGTCTTATTTGTATCCTTGTAGTAAACCATTGTTAGTTATTTTTAAGAAATTGTATGGAAGTAGTATTAAGTTTAACATGTTCAGGGCTGCAACAGGTCTGTGTGGGATATTCCAGTGAAGCACTAGATTGAGGTTGTGTAATGTTAATATATCTCACTTTACTCAGTGAAACATGATCAGTCCAATATACAATATACTAATACATCTAAAAGGTTTATCTAAAATAAAAAGTGTATTTTATGAAATACTAGCAGAAAATATAACAATAATATATTACTGTTGGGGAGGATGAAACAGGAAAACCTTATAAATATGACTGCTTATTTGTAGAGAATATGAAACATATTAGTGAAATAGAGTTGAAGGCAAGTTTCAATATCTAAGATGCTAAGCTTTAGTTACTGAACAACTAGAAAACAATGGTATGGTCAGCTGAAAGTAAATCTCCCTTGATGAAACAATGCCTTTCTCTTCACTGAAAGTCTAAGGGTCAGAGCAGACCCTGATAGCTCAGCAGGAGGAGTCTAAAGAGTAGTTTTTAGAGTTTAAAATGTAACTCTGTATGGTAATGTAGTGATTCTTATAGGGTGTATGTAAATGCTATAGAATTTGTATCTTGTGCTAGATTGGTTGGTGTAAATTAGAATATTCAGTATAGAAGAAGATTTAATGTATTGTAATGGGAATTTCGCTCTCTTGCTCCTTCTCTTCGTCACTCTCTTCTCACTCTCTCAGACCTGCTCTGAGCTGTGGCTGGCAGCTTGAAGCAGGGCCCTTTCACCCACGCCCTATACAATAAACTGCATGCTTCAAAACCAGGCTTGACTCCAGAGATCTCTCATCTCCGTCCATCAGGATTGACCTGTCGTTCTCACATATTACCTTAAAGATAGACTGGATCTTAGTTAAAAACATACTTCAAGGAACTCCGTTCAGTTAGGTACCTATTTAAAAATTAAAAAATAAAATCGATTATGGAGAAATTGAGAATATTCATGTTTGGATTTGAAACTAGTTAGGCTGCTGAAAAAAAAAAAGAGCTTGTCTAGATAATTCAGAATGTCTTATCAGCAATGGCAAGATGGTGTTTGGAATAAAAAGAAAGTCAGGAGTAGATAAAGATATGTAAGAGCCAACTCAGTGAGGTAATCAAGGGTATGTTGGTAGATACTATCAATTTTTCAGGCCAATGGAATGTAACTGTAAAAATGAGAATTTGGTTTAAATGTTAGCAATATTCACCTCTATCCTTCCGGCTCTTAGTGTCCTTCTCTCTGAAAGTCATCTACCTAAGAGCTCTGGAGAACTGTGTGTGTGTTATTGTTTCAGACGTGCCTTGTGGTATCTCTTTACTGCATCTCATTAGAGGATGTATGTTTTTATCTTGATAGTTTCTCACCACATACTGCTGATATATGAGGAGATCAAAGATCAAAGCCCAGGATAGTATTTCTGTCTGTAATCAAATACCATTGAGAATAATTTGTGGGTGCAGCCTTATAAAAGTATCCTGATTTTAGGAGTTGAAATTCCAACCTGAAAGCTCATTAAGATAAAGCAGATTGCCCACAAGGTGTTTATAGAAATCAATTGCTCATCTGTTGCAAAGTTAATGTTTTGTACCAAATTCCGTGGTGAAAACCCTTCTTCGACATTCTTGGAACCAACACCCTAACTTCATCTAAGGAAAGAGCAAAATAAAATAGGTATCACCAATTTGTTCTCTTTAGATGTAGGGTAAAAAAATGCTTGTTAATCAGGAGATTATGCAGGCAGGACAGGGAGTGTATGACTAGCTAGGGATTTCTGAAAAAGCAGCTAGAAAGGCCTAGCAAGCCTTGAAAATATGGAAGTGAATTGGAAAACATGTGAAGACTGAGTAACATATGGTTACTGAGACCATGAAGCTAGAAACCTGATCAATACCAAAAAAAAAAAAAAAAGCCTAATGTCTTGGGTTTTCATTCATTATGTGGTGGGATTTTTTGTTATTTATTTAAAGGCTCAGAACAACAGTGATTGATAGTAGATCTCTTTCTATTTACCCTCTCCAGTATGTGAATAAAAAAGGGACTAAATGTGAAAGGTTTCAGTGGGTATTTGTAATGCCCAATGCTTTTGCACTTGTGTCCCTTGCTTCAATCAACTTAGCTTTGGATATGTGTGATACTTCAATTTTACAGAACTTAATTTTCCTGAGCTGCACATTAATAATACAGTCACACCTTTATTATTATTTTTGAAAGTATTTCTCATTGCTTTCCTTTATTCTCTTTGGTTCTGCCTCAGTACCTATTTATTTCTTCTCTTTCTACTTTTCAGGTCTTTGAGATTTCTAATTTCGCAATTTCTGTTTCTGTGCCTGCTCTGATCTTTGTGCTGTTAGTAGTGAGGTTTTAGTCTCCAAGTGTCAACAACTTGATAGTAGAAAGCAAAGCAAAAAAAAAAAAAAAACCAACAAAAAAGCATGATGAAGGCAGTGAAGCTACAGAAATGAGAGAGGTGGAATGCAAGTCTGTTTTTCATTTAAAGGCAAAATGGTTGTGGGGTTTTTTGTTGTTGCTGTTACGTCTTTGTGGAGAAATAGAAGGAAAATGCACCTTTGAAATTAAAAGAAATGGAAAAAAACTCCTTTGAAAGTAGAAGGCCTGAAATAAAATCCCAAAATATCAAGCTTATCATTCTTTACTCAGGGGTTACGTTCATGTAACTGTTACTTTGAAATGGTTTGCATGAATATTGTGGCACTTGGATGCAGTAGTTAGTCATCATGGAGATAATAAAAGAAAACCTTGAAGGTCATTTTTTCCTAATTTGTGGCCTGAAATCCTTGACACAGTTATTCCTTACAACCCATATAAGAAAGCATATGAAGTCAGGTTTTTTATGCACCGTCACAGAATACAGATTCTCAATCTTAAGCTTCCATATGAGAAGATTTTGTAATTTGATAGGCTCACACAATTTAAGCTCTGCTCTCCAGTTTTACATAAGAAATGCAAATTGCTGATGCAGTTTCAGCTTCTATCCAGTAACTGTGCCCTGGTGAAAACAGGGCTAGTGTTTTTATCTTCTGCTTTGCTTATGAGCGGAGCCATTGCTCTGTTTCCTCATGAAACAAGGAAATCTCCTCTATCTTGGTTGAAGCTTGTTTCACCCAGCCATAAGTTTGTGCCATTTGTATAGCTGATGACAGCATGGAACAGATGCACCTATTGCTAAACAGGGTGATTATTTGGAATGTAGGAGATTTGCCATAATACGAAAAAACTAGTAATTTATCATTATTATATTTCTGTTTCTAAGCATAATTGTCTTAATCCTGTTACAGTGCATTGAAATGAACAGTTAATTATGCTATGTAAAACATCTGCCAATTAATTTTTCCTCATACTCTTTGAAGGTTGATAGTGTTTCAGTAATATTTTGCTTTTACAATTGTCATTCACTGTTTGTTTTCTGAATTCAGAACCAGCAAGTTAACTTCCATGTAAGCATAATGCTAGAAAAGTAATAATTATCATATGAGTAGGTATTTTCTAAGGAGTGTTGTCTATTGATAAGAAGAAATTCAGAATCAGAATTAGAATTCAGGATTTCATTTCATGATTGTTGCACTCAGCAACATGGAAAAGCTTCTGTTTTCTGTTCTCATTTGTTTTTCTGTCAAATTGCTGTAAATAAACAGAATGTTATGAATTTAAGTGAGTGCAGGATTTGTAACAGTGACATAACAAGAGTGGTTGGTGTGTGGGAACGATAGATAAATGATTAGCAGCACTGATAGAAATTGCAAATGGGATTGCTTTTTATTTTACTCTGAACTCAAACATTTGATATTCCAGTTACTATCTAAATTTCATTTTGATCACTGTGTGTTTTCAGATCCAATTGCTGTTCTTGCCATATTCTTCTGTGTGTGATTGAGCGAATTAGGTAGCTACCCTTCTTATGCAAGAATTCATTGCCTCTAGGAAAGGGGTGATGCTGGTCAGAGGCATTTTGTAAGAACTAATAGTTACTTTTGTACACTTTTTGTTCATAAGTTTTCGTATTGTGAGTATGAGAGGCAGATACTAGCAAATGCCTAGAAATACACAATTTGTATTGATTATTGGATCGAAAATTCTTGTGGGAAACAAGCAGTCAGTGTTGAGCTTGAAGAGGATGTATTCTGAGTGCATGTGTCTTGTCTTTTGCTCAAAAGCTGTTTGTATTACTTCAAGATACCTAGTCACTGGAAATGTATCCATAGATATTTTTTAAAAGCTCTAATAAGTTCCCACCACTTCCTATTTAGCAGCTATTTAGAACTCCAGCTTGGTGATTCAAATGTCTAAACAATGAGCCAAGATCATAGATGGACTAATGTCAGACTATATCACCAGCAGTGCTGTTATCAATAGGTACGGAATGATTTTATTGAAGGAGTCTGACTGATGATTAAGCTGATGCTGTTATTTCCTCCTTAGGAATGCTGCAGAGATACTTTTGTACCTTTTTGTCTTCTAGTGGTGTGAGGCACAAGGGTGATTACAATGTTTTAAAAGCATTTTTAGTGCAATTTTGAGTGGTTTCAGCTAATAATTTTAATAAAGTTTTGACATAAGAAACAGATCGCTGCTCATATGAAAGAAGTAGGTAGTGAATGTGTGATTTCTGCAAGGTACTTCTGTGGTTTCAATCTTTTACCATAGGAGATACTCTAGCATTAAATAGCATGATCTGGCACATTTATGACTGGAGAGAAGACATTAATTCCTAGTGAATAATTAATACAATGGTAAAGTGGCTGTGATCATGAATGCTTTTTGACCAATCTGAATTTCCTGGAATGTTCAGTGATAAGCCACATAAACTTCTGCATAATGCAGTGCTTAGAACTGACCCTCAGGCTCAGTTTTGACTGTTAGCAGCTGGTGATTTACCTGGGATGTGGTGTGGCACATTTAAACTGGCTTTGTGCAGCACCATAGGGCAGCTGTGGCTGCTTTCTGAACAGTGGCAGTTGAAGACACTTGCTGAAAATTCCCAGTTTCATGGAGGACAACATAAATGCTCCTCCACAGTGACAGGGTTGTGTTAGTGCCACCATTGCAGTCATCCAGAAGCCACACCTGTGTGTACAAACTTGTTGATTTGGTGCAAACCTTGTTTCACTGCATCATTGCCTTTAGGCTCTTGGTGTTGATTCTCCCTTGATATTAAATGCAGGGAAAATAGTGAGATGAAATGGTTTGCTGTGGTTGCCTGAAAACTGGCAGCAGGAGTGAGAAGCACAGATTCCTCTGAGGTGCTCCATACTGGCATTACTTTGTGGGGAATGTGTTTCTTGCCGTGGATTTCTACCAAAGCATTACCTCTCTTTCAACTTGTTTTTCCTGTCTGTCTTTTCCAGACACTACCTCTTTCTTTAGTCTTTCAGGTCTTGTAAATCCAATAGGCCAGTGAGAGAAGTATAAGGATTTTTAGGGAGCTCTGTCATTAGTGTGTTGGGCATTGAAGTTTTTCTTGAAGAAGGGATAGTGCAGAGAGCTGTAGCTTTATAGGCTTCTTTGCCAGAACAGACACCTGCTGTGTATGTAATCCCTTGGTTTTCACTTCTCTAGGATAAGCAAAGTGTAAAGAAACGGGGTTAGCATTACAATCACATGTTTTTGTTTCAGGACATACAGTAGGAACACAAAGTTTGAATAGGAGCAGCAGTTTTGAACAGAGTATGTTGGCCTGAATAAAGTACAGTCATCATTATGGTACCTGCAACAGACTAGTCCGTGTGAGAAGTTCCGAGATTAAGAATCAACAGAATGTAATTTTAATAGTCTGATCAGTTTTTGTAATATAGAATCTCATTTGATTAAACCTGTTTCTATGACAGCCCAGATCAGAGTGTTGGCATTAGGGAGAGTAATGTAAGTATAGACAAGCAATGGACTTGTTATAGAGAGAAGTAAGAAACATGTGGATGTACTTAAACATGGGCTTTTGCAGAGCTTTGATTTCCATTCTAAATGAAAATCACATGCTAGAATTTTTGAGCTTTGGAAAAGCATTAATTTTTTCCTAAATCATATCATAATCCATCTAAACCTTAAAACTGAAGTTATTTTTGAATGTGGAACATCTTTTTTGATATTAAATTAAATCCTTAAAATGGACATAACAGGAAATGCAGTGGGGCTGTTTTACAGAATTTTCATGAGCTAGCATTTTTGCCTATAAATACTTACCAAAGTTAATCCACATCTAATACACAAGAAAGTCTTCCTTGATAGGATTAAGATTAAAGCAGAGCACATTTCCCATAAAATCTCAGAATTTAGATCTAGCTTTTGATATTTAGCAGCTGCTGTTTGATTTGAATGAATGCAATCTTTGCCAGATGTGACATACTAACTTTGCTAATATGAATAATGAGTTTCTCTATACGAGCAAATAAGATTCATTAGTGTTTATCTAACATATGACAGATATTAAAATTCTTAGTCTAGGAAAAGCTAGAAAAGAAAGCAAGCATAAGAATTCTGGTTGTTTGCTTAAGTCCTGTATCATTTTATAACCAGGTAAGTAGACACTGTAGATCCTCAAAACCTATTGTGAAACACAACTGTTGGATTAGGAAAAAAAAAAGATAAATGGCCTTGTACTTCAGGAGAAAACTGGGTTGGAGTGTGCATGCCAGTACTGGATCAGTAGGCAGGATTTTCTCTGCTGATTGGGGTACTCTAGTTATATTTTTCTGGTGTGTATATATATACACATGTAAGGGTGTGTTGTGTTTGTACATGCATATACATGTGCATTCAAGAGCTCTGTAAAAGTTTTCATGTACATATATTCATATATATAACTTGGGAGTACAGCTTACCCTTCAGGAGTGGAGATGCAGGACTTTATTGATTGCTCTGTGAAAGGGAACAGCAGCACATTTTTGTATACATAGTCACAAAGTAATGTGCAGACACGTTTCAGTGACTGAAAAACTGATGAGAATACAGCAGGTCTAAGCTTGCAAGAGAATGAACTTCACTGGAGAGAATGCTGCCAGATTTGTAGCAGCAGTGAGTTGCTTAGGAAACCTGTCCTAACTTGACTGAAAATTGGTTCCCATGTTAGGTGGGAGGGGGGTATTCTTTGCTGTTCAGTTTCTGTTTTCACTCATCTCATGCTGCTTACTCACCAGCTGAACCCTGATGAGGTCCTGCGAAGTGAAGAAGTCCCTAGCAGTAGTGTGTAAAACATGAACCCCCAGCCAGTCCCACTCTGCTCCTCACTGGTGCAGCCTCACCTTGGAAATGGTGTGAAGTTTTGGGCACTGCAGGATAAGAAAGTTCTGAAGCTATTAGAGAGTGTCCAAAGGAGAGCAACGAGGTTGGTGAAGGGCCTTGAGGGGAAGCTCAAGGAGCTGTGAGGAGCAGCTGAGGTCACTTGGTCTGTTCAGCCTGGAGGAGGCTGAGGGAAGACCTCAGTGTGGTCTTCAACATCCTCCTGAAGAGAAGGGGACAGGCACTGGTCTCTTCTCAGATCTCTGGTGATCTGTGACAGGACCCAACGCAATGGCCTGAAGCTGTGTCAGGGGAGGTTTAGGTTGAATATTAGGAAAAGATTCTTCATCCAGAGGGAGGTTGAGCACTGGAACAGCTCCCCAGGGAAGTGGTCACAGCACCAAACCTGAACAGAGTTTCAGAAGCATTTGGACAGTGCTCTCAGGCACAGGGTGTGACTCTTTGGTGTCCTCTACAGGGCCAGGAGTTCGACTTGACGGTCTTTGAGGATACCTTCGAACTCAACATATTCTGTAATTCTGTGATAAAAGGATAAAGAGGAGATGCTGTTACTAGTATGATGAGAAAACTAATGGCTCTCTAACTGCCAAAGTCTATTTTAATGTTGTTTATAAAATTAAATTAGATTTTATGATCAGATCAGAACTTATGTAGAAGATAATGTTATGTGGAAGAGAAAAACAATTCCCCCTGGTTTATCTTATGGCTTTTTTAAATTTCTGTGTATATCAAAACACTGCCATAAGTTTGCTCTAGTCAGGAAGTTTATCTTTAAATTTACAATACATTTATGTTATATTTAAAAAGTGAAAAACTTATCTCAAATGTAGTTTAGCATAAACTGATGCTAAATATGATTTTGAAGCCAAAAAAGTCACCTACATATTTTATCACCAATCTTATTACAAGTTATGTACTTGAGCAGCTTCATTCATCCAACTGAAGTTATTTCAGATGACCTTTTCCTCAGTGGCCTCTGTCTGAACAGAATAGTGTTCTGCTGTTAATTGTTTTGGACATAGTGTGTGAAAAATCTTAAAGGAGTTGAATTCTGTTGCTCAGCATTCACAGTACATAATTTTGCTTGCATGTTTACTGCTGGCCTGTCAAAATATATGATGGAATAAATTTCTCCTACAGATCAACTAATCATGAAAATAGTGTTGAGGTGTTTGATTGACATAGTGAAGCTGTTAATTTAAAGAGTATCAAGATCAAATGGAAGCTACTGCAATTAAGAAGTGACTGTATTCTCAGCTGAAAATTTTTAATGCTGCATTTTAGATTTTTTTAATGCATTTTTATGCTGTCTCATGGACATATTAGTGAATTTCTGTGTTTTGTTACACTTAAATACTTAATGTTCAACACAATTTCAGTGCAAATTTTACTCTTTCATAATAGCTGGTTTTATACTGATTGGGGAGAGTTGCTGTACATGTAATGTTTCTGTACTCTGAAGGGCTTTGGAGAACTAAGGATTCAGTCATTATGAGATTTTGCTGGTTTTTTTGTTTGTTTTGTTTTTGTCTTTACAACCTAAGTTCAAAATATTATGGTGGCAAGCTAAAAACCTTCCTGCTCATTTCTCTGTGAATGGCTCCTTTATGACATGCTTAGAGGTTCCTTGTCACTATGTGGTCCTGTTCCAAGGTTTGTATTAGGAAGTTATGTTCAATGTATTATAAATAGTAAGACCTTCTTTGATACCATGGTGTGGCACAAATGTTAAATTTGCTACTTTCATATCCATAGCCCTTGAAAGTTAATAGTTCAGTTTTTATTGAAAGCCATATTTTCCACATTTGTTCTACTTATTTTTAAACTCTACATTCAAGCATATAATATTGACAGGTGTCACACAGGGTCTAGAGGGCAAAAGGCTTCTTATGTCCCTAAAATTCCAGACACAGATATGATGGTAAAGCAAGTGTACTTAGGTGGGAAAAACTGTAGATACCCTATAAAGTCCCTAAAGAAACTTAGCCAAGCCTAGTAATGGTAATTTTCTTCCTTAGGTGAGTTGAGCAATTTTCTCATGCCTTCACTACTTCTGATCCTGTGCTGAGGCTGCTGTTTTTCATTTTTTCATGAGCATGATCTGCTTGCTCATGTACAGCTGCTATGGAGTAGTTTGTTCCAGGTTTTGGCCTCACATTTCACCTACACACTCAGGTGTCTGTAGCCGGATATTATTTCCTTATTCAAGATCGCAGGAAACAAGCAAGCATAAACCTCACATTAAAACCAGTGCTGAACTGATAATGCAGCTCTTTGGTTACACTGAAGAGAAGTAGGGTAGAGGCCATTAGCCAAATCTTTGGGGATGCTTGTGAGATGCTCACTCCAATTGACCCTTTGTCATGCAGAAATGCACCTGACAGACTGTGCAAGGAAATTGTTTAGTTCTCTGCCCTGGAAGGGAGACTGCTTTGCCTGAAGTTTTGGTGGATTTTTTTGAAGATTAGAAAATACTGGAGGAAGAAGGCAATTGATTCTAAATTTATATTAACAGTAGTAAAGAAAAATTCAATAAGCATATCTGCTTTCTTGGATAAGCCACACATCCTACCTTGGCTTTATCTCTCTTTTGGCTTGCCAGCTTTATTCCTACTACTATTTATTAAGGAATATGAAAGTGATCAGTGTTACAGAAACTGTAAGGTTTCTGTCTAATGCATCTGTCTCAGATTGTTTTACTCTGCAGCCACTCGACAAAATGTGGATTCAAATGTATGCTGGAGCTAGTGCTTGTGTGAGCCAAGCAGGAAAATTAGGGTGGTAATTTTCCCATAATTTGGGAAACATCTTTTATATAGAGTGTTTTTCAATGGACATAATACACCTTTCCATTCCTAATAGCTAGCATTGATTGTGCTGTTTTGTGTGGCTGAGATGTGTTTGAGTAGGAGGATTCACAAGCAAGCCAGCCTAGCTATAGCATGTTGATAGGGGGATGCTAATTTTTTTGTTGTTGTTATTTTGTTTTAAATTGATGAACTATTGTTCTTAGTTATAAACAAAAGGAGTCTAGTGCAAAGAGAAGGGCTGGTGAACACATGAAGGTTCATGCTTTTAACCAAGTGGGAAAAGATAGAGCTCCTGTTTTTCTTCCCTCAGCTGTTGCGGCTCTCTCAGCAGTCTGACTGCCTTCCCATGTGACATTTTTGCACTGCATTTCTAGGTCAGTGGTGACACAACCAGCATGCTTGTGCCCAAATTGATCATCTCAGTCTGCTGTACTCCACATGGCTTTCACATCTATCTTTGCCATAGGCTGTGTTTGCATTTCCTCAAGTCTTAAGAAACAGAGGCAGCTCAGCAGGCGCATGTTAACTTCTCATACGTCTTCTCACTCATATGAGTGAGCTTTGCAAATAGATCAGTGATGTGGGAAAAGTTGGTATAAAATCAGTGTCAGAAACAGAGGTGACACATTGCTAAGATTATGAAAATTTGGCCAGATTTATTCTTCCAGAGAAGAACTGCTGATGTTGGACATTAATGTGCACCTTCTGCTGTATATTCTTTTTCTCCTTCATGTGGGTGAAAATAAAACCAGCACAGTTGGGTTCACAAGCATCTTTTTGTAGAGAATTTAAGGGCATGACTTTTTTCTTGAATTGATAAATGTATAACCAAAAGTGGTTATAACCACTTAGTTAGATTCAAAAGTGGATCAGAAACAAGTGAACAGCATCTACTGTAAGGGATGAGGCTGATGAACAGCCTGTCCCTCCCGTTCCTGCCTTTGGCAGAAGTCTCTTGTGCATGAGCAGTGCTCCTCAGGGCATGGCCACTTTTATTCCTGGGTGTTGTGCCCATGAGTGTCACTGCTCCATGAGTGTCACTGCTCTGTGGAGACACTGCAAGGCCTCTGATCCCAGCCTGTTGCCACCCTGTATTTGGCAGGAGGTGAAGTGTGAGGCTGATCACCTGTGCTTGTATGGCTTTCAGATGCATGGAAAGGTGTCACTGAGCAGCTCCTTGCTGGCAGCTGTGGCAGGCCTGCAACTGTAGTCTGGGGTGCTTAAAACTTGGGATTTTCCCAGCCAGGCTAAAACTGGGTCTTGAGGACAACAAAGATCCAGAGAGGTAGGTAAGAGGACAGAGGTAAAGGGCAGAGCTGGGAAAGACAGGAAAATTTGCACTCAGAGATGGATTTGGTGTTAAGCCTGGCTATAGCAGAGATATGTGCTGTTGCAGATCTCAGCTGTGTAGTTTTCTGGTTTTTTTCCTAACACAGATAGTTTTAAATAAAGTGAGGTGAACAAGTAATTTTTGAATTAAATTTTCTTGCACTTAGTTTCTCCCTAAGACTGCAAAGCTCCATAGTTGATGATGGTGTTTTAAAAATTCTGTAGGTTTGCAAGTAGGAAAATATTTTTGATAAAACTGTCTTTTGGCTAATGAAATACCAGCTTACATGTGAGTTAGTATTGATGGCAGATTCAGTAATGACATGTGATTCAATTACTTTACTAGAGAGAGAAGCACTTAGACACAAATTTAAGATATTTCTGAACAAGGCGTCAGCTGGAGGTGATTGAAAATACACTATTTCTGCACATTTCTTCACATAATTACTGTGGAAAATATTGTGGCATTGTAGTAAAGAGAAGAGAGTTTTGAATGCTAATAGCTGTAGGGGGAAGAGAATTCCCAGAGAAATGCTATTCTATAATCTCACGCTAATCTCCCCAACAGAAAGCAGAAGAAGAAGAGCTTGTCCTCACACCTGATGGCACCAGGGAATTCCTGACTTTTGAAGTTCCCTTGAATGACTCTGGGTCAGCTGGGCTTGGCGTGAGTGTCAAAGGTAACCGGTCAAAAGAAAACCATGCCGATTTAGGAATCTTCGTCAAGTCCATTATTAATGGTGGAGCAGCATCCAAGGTAAGAGGGGAATATCTGTGTACTTTGGTCTTCCTCAGTTTTCCATAATAAGTTATTTTGAAGATAACCATAGTTTGAAGAAGAATGAGATCTCTAGTGTTCTCCAATTATACCATCAGAGGTAGCATTTAGATTTCTACTCACGTATTTGCACATCCCAGGATTTGAACAGCCCCAACAGATTCAGGAAGGACCGAGCCGTCTCTGGTACAGTTCCATTAGTATGCTGTTTGAGCAAACAGGTTATGATAATAGCTTTCAGTGCAAATCTGTAATTGGAATAGACGTTTCCTATAGTGGCTGCAATGGAAGCTGTTATTGCAGTGTTCATTTGGCCATAAACCCTTAGGACTAAGTATAGCTGGTTGAATATTTTTCTTTTGGTTTGGGGTTTTTTTTTTAATTCCCTCCAGTAGACGAAGCTTCCTTTGTGTGTGTTTTATGTAACTATCAATAATTCTTATTTTTCCAGGATGGCAGGCTTCGAGTGAATGATCAACTAATAGCAGTTAATGGAGAATCATTATTGGGCAAAACAAATCAAGATGCTATGGAAACCTTAAGGAGGTCCATGTCCACGGAAGGAAACAAACGAGGAATGATTCAGCTTATTGTGGCGAGGCGAATAAGTAAATGCAATGAGGTAATAAGCTTTTGATATTGGGATTGGCAATTTTAATTTCTGAGGTATTTGTGTTTACAGGAGATGTCATGTTTCCTCTGAGACTTGAAAAATAATATCTGAGAAGCTAAAGAAAGAGAGAATTACAAAATGATCTGAATTTCAGTGTTAGACATGCTAACGTTATTACTGATCAATAAAGTTTTTCTTTTGAGTATTTTTGTCAATGAAAAACAGGAAACACTGAATAAAACCATATTGATTTTGTAATTGGATCTCACTGTTTATGTGATTTTTGTTCAGTGGAGTTTTTTATAGAGGTCTATTAGATCTTTCATTTATAGACTGTGTTAACTGACTTGTTTCTTTGTCACTTCCAGTTTTTTAAGTTAAGAGTAGAGCTCTTATATTTCATAATTATATTTTATCTAAACAAAAGTTTCACGTAAAGATTCTGCAAAACTATACAAAAATTCAGTTGTTTTGGATTTTAATTATGTTGTATCTTGGCCTTAATTGCGGGGTAGGTTGAACTACTGAATTCAGGGTGTAGTGCTGATTCTTCTGATGATTTGCAGCTTATGTCTTCTCTAGTCCAATGTTAATGTGTTGATGTTTTGAAATACATTCATGATTTCTAACAGCTTATCTTCTATTTAATGTAAGTAATGCTATATACTAGGAATATCTGGACATATACTGAGAAGGACTGTAGATGCTGTGGAGGACTGAATTAGACTTCAGAAAAAATTGGAGAAAGGACTGAGTTAAATAGGATAACAGCTGAATGATGTGTCACAAATGCATGTCTTCTTTAGAAGTCTAAAAGTCAATTCTTTTATTCTTGCTAATATAGTAAAGTCTCATCAGGAATGTTACTTCTTGGTCATCATGCTTCAAAAATTATGTGCACAAATTGGTTTAGTATCGCTACTCCTGCCTAGGGGAAAAAAGAATAGTTTACTTTTTAATGCATAAATCTAATCTTCAGAAAAAATCAGTCCACAGTCTATTATAAAATCATGTCTGAAAAAGACACTAAGTTTTTTAAAAGCGTTAAGCTCCTCTTGACTAACTGCTTATAACAAGTTTTGGTACACATACACGTTTACATATGCACACTGCTAGAAAGCCAGCCTTAATGCGCAGTGTTTCTTGCTTAGTGTTGAAGGAATTCTGACTTTTCTGTATGTGATGTCCTTATCTAGCCCTAATGAAGACTGTCCTATGGAGAACTGTTCCTTATTTTTACCCAGTTTCAGATGCTACTACATGTTACTACATAAAAGGGTGACATATTTTAGACTATTTCTGTGTTTAGGGTTTTTTTGTTCTAAAAGGATGTAGAAGATGATCCCTTTTCTCCTAGTGAATATCTTCTCAATTGAATTCATCCAGACAGTGTCTGTAAACATGAAGAAGGTAATCCAGCAGTGATGAAACAAGGACATTTCTCCTTGAATCCAACACAGTTTTTACTCATTCAAGAACAGCTTGGTCCCCTATATCTGCTTGACATTTAGTATAATTTATTTTGCAGAAATCATGTGCCAAAAGCAGCAGAGCTGACTGCAGTATATGTGCTTCAAGATAAAAGAACTGATTGTGGAAACAGATTTAGATACACTGAAATGTACCTGCACAAGGGCAGGATAGGCCCTGTTTTTCTGGGCCTCCTTTACAGTTTTTTGCGCATTTTCCCAATTCCTTAAGAAGCTGGCAAGATGGGCTATAATGATTAGGGAAGCATTGATATGTCACTATTGCTGTAGTAATCATCTTTACAAAGTAACTTTTGTACATAATTTTTCCTAGAAATTATTGCTTTTATCACACTCATCCAAAGGAAATACGATGTCAATACTGTTTGCATATTTTAATATGATGAAAGGACGACTTACAGGGACATAAAGCTGTTTACCTGCTGAGCTGGCAGTATGCAAGAAGTCACTGGCAGTCTTGCAATGCCCAGACTTCAATGAAATGAAAAGCAAAGAGCGTATTTTTCTTGGTATTTTGCAATTAAACCCTATATCCTCCTTCAAGAATGGGACCGATTTAAACTTCAGATATTATTGAGCTGATGTAATGCTGATAAGCTGTGATAATGTTATTTCTGAATGCAGGAATACCATATATGAGTATGGTATTCAGTCAGCTCAGTCACTCAGTGGTGGCTCTGTGGCCTGAGGACTGGCTGGAAACAGCATCACTTCAGTGGCTGGCTGTGTCTTGCAGTCTTGGCCATATTATGCTTAATTCAGCAACTCAGATTGCTTAGACATGCTGGTATACAAAGTGTCCCCTTGGAACATTCCAGTAACAGCCACCAGGAAAGATTTTTACTATGAGAACACGAAAAGAAATGACATTTGACTGGCAGCAAATTCAGGAGCTTGCAGATTAGCAGCAAAAGTGTAAGAAGGGCAGACCCTTATCTTAATAACTCCCACCTTTTATCATCATAGAAGCACAGAATCATTTAGATTGAAGATGATTGACTCCAACCATTAACCCAGCACTGCCAAGTCCACCCCTAAACCATGTTGCCAAGTGGCACATCTACACATGTTTTAAATACCTTTGGGGATGGTGCCTCAGCCACTTCCCTGGGCATCCTCTTCCAAAGCTTGACTATACTTTTCATGCAATATTTTCCCTAATATCCAGTCTAAATCTTCTCTGACACAACTGGAGACTGTTTCCTCTTGTCCTATCACTTGTTACGTGGGAGAAGAGACCAATCCCCACCTGTCTAAATCCTCCTTTTAGGCAGTTGTAGAGAGCAAAAAGGTCTCTTTTCAGCCTTCTCTTTATTCCAGGCTTAAATGCCCCCAGCTTCTCAGAAATTGGAGTTTACTGGTTTAATTAAATATAAAAAGAAATGTTCAACTTTTGAGGAAGTATATCCTGGTGTTTTCTATGCTCTTCTCCCTCTTTTTGTTCTTCAAAGGAGTCACCATAAAAAAGCAGCAGATAAAAATATCCTGTTCAACAGATTTCTTTCCTTTGTTGATTCAGCATTGTATGTGCCCACTTTGTAGACAAAAACATAGCTTTGTTTCTTGTTATTCTGAACTACAGTTAAGTGGAACTGGCTTGGTTATATTCCCTTTTGTGTGTCATCAAGAACAGCGTTCACTCTGCTCTGTTCCAGTGTATGGTCAGTCCTGTGAGGTCAGGTCTTGGCTGCTTCCCTGCACGCCATGCAGCACCCACAGGTGTCTCAAAAGGGAAATCTATACAAGTGGTGATAATGCCAGTGCAAAAATAATTGTGCTAAACATCTGGATGATAAAAGCAGTTGCTGTCTGGATGATGAAAAAAAAAATCCTGCAACAAAATAACAGCAAATAGAACAAAAAAACCCCAAGCCTTTTTTTTTCCCCCTGCGTTCAAGTCCAGTAATTGTTTTGCATTTGGAAAGTCAAACTGACTTCTTTTGAGCTAAACTACACAGTCTGCTTCTTTCTTCAGTAAAACTGAGTTTGAATTGGATTTTTAAGGCACTTTGTGGTATGACACTGTTCTTTTGGTTTTAATGTCAATTTTCATAATCAGCCCTAGGAATTGCTTAGGAGGGAGAATTAATTTTGCAGCATAGTTCTGCAGATTGTTGTTTCTGCATGTTTCAATTTAGACTTGGATTTTTATGTACTTTTTGTATTTTGTTTGCTGCCTAGGAGTGACAACTAAACCTCTGTTGTCCTGGGTTGAGAGAGGCAGGAACAGTTGCTTCTGATCTGCTGCTGCAGAGGCAATGTCTTTGTCAGAGAGCTTTCTTTGGCTTCTTGAACATGAAACTGTTTCAAAACTTTGTGAAGCGACCTCAGATAACTCCTTTCCCATGCCGTCATTATTATCAGACAGCTTCACAAGTTCTCATGTTGTAAACTAAGCCTTCAGTGCAATTATAGTAACAATATAAATGTGCATAAACACCATAAGAGTATTATCTTGACTTCAGAGAGGCAGGGAGGAGATCATTTAAATCATCAGCCCTTCTATAACTGTAGAGTCAAAAGAGACCACAAATTTCCCAGAAGGTAAAAAGAGATTTTGTGCTGCTGTGGTTTTGCTGAAGATTTTCCTGTAGTAAGACTTTTCATTGACTCACCAGGAGATAGTGTGTAATCCATCCAGGTTGTTAAGTGAATTGTCTTGTAGTAAATATTGATATAAGCATGCAGTGTTAGTTATGAATGAACTCCAAGCCAAAGCGGTGCATCTGAGTTTTTCTCCTGTTTGCATTATGTCTATACAGAGTATAGCAAAATAGAATTCTGCAAGCTGCACTACTACAAACCTTGCAAAACTGTGTTTCATATCTCAACCACTCCAAACAAGATTACACACTGAATATTTGATGGATGTTGTTAGATTTATGTAGCAAAACCATTTAATTCAGAATTTATCTATATCTGAGGTTCCCTTGCCCCCCATTTCAAAAAAGTTAAACATTCTGTTACGTTCTATGTTTTCAGCTTCCAGCCTTGTGTGTTAACTTACCAACTTTCCTACATAAGCATGGAAAGGCTCTTTAAGACACATTTCCAAAGCTGTGAAAACAGTGGGAAAAATGGAGAGAATAACAATAATATTGACTTGATATTCGTATATGGCCAGTTTTTAACACCTCATTTTTCAGAAGAGGCAGCCATCAGCGTTTTAGATCTTTAACTCAGAGAAGAAATTTTTAAAATTGCTCAGATTTAAGGAGAAACAGAGGAGCTCCTTGTGCCATGTTGTGTTAATTAGTGATGCTGTTATGATTAGCCTGTATGGGCAAACAGCTGGCGGCTGCATCGCCAGAACGTGCTCAGCACTCAGGCACGACTGCCAGGCACATCCCTACAGCTGGCAGCTCCATGTGCTGATTCAAGAAAATAAAGGTAATTGCTACTTTTGGAATCCTGTGCTTTTCAGTCCTGCAACCTGGACAGCTTAGAGACACAGATTGCTTGTCTGCACTCTGTTCATGTCACAGGCAGGCAGCACTTGTCTGCCATTAAGTGAGAGAGCATCACCATTTTCTTCAAAATAAGAAATTTCAGGATTTTTTTTTGTCTAGACCTCCCTTTTTTTTTGACAGAATGAATATTTTGCTAAACCTGCCTGAAATGAAGGTTTGAAAATGATTTGCAGATCCCCAAATTTCTTCATGCATGTCTGTTCATTTTTTTCTCCATTTGAAAATGAGTGAACTGTGAAGTAGAGTCCTGATTCCAGACCGTATAAGGACCTCATCATTCATGAAATAAATTGCCTGATAGATCGGTGAGAGACCTTACAAATGAGTGGTTTCATTATAAAAGAAACAAGCAAGCATCTTTTCCAGTATGTGTGCAAGTATAAAATATTCAGCATCATTTTCCCCTGCATACATTACCTAGTTACCTGCATTGAAATTTATGTGACAGGTTTGTTTTTTTCTTTCTCACTAGATTAATCTTGTGATGACCTTTTGGAATTTAACTGTCGAAAGAGTCTTTAGCATCTTCTCTAAACACAGTGATTTCCCTGTTCATTTCCATCTCCGACTCATTGATAAAGCTGTTTATCAACTTAAACTGTTCCCAGCTCTGATTTCTAGGGGAATCTACAACTCCTCTTCATCCTGAAGATCAATCTTTGTGTCCAATTCTTGATTCACTTTTCAACCCAGAAAATGCAAATTTAGTCCAGTCCTATGAAAACTTAGTTTCTTTAATGCTTTTGATATTGATGCCTTGATATAGACTAGTGGTATTTTAAAAGTATCTGTGTTGGAAAAGGAAGCTGTAGTATTTTGGACATCTTAGCCACAGTACAAAGATAAGAAGGAAAAGAGAAAGCCTGGAGAATAATTCTGTGTGACAGAAAGAGTTTCAGCATTCTGGATGCAGTGTCATATATAGCAAATTTGTATACTGACTTCTTTAACACCCATAACGCTTGCATGCCTATATTTGGATAATTTATTTTCTGAAGGAAAAAGAGAGTCTGATTCTTGTTTCATTAAAAAAAAAAAGTTTATGCTTTGAATATTTTGGCACTCTTCTTGTGCATAAACTTTTTTCATTTTTGTGTATATAACTTCAGATAGGATGGATGGTGGTGTTTAAGTAAAAGGGACTGCATTATTTGTCCTTTTATCATCTAGATAAGCAGCAGCTGGGCTAGCTAGTAGACACTGCTTTAGCAAACAGCTGGTTTTTATCTGAATGATGAAGGGTCAGACTAGAGACCTTTTTTATTTAAAAATAAACATTTAATCTTGCTTCTCTTTTTAATTTAAGAGAATGGAGAGAAAAGGAGCTATGGGCAATCTGTAGCATGGGAGGTTTTATTGCATTTTTAGGAATATGATCATTTAGTATAAATCAGTGCTAGGATCCAGAGGGGGAACTCTCTCTTTTCAGTCTAGAGAGAAGAAAGATTAGGGGATCTTACCAGTCAGTGTCTATAAATACCTGATGAGAGTAATAAAGAAGTAATAAAGAATACTGATCCACACTCTTCTCAGGGCTGCCCAGTGCCAGGACAAGAAGCAACAGGCACAAATCAAAATACAAGAAATTTCTTTGTTCACAAGAAAAAAACTCTCCTTCTTATAGGTCAGCACTGGCACATCTTGCCCTGAGGGGTTGAGGAGTCTCTGATCTTGGAGATATTCAAAACTCAACTGGGCAGGGCACTGTGCAACCTGCTCTTGCAGACCTTGCTGTGGGCAAGAGGTTGGATTAGGTAATCTCCAGTGGTTTCATCCACCCTCAGTTGGTCTGTGACTCTGAACTGGCACACCAAGGGGTGCCCCAGCAGCTGTTGATAGGGGGCCAATTGCCAGGCAGATTTCTTTCCTTGCCAGGCCTTTGATGAAGCTAGGAATTTGTACAACTTTGTTTATCAAATTATAACAGATAGCACTGAGAATGGCTAGGAGAAGGAACTAGAATGTGTAATTCCAGCTCATTATTAGAAATGCATCATGAAGAACAAGTCTGTTTGAACTGCAATCTTGCTTTGGATTGTTGGACTATTTGTCTTGCCCACAATACAGTTTCCAAATTCTCTGATATTTTTCTTGCACAAACTTTCTGTTAACAATGTAAGGAAAAGGCATTTTTGGGGTTTTTTTTGTGACAGCCAGTTGTCTAATTGTTGGTGTTTTATAAAAGGCATTGTATCTTCTGTAAAATATTTGTGTAGCTAGCTGTCAACGCCTTTGTTTAAACCCATCTTTTGAGATGCTAATTAGAAATGGAAAAAGTTTTACTCATGGAAATTATAAAATACGTGATTCACTTTACAAAACACAACCATATAAATGCAATACTCCTGCTGTTTCTTTTATTTACACTGTACTTTACTGTATTACTAGGAATGAATTTCTATTTCTCTGCTTCTGAACTATCTTCTTGTCAGTGTCTTTCTGAAAATCTCTTGAGATCTCTCTACAAATGAGTCTGAAAGTTGATGGCTTATCACACAAAGAAGGACTGTGTGATATGGCTCACTAAAAGCTGGACACTTGTTACATAAAGTCATCAATATAGCACTGGGAGAATAAATCCCAAAGCACTTTGATATTTTCACACCTTATTTAAAGGCAGTGAAATAAAGGGTAGTTCATAATTTAGTACCTTTATCATGCAAGTTTAAGCTCTCAAGCAGTCTAATGTTGCTATGCTCTTTTTTTGTAAAGTGTTTCAGAAGTTAACATTTCTTTTCAAATGTGCCTTAGATTCCTTTATAACAGAGTCTACAAATATTGTTTAATTTACTTTTCAGTAAAGCTGTCAGTTGTAATCTGCAATTTAAAAAAACTAATAAAACAAATCCTCATTTCACAATTTAAACCTTATTGAGGCTAATTCACTTGCACTGCAAGTTTATTATTCTCCTGCAGCTTGACGTGCCTCCAATTGTAATTGTGTTGACCCTCCGATGCAGTAAATCTCCCCGGTGCTTATCAAACTGGGAGAGATAAGTCTACAATTTGGAACTTCATTAAATATCTCATTTATATTAAACAGATGATGTCTTTGAACAGAAATAATAATTTTTACGGAGTCTGTGACCTCCCCTGGCGGTCTCCTTGACCGTAATGCGGCGTTTCGCAACCCTCCAGCCCCGGGCGTCACGCCAGCGCCTGCGAGTCACAACTTGTCCGTCCATCAGGCTCACTTCAAAGCCTCTGCTGGGGAGAATGGGGACGAGTGCCTTGTAGCCCTTGAAGCAGATTTTTTGAACTCTTTCATAGCATACATTTCTTAGTTGTCTGGGGATTGCGGGTGGAGGGATTAATAATGGGCAGCTGTTTCCAAAAGAAAAAACAACCAACAAACATGTTGCTTGTTTTTGTAATTCATGACACTGTGAACTACTCCTCTCGTGCTTGTTTGGAGATCAGTCAGTACTTGGAATAAGCATTTCCAGTGGCTTCAAATAGTTTGCAGCATGCTCAGTATCTTTCAGTATCTGGTCCCCACTGTATTTCGATATGTATGAAATAAATGCCGTGGGGTTTGTGTAAGGACACTTTTTAAGATTTAACTATATGCTTCAATATGAAGAGGCGAGAGGTGTTGGTGAGAAGAGCTGATGCTTTAATATCTTGAGTTCATACTATTCTACAAAATGCATCTATTTTTTAATAGTTGTTTACTTTTTAATAGAACTGAATTCAGCTCACAGTGTTCAGGTGAATTGGTTTAATGGTCTTGGCAAAGCACCTTGGTAGCATTACTGAGAGGACAGCAGGGTGCTGGAGCCCAGGTGAACCAAGAGCTTTAGGGACAGTCGGAAGGCTGGATGGTGTGAGGATTGGGCCATGGTGTGGAGGGTCTCTTATCTCTGCAGGGAGCAACTGGGCCCTGCTACATCCACAGTGATGCATGTAAGACCTCTTTACTCTGCAGTCAGGAAAGACAGAGAAAAAAACTCAAAAATAAAATTACGGTGAAGACTGACTTTTGTGTTTTTTTCTTTTGTTCCTAACTGCAAAACTTGGGAGTGTGATGATTTCATTTCAAAGCAAGTTGTACCACTGTGGCAGCAGCAGCCCAGTTCCAAATGAGAATTCCTGTTCCACGCTCCTGACAAGGGCATTGTTATTTTCAGCTGTTAGTGTGTGGAAGATGGCCCAGCTGTCTGCTGATGGTATTGAAAACAGCCCAACTGTCTGTTTAAGAAATTATCCAACAAAGAGACACCAAAATGGAATGGGTTTTTTCACCCATTTTCTGCTGAAGGATTTGAAATTTGACAGGGCACCATGGGGGGTGCAGTGTAAAGGGGTCAGAAAATTGGTCATTAGGCCGAGCTGTCAGTGCAAATTATCTCTGTCCCAGGATGAGAAGTTCTAGCTCATTTGGTGCTCAGACAGGTCTAGGCCTTAGGCAATTTGTTACAGTTTCCCCATGTGGTTAAGGGGACCCTGGGCACTAATTTTCCCCTCTCTTTGCAGTTGGAATCACCTGGGAGCCCCTCCGGGCCAGAGCTGCCCATAGAGACTCTGCTGGATGACCGGGAGCGAAGGATTTCCCACTCCCTCTACGGCGGGATCGAGGGTCTCAGCGAGTCGCCCACAAGGAACGTGGTGTTGGGCAGGATAGTGGGTGAGGCAAAGCAGCTTTGCTAAGCAGGGCATGTTTTTATTTCTCTCTGTGATTCATTGAAGGGTGATTAATGTGTTATGTGGGAATTGTGAACATGGAGGTTGCACTGACCAACTTAAAATGTGTCTTAAAATTCTTCTGTGCACGTCTTCTGGATAGTTAATGTGAGGAAAAAGGTAAAGTAGGATTCTAAAGTGAATTTTGTATCCTATGACAGATCATAGAATGAATAATAGTAGCATTTAACATGGTCTTCAATGTCTGGTTTGGGACAATAAATTATTGGTCAGTCTAGGCTCCATGTTGCATCAAAGTCAGTGACTCGTGGGAATTTGTAATTTTTTTTCAACATTTCTTCTCCTCTGTTTCAGTCCTACTAAAATACAAAAATAAATAAGGCAAACTTGCACCTATTAATGCTTATTAGGGGACTTATTAATTTATTTGAATTTTTGCCTTGTAGTACACCTATTTTGAAACCTCATAACCAATTTTAAGCATCCCTTGTGTAGATTCTGTGCCCTACCATCTGCATGGTCCCAGTGGATCATGAGGTTATGAGCGCTTGCTTTGCAGCAATTCAACTTCTGATGTACAGAGCTAGGTAATAAAGACTTGCCTTGCCACAGGAGTGGTTGAATTTACTGACTAGGATGGGATTAGTTTGAAAGGATTTTCAAGTTTAAACACAAAAAGCAGCTTGATGAAAATAACACCTGACAGAAGACGTGACAATTGCTCGCTTGAGTTGCAAGGTTTAAAAAGAAGACATGGCTATTAAGTCTAAGAATTTTCTTTTAGTGTATTAGATCCACAGAATGTATTAGACTGTGCTGCTATAAACTTGATATGAAGCAAGGCTTAACTTAGTTTTCAATTGCTTTAGATTAGTTTTCAGCCTTAGAAAATTAGTCTACCACTTAGGCTTTTCCAGTCAAACACACAGTTTGTGTGTGTTTTTCAACCTATGTTTTTTTATTTGGGTTGTTGTTTTTTTTCCTCCACGTTTTCTTTTTAAAATAATTTTTGTGTTTTGGGGTTTGCATTTTCTTTGTGGTGGCAAAATAGGACTGTTGTTAAATTCTCTGAAAATCCACAAGTTTGCTATTTAGGGTATCTCTTCCAGGAAGTCTTTTGTCCTTTTTTGTGCATTTGGGCAAGAGTAATTAGAAACATGTCATATTCTGTTCTATTGCACTTTGTTTTGTGCAGCTTGGAAGAAAAAATGTGCACATGAAAATCAAGGCAGTGTGAAACCTTGTCACCCAAAGTCATATGCTCTTAAAGAGAAAAAATTAGAAAAAAATGTATTTGTTTGTCAACAAATTTAAGGAGTGATAAAATAATTTGAAGTCTTTAGCACTACTCTCCCATAGAAAGAACTAGTTCTTGTGGTGTCAAGGCTTTAGATAAAACATTTACAAAGCACTGCCTTCTGCTTTTTCCATCAGTGCTGCAGAGGATTTACACACAGAGCTCATATAGGCGTTAACAAGTTATCACATAAACAAGTTGTCCATGATGGGAGAGGGAACCCTGAGAGAGCCTAGGTGCACGTGTCAGCAATGCAGTTTGACATCAGTGGAGCACAAGGCTTACCATGCCAAATTGAGCTGGTAGTTCATCCTTTTAGCAGTAGCCTGTAATTGATGTTTGAACTACCAAAAAAAAAAAATAAATAAAAGGAAAAGAAAAAAAAAAGGTCCTTCCAAAGCTGTTAACATCTAAGACTTTTAGATACCTTTGCATTTTATACATAGGCAGAAAAAAAAAATCCATTCTTCGTTTTCTAAGTTTCTTATAACCTGAAGTTAATATTTTGATTTCCTGTGAATTGTTTTTCTGAATTGTTTTCAGGGACCAGGAACTGTGTAAAAAATTGGTTGATTGTGACTTTAATCCATTGAAGTTTTAGTGGAAACACATTAGTGGAAAATCAAATTGTCCCTGAACCTCATAGTAAATGTGATCTAGTGGCATGTAACTAAAAACTGGTCTTTCCATTGGATAGGACTGTTCCCTTCTGCAATCACAGCAGCTTCCTAGACCTGTATTTAAACCCAGTTTTTGGGGAATGGTCAGTTTTCTAATAGGCTATTTTTTCTGAATTAATCAGTACCACTAAATTAAAAATACAGTGTTCATTATCTTTTGCATGCAGCTTTTCTTGCAGTGCCATACAACAGAGAAGTATTGCCTGTTGGGAGAGATAGGTACAGGTGCTTGTTTCAGAATAGCTAATATTTTTTAGACTCAGTCACTTTTTATGCAGTGGAATCCCTGTCCTTTTTGGCCTTGGTAATGAGAAAATAAGCAGGGCTTTTTTAATTTTCCTGAGAATGTTTGTGTGGTGTTACATGACTCTTCCTCTCTTGAAAATTGGCCTGAAAGTGAGCATTAGTCCTAAGAACAATCTGGCTGAAGAACACTGGAGGGGTCTGTACCTTCCCACATCAGTCCTGCCCATGAAAACAAGCCCAGAGGAGTGCTTTATGCAGTGCTGCTTCCCTTGAGTGCTCTCCCCATATCAAGAAGCCCTCTGATGAGCTCACTGGATCATCTGATATCTTTTGATTTACCCCTCAATGGATTTAACTGTGGAAACCTCAGTACTTTTTAGTGAGGAGAGGACAGTTTGTTTTCACGGATGAAGGAGTAGGTTTTCCTGCTGCTTTTGCTCTTGGATGGGTTTGGGTTTTCTTCCTTCCTAAGTTAGACTCTTCAAAAGCAGCAATCTCAAAGTTTGGAAAATGCCTGCTTGTTTTAGTCATTGCTTAAAGTTGGAACAAAGATTTTAAGAGTGTTTGGTTCTTTTTAATACCATTAATGTAATTTCAGGAAAGGTATTTAAGACAATTTCCTTACTCTTTCATAACTGACAAGCAAGAACTGGCTGTCAGAGCCTTGCTGTGAGAGTGGGAATAAAATACCAATTTTAGGATGTGATTTAAATTATGTAAAATAATGTTTGCTTACTGCAGTAAGGCTACATGAATCTTTTCATGTTTCTGATGATTCTCATGCTGATCTACTTTTCTAGGTTGTTATTGCTATTATATATTTTCTTATGCTTTTTCATTTGATAATATTTCACAGAAAATTTCTGATGGAGAAAAGATACAACTTTCTGTATTCAAGGAATACTTTTGGTTTGGAGGAGATGGGATATTTTATTTATACAAATTAGGTCTTTTAAGAATTAGATGGCTGTAATAAACCCTTATATTTATTTATTTTTATAATTCCAGGATGCATGTTGTTCAGAATAACAGCTGTGTTATACTAGTTTGCTTGGCTCTCTAATTAAAAGTTCAAGTCTTCTTCTGACATACCATTCTTGTATATCATGCACTGTGCTCCTGAGTTTTGCAATACACAAATACATAGCTGCTGTCTATATAAATTATTCTTATTCAACAAACAGCTTAGTACAAAGTCCTCTTTCATCTCCTCCTTCTAGTTGCTGATATTTTTTATGAACGTGGTGGGTTTTGTTGCTAATGGTGACTAAATAGAAGTTATTTATCCAGGGGTATACAGAATAACAATCGTTTGCACTGAATCTGCTTTTCATCTTGAAGGATCCCCCAGAACTTTGTAAAATTTAGTGGTTCCTACACAGCAGGAAATACTCTGTTCTCTACATAAATAATTGCTGTCTTAAGGGTAGAATCAGGAGGAAGCACTACTGACAAAAATTTAGCTAGAGATGTAGAGTGTGTATCTCAGTGAAATGAAAATAACCCTTTACAATCAGAATGTAGTTCCTTGGCCAGCAATCTCATCAAAATGTGGTGCTATTCTACAATAGTTGACAGATCTTAGCGCTTTCTTGAAATCCAAGGCCTGCATACAGTGGAGAAATTTTTGTTGTTAGTCATTCTCCAGGCATTTGTTGGTCTGAATCCCACAGTACCAACATGCTCATGAGTCATTCATAAGGTACTACTGGGTTTTGAACATACGGTGAGAGTGTTTAACAGATTATGTTGACCACCCTTTAAAGAGAAAGCAATAGCAAAAGCAGAAAGATTAAGCCAGAAAGAGTTCCATGACAGTGCAGTGCCAGTATGGGAGCCAAGTTATCCCAGCAAACATATGAACTTCAGGCAATTTCAAGATTTGAAAGGACCTTTAGCAGTTTAGTTCTTCATGAATAAACCTGTTATTCATACTATGTACTGTGTGTACTCAGGGGTTTTTTTGGAGTGCTTTGACTTGGTGGTTTAATTCAGGTGCAAACTATTTTCTGGTGTATAATGGATTTGAAGGTGTATAGTATTTTCTGAAATATGCTGCTTGGCATATTTTGAAATATGCTTGCTTGTAGGATGAAAATCCTCATAGACCTAGGAGCTAGGAGCTAGGTCAGCCAGAGCTAGAACTCTGAGGCTTCTTTTTCTGCACAGACAGATGGGAGCCCTTCTTACCCAATAGTTTGGTGTGGTCCTCAGGCTGTGCTTCTTTAGATGGTAACTTGTCCAAGAAATCTGAGCATCATTGTCCTGAGATGAGAAACATTTGAAAGGGAGAATGTTTTACCCTGCTTAGTATAGTGTCCAAAATACTTTATGTTATTACAGATTACCTCACTGAAGTTAAATTAATATGTGCAAAACTGGACTTGAAGTGTAGTCAGAGTCTAAATTTCAGAGTCTAAATAGCACTTTTCTAGCCTGAAGGAAAATGATTTTCTTGAAGAGGTTTGTAGACAGGTTGAGCAATGCCTTAGATTTGTAGATCAGTCAAATATACTGAAGATTACTGGGTTTGAAGCTTCTTTGATGTTTCCTTGTAATGTTTCTCACAACACTTGTGGAATTAATTCTCCAGGGGTATTTTCTGTCCACTTCAGCTGAGTTCTTTACAAAGGATGTATTGAGTCCAGTGCTGAGGTTTGTCCAACCATCTGCTGGAGGTGAAGCCTTTCACCTGTTTTCAGCTTCATCTGCAATGAAAAGCATAGACACATCAGCTGGGTTTTCTCCTAAATTCCAAAGCAACTATTAAAATGTCAGTCTTTGCCCTTGTCAGATATAAGGAAGAGCAGTGGAAAGTTAAAAGTGTTACTGTAGCCTCTCCAATGGGAAGTTCAATCTGCCGAATGCCATAAGGTTATACCTTTTCACAATGAATTCTTTGGAGACGTTAGGAGTTAACAGTCTTGTAGGCATTATGTTTGGGAAGAAGTACATTACCAGGCTAAACATTAACCTGTCCATCAAAGGAGCTATTGCTGGGCAGAATCAGCTGTTGTGCAAACTGCATACAGTCATTTCAGTTTGACGGTGATGAGGTGTTCACCATGCAGTGCCTTTTTCTTCCAGCCTCTATTTCAGCCTTCTTTAATGATCCCTTTTGAAGCCAGTTTTCCCCTCTTTGGAAAGATTACTACAGGTATTATCTAGTGCTGTGAGGATTTTACCTACCTCTTTACACATAGGGTTTTGTTTGTTTGTTTGTTAATAATTGTGTGCAAAGGTAGTGACGGTAACTGAAACATTTACAGAAAAGAGGAAAACTTTATTTTCCCCTAATTATTCACATTTTTTCCATATTTATAGTGAAAGTAAAATGTGGAAATAATTGATGTGTCCATAGAAGCTGTTATGGAAATAGAAGTTTTGTGATACATTACTCTGGTGCATCATAGTTTTAGAATAATTTTCAGTTTGTTGTCAGATTAATGGTTAATTAAGCTAGCGTGTTTCTTCTCATGAGATGTGACAATTTTACTAATTGTTTTAGTAAGATCATACCATCTTTTAACTTGTACTCTCACAAATTTACCTCATGAAGTCTGCCATTAAACAGACTAATTTTGAGTCTTGATATAGTCTCTATCATGTATGTGATGGTTCTTGCTTAAGTGTTTTAACAAAAGTGTTAAAACTTACTTATATTAGGTAACTTTTTTGCTCCAAATTTTTTATGTGTCCACTTCCCAGCATCACTTGAACAATTTCTCATTTCTTGAGGGCCAGACTGATCAGGAAAAGTGATGGCCTCTGTTAGTCCTTGTGGAACACATTCTTTGTTTCTACCAAACAAAGTAATACAAGGGGGAATAGTGTCTTCTGGGAGAGGTGTTTTGAGCAGTTCCTCAGCCAGGACATGAGACTATGGGCCCAGACAGAAACATGGGAGGTTTCCTCTGAACATTAGGAAACACTTTTTCAGTATGAAGGGGACCATGCTCTGGCACAGAGCGCTCAGGGAGGTGGCGCAGAGGCAATACTCAGGAGCAATTTGTCTGGGGTACTGGGCACATGGCTCTAGGCATCTCTGCTTGAGTGGAAAGGGTTGGACCAGGAGAGAGGTCTCTTCCAAACCTCAGCCCTTCTGTGACCCTGTGGTCTTGCAGTAGGCCACACAAACAATTGGTGTACATCATTTTTCAGACCTCTGCACAGGAAGATGGGTACAAAGTGAGACATAGTTAATTTTATTATCTGCATTGTGTCACTCTTATCAGTAGCACTGCAGTTTGCCATAACCTTTTATCATCTGTGATGAAATATTTTTCAAGGCACTCTCTGCACGCTGCCGTTATTTAGTTTTGGATTTCCTTCTCCCTTTTGTCTAGGTAAATATCAGCTGTCTCCAACAGTGAACATGCCCCAGGATGACACTGTCATTATTGAAGATGACAGGTTGTCGGTCCTTCCTCCTCATCTCTCTGACCAGTCATCATCCAGTTCCCATGATGATGTCGGGTTTGGCACTGTTGATGCTGGTGGATGGGCTAAAGCTGCAATTAATGAGTCAACAGACTGGTAAGAGCATGGTTTAGTGGAAGGAAAAAAGAGAACTGTAGTTGCATCTTTTCATTTAGTTACATTTTTAGCTACTGCTACTTTTAATTCTTTTTTGTTGCATTTGGATTTTACTGTTTTCAAACTGGTAATTGTCCCTGTTTCAGGGAGGAAGTCTTTAGAAATATTTCTGGTTGCACTTTTGTGCTGTGTTAAAGCATATCTGTGGAAATGTTACTTAGACAGTACATAGCTGTGTTATTTTGATGATCTAATTTTAATTTAATTGCTAACTGACCTCACTTTTGTTAAAAAATAACTTGGCAAAATTTAAACACTTGAGTTTATGAAAGATGAAAGATTGATTGAAAATTGTAATTTATAAACCTCACTGTAAATATTTCAAAGTTTATAAAACAAAGATTTTATTTTTATATTCCATTTTATATCTAGGAGCATCTCAATACTCCTGTATACTTCCTTGCTTTTCCTAATAATGTATTAATCTTTTAAATCTACTTAGAGGTCAAGCTCTTTGTTTTGCCTCTATGTTAATGCTTGTGCAAAAAGAGCTAGTTAAGATTTCTTCATGTGATGTTCTACTACTGTTCCTATTGTTAGATGATTTGCAAGGACCATGTTCTGTAATAGCTTACATTTAAATACATGGAAAGGAACAATTCCACATTTAAAATTATGGAAAGTAACTTTATATCTTTAATCCATAGTAAAAATAACTTTTGTGAGTCTTAGGTTGACTTTCCAGTTACTTTAACATATTTTAACGTAAGAGCCTTAATGAAAAATGCATTGAGCTCCATTATTGACTTGCTTAAGTTCCTGGCAAAGAAATACTGTTTATTGCTTAGTTAGTACAATTAATACAGATCTAAGATTTAATTTACAAGTCCTGTAATTATCTATAGTAATAGCAAAATAAAAGCCCACCTCTGTACGCTACTACTTCTTGAAGCTAGATAATTACCACAAATGGTGTGAAGTACATGAATTTTCTTATTTTTCTTGTCTCTTGAGCCTGTTATGAGTGTGTCAGCAATATCTTAATAAAACAGCAATAGCACCTGCTGGCTGATATGCACCTGTCAGCTTCTCTGCTTTAAACCAGTTTATTTCATCTTATATGCAGGAATCGAGTTCTGTATTTTAAGCTCTGTTTTAATGATTATATGAAAATGTAACTTTTTCATTCTCATTTACTTTTTATTGATGTTGCTGTTCTTCTTATGGACAAGTCCTACCTCTAATCTGGGTCCCTGAAAAGTCCATTTGTCTTTTGTAAAAGCTTTTAGAGCTGAGAATCTGAGACATTTAAATAGAATAGTACTCAAGCCTGCACATAATTGCTTATTTCTGAGGGAGTATTTTTAGCTGAGTGTGAGTAAAATCCTATGAAATAAAGTTAAAGCCCATTGGAAAACTGCAGATGCTTTTACATTGACTTCTGCAGTGTCTTGCTATTCATGCACTTCTCAGTAAATGAAGTAACAGTAAAGAAAACAGGAATTAGATGTTGTAGAATTGATCACACTCAAAAAAAATTTGAAGTGTGTGTATGAAAAACTGTAAAGGCCTTCAGATACAATGGCACTTAAAAGAGATCAGTGTCGTGCTTTAGTATCTAATGTATTTTATTTGTAAAAAAAAGTAAATAGCAATGGAATTAGATTGTTGCTATAATTTCCTGTTGCTAATGGATGAAAGAAGACTTGTAAAACGAAGGTGCATTGTATGATTTTGCTGGAAGGCACAAAGGGTAAAACTAAGAATATGGATGAAGGGTTATCCAAACAAGAATGGCAGCTGT
This sequence comes from Acrocephalus scirpaceus scirpaceus, assembly GCA_910950805.1. Classification (NCBI taxonomy): domain Eukaryota; kingdom Metazoa; phylum Chordata; class Aves; order Passeriformes; family Sylviidae; genus Acrocephalus; species Acrocephalus scirpaceus. The sequence goes on along the minus strand of OU383773.1, from coordinate 140,010,166 downwards.
TCTGAATCACAGAAGAAAATGTAAGCTTTTTCAGCCTCACAATATCTCCCTAATCCTTGATGAAAATGTTATGAAAACAAAGGGGCAATAAGACAGGATTAATAAATGGAATTTTAATAACATTGAGGGTCAGAAGACGGTTACATTCTTTTAAGGATCAGCTGTCATTCCAGAAATCTTATTTGTTAAGTATTCTAGAATATAGTAAATTGCATTTGGCATTGCTTAATGACTTGTGCTAAATTCACTTCTATCTTTTGTTGATGTAGTTGAAAAATATTAAAATGAGGCATTTTTAGGGGTATTAATTCCTCCTCTGTGCTCATTGGCTTTTGCAGTTGTGGCTCTTCACGGGGACTTTTGAATACTTTTAGACAATGTACATGCATTCAGACTCCTGTGACCCACTCCTTCCTTGATTACTAAAACACACTCATGGGTCATTAATAATAGAAGTCAAACAGGACATGAAAATTCAGAACTCTACATAAGGCTCAAATAAAGATGCTAAGTAGCACCTTTAGAGTGCATGATACTATTCAAACATGTAATAATAATTCCCTTAATAAGTATGTGTGGAAGGGAGTTGTAACAAGGGCAGATCAGGGAAGCAGAAAGAAAGTCTCTAAAAATGGTGTCAGTGGAAACGCTGGGTTCCAACCTCCCAAATTCTCAGTTGCTGATGCCATGTCCAGACCCTACTGCTCTCTCTGGGACCTGTAGTGTCCTTTTCAAGTTATATTTGACACTGGAGTTTAGACTTCCAAGTTGAATATATAAGTATGTGTTGTGTTTACGTGGAAATCATACTCTGCTCTACTAGAAGTTTTATATAGGTGGATCAAAGCAAGCTTGGGCGAAAAAAGAGGCATACAGCCAAAACAAATAATTTTATAAGTTCACTTTTTTTGAAGAAAGTGTCACAGGATACATTTTGTTCAGCAAGATGAGGCCAGTCATTTTAACAAACATGAGCTTGTGCTAACAGATGTTGCTGGAAAAAAATTCTCACTTAGTAAAACCACATTTTTCTGGCCTTCAGAGACAGGACTGACTAGCAGGGAGCCAGAAACTTCTGTGTGGCCTTGGGAAAGTCAATTATGATCTGATTATGAAAGGTGTTGAAACTCTGTAAATCCAGTTTGAGTCACTTTTGAGGACGTTTTCAGATTTAGGTGGTTCTTACTCAGCTACATGTTGCACTGCTATAAATGCTAGAAGTGTATATTGGCCTTGTCTGTTTTATCTTTCTATCATGTGGAGATAATTTTTTCCCTATTTTGTGGGAGTGAATGTTAGGACTAAATAGTTATTTTTGAGTTTGATCTCTGATTCATCAGAGCTTTTAAGCATATGCTTGAGAACATTGCTAAATTGCGCAGACATCTCTGAAATAGTTGCAGTAATTAAATGTAAAACATTATGAGCCTGAGCCAGAGACATTAAAGTCAAAAGACACTTGACACTGGCTTTATTCACATAAGCTCTGATTCTGCTCACACAGAAGTATTATATGCCTGTCACAAGCACATATCTTATTATTTGTAAATTTGCCATTACCAGACTGTATTCTTTTTGGCTGCCTGGTAACGATGATAGTGATTTTCATCCCTTATAGTACTTTATGCCTTTGGACACTTTCCTTACCTCTTTATCACTGTTTCGCCTAATACCCAGATATTTCTTGATCAAAGATACTTCTCTAAATTTGAGTACATGCCATACATAAACATATGCATGTTACAGAATTTAAAACTATAAGTTGTTTTTTGCAGAAATTCACTATTTGCCTTTTTCTCACTAGGGATGAGAGGTGTATTATACTTAACCCTTACAGTAAAAATAATTCTTTAGAAACATGGTACCAAACAGTAAGGTAGTACTAAACACAATATCTTGACTGGCATTTAGAGATCTGTTTAGAGATCTCAGTGACGAAATACTTAACTTTTTTTATCTTGAAGTACAACAATATTCAAAGAGGGGATTTTGAGGGATCATTTATAACAAGGATAGATAGCAATGGTCCAAAATACTGATTATTTCAGTATTTTATGCTTTTGATTTCTTTTTGGGTCAGCTGAAGTAGAGATCTATATACTATCCCCTTTTCTAGGAGCCAGAAGATTCTTTTTGTCAATTTCCTTTCATATTATTACCAGTATGCTATCTTTCCTTTTGAAAAAGTGTTTTTAGATTGCACTCCAAATTTTGCCCGCATTCTTGCACCAGTGTTTTAGCACCATTAATAAATCTATCTTCAGCATGTTTCTGAGGCAGCTCACTGAAAACCTCATTTGCTTAGCTGAGGTCACTTTAGAAACCTGCAGAAGAATCAAAAACCAAATACAGTTCCCCCCATTTCTGATTTGGTGGTGGATCCATTGTGGCAAATACTTGCTCTGTGGGGAAGCAATGAGTAAATATATGGTTGTTTGTCATAGCCAGGCTAAAAGCAGGAGAAGCTGCGAAAAATCTCCAGGAAATTTTACACACAGAGAGAAATTTTGGTACAAAGTTTTTAAATTAAGAAGTTTAAAGGTCTTGGGCTTCAGGCACGACAGTTTCTATTTATGCTTTCCTAAAAACATTTTCTGATAAAGACAAATCAGATAACTTTCTATTTAATCGAATTAATTTGTTTCTCAGGAAGAAAAAACCCCTGTTTTATTCTCCCACAAATTATTCCTGTGTTGGACTTTATGTTCTCATAGAATATGTATAGTGCACCAGATATGTATATCTTTTGTTAAAACTGTAAGTGAAATTCGTGGTACTTTTTAACTAGAATTGCTTAATGCAGTAAAACAAATCCATTGTGTGTGTAATTGAATACTTGCAGTGGTGTATTTAAAACTGTGCACTTAATCGTTGGTAGAAGTCACATGCTAAATTAATGATTTTCTCTGAAGAGTGAAAGGTTGCGTGATCTTGATAAATGTTCGCATGATTTTTTTCCCTTCCTACAGCACTCTTAGTCCAGATGTTGATCCAGTACTTGCCTTCCAGCGAGAGGGTTTTGGACGCCAGAGCATGTCAGAAAAGCGTACAAAGCAATTTTCAGATGCCAGTCAGTTGGAGTTTGTTAAAACACGAAAATCCAAAAGCATGGATCTAGGTAGTGAGTGATGTTTTTTCAATTTTTTTTATTTGAACCTGATTTTCATGTTGTAAGTATATAGATTTTATAATTCCAAACAGATTGTGTATGTGCAGTAGTACTGCACATAATGTCTACTTGTGGGCAGTAAAGTACTAACTTGAATGGCCAAGTGGCCTGGGTGTTGTTTGTTGTTCGTAAATGTCCATACATAATATCATAGCCCCCTGGATATATGGGTATACCCAAACACAGTAAAGAGTATTTATTAAAATGGAGGTGAAAATGCATTTACCAGTCCGTATAGAATAATTGTGTAAAACTGTACCACGGTGTGATTCTGCATAACCGCGTTTATTTTCAGTCCACTATTATGATGCAGTTAGCCTTAAAGGTCCTTTATAGTCTCTCATTTTTAGATGAATTCAGAATTAGAAAATGGGACCTAGTCTGACATTTGTTTGAGACCCAAGTTTTAATATTTGTATGAGAAGTCCTTTGAAGTAGCAGTGGCTAAGACAGGCAATCTCAGTGATCATTTTAACTGATAAACCAACTGATAATAAGTAATTGCTAAGAAGCCCATCAATTTTTCTGCCACTGAATTTAGATTCTGAAGTGCAGACTCTAGTAACCTCAAACAGTGAGTTTTGATGGTTTAAACACACAGAATTCCCTACTCAGAATAATAAAATATAACACAATTCCCTCCTTTACAATAGTTGTGAATGCCTTGCCTGCAATCCCTAATTCACAAACTTCCTCAGGCTACAGTCAGGTTGGAGGTGTTGACTTGTCTTGACTAGTTGCCGTGTGCTAACGTGTCAATAACACATTGTACCTGCCTGTGATGTGAACATGACTGACACTGCATGAAGGTTACTAGTTTGCTGCCACTTCTACCCAGAATGTTTGCTTACTCTTGCAGTTTATTTGCATGAAGTAGGACATTTCTAAGGTCCCCTAACTTGAAAAGAAAATATGCAAGCCAGAAGGAATGTTGAGTGCATGTGGGGCATGGACACTAACTGGGCTAACCGTTATGCATTTACCTTTTAACAGTAGCTGACGAGACTAAGCTCAGTACAATGGATGACCAGAAAACAGGTAAGAATTGACAGTAAGGCTGTTGCTATAGAAACCTTGGTCAAAGCAGCTTACCACAATTACAGAACTGCCAGTCAAATTGCATGAAAACATGAATATTCCAGTACTTGCATGGCTGCTTTCTATTGTGAATAATCAAGTCGTACAGAAAAAGAAAATTTTTCTATAGAGATAAGTATCTAGAGTAGTATATTCAGCCAGGTCATGCATGTGATTGTAGGCAGACCCCTGTTTCTACACTTTAAATTCATAAATATTCACAGTTGTTTGGGGTTTTTTGTCCTTTCAAAAAAATCTTGGAAAATCTCCTCCTAGCTTCAAACTGTAATGCACAGAGAGATGATTTAGAAGTATCAAGTGTTTGGCTATTACAGTGCTAACACAGTGCTTGAAAATAATTATTTTAATTAGAAAACTGCTGCCTTTGCCTTAAGTGGTCATCAGATGCATGTTGTGCATTGAGTTGAGGATTATTTGTGCAAGTTGATTTGCTTTTGGCTCTGAAACATGAGCATCTTAAGAGAGCAAAAGAATATGTAAATAGAATCTTTTCCACATACCATTCATTGTAATGTTTCACAAAATCATAATGAGAAATAGCTTTCAAGGCGTATTTTTTATTAGTAATTAAAATAATGCACCAACTGCAATTATGAACCTTTATGATTTATTAATATAAGTTAGCTTTTGACCTATGGAATGCTATTTTAATTAGGCTAGATCCAGAGGACACCATAACATTACTTAGCTCTAATTAGGAACAATTCACCTTTTTAACTTGAAAATATTACTTATTTTAGCATGATTTGAGGAGTAATGCATTCCATACTGAATTTACATTTACTAGTTCACAACTGCATCTCTGTTTAACTGGACTGTATAACATGAGTAGGAGTACTGAAAAGCTGTAAGTAATCAAGTGAATAAAATTATAATTTTTATTTGAACAGATAGGTCTTCTAGCATTTAAAACATTGCAGAATATGGCCACTGACTTGCAGCTTTGCAAAAAAAGAATGAGTAAACAAAATCAAAATGTATGAAGGTTATGGAGGATTAGAGCCATCAGAGTGTGAATGTAAGAATTGTGTTAACTGTTGTGGTAATAATTGGTGCTTAGGAACTGCCTTCACCTCTGAGCATTATTCACATAAAAACAATTTAAGGACAAACTCAAAATTACTGTAAATTATTTTTCATTTTCTTATTAACCAGAGTAGTTGAATGGGACGTGACTAGAATGGTGTAAATCCCCGTGTGTTTTAGTAAAATACAATCCTTACGTTTTATAAGTGCGTGGTGGTTTTGGTGGTATCAGTAGAGGGTGGTATGAATTGAGTGTAGTTTTCCTCTATGTATAACACCTGGATTAAAGTCCCAAAAAAGAGACAAGTTTGACAACTTGAGTGAAAGAGCTTGACCATGCCATCTGGACTAGGCAGTTACGTATTTTGTACAACCAAATGTGCTGAAAAAAATTTTCAATTTGGCTGGAAAAAGGCGAACACCTTTTGCTGTACTTTTATTTTATTTATCTTGCATGCTTTTAACCAGGTTTTGTATATAAGCACTGGATATCTCCCATTACTGAAGATGGATATCGCTGTTAAACAAACCACTTACTGTAGTTTGGCTTACAAATTGTCTGGTTCTAAGAAAAAAAAAATCCTTCAAATGTGTGGTGAACTATGCTTTAATGAACTCTAGAAGCCAGGAAACTTCAACATGTCTTTATGTTAGAAAAGATAAAAAACAAACTCTGTTACTGTCACAGTTGGATTTAATGGGATTGGCTGAAAAAGAGAGCACAGAACTCTAGCCCTAGTTACTGTAATAGTTTTTTAATTATTTTTCTTTCTATAGTTCACTTGAAGTACCTAATCCTTGCAGTGTTTACAGTTCATCCTAGAGGTTAGAAGTATATTCAGTAGCAATTGAGCATGGCTCATTTATAGAGTCCCAGGCATACTATAGCTCTAGGTGGTTATTTTTCCATGTGCATGTTATGAAAATGAAAAGGAAAAAAATCAAATAACATTTATTTAAATTATTTATTGATTTATTTTTACACAATGCTTTTTAATTAAACTTTTATTAAATGGAATCAAAATTAAACTGGTTTTGATGCAGTTTCTTGGTTTATTCCTCCCCAGCCTTCCCCAGATGAAGTGTTAATCTCTTAGTGTCTGAACTGAATTAGAAATGGAAAATTTATCAAATGTAATGGAGCAGATGTTACTAAGTAAATAGAGTCACTGATAATGTCCTTCAAGAAAGTGTTTAGAAAATAGACTTTATGCCTTTGCAAAACTGGTTTAATGAAATCCAGAGAAGTTTTTGGCATCAGTTGCAGGTAGTGTTTGACTTGACAGTTCATAAAAATAATGTTTCAGAAAGAAAAAAAATTGTCATTTTAAATGGTTTAAAAGAATGTGCTGATGAAAAATTTGCTTTATAGACTAAAATTAGCCACTGGACGAAACATCATATACCCCTTGACACCATGGGCTTTGCCTTTGCAAGTCGCCCAAGAGGATTTGTGTCACCGTATAAATAATTACTTCAGGGTGAGATAAGGGGAGGCACAGTGAGTTGTTAAACAGTCAGCACAAGGGAGAAACAAAGGACTTGGGATAGGGAGCAGCACACAGGCTTCATGTGGTGTCTGTGTATTCAATGTCTCGTAGGACTCACGTCCGTGCCGTGGGAGAGGCACCTGCGCAGTCCTGCATGAGCAAGGGGTGGCTGCATGGCTGGGAGGGCAAGGCTTGGCCCTTGTCCCCGAGGGCTGGCCAGCTGGGGACACAGGGAGTGGAGGTGCATGTGTGGTGGGCAGGGGCTGTGCTGGGCAGGTCACAAAGCCCTCAGGAGATGGGCAGGGTGTGGGCACTGCCGAGCTGTGAGGATGATGCATGGTGGCAGTCACGGCAGGAGGACTGCTGGGATACAGAGGGATGAATCTACCTCAAAGGATATTTGTTAAGAAAATCGGTGGAAAGGGAGATTTTGATAAACTTCAAATTTTAAAAATGATAAAAGAAACCCTTTCATCCTCAGTCATATAAATATGCTTTTGGTAGATGTGTCTTTTCCTCTCCTTTTTTCTGCTTTAAGTTCTGGTGTCAAAATAGAAGTAGAACTCATTCTGAGCAGATAACGCTTCTGATGATTACCACCAATGCTGTAAAGGCTTTAAGAAAATGCTGACATTTTTGTATTTAGAAAACAGTGTTTTGATGTGGCTCATAAATTTTAAACAGAATCCATTTTAAAGGAAGTTTGCTGTTTTTTACCAGATTATGGGTAAACAACTCACTTTCTGACTGGCGAATTCTAGTAATAAATTCTTAACACACAATTTACAGGGACACCTAATTGTATATTTTGAGAATAGTAGATTTGCTATGAAGTAACCATAGAAGATAGTGAAGGTATTAAAATATACATAGCTCTGTGAGCACAGTGATAAAATTGCTTGTGAAAGGAGATTTCCCCATTTCAGATTCTGCAACCTGTTCATATTTGTGTTCATGGCCATCCAAGTTCAATAAATATTCTTATAATTTATGTAATCCATTATTAGTTTTATGCTACTCAACATTAGGTCATATCCCAGATGGGATATCCTTTGGGAAAACACAACTTACATAAATACAGTTCTCGCAACAACCTGTATTGGGTGTCAGGAAATGGAACTTTTTTTAATGTTCTTTATGAACACAAATGGGCACATAAATGCCTTCTTTATAATTACTGTTTACAAAAAGAGCCACTCAGTAATTAGGAAAAGATATATGAGCATTTCATTTGGAAGGTTGCAAAGCAGAATGTGGAATAAGGAAGTTTACAGTAAGTTGCTATGTAAGAAGACACCCTTTCCTTTTGTATATGAAATTGGATCTGTCAAACAGCTGGTTTATATATGATTGCCCCATTTCCTCTGTTTTTTCCTCCAAGATGTTGCATTCATTTTTTTTCTGTCTCATAGACAATTAAAAAAAAAATACAATCTTGAAAAGTGAAAAGCAAAATAAAGTCTCATTTCTTGTATATTGAAGGCCTTAGTGGCAGAATAGCAGATTTGGCCATGGACTAGAAAGTGGACAGTTTTATAGGGCACTGTCTAAACTGGAGTGCTTTTACTTGGCACACAGAATGTTCTGTAAAATGCTCGCCTTAGCCTTTGGGCCATTTTTGGAAGTTTGGTGATTCCAGACTGCAGCTTGTTTGCACAGCTGGGAAGCCACCAACCCTCCCTTGTCCCAGCTGGCCCTGTCCTCTGCCCCCAGCCATCCTCACAACCCTCAGCCCTGTAATAAGTACAGGCTGTGTGTGAGAGGGTGACTTCTTCTAGGAAGTGGGAATTCATGAAGATAAAATTTCTCATTTGTTGGGGTGCATTTATTTCTGACCAAGGGTCCAGGCAGCAGGCCTACAGACTGCTGGGGGAACCAAACTGCAGGAGTTGTGTAGACCCAGGATGATAGACTTTTGGTTTGTTTCTGTTTGCAAGTTAATCTTATCAGTAGGGCAGCTGAAGGGAAACACTTTGACAGCTGCTGTTTGAATTTATTTGATCTGAGGGATTTCAGTTTAACACAGTTGCTCAGACTTTTAATAGCTGAGTAGAAAATGATAGCATTCACTGCCTTGCTTCATCCCATTCCAAGGTAACGAATGATGTGGAGAAAATTTGCCATGCTGCTATTCAGCATCTCTTCTGTGGGGGCAAACAACTCCCTTTCCTCCACAGCTAATACTGAATAGTTTTAGTAGTGCAGTAGCAGTTTTCCCCAATTTAAGGTAACTTCACATACCTTTCATAAAGAGCAGTTACAGATGCTGTCTCCCTTTTGTCTCCTAATGGCTACCAGAATAGGGATCATCTTCAGAATTTGCTATTATTCCGAGATAAGTGCTTAAAAGAGGTAGTTTTCCTTTATTGCACCTTTATTCACACCTCTACTTACTAATGTAGTGTTCATAGTTCTGATATTCCTGGGGATTCAAGCCTTGGCTCTCTGGCTCTCAGTGGTGATGTGAAATTTATTTCTGCCAGATAAGGATACTGATGTCAACTGGGTAACAACCTACCACCTGGGACTGTTGTGGTGCCACAACAATTCTCTTTTATGCTCCCTTTGGGTAGAGAAAAAGTATGAATTTTATATTATAGGTAAGGGTTCTGGTCTCATAATTTCAGGAAATGTAGCCATAATGATGTTGTCCCAGCTCATCTTTCCAGTCCCAAGTCCTATGGAAAATCTAGCTAAGACTGTAACTTGTACTTTTGAATAACATCAGTAAAATGTGGTGGGTTTTTCTTTTTCCCTTGAGGATTCTTCCAGTTTTATCTGTAGTATGGCATCTAATTATGCAGTTGTGAGGTGATTTGCAGTGCGAGTGGTTGTCTAAGAACAAAGGCTGTACAAACCTGAGAAGTAAAGTCTGAACGGAGAAAGGCTTTTGCAGAACACTGCCTGAGGCTTCCTTGGCACATCTCTGGACATGCTGCAGTGATAAGAGCTGCCCTCAGCCCCAGCTATAGTAGTGCTGCCCAAAAGGTCACTCCTTGTGTGGTTTTTTTTTCCAGCTGGATAACTGGTATTGCCCATTTTATTGGGTTCTTTCCATAGATTATTGTTAAGCAATTTCACAAAATCTGAGCAAGTCAGCTGATACTTCTCAGAAGCATTTAATTATGAAATTGTTAGCAATTTAATACAAGTCTTAAATACCTAAGCAGCATGTTCCTTGAAGCCAGAGGTCAGGCTACATTGCTGCTGTTACACTAAACACAGTAGGACTCATGCTCATCATCTACTTTCCATTCATCAGTTTAGCAACTGAGGAAATTTTCTCCTCAAACCAAAAATAGTTGTTTTGTTAGATGCTGTTAGATATGCATCTGTGCTGGTTGTATGAGCTAAGTTTTTAAAGCCCCATGATTTCTTTATAATTTAAATTGTGTAAAATAATGGTAATGGATGTTGGTCTCTCTTCACTGATTTGAAAAGCCAAACATTGCTAACATTGTCAGTTTCGTTGACTGTGACTTGACATACTCATTTGCTTCTGAGACCAACAAATCCGTGGAGAATTCCCTACAGATTATTGAGAGATGATGTGAATAATGTTAAGTGTGTCCCCAAAGACTTTCAGGATGGCTATGCATAATCAAGCATACTGTTCTCAATACTAATTCTAATTATGTTTTTTCCCCCCTTTAAATCACTAAGGTTCCCCAACCAGAGATGTGGGGCCTTCATTAGGTCTGAAGAAATCCAGCTCGTTAGAAAGCCTGCAGACAGCCGTTGCTGAGGTGACTCTGAATGGTGACATTCCTTTCCACCGCCCACGCCCACGAATTATCCGAGGACGCGGCTGCAACGAAAGCTTCAGAGCTGCTATAGACAAATCATATGATAAACCTGTGGCAGATGATGATGATGAAGGCATGGAAACTTGTAAGTAAACTGTTATTTACGTAATGAGTGTTAATGGCATAGATTAATTCCTTTAGAAGGTGACTAAAGTAGTACAACATGATTCTAGAGTTTTAAAAGAATAGAACCAACTTCATCAACATTTAGACTTTCCCCTTCATTTGCTTTAACAGATCGCCACACTCTGCAGCTTTCTTCCTTTCTAAAATAAGAGAATAAGATTATTTGGAATGTGTTTACTTAAATTACTATGAAAATATTCTATAAAATGGCTAATTAATGTACTAATGTAAGTTAGAAAAAAAATTTAGGCAGAAAGGCAAACCCACTAAATTTATGTTACAAAAATATAGGCATCTAACTTTGAAATAGTACATTTGTAGTGTTGGGGGGGATAAAAAGAAATCACTGTCCTTTAATTAGAGTAAGGTTGGCAGATCTAATAAAATACAAAGTTAATGATCAGCTATTACCCACCCTAATGGGCATTCATTTACATTTTCAGTTCTTTAACCTGAAGTATGACCCAACATGTGGAGAATGTCATTAACATAAAAGAATCACTTCAAAGCTAACCTTATCATTATTGAACTACGTAAGAATGGGCTGGTAAAATGACAACTCATATTGAATGAAAATAGTATGAATGGTAAATTACCTCAATCAGGGGTTGTATTAAAATCATTGAATTTTTAACCTTCATGTTGTACTACTTTCAACTTGTCACACACCAGCAGATTTTTTTTAATCAACCTGCGGCTAGTTAGAAGTTTATGAATGAAGATGATGATGAGAAGGTTGAAGTAGTAAAGTATTTAGCCTCAATTTAACAAAGACTTGAAACGGAATTTTTCACTCTCTTTTAAATTTGCTTTTAGTTTCAGAAATTCTGTTTCATAAGCATCGTTCCCTAATATTCTTTTATAAGTTACTTCTCTAAATACTCTTTTATTTTTTAAAAACTCCTGGGCTTTCTTTTTTCTTTTTTTTTAATCTGCCTCTTTTTAAGAGTGGTCTGAGGCTGCAAGGGTGATCATTTTGCCAGTTGCTTTTCTTAAAGGTAGCTACAGATGGGATTAATTCTGCTTTGCTTTTCCAGCACCTAACAATTTCACAGAGCAGTGAGGCTAAATGCTGGTGTGGTGTGCTGGCTGTCAATCTATTTCTGGCCAGTAGAAGATTAGGTGTGAGAAAATGTGTAATGATCCTGCTCATTCTTACAAACTGCATGCCCGTGGTCCTTTGGGACATAAGGCCATGTTTTTATAGAAGGCCTTACTGGTATGAACTGATAGCAATATCCTGGTTGGAAGCTTCAGATATCCAAGGTTTATCCAGAAGTTAAAGATAGTTTAACTTCAGTTGATCAAAAATACAGCAAAACTGTTGTCGTGAAGCACTTTCAAGGTGAGTATAGCTTTATGAGATTCTGGTAAGAGGTTTTGAGCTTGTTGATGAAATGCGTAGAGAGTTGCAAGGATGTGCTTATTTATAGCAAGGAGCCCTTTGCATCCTTCACATGGGAGCAGTGGTGTTGTGGCTTAACTCCTGCAGCAGCCAAGCCCCAGGCAGCTGCTTGCTCACCAGTGGGACTGGGGAGAGAATGGGAAGGGTAAAAGCTGGAAAACTCGTGGATTGAGATATAGTCAGCTTCATAGGGAAAGCAAAAGGCACACACACAGGCAAAGCAAAACAAAGAATTCATTCCCTGCTGCCCATGGGCAGGCAAGTGCTCAGCCATCCCAAGGAGAACTGGGTCCCATCATGTGTTACTGTTACTTGGGAAGACAAACACCATCACTCCAAATGTTCCCAACTTCCTCCCTCTACCCGTGATTTAATAAACTGAGCATGATGCCATGTGGTCTGGAATATCCTTTTGGTCAGTTGGGGTCACCTGTCCTGGCTGTGTCTCCTCCCAACCTCCTATACCTCCTCCACTTCCTCACCACAGTGCTGTACAAAAAGCAGAAAAGGCTTTGGCTCTGTGTAAGCTCTGCTCAGCAATAACAAAAACATTTCTGTATTATCAACCCTGTGTTCAGCACAAATCCAAAACACAGACCCATACAAGCCACTGTGAAGAAAAATAACCCTACACCAGCCAAAACTCCGACAAAGCCTTCTGGCTGAAATCAAAATGTCATGGGGTGAGTCTTTGCCCTCATATCTGTTTGGAAGTTGTCTTGCACTGGTGGACCAAGAGCCATCTCATGTCATGAGAGAGCAAGAGCAAGGCTTGTCAGATCCCACATGGTAAAGAAGGGCTGAGCAAAGTGTGACCACACTATATGTGTAGAACGATGCATTTTGTTGTGTTCTAATAGCTTCCACATATGGTAATGGAACATCTAAGAAGTATTCCAGAAATTTGAAGTGCCAGATTCATAGAAGCAGATGAGTAGCAAAGCAAATACAATAAGTTGATTGGACAGAATTCAGTCCTTGAGGATTTTTGCTTCTCATGGTGACCATGGGAGCTTAGGAGCTGTCCCAGCCCTATGTTACCTGTCTTCCTGAAAATGTCTGTATCTGCAATAAACCTCAAAGCACTGCAGTCTGCTCCACTTTGTGTAAATTCTATATGGACTTAGGTTCCAGAGACTTTACCAAATGGTGTCTTCAGCTGGACAAAGTTTGGGCACATATGAATATGTAGGAGTTTAACAATCTGGTTCTAACGTAATTAATGCCTCACTGCTGCCATAACGACATTGCCTAAGTTTTTTTAAAATTGTATTTAATTATTCCATAATTGTTTGAAATTAGAATGTGGCTTTCTCTCATTATAAAACCCAGGCAAACATGCTGGTGGTCAATTTGCTGATGCCCTCGAGGTTGGATCCATTTGTCTTACTTGATTTTTTTTGCCTTTCTCCAAGGATTTCAGTGCTAGAAGTGTTTCTTTGTCTTTCATACAGTGACCTGCTTTGGATTAGCAAATAATAGCACTACAATGTGTTATGTAGAGGAATTCCTAACATGTCATCATTCCATATACAAAAGCCATAAAAAGTACAGGTAGCATCTGTGACAAATGGGCTGACTCTTCAAAATGTCCTTGGAACAATATGCAATTAAATTATTAAATGTAGGATTAAATTCAGATGGCACTGACTGGTTCTGAGGTAACATTTTAAGTGTTTGAGAAGATGTGTGTGAGTTTTAATGGCTGTAAAGAAGGATCATTTGTAGAAAGAGGTGTGGTGTTCAGCTTTTGCAGATAATTTTTCCTGTGTTTTTTTTTTTCCTTCCTCTTTTTTTGTTTTTTCCTTAATACTTGAAATAGCTGACTAGAAGCAGAATGTTTATCTTTAGTGGCATGAAGAAGAACAAGGCATTTTGATTGGGAGAGATCAACAAAGCTTTCTAATCTTTTGCTGAATCTTAATTGCTGGAATCTAGGGCTGTATTAAATATCACAATAAGAGGCCTAGAAGCTTAGTGGCAAAACAGTTTCACATTAAGTAGCTTTGATTCCTCATGTGCATCTTTTCCATTTTATGGGCTAATTAGGAGAATAGCTTCATAATACCTGTTTGTGTAGTTCTCTGTATTGCAGTGTGGTTCATGAAATGACACTAGTGTTTAGTTTAATTGATGTTTAAAGTATACTCCAATTTAATTTTTTGGCTTCAGCATCCTGAATGGGGAGGTAGGAGGTTGCAGGAAAAAAAGGAAATAGCAGCACCAAAACAAATACATCCTGCGTTTTGCAGTAACCTAATGTCATTACTGCAACATAACAAAAATTAGAAGTTTCATTTGTAGCCTGGGTTTGAATTTTAATTGAGCAGCATTTGCATTTGTTCTAAACACTAGTAATTATGTGTATGTTAATTGCAGGATGACTGCACTGCATAAAAGTGAAACAAGCTCCTTCATGTTGGGTCCTTTTAAGAAAACTGGAAATCTATTTAGTCCAGTAGAGAGACCAGTGTTTACTCCAGGACAACAGGCATCCCAGTTCACAAGTCTTAGTCTAAGCTACTGAGTTAATTGCAAGCAAACTGTGTATGATAGACAAATACTAATTGCAACACAAATGTAGAAAGGACACAATGTTCTTCATGGAATGTGTAAAATAATTAGTAAGTGAAAACTTTGTGTCCTGGGTCTGGCCAGGACAGGGTTGACCTTTGCAGTAGCCAGGATGGAACATGACCAGGACCCAGAGGTTATTCCATACCACCTCACATCATTTTCGAAGGATGGGGGAAGGGGTCCCTACCAGGTCTGTAGAGTAGTGGAGGGAGCAGTCAGGTGTTGTCAGGGGTGAGAACTTTGTGTGCCAATCATTCTTTCCTTGTGCAGTCTTTTACTGGTAATGTCACTGTTACTGTTGGTTTTCTTATCTCATTGCTATTTCCAGTAAATTGCTCTCATCTCTACCCATGATCTTTACATTTTGTGCCTCCAACTGTCCCCTCCATCCTGCTGCAGGGGCAAGGGGAAGGGAGGGGGAGCAAGTGGGCAGCACATGTTTTGGAGAGTCTGAGTAGGAGCACCAAACTGGGGAATACCCTCCCTAAACCACGACACAATATTATGACAAGTTGTTCCACAATTCAGCATAGCACAGTAAACAATACATATTTATGACTTACTTAATGTATTGTTATATGAACAAACATAGGTCAAAATGGATTAATCTTTAAAATTCTAGCAGTGAAGTTCCAAGTAAACAGTTGACTTCAAAATTTGTCAGAAATTTAATACAGTTTTTTTTACTAATTATATTCTTTTGCAAGTACAGTCTTTTAAATGTCTAGTTAGAACAGATTGTAGCTATAAATTAACACTGCTATTCGAAAGTGTTTTTCCACAATTCTTTTAATAATAACTAAATATCATTCCAGACACTGATTAAGAAATGCTGGGACCAAAAAAATTACAAGAACAGCTAGTACAGATGCATGTATAGGATGTATTAGTTTCCTAAAATACAATAACATGAATATTAAAACTTGTTTCTACAGTTGAGAAGCTGTATCATCTGCTTTACTCATAGCGGTCCTGGATTAAATGCCAAGGCCTGGGAACTCTGGTGGTTTGTATTTCAGAGTACTAGTTAAGATTCAAAAATAGTTATTAATGTTGAGATATATCTGACATGGTAATTTTTTTTTGAAATATGTCTATGTGATCATCTAGGGCTAGAGAATATTTATATAAAACCTGGTGAATATATAATACTTGGTGAATAAGTACAAAGTCTGTTGGACACATCTAGGGATTAAAATATTAAGAAATAAAAAGTATTTTGCAAGCAAGTTTTTGAGAGAGAGAAAACATATTGAATGGCTTTCAGTCAGTGATTTGTAGACTTTTTGGGTTCAATGATTTACTTGTAAGGTGAAGATGAATGATGACATTCATCATTCAATGATGAATTATGAAAGAAAAGCAAGGTTTTATTCTACAGTAGTCTATATATGAGAAATTTTGGAGGAATTACACTCTTTTGTTGGCTATGGAAGAGTTGCAGAGATCTTGAGCAATATTAGCAGAATAATATTAAGAAGTAGTAAAGTGAAACTAAAAAGTGCAATGGTTTTTTCCTTCTATAAGCCGTGACCATTTCAAAATCTGATTGAGTACAAATTTTTTTTTCTTTTCCATAGACTGTGTATATATAAAGCAAGACTGTATTTTTCAAATTCTACTGGCAAAAGTTGTTTGGAGCCTTTGTATTCATTGGAACTACAGGAGGCAATACTAAGTATGCATCTGTGATCCTAATTGCTGCTTTGTGCAGTCTCTTGGAAAGCTGGGAGAGAGTTGGAGCCCTACTTAAATGTAATGATATAAAATGTTAGAGCTCATGGAAAGTCACAGCTTCACGAGCCATGCAGTGCAGTATTCTGACCCCGCAGCTTGAAGTATTTTATTTCATTCTTACTGAACTGCAGAAACAGTTTTCAGGTTTTCGGTGGATTTTTTTCTGTTAGTCATTTTTCTTTCAAACTTTCTGAATTACATGTGGGCTGTTAAATCTATCCTTGGGTGTGCTTTGGGACTTCTGAACAGAGAAGGAACATGTTATCTGCCCTTAAAGGATTTTACTTGTTCCACTGGATGAAATCTCCCCACCTGAACCTCCCAGGCTGCCCCATCTCAACCAAGGATAACACCAAAAATGACAATCATAGTACCTGATGTGTTCTAAATGGCTCCAGGAAATGAAGAAACATAACAAAACTATTATTTTACTTGCAGAAGAAGAAAAAGTCTATTATGGCTTGTGTTGAGGGTTAACACTCCCTAATGACTTTCATACTTTTATGAGAATATTACTAAAAATTTATGGACAAGGCATGCTGCACTGCTGTTGTTACTTGCAGATATTTCTAAATCCCTCCTCAAGTGATTTAGATACTGAAACAAAATGGGCCAATTAACATCACTTTGCTAATCTTCTTTATTAATCCATACATTATCCAGAGTACCCATAAAGTGCAAATTGTGTTTTGCAGAATGGTCTGCAAAGGTGAATTCCTTGCTTTTATGAGTTTAATACTTCTAATGAACACTCTTGAAAAACCATGTGAGCAGATACTGATTTAAAAAAAGAAAAAAAGACTTTATTGTGGTTTTGCATATATCCTGCTTCAAAATACATTATGGAATATGCCAAAAAGTCTCCACTTTTTGTTTGTTCTTATGTCACTGATGTTTCTTAATATGTGCTTTCAGTGGAGGAAGATACAGAGGAGAGCTCAAGATCTGGTAGAGAATCTGTGTCCACAGCAAGTGACCAGCCATCCCACTCGTTAGAGAGACACATGAATGGAAGCCAAGATAAAGGTGACAGAAAAAAAACTGGAAAGGAAAAGAAGAAAGATCGAGATAAAGAGAAGGATAAAATTAAGGCAAAGAAAGGAATGCTGAAAGGCTTAGGAGACATGTTCAGGTAAGTACTTTGCAATCAAATGTGGAATGAATTATGAAAAGAAGTTTCTTTTTCCAATTAGTCATTATATTGTAAATTCTTGCTGAGGCCAAATATGCTGAGACATATTTTACTATGCAAATCCATACACGATGTATATAGGCTGCTCTCTCAATTTTTGAGCCTATGGGTGGTGTCATAAAAGAGAAGCAGCTCAGAATGGAAGAGAAGGAGATGGCTGGCAGGCGAAAGGAAAGGAAAGGCAAAGGAAAAAGTAATTTTAAGCCACAGACTTCCAGATATGGAAAGAGTCTTTAGTGATGTCTAAGTCATGCACATATACTTTGACAACTCAAAACATTTGGGGCTTTGTTTTAATTTTCTTCTTTATTACTGTACCCAAAGCTTATGTGTTACTAAATGAATGTTTTTCTTTGCTTTACAATTAAGACTATTGGTCTCATGGAGGCATAATGTGAAAGAGATGAATCAGTTTGAGATTGAGAAAGAGCATGCTCCTCTCAAGTAAGACAGGATCTAAGGTTGTGTGCTCTGAGAACCCATAGAGAACGGGTCAGTGAAAGACCTGATTTAACAAACACTGAATTCTTTTTAAAGGAGTCATCTCTCCAGCAGACATAAGTGATCTGAAAGTAGCACACTGCTGAGGTACACCCTGCTGTTGTGGGTAAATGTTGTAACATGACAAACATCTTTGATCACTTGTGGAAAGCGGTGAGAGAGCAAGAAAATAAGTCCTTCTTTTAGTAGCTAGAGTAAATAAATATACTTCAAAGAAAAAGCAATATTAAGGCAGGGTTTGTTTTGTTATTTAATTTTAAAGTGAGTTACTGGTATTATTTTAAGTATTTATTAATGATTCTGCTCTGAAAGCATGTAAGGGGAGCTTCAGTTAACTTTTATCCCATTACTTTCTTCATCCTGTAAAATATTAGTTTAATGTGTGTGGTAACTGCACAAGTTCTTGAAAATTGTTCTGTGACTGAGAATTGTATTATGAGAGTAGTAAATAGAAAAAGTGGTTAATTAGAAAAAAAACCCCAAATTAAAAATATCATTAATTAGAAAATAGTTTTGAAATCTGCTTTACAAAACACTAAATCATACCAGGCTGTTAGACAGTGTATACCATAGAACACAAGAAGAATTATAGGAGACAGTCCCACAATTCAGGTAGGAAGAGAGTCCTTCAGCCTATGACAGCCATGAGGCTCATCCTCTGGACATTTGCCTGCCTCAATTCAAGCCTGGAGCAGAGCATTGCACCCCACTCTGTGAGAGTGTGGAAGGCAGGAGATGTGAAATGCTGACTGGTTCTTTTCTGCACTCTGTCATTTTTAAACAGCAGAAATGACAGGTAAAATTGATACACAATATACATTATAAATTCTTAAGGCTCTAAATAATAGCATCTTGGATACCTTGAGTGTTGTCTTGTGAGTTCAGTCAGAAAGTGTTTACAGCATCTAGAAAGCTTGGGCAGCTCCATGGTCCTGGTTTCTGTGTGCTTGATATAACACTCCTGAAATCTCTAATCTGGAAACAACACTAATTTGAGTGATAGGATGATCCAGTGCTTTGTTGTTTGCTTTTCATAACAGTCAACATTTTCTTGAGGTTTTTTTCACTCACTACCATTTCTGAGTGAACTTTACTTTTCACTCTCCTCCTAATTAATGTGAGAGCACTGCTGTCTGGATATAGCTGACTCCTCCTGGATCTGTAAATTAGCTTGCACCTTGTCAGCCCACACAAGAGAGGTGTTCCTGGCAAGCAAGAAAATGCTGATTGAGAGAATTAAGCATTGTGCCTCATTTCCACTTGGTGCTTGATTTGCTTTGTTGACAGACTTCTCAATAATGTTTGAGAGATGGGCTTTGTTATGTCTGCAAAATAAGCTACTACTTCTACCTATAACATGCTTTGTTAGATATCAAGTAATCACTGAAAGAAGTTGTGTGATAGAAAGTAATGATGAAGTAACATTTAAAATTCCAGCCAGGATCAAAGCATAATTGGATGTTTTAGTTCTGTACAACATTGTGATTTCTTGGTCGTTCTTTTTCTTTTCTCCTTTTTCAACTTTTTTCTTCCTTTTCAGTGCTCTAATCTTTAAATAATCTTTCTTCATTAGGTTGTATGGTCAAAAACACTTGGGGGATGAAATTGCTATTAACTGACATTTTATTCCAATGTCTGTATTTAGCCAAAGGGCTTTTCATTGCCTATATGCAAACTGGCATCTTATGAAGTAGAGTGTGTGTGATGTATAAAAGTAAGTCTCCTTGTGTTCAACTAAAATCTTGGGATTTGCTACTGGAATCTTCATTAAACTCTACTGTGAGATGGAAAGTCCCACTAGAGAACCCTAGGTTCCCTTTATCTTGCAGCATCTAGTCATCATTTCCAAGAAATCCCTGGATGAGCCAGATAAGAAGTTAAAATCATAAGTAAATCCTCTAAACACCTCTGTTGTTTTACTGCTTGTATCAAACATAGTAAAGAGGATTGATACAACCTTGTCAGAGAACTGAAAACTGAAAACTGTGTGGCTCTGACACACACAGCTCCCAATATTTCCAGAGGACCTTTGCTGACATTGGGCTGTGGACAGGCTGGAAGTTCACCCTTCTGACTGTGACATAAATCTGTCTGAGCATGTGTGTATTTCTTTTTTCAAATTGACATTTCAGGACACAACAGATTAGGTAATTGTGCCATTTGGCTGAGAAGTCTCTTCACAGATGAAAATAGGACAGAAGTTAGCCTAGAAAAGTGTTGAGCAGAAATATTGGTCTATTGGAAGAGAGGCAGGTGCTGCAGTACTTTGCTTTCACCTGAATCAATTTGTTTTCTCTGAGCAGTGGGATCATTCTTGTCTTAGCCTTTCAAGGGGATCATGTGCCAAATCCTGTGGCCTGTGAAATGCTGTGCAGTTCCTCCTTCTCCCACGTGGCCAGCTGAGAAAATAGGTTTTGGGAAGCTGATATGAAGTTCCACTAGTTTTTTGTTTCACTGCTGAGAAGCCTTCAGTGGATATATGTTTTGACGTCAGAAGTTTATAAAAATTTGTATGCTTCTCCAAATGCAATATGAAATATGTTTACCCATTTTGAATCTAATTTTGTTTATTTTTAAGTAGAGATTTTATTTCTTGATAAAAATTAACTTGACAAAAACAATCAGTAGTTGAAGAAGTCATTGTAGTGCTGCCTTAAGAAAGAGTCTTCACAGTTTCAAAGAGTGTGCCTGTAATTCGTGCTGGTAGACATACATTATTTAATGGGTCTCTGTGTTGTGTGATTCTTTGACATTCCTCTCCTGAGAGAGAAAAATGGTACATGGTGCCTTTTTCCCCTTTTTGCCCCTGTCATGTACACAGTATTTTTATGAAAGTGGATCCCCATAGGATATGAGAGAGGAAGATTTTGAGATGTTATATTTGAAGGTTCTGGATGATGGTGATGAAATGACACATCTGCTGTGGTGCTGCTGATCACTTACAATCCCTTTACTTAATTCATGCTTCTTCCCAGTGTACAAGCTTGGATATAGTTGTTAGATGGGTGACTGAACTGATGATGTAAAATATGTCCAGCAAGTGGTCAGTTTCAGGAAAGGATGTGTCTGAGGAAAAACATCTTTAGGAGAAGATGAACCTCCTACACATTGAGAATAATGAGGAGAAAGAAGCAGCAAGGAATAGTAGGGAGGCCAAGCTAGCTAAACATGTCTTGCTGAAAATATCTAGGAACAGTCACTCACTGTCTGATAAAAAAATCCAAACCTACTGAAACAATTGACCCTTGGTATGATTGGAGAAAAATGGCTTTGAAAATTCATATGGTTTGTTTAGATTTGTGTGGGGAGCAGATGATGAGAACAAAAGATGCAGAATATGACTTGTATCATAACCTGAGGTTTAGAGCAAGAAATATCTGCATTGACTTTGGAGGTTATTTATGGAATAGATGTAATGTAATTTGAAGCATCTGTGGAGAAGTATATATATGAAGTAAATAAATTTTCAACCATAAGAATTAATACCTGAGTCCCACATAAACATGACTTTTCAATGGAGAACATAAGCACTGTGTATTGAGCTGCACAGAGCAAGACAATATGCTCAAAATTAATCATATGCGTAGGTGGTTTTTGTATCAGAGGTTGCATATTTTAAGATCTGGCCCGTGATGTTGATGGACATGTTAAGTCATAACGTATAGTAGCTGATCCTTAATTCCCATTTTAAGTGTTGTAGCATAGAGGTGGGTAAATCAATGCACTGAGTAACCAATGCAAATGTAATATTCCCAGATTAGCATTAAAATCTAATCCTAATTAGATTTAATTACATTTAGAATGATTACTGGGAGCCTTGCAGTGCTGTATCTTCCAGTTCTGTGAGAGGAAATAGATAATTCAGTTTGCAACCTTGTTTAGCTGAAATCAGATATACTGCTGGCTATTTTTTTCCCCACACAGCTCTTTCCAGGGTACACTGGACATGTCTAGATTTATAAACATACTATTTGTAGCTCTGAATTACACATTTCAACCACATTAGCTGAGACCACTGACTAGGCATTTGGGAGAATAACCTACATGGATTACTGTTACTTGTTAGATGACTTCCTTGTATTGCCTATTCTGGTTTTCATTTAAGTTTTCTCATTGTAATGTCTGTGAGGAGATGAAGAGCAAGTCACAAAGGTTACACCACTGATTTAGTAATAACCTTCTTTCTATTTCATTTAATAGCAATCTTCATACTTTTAACTAGGCACAATAACTAAAATGTGTCAGAGCTGTGTAAAATACTGTTGAATTATATCCTAATCAGCAGGACTGGCAAATACTTCAAACTTGATAAAACAAAATCTGTGGTCTGATTTCTATCATCCAGTAGCTTAAGAAGCAGCAATAATGACATTTTCCTTGGAAGCATGACTAATAGGACTTTGTATTGGTGAATGACACTTACTGATATATGGACTTAATAGAAAACATGGGAATGAGCTCTAAAAGTTAGAGGTTTTTTTCCTTTAGTGCTCGTGGAACAAAACGCCATAAATTTTGAGCCTTGGAACACAGAGGAGGAGGTTAGTGCTTAAACACCAGTCAGCTGCATCATTTCAAACTTGGAAGCTCATTGTGTGCACGCTGTACTGTGCCTGGGTTTGCTAATGCTCATATGAGAACGTTGCTGACAGCTTGTGGTGCTTGTGCTGAGACTTTCATCAGAAATGCCGAGCTGGGTCGTTGGTCAGGTAAATGGAATCTGGGGCCATTTGTGCTCTGGTTTTTGCCTGCTGCTATTACAAGCCAGCTGGCACAACTGACATTAAGTCCACATCTGCTTCCCCCCTTCTGCCACCAGCTGGAAAATGCATGGCCTACTATAATCCTGGATGCAGGGTCTGAGCAGGATATCCTTTCAAACTTAAGAGGAGGAACACTGACCTCATCCTGTCTGCAAGTTGGATACTGTTGACGCACCTTTCCTGTGCTCCTCTGGGCTACTGTGTCCTGATCCATTTTCAAAGTTTCAGCTGGCCACTGGGACACACAGCATCAGAAAAGCCTTTCAAATGAAATCAGCCATGCAGCAAATTGTAATCTTTGATGCAGACGATTACCCAGGACTCTTACAAGGATCTTTCAAAGCATTTTCATATTCTTCGCTTCCTTCTTTCCAATTAAAACTAAATAAGGGACTGAAAGAGATAAGCTAGGTTGGAAATAACTTTTCTTTTTTGGAAAGTCAAGCTGTGCTCCGTCCTTTCTCTGTGCATTTCTTTGCCTTCCTGTTTCCAGCTGCTTGATGGAGGCAGTTGCTTTGAGAGGTGTGTTTCACTGCCTGCAGCCCTGAGCACACCGGCTTTTGACTAAGATGTCACTGGGGCAGGGAGTAGTGGAATGGCAAATTTATGTTTCTAAACCAAACAAGTTCACATAATCTGTCAGGGATTTTAGGAATGCAGCTTCATTAAGTGGTTAGTAAACTCTATGACTTCTAAACGAATCACAGAAAGCAGTGGTATGCAGTTGTGCAAGGGAGATTTGAAGTGGGAGATTAACATAATCGTATGTGGCTTTCTGGTTTGTCACTCTGACAGAAAGCAGGGCTTTGCTCTATGTGTTCTTAACACTGGATTTTCCCAGAGTAAATCTTGAACTTATAAATCTGATGGTGGTATAGTGTATGGGGGTTTGGTTGGTTTGGTGTGGTTATTTCTTTTTTTTTATATATATATTTTTTTTTTATTTCAATAGATCAGGGCTCTTGTTTCTAACATCCAGAAGTGTCAGGATGACTTGTTACTAGAGACGAGTTCATAGTGGCTGCTAACATATTCTCCCAGTGTTCTTCCTTTGCTTGTCAGCGACTTTAAATAGAGAACCTTTGACACCTTTAGCACTGTCTTTGCCTGCAAAGCAAGCGAGGGAGGCAGGCAGGGTGACAGCTGAGCCCTCCACCATCCTGCCCAGCGTTCTGCGCACTTCTCTTCCAGGCCTGCTGGATGAATATAGAACGCAAGTGTCAAGGATGACACCTTCTTTATAATCTCTGCAAAGCCAGCCTTTTCAGGGAAGAATTTGTTGACAGTTCAGAGATTCAAAGTCAATTTCAGTTTAAGCTCATATAGAAAAAGGATTTTTTCCTCCACCTCATATGATAGTTGAAGACTAAACAGGCAGTGAGCTAGTCCATAACAAAGCATCATAAATAAATACTGTCTTGAGACATGAAGTATTTGTTAGGTGAAAAGCTCTTATTAATGACATTTGTTTTGTTATCTCTTGGAAAGGTTTTTTGGAGGTTTAATTCGCTACTGATAGCACCTGTACATTGGTATATATTGTGGATGCTGTAGATTATGGTTTTGAAGCAGAGTCATCTTTGAAAATCCTTTTTTAAAAACAGGAATAGGAATGTTGACTTAGAGGAAAATGAATGCAACTTAATATACTTTTGTATCTGGGATGACAGAGGTGGTTAAGTCATATTTTCTTAAGGTACTTAAGTCGACAGCTGCAGGACAGCTGAACCTTTTCTAAAAGGCAAAGCTCCAACTCACTACTGCATTTCAGTTCTTAGGAGCAATGATCTGTATTTGTGGTGTGTTGGTAGGCTGATGCCTCCTGTTAAGATGTTAATGTGTCCTACTATTGTGCAAAGAAGTAGTCATTAAAGATGTAATTATGCAACCCTTGAGTGAAAATGTCAAAATGGGATTAATGTATACTTTCTGGAATAGAATATATATTTATACATATATTTATATATATGTATAAAATATACATTTATACAATGTATACTTTCTGGAATAATACACGGGCACAGAAATAGTTGTTGAGCACCTGCATTTCCCTATAGCAGTAGGAAAATAGTAGGTGTAAGGCTATCAGAGGCCTTATTTAGCCTTTTAAATTGTTACTTTAGGAAAAACTAAGAGGAACAGAAGTATTGTAGAAAGAATAAGAGAGAAGAAAATATTAGGAACAGTGGCAATGGGGTATAGAAGTAGTATTTCCCCCACTTTGAATCTGTTGATGATTTCTGGAGGAAAGAAAAAGAATTAGGAGGAACTGAAGAGGTATTCAAAATACTGCATACTGAGTGATTTGGGCAGGAAAGGTCTTCTGCTTGATTCAGTTCCTACTCATAGCAGCGCAGCTTCAACTTTTCATCAGCTGAGTGTCATACCCAGTTTAGTTTCAAATATCTCCAAGGATGGAGAGTCGGCAGCCTCTCTCAGCAGCCTGTTCCAATGCTTAACCACTCTCCTGGTGAAAGCATTTGTCCTTGGTAAGAAAGCAGTAAGAGACACTGAATTATTGCTGGTACAAAAAACGTGACTTGATCAGCATGTACTTATCCTTCTCATGAATCAAGAACATGTGGATGTACGATAAGACTTTCACTCAAAAATTTGACATTTTAAAGGACCTTTGTGATATGCTGTTACCCTCAGGGACTGCTGCCCTTACAGGACCCCAAGATTATCGGAAGTAATACGCCTGAGCCTGTATTTGAGACTCATGACATTCATGACATGCTAAGTGTTAAGGAAGAACTTAGGTATAAAGAGGTTTTTTTTTTTTCATTGTGCTTCCAAGCATCTTACTCTAAATTGTCTTGGACTGGCAACTATTAGGATACTGAGCTGATTGGCTGATGTGGTGGTAGTGTCTTATATGATCCACTGAGCTTGAAAAGGTGATTATATTCTGTGGAACTGAGGAAAAAACAGTTGACAGAAATCTTCCTTTCTATTCATGCTATGCCAGAAAATGCCGCCTGTTTTTTATTAAGTATCTAAAATTAGTGTTGTATTAATGCTGACACTTTTTATTTTCATCTCAAAGTACATACATCAAGTAAAACCTCAGGCATTTGTAGTTCAGCCAGTTGTAAAAGGAGGAAGTTCATTTTACTTTGGAGGGGGAGAAAGGGTTATTTTTTATTCCACTCATGTTTGGTTGAGCAGAATAAAAAAATAAAAATAATAATAAAAAAATCCTTAGAATTTAATGTAAGAGCATAAGAATTTGGTCACACAAGAGTTAAATGATACCCAGGAAGTCCCTGTATCCCAGTACCTTGACACTGAGCAGTAGTCGCTCCCAAGGGTTGGATACCAGAACTGGGTGACCATATACAGTTCTTCTCAAGTCTGTCTTGCAGACCTTCAGTGATCTCGGGGGTTTCTTGAGACAGGGCCTTTGTGCTCAAGTACAAAATACAGTGTGTGTGCATGTTCTGTTCTGGGCAATTTGTCCTGTTACTGATCATTTGGGGTGTATTTACCTAATTCCAAAATACTGTAAAATTTGAAGTATGCCATATACAAAAATGTCTTTTAGAGATTGTGTAAATGACTTTTGTATCAAGGAGCTGCTTTTGCATTTCAAGTGCACAGACCTGATTGCAGTGCACCACAGTAGATCTGAGTCATTATGTCAGCATTTTATGCCACTCAGGTAAGCATGTTTACAAAGTAGCAGTAAACCTTTTTGATGTGCAATAACATTTCAGTAGTTAATATAGTGCTCCACCATGTATTAAATTGTACCACTTCTGTGCAAACTTATAATAAGCAGAAGTGCAAGAAAGGTGTGTAGATGTTTATAAAATAGACCCTGCTGGAGTGAATTCAAGAACTAGTTTTACAGTATATGTTTGGTCTAGCTGATGATGTGGTTAACAGTAAATTTTGAAATGTTTGCTTTTGTAGAAGATAAATTCTTGGTTACTACAAACGTTAACACTTTTTTCAGGACTTTGTTGCTCTCAGTCTTGTAGCTCCTAGTCCAAGAAGGAAAAAGAACATAGTATAGTTTCATGAAATTACTTTGTGAACTAATTTCAATAAATATAACAGCATACTACTAATATGGCTGTTTTAAAGTGTTTGTGTTTTATGTTGAAAGTATGTTGGAAATGCTGAATTGGTAGAGAAATTCTCTGTTATAAAGA
Organism: Acrocephalus scirpaceus scirpaceus; assembly: GCA_910950805.1. Taxonomy (NCBI): domain Eukaryota; kingdom Metazoa; phylum Chordata; class Aves; order Passeriformes; family Sylviidae; genus Acrocephalus; species Acrocephalus scirpaceus. The sequence continues at coordinate 139,983,116 of OU383773.1, read as the reverse complement.
ACTAGTTCAGTCAATGTTAACTGACTATTAACTTCATAGATTTAACTTTGTCAATGAAATCTACATAGTTAATGTTTTTTGTGTTTGCAATACAAAAAAACCCTGCAGTTTGGCAAGCTGCTTAAACTTTTAAGAGGAACTATTTTCTCATTTTAAAAATAGGATAGTACCTGGTCCATGCTAGTGTCTCCAGGGGTTTTGATGTCCTGTGGTGTTTCCCGTATTGTATAAATATGAAATATATGTATGCTAAAACCATATGCTGGAGCTTGCAGATACTGGTGTTTGGTTTAGTTTGTAGGTGGATGAATGCTGGATGGATGTTGGATAGATGAATCACTGAAAATGTAATTTCCTTTTTCATGATACGTTGTTACAAGTAGTGCTTGGTAAAAAATGTCTAATCAGTGACAAAGTTCATGGATTAGGTTTAATAGATCTGAAAAAGAAGATTAAATAACAAAAATGCATCTAGAATTTAACCTTTATCAGCAATTTTGAGTACTACAATAATAAAAGTAGTACATTTTTATACCGATTGCAAGTGCCTCTAGCATATTCAACACCAGGTGTGTTTAGTATGCAAGCTGAACTGCTATTACACCTTTCAACAGCAGCATACCACAAATAAATCTCAAATATTTCACAATGTTGTTATAGATGCTATCGTTGTCTTTAGCACATAGTGCTAAAATCCTGAAATTCAGAGCACAACATGCTGGCACAAGCAGGAGTTTCAGATGTAGTGTGACAATTAAAGTATTTCTTTTCTCTGATGTTGCTGAGCAGGTAATGATACCAACAATATTATAATTTGTAACCATTAGGAGTCCTGGTATCATCTATAGAGCTCCAAATACTTTACTAGTTCTATTTGCCTTTTATAACCCCAAAGGAAGAAAACTGCTTGTGTAAGTTAAAGGAAATCTGAAGAATCAGTGCCATTTTCATTGTTAGGTTTTTTTTTTCCTAGGTTTATTTTAGGCTATATATTCAGAAGAAATAGTGAAATGGCAGTGATAATTGCTGTATACTGTGTGCAGCACTGAGCGTGAGCAGAGCTGTTATCATTTGAAGAAGAACATCTCAAGAGCCAGATATCTTTGAAGTCAAGTCTGGGTTTATTTTAAACATCATCTGTCTGGCTTTCTAAATAAATACAGGCCTAGTCATTTGCTTCCTATAGTGCCTGAGCATGTAGAAATGAGAACAAAAATGTCAGTGTGGATGGGACTGGTCCAGGTCTGAGATTTTCTGTGCTAGGAGCTGATTTTTATGGTGGCTGGAACAAGAAACCCGAACCAAACAGACAAAAAACCCACCACCACCACTAACACCACCCCCCACCCCCCCAATCTCCAAAAATCAAAACAGAACAAAGACCACAACACCAAAAACAACACCAAACCCCCCACCAAAAAACAACAACAAAAGAACCCCAACCCAACTCACCACCCGGCATCTCTTGCCTGTAATTAGTTCTGAGCAAGTCCTGCTTTGTAACATCTTTGGAATCTGAAAAAATCTCAGCTCCCAGCTTGGCCCCAAAATAATGAGCAGTGTAAATCTCAATTGATATAGTTATTTCAACTGAGGTTATTATGAAGACAGCTAAAGCTCTGACTACTGGCAGCTATAGGATGCCAGGACATCTCCAGGGCTCCAGGTAGCTCTTTGCAAGCCCTGGAAGGAGCTGCTGCAGGGACTTGCTGCCAGACTGCTGTCCCAGCAATGATCCACCTGAGTCTTACTGCATCTGCTCCAGAGATGGCTTGTTCTGGTGCTGCTGCTGCAGTGCAAAGTCTTGCTCTTCATTTTCCACCCAGAAGATACAGCATGTGTAAAATAAATTCTCCTGCTGCAGGGCAGAATATCAGCTGATAGAAGAGACAGAGGTATGTGAAGCCAGCAGTGGCATATTAATATTTATTACCCAGAGCCTTGGTTCAGGCTAAGTCCCTGTGCCATCGCCCTGTCTTTGTAGCAAACTTTCAAAACAATGTGCCTATAGTTATTGTTTGCTCACTGTTTTTTTTATGATAATGTAGATTCATAGAATCACAAAATTGTTTGAGTTGGAACTTAAAGACCATCTAGTTCTTACTCCTACTGGGTGGGGATATCTTCCACTAGATCAGATTGCTCCAAATCCCATCCAACATGGCCTTGAACACTTCAAGGGCACTTAAATGAATTGTGTTCTGGGATACCTTGTAAAGGTATCCTGTTGGCATTATTTATTTTTAGCCACAAGGAGACGTGGGTGGCACTGTGAAACCCAGAATGAGGCAGGAGACCCTAAACTGTAACCTCTGGCCATCAGCACTAGGGTGCTATGGCTCTGTGAGGGGAATTGCTTTTTGGTGTTGTAGGCATCCTCTGAGAATGACAGCTGCACACTTGTCTGGTTTTAGGAATATTTTGTTTAGACTTGTCCCACAGATCCTACAGAAGACTGTGGTCTTCTGCTGGGAATTGTGGCTTCTCTGCCTCCTGTAAGTGTTAATATGGAAATGAGGCTAAAGATACAGAGACATCACCTACTGCTTAATTTACCCTGCAGAGGTTATTTTCTAGGAATTGTGTATCAACAAAGATCTCCAGAAACTGATAGAAAAAGTGCTGACTGATGTATTAACCTTTCTAGGTAATGAGATCTGTAGGGAAAATTTAATCTTTGGAATGTTCTGGATGAACTGCAACTAGTTTGATGAACTTTTTGTGTGTCTATGTTAACTTTTGCTGATTTTGTACAGTATAATGGTGTGACTGCAAGACTTAAGTTCTTGGAATAAATGCTACTGTAATTCTAACTTGCTTGTGTATTATATTTCTGTCCTAATTTCTCTGCTGTTGCATGTGCTTAGTAAGCGTTTTTAGTGATTTTCATGTTGTAGCTCATGTTTACCTAAGGCAGGTCTATTAAGCAAAGCCTTTTGGTTGTAAAGTAAAGGAGCTGTGGTGCCTCTTCGTATTACTGAGGGATTTTTTTTTTTCATTTTCTGGCAGGAAAGTCTTGAAGCAAATTTCCCTTGCAACTTTTTCTTTTTATTCTCTTTTTCTTTGGCCATCTCTTGAGTGCCAGTAAAATGAGTGGGGTTTTATGTTTCATTAGCATTTCTTATAAGGTCTGCCTTTAGACCAGTACCCATTTTCTAAATTGTACTTCTGTAGGGTTGCAAAAAATCATGATAACCAGATGCAGTATTTGTCTCTGGTCTGGCAAAGTGTTAGATCTAACAAAAGAAGCTAATAAAAATGTTCAAATTGACCCTTCTCATCATTTGGACTTCTTGGAGCTCAATCAATCACTCATTATTATCAGAGTTATTCACACAGAGGCAGAAGTGCTAGTGTTTCTCATAATCAGCGCTTGAGCCAGACATAATTTGCAATTTGAAGCATTGTATTTGGAAACAATAATGCATTAAAATGAACAGAGCAGAAATTAGAAGTATAGTTGTGGAGAGAACGCGTTGCTGAGTAGTCATGGTTTAAACGCTGTCTCTAAGGATCCTTAGTGGACAGCAGTAATTAGAGGCATACAACGTAGTATTGTTCATTCCTAAATGGGTCCACAATTTCTAAACCCCTCTGTGGAGCATGACAAGTGCAGCAGCAGAGGTTGCCCACCTTGCTGCATGGCTGCATGGCAGCTGTGGACAGATGGGGAGCACTGGGGTAAGGAGCTGTCACCTGTTTGGCACAGTGTGAGCCAGAGGAGGGGGGGGCTGAACCTGGCACCCAGTAGCACTGGGATGTAGGATTTCACTTCTTCACAGAAAATGAAGAAGTTTTTATAAGAAAGTGAAGAAGTTTTTATAATATTGCTTATATTATAGAAGAATGACTACACTGTACTTTAGATTGTCAGGAACTTGTTAATAGTGGCTGCAGTTGATGCTGAGAATTTGGGAATTTTTTGTTATCCCTGTGTGTGGTATTATGTATTGCAAAGTAGAGAGTTGTATGGGTGCTTTAATGTAGACAGTCTGTGAGTTGGCATACTGCAGGCCTTCACTCAGGCTTTTTCAGGAGCCTGCTCTTTACTCTGTAAGGCGTTATTTTGTTTTTTGCAATTTGTATTTACAGTCTTTCACTTACTCTTTAGTATCTTACTGCCCAGTACTGCATTTTAGAATGGGGCACTGCAGTCTTGAACGGCACATTCTGTGTGAGAGGGGTGACAGGAGAATTAAGTACATTAAATCACAGTGTAAAAGGATATGTTGCCAATTGAGATTATATATTTATAATATATATATATTAGGAATATATATATTAAATAAAAAGACTGAACAAGCTTGGCTGGGTCACATGTATGAGGTAATTTCTTCAATGACAAGAAGCACACAGCATATCAAATTTAAACTTGGGGCAAGTAACTGTGGTCAATAACTACTGTATTTTTTGCATACATACACATCATTAAAGAACTTTGGTCACAAACTTTAAAATGCTTAGACTGTTATGAAATGTCCATTAAAATGTCATGTACTACTTCTGTGGTTGCTCACATCACTGATGACTGTTAACAAAATTGCACCTAAGCAGAAGATTTTTTTGATATTCCTGGCTCCTTCAAGGGTGCCACAATCCCCAGTTTAACAGGTTTTGTCTGAACACCATAAATATGAATTATTTATGGTGACTTTTACTATGTTGTGATATTCCTTACTGAGTAGATGTGGAGATCTCTGCAGTCTTGCTGCTGTCTTTCCAATAGTATCATTGTAAAATTTTTCATACTTTCTCTGAACTTCTCAGCCTGCTTTTCAACTACAGTAGTTTGAAGTAGTTCTTAGGGCTTTTTTCTGATTTCTTGTGCTTTATCTATTTATTTACTTATTAGAGCTGTCCATGGCTCCAGTAGCTTGAGACAATCACAAGTAGCAATGCAAGAATATTATCTTTTCTTTAGAAATTTGCAACCAGATGGTCTTTCCATAAAAGAAATCTGTTTTTAAAAGTTCCACCATTTTATGCTGGAAGTAAATATTACAAATGCTTAAGTTGTGAAAAGAGAGCGACTTGGTGTGGATAATATTCTGCCTGTTGTGTCATGCCTTTCAGGAAATGTTATCAAAACTGTTTATGAAAATATTTGAATGAAACCTCATGACATGTCTCTAGTTGGGCATCATACCCATTTTCTTTGAAGTTGGGATACTGGCTGATAGAGGCAGATTACGTTTCACTGGCTGGAAGCAGTTAGGGATCACATATGTTGTTTCCACTTCTTCCCAGGAAGTTGTTGTGGGAATCACCGGTGCTGCTGTACATGAGGTGTTGCGATGTATGCGCCGTCCTGTCTGTTCTTTTTGTACATCTCACCAACTAAACTTAGGTTGGTGAGATGTACTAGAACACCCCCCGCGAAGGGGGCTGAAAATGATTTTTTAATGTTTGGAAAGTGATGCGGAGGCTGCTAGGAGAAAATGTGTGAATAGAACACAGAGGACTTTCACATGCTTTACAGTATTCCAGCCTGAGGTGGGCACTTCAAAGGGCTATTTTGCAGTAATAGCCACTTTGGTTCTAGTGCTTTAAATTTCTCTTGTTTGTGGCTGAGCATGTGAGTTTCTTTATTGCTTAAAGGCAAACATCACTGGCCTGAAGAGATACAGGTGTACCTATTTAGAGTATTCTTCATTTTCATGAGTTACCTATGACCTTTTGTAATGTGCTTTTCTTGGTTTGTGACAGCAGAGCTCTCCAGGAATCCTCCTGGCAGGGGTCCTCTGCTGAATGTTGCACCGCAAGGATTGCTGCTTTATCAGTTTTAACATAGGCAAGGAAATCCATGGAAAATGAAGTTATCAATGTCTGTTTTAATTATGCCCGCAAGCTCCTGCATCAAGGTGCCTGCACAAAAGTGCTTTTGTGTCATCTCAGGACAGTGCTGCTGCTGAGTCACTCCAGCAGTCATTCCACTCCCTCCCAACAAGTAGAATTGGATCTACTAATTAGATTAGTAACATGTGATAACAGGCTATTTCTAGAAATCCATTGCCAATATGTAAATGTTTATGCTTAAAAACATGCTTTTAAAAATAGCCCTTGCACAATTTTGCTTGGATTGGAAGGTTTCTAAACCTTCATCACTAGAGTGGCTTTTGTTTGTGTGCTATGTTAAATTCTTGTTTTTGGTTTTTTTTTAGCAACAGAATGGTTTTGTGTGTCCCAATAATATGTTGCAATATAAATCTTATGATTTTGCTGATACAGCAGAATGAAAAAGAAATCATTCAAGCAGTGTTTGGGTTATGTGTATCTGTGTGTGTTTGCTACTGGGGGAAAGAGCATGCCTTGAAGCTAGAAAACACTGACGAAATAGCTCAAGACACTTACTAATTGTTAATTTTTAATGATGGTCTTTTTCCTATTAAGGAATGTAATGCTACTGAAGTTCTGTCTCAATCAATTTTTCTGTTTTTTCATTAATCAACTAATGCATGTTTCTTCTGTAGCTCTTTATTCTAATGAAATATGTGGATGATTTGACAGACGACAATGATCTCATCAGTAACGCATCAGAGTAAAATCCATTTAGCAGATTATATGTATATTATTCTTATTGCATCAAGGATGCTGATATATTTTCTTTTAAGTGGAATCTATTTTTGAGATAACTTGTAAATGTGGAATTTCTGTTGTTACTCATGCATCCTTCTTGCTTCACTTGTTCTATCGATATTTGTATCTATTTGTGCAAAATGATTTACATGTTCTTTATGTCTACATGTGTAGTTTATGTACATTTCACGTATTTTTTTTATATATGGCATTATGTTGTAGATTGAGCCTGTTCTTTAAATGTTCTGCTATGCTGTCTTCTCTGTTGAGCCTCAAACTGTTCAGTTGCTCTGATTCAGTGGCCCAAAGCCACTGAAGGCACTTGTTAGTCAGTGCCTCTCTGTTCATGTGATAGACTTGGGATTAGGTCACCTCCTAGTTGCTGACAGTCATTCAAGCAAGTAAGCTTGAAAGTGAGCCAGCTGACAGAGAGGTTTGGGTATTCATCTTAGTTTGATTAGATTACCCAAAGTTCATGAGATTTCCTATTTGAGGGTCAAGCTTACAGCAGGCAGGTCTGTGTTCTCATCTTTTTATTAATAATAGTGTGACAAACCAGTATTGTGGGGTCTGAGGATGGTCCTTTCCTCTGCTGTGACTTGGTGTTATGTACTAGAGATCATACATTTAAAAGATGGTCCTCTTACAATTTTTAATTTCTTCACTTACTGTGATTCCTGTTGTTTGCTGAATTTGAGGCTTAAGTCTGTGGATCTGTGAATATGACTTTGAGCATTTACACTTATCTTGAAACTTTCTCCAATCCTTAATGTAAAAGGAGAATTAAGAAGATATAAATTAAGTAGAACGCTGGAGTATCTTGGCAATTAGAGTGAACAAGATTTCAGCTGCTCTCTTTCATCAATTTCTCACACTCTTGGACAGACAGGGTATTTTTAATTTACAACCTGTATTTCAATTAGTCATAGAAGTTTTTTCTTTGCTTGTGCAGCTACAAAATAAAATTGAACTACTTTTTAGCTATACTTTTCATAACAGGGTTTAAATGAGAGAGCTACTGAATTAACAAGCTGTTACATGAAGTAAACATTGTTAGTATTATGAAGAGGTTATTCTATAACCATAAAGCTCGTGTCCTCAAAGAAGTATTAACCTATATCTGTGAAAGGATATTTATGAACAGAATGGTAATTTTTTTATTACTTGGGATTTGGAGAAAAATGAGCACTTCCTTTTTTTTTTTCTTTTATTTTCTACTCTGAGTAATAATAATATGTGCTCTGCTTCTAAGAATTGAGATAGAGGGAAGTGGTGCCCACAGGTCACTGGTGCTTCTGTAGCTGCAGGTGCTTCAGAATAGCTGATATAGCTGAAGCTTTAGCAACAGAACTGTTTTCCTCATGAATATGGTAACTTGGGGAGGCAGTAGTGTGTGTAATTTGGTTGCACATCATGTAGTAGCTTATGTCTATGCATTGGTATCTTGTGCAGTGATTGAGGTTGGGCTTTTATAATTCACAGTCAAATTGTTGACGCCAAACATTGCAAAAGAAAAGAGCTTGGGATTAGATTCTCAAGACTGTCTGAACATCAGTGCCACAGATGCTCCTTTTCTGCATGTTTTTGGGTTTTAATCCCCAAATTCCTAGTTTCTACCTTTGCTTTTAAGCACTGTCCTCCTTTTCACTAATGCAAAGAGCACTGCTGTGCACAGATGCTGAGCAGTGCAGTTTTCATGTCTGTATCAGAAGGAAAGTTGTCATTTCATTTGCATTTGTAAGAGCTGCAACAAGTATCCCAGCAGCCAGCCCCCCATCAGTGAGAACAAGACCATCTCAGGTTCAGACAAGCACCTGGAAATCACCGGGTGCTTGAGGCGCTCTCTAACCAGCTGCACACAGCAGAGAACTGCTCCTGCGCCTGGGGAGGGAGCAGCGAGAGCTGGGATCACAGCCCTTGTGTCCTCAAGGCCTTGCCAAAGTCTGGAGTCTCTCTGACACGGCACAAATGGATGGTGATTTCTGCTTTACAAGGGAGGTATCTTTGCACTTCGCAAGTTTGAGTCTTAGGTTGTTCTCAGTGAGTGAGGAGTCACTTCAGTGGGAGAACTTATTATGTGGCTGTGCCAGGTCTTTCAATGTATGGATTATGGAAAAAATAGTATTGGAAGCAGTAAGGTTCCAAATTAGCCATGGGTCATGTATGGGACATACATCTGAATTCCATCTCTCCTTCCTTTTGAGTACCTGAGCAGTAAAGGGGTAAGATTCACAATGTTGCAAGCCTTCTGGGTTGCAGGGAAAGTGTCAAACACATGATGTTCATGGGGCAAGTCAGGGACTAGACAAGTTGCACTGGTAAGAGGTAAAACTTTCAGGTAGCTAAGTCAGATCTTTGCATTGAGCCAACACTGTACAACACTTCAGGGTGTTGTACAGACCGGGAGTAATTCTGGGGACCTGTGTTGGTTTGAAAGCAAAACCAGTGAAGGACTCCAAGTCAGAAACATAATTTAATAAGATGAAAAGAAAGTAAAGAAAAGTAAAATAAAATAAAATAAAAGTAATAGTACAAAAAAAAACCACTGACAGAGTCAGAATACAACCTGACACCCTGTTAGTTAGGGTGGTAGCAGCAGTCCAGATGAGATGATCTTGTCGAAGCAGTGATCCTGTAGAAACGTCTGGCAGCTCTTGTCTCCTCTGGGAGTCCAGTGGATAAAAGCTGCCTGTGCTGTCCCAAACCCTGGATTTATCCAGGTGGGAATGCTTGGCTCCTCCCCCTGGGCAGAGCATCTCCCAATGGGCTGATCTCATTCTATGAGTAATGCAGTGGGTCCTTGATGGCCCATTAAACAGAGATAACTCCCGGAGGAAGTTATCTAGGAGTCATGTGGCAAGGCATTGTTAGGCTCGTTAACAGAAGATAAGGGAAACACTGCCCCACCTTGGCTCTAACGGCTCATGGGGATAGAATACATACCTTGGGCACAATTTTACATTCTAACCTAGGACAGGACCTGATCCAGACTTTTGACTCACCCAACTAAACAAGGGCCACCAAACAGCAGCAGAAGGGGCTTTACCTCTGGCTGTGGAGATGGTGCACAATAACTGTGGGATGTGAATTTGGTGTTTTGAGAGGATATTGCATAGACTGTGTGAATTTCAGTGGTGTGAATAGTCTTATTTCTAAGTGTCCCATTTTGGTTAATATTCATGAATAGGAAACATCATTTATGTGAGTAGGAAACATCTACCTGAAGAAATTAGGACAGGTGATTTTCAATAGCTTGACACTGGTAAAGTCACACCGCAGTACAGCTGACAGAGTTTTAACAGCTGGCTTTAATGGTGTGCCTTAGCATTGCTGGATGTTGCATTTCTGTAGTTAAACTTAGCTTGAATGTGACTGTTAAATAAATAATTTTAAAATGTCTGCTATAGATTTGGTGGAGAGGGTGCTGATTTGAGCTGTGGGTTTCATTATGACTGTAAATCATACTTCATGAAGCAAACACTTTTAATAGAAGTAAATAACAAACACATTTATTGCTAGCAAGAGTAATCTTACCAAAGACTGATGATGTTTGAGAATGATGTTTGTAGTGGGGAGTGTTGACTGCCCCATCAGATATAAAGGAGGGGTGGGGGTGTACAAATGTATCTCCATCACAGTTCTTTTCAATACCTTTCTCAAGTGCTTGGTGGCTCTCTCAGCATCTTCTTGAGATGCTATCTTAGCATCTTCTCAAAGCTTTGTGATTGTTAAGCCACAATTAACACAACAGTGCATTGTGCTAGAAACATGAAGCCACAGTCGGGGAGGGGGGAGGATGGTGCTTGTTTTTCTGGGTTCCAGTGTAGGGACAGTGCAGTTAATGTTGCTGAACTTGTTACAGGCAGTGGTGATTATGGCACATAGATCACTTCTGCGGGTGACAAAGTCCAGAGGAGGCACCTGTGCAAGACCACCATGGTTCATACTCTGCCAGGCTGTCCTCTGCTGGGATGACCACTGAGCTTGTCAGAGATGGGCGCTGGGAAATCTCCAGTCAGAGTGGGAACAATATGGCCACCCTCTGAAATGCCTGGGAAAGAATCAGAGCTGTCTTCCAGAGACTTTTATCAGGATGGTCCTCGAGGGCAGAAGGAACATTTATTCCCAGATGATTGGAAGAAAACCCTGAAAGAGGAGAGCTGTTGCCACAACTTGCTCGTGACTCAAAGCAAACTGAGCCCCGGTGCTGCTCCAAGTGCTCCATGTGTGGTGCCCACCTCTGCCTCTGTGGGAATGCACATGAGCTCTGTGTGCTCTGGACTTGGTGGTTGGATCCACAAATTCAAACCGTTGAATTCTGCTAGGTTTGCATTACATGTTAACGTTAGAAATTCTCTCCTCACGATCATGCAGCCTGACCAGACATTTACTAGATTGCTTACCAGGATTGTTAGAAATTTCCTGTGTACTTTATTTTTTTAATAAGGTATTTATTTCACTATATATCTGTTCATACTTGCAATGAATTGATTTATGGTGGCAGAAATGCTATTTTGCTGCCAAAACCTAAAGGGCAATAACTAATTCAATTTTTTGCTTTCTCTCCCTCCATTTTTTTAAAACCACGATTTCTTTTTCAAAAATAAGCTGGGTACTCCAGAATTTGATTCCTTTGCTTTGCCTGACATTGAAAAAGGGTTGAGGAAGGACAGGAGACTGAAGCAAATGTGAGCATTCCAGAGATGCTGTGCTAGAGTGCCACATATGTTGCTTGTCTCCTCGCAGCTCTGCATGTTCTGTCAGTCAGACCCATGCTGCCACCTCAGGCACTCTCTGTGTATCAGGGTAGAGTGGCTCAGTTCCTCTGTTTTTCTGCCAAAACTCCTCTCTGGGCTAGAGGTTTTTAGGGCTATTTTAAATTAAACTATCTCTTTTGTCTGGTGTGCAACATCCAGAACTTGATTTGAAATTCTTGTGTCATATATGTAAATGCTTTGTATAATAGTTTTGATTACTCTCTAATAAATAGGTGGATGTTTTAAAGTATGCATGTTGGTGTTTTTAATTTAAGTATGTCAGTTTTACAAATAACGTTATAAAATCAGCCTCTGCCTATCCCCTTTCAGGTTTAGTTTTCAGATGCCTGAATTACTTTGGAAGTGAACAATCTGTGTGGAGAACAGGCACATACTTTAAAGTTTATGTACACACTTCTATGCTGTATTTTTGTGTTTTGGTTTTAAAGAGCTGCCCTAAGAGCCACAAACATGATTACACAATATAAATAATATTTCTTGATTGAATGACCAGAAATTAATCATTCTGAAGAGTGGCTGCATGGTGTGTCTTCAACCCACACAATGGCTTTGTTCTAGAATCAAAAGGAACAAGTGGGAAAAATATTATAAATGCCTGGTGTGCTCTAATATTTTAAAGATGTTACATTAACAGGTCAGAAGGAAGCTTTAAGAACTCTGTGGTTTACTTCACTGTCCATGAGCATTTGTGGTGTCCTGTTGGCACTATTGCTAGACATGTTTGATTGTAAGTCTCAGTGCTTTAATTTCACTTTTAATGTGAACCTGAGTGTGAAGTGCCACAGTGTCAGTCAGCTCTCAGATAAGCGTTTGGTATAACAAAAGTAAAATTCTTGCTGCTTTTGGTGTGAAAAAGGATGCCACATTTAATTGGTATATATTCTGTTTAACAGATACGTGTTAGCCCTTCTGCTTTAAATAGAAATTTAAATCTAAAGTTTAGATCTATTTAAAGGTTATATTAAAGTGTTTGTTTGGTTTGCTCTATATTCCTTCCAGAATAGGTCAGAAATGTCTTAAGAAATATGAATAATTTTGTCCTAATAATAACCAAGTATCTCAAATGCCAAATTCTTCACTCCCTGAAAGTTTAAAGAAAACAGTGGAATGTGCAAATATGGAAGAAACCTAATATATTTGAAATGTAGCCTTTAGAGGGGAAGAGGAGATGTGAAGAGGGCAAACTCTGGGTTGGCAGCACCCGTCTCTGTCTAGGGCAGCCCAGACAGCTTCATCCCTCCGTTCATCCTCCCACACTGGAACACTACTGGGGAAAGAGTCATGAGTAATAAAGTTTAAACAAGAACCCCTGGTGCTGAGAAAGAATACACTGACAATTTTGAATGGCGTTCTCTGTGTGGTGAAATGCCCTTGTGGGGTGTGGGGGGTGGTGCTGCCCCGGGAGCTGTGGGACCTGCAGCTCCCTCTCTCCTCACGTTCCCCTGGGGAAGCCTTTGCTTAATGCAAACCTGAGCTGAGTCCTTGGGCAGAGATGGTGTTCTAAAGCATTGTTTCACTGTCTGTTTAGAATAGCTGCCCCAAAATCCTGGCGTAAAAGACAAATGTGGTCCAATTATTTTTTGTTTGTTTGTTTGTTCAGTGAGGAATTCTATAAACTTTTAAGAGAAGTGAAATGAAAATAAAATTTAAAAAAACTTGGGTAAAAAAACCCCAAACAAACAAACAACCCAGAAGCAGTCTAAAAATACTAAAAATTGAGATTCTGAGGTCTTTGCTCTTTCCCTTCCTGGTTTCCCAGCAGTCCTTCTTGGAGAACTCTCTTTGTCATGGAAGAAGGAAAATACAGTTTTGTTCATGTCACAAGTTAGATTCTTTTTTTGTGTGTTATTAACAGGTTTGGCAAACATCGCAAAGATGACAAGAGTGAGAAAACTGGTAAAATAAAAGTGCAGGAAGCTCTTACTTCAGAAGAGGAGAGAATACGAATGAAGCAAGAACAGGAGAGGTAGACTTCAGTATTTGCTTAAACCTTGATAGAGAGAGTTTGTTTTTAAATTAAATAACTGAAGTTCAATTTTCACTGATGAAATTTTCCACATGTTGATATGTTTATATACTTTAAATAACAAGACAAAGCTGGATTTATTTTGGACATTAGTATGAACAGCTCCTTTGGCTGTGTTAAGCATCTTTTATAGATGCAGAGCTCCCTTTCTTATTGAGGAGACTGAAGTAATAAAATTAAATGCTTTCTCTATATATTCTATAACCGATTTTATTGACATTTTCAGAAAAAAATATTTATATAGAATGAAGTATGTTTTGTATTTTTCTTCAGGGTTTTGCATATATAGATTTTTCATTGATAAATTTAGGAGAAACCTAAAAATTATATTTACCAGTATATTTGTCACTGGAGTTCAGTCTATTTATGTGTCATGCAGTCTGTTTATGGAATGATATGTATATTAAACTGCTAATTGTAAAAATGAGTGGTGAGTACCTCTATTTTTCCTTGTCCGCTTCACTTAACATAAAAAAAAAGATATAATATATATGTCATATGCTCTTCTCAATATTTCCAGTCTACTATTCATCCTGTCTCTTTTAGTCTTAGATATTTGGGGCCTAGACTCTGGTGTCTCTCAGATTAATTTAGTCAAAATCTTGAAAAGCTTAGGTTATCAGTTAACTTATACTGGGAGATGTGAGTGGAGAGACAACCTCTTTGAGTAGACATCACTTCAGCAAGGAGACAAAGTTTGATTGCTGAATGGTGAATAGATTCAGACACATTTAGCAATGAAAGTGAACTATGCATTAGAATTATTTATCTAAAAATCATGCAATAGCTCAGCCATAAACCTATGATTGATGCAGAAACTCTGTAAGGAAATTTTCTTGTCCTTGTAGAGGAGATATCACTAATTAGTCATAATGATCTCTTTAACCATCATCTCTATGCACCTTGGTCTTCTGCAAATAAGAACAAAAGTTCATGAATGGTGGCTTCATCATTAACAGCTCAATGGAATAGAGAGCCACAGTAACTCTTATGTAGACTCCTCAGTTAAACCTAAAATAGTTTGCTTTTACTTCTTTTAGGGTTGAGTGATTTACAGTAAAGGCAGGCTGGGGGTGTGTGTTTGTTGGTATAACTTGTTAAACTCCAGAAACTTCATCATTTGTGACCATCTGTTTAGATTACATCATGGGAATTTTTTTACTCTTTAGCAGATATACTATCATAAATTGATGTAAAAATTTATTCTTGTCTTTGTCCATCCACTCTGATTGTAGAAGGTGGCTGGATTACATTGCCTGGAGGCAATGTAATCTGATTGGTAATCTGATCTGATTAGCCAATGCTAATCTGATTGGTTTTTTATTTTCTCTTTTTTAACAAAAGTGAGGCAAGGTCATTAAATCTGTTCCTATTTTTAAAAGTAAAGTGCTTGCAGATTAAATGGTAAAGAGGAAGGCAAGGCTGGAATTGAAGAAAATAAGTGATGAGGGTGTTTGTGCAGCCAACTTCCCTTCACATGGATAGAGCAGCCACAGAGCTCATGGCAGGGGTGCAGAGCCATGGAAAGCTGCCTTGGTTGCTCTACCCAGCTCAGTGCAGGGGATGGTTGGCCAGACAAGCACCACACTGTGCCCTGGCTTCACACACTGCTGAGCCCCAGCTGGCCCTTAGGGTTTCTTAGCAACATTAGGTCCCCAGAAAATCAGCCGTATACCTTTATAAAAAGAAGAAAGCCTTAGCGCTTGAGTTAGTAATGTTTTCTCTCTCTTCATTCTCTCTCTCTGTCTCTCTGTGTCTTTCTGTCTCTCTCAGTAAGAATGGTGAGAGTATAGACTGTCCATGTGATGATGTAAGAGAGGTTGCAATAGTCACGCTGGGTACCAAGGTAGAATCATGAAATTATTTGTATAGCCCCCAATGCATGGAGAAAATCCTAATCCCTGTCCATCAAGTTATGCTAACCAATTTGAATTTTTCCTGAAATCTCACTCCTTGTGTGTCATTAAAACAATTTTATGTGTTCACTGAAACTGCAGAAAATGCATGTGCCAGAACTTCATAACAGCTTGATGTTATAGTAACATGGGTCCTTCTCCTCCCATTATTCTCTTTCCCTGTGTATTTGCTTTCCTTTGTGTTATGTCTATAAGAGAATGCAACTTCTTTGGGGTAGTCGCATGTACAACTAATAAAAGATAATAAAATAGCAACTGAATGTGTGAGGTGCTTCCTTATGTTTCTAAAAAATTCAGATGTTGATTTGGTCCATAGAGACCAAACATTTTTGCAGTTAGATTGCAGAGTTTCCTTTTGATCCTGTAAAAATAATGATGTTAGATACATGCTGTTAATGAAGAGTACTCTTGCAAATTAACTGAACAATCCCTCAAAATGCTTACTAGGAGACAGAGTAAAATATTACTGTCAGTGTTGGCTCATAATGGCTGCTATTTTAACTTTGTTTTCTATGGGTTTTTTCCTCAATTTTTTTAGCAGTGCAATTCACTTGTTCTATTTTACTTGGTATTTGATACTATATACCTCTAAAATGATGCAATGCTTTGGGGAAATAGGTTGGATTTAATGAATTTACTATGTATGAGAGGCTAGGAGCAAAAAATCCTTAGGGGGGTCAGAGAACAAGTGAACAGCCCATTAAAAAATCAATCATGCCCACCATTTTATGGAATTATTAATTTTAATAGTATTGTGCTTACAGTAGTATTTTCTTTAAAACCTAGCATTCAGATGGATTATAAGACAAATAAGAAAATTAATGGTCTTCAATTTACCATGATTAAATTAATAAAATGGCATTTCATAAATATATTATTAATAATATTTTCGTGATTCTGTGATTCTTTGATTAAGGAGTGTATCTCTTAAGCTGTGTATCTCTTAATCTACATCCTGTATATGTTGGATATATATGGTGCATGTTTACTGACAATCTTAAAGTAATTTTGAATGAAAAATGAAGTTATCTAGTTGAAAATACAGCCAGCTTTCAATGACAGGGAATACTGGGACAGTTAGGGGTGTACTTGATGAGACCACCCACTGGTCTTACCAAAAATTCTGTAAAATACTTGCTCTTTGTAAATCCTCCAAATGCTGGAACTACAGTTCATCCAAGGCCATAGAACATTACCCCATGTCACTATGCTTTAACACTGGTTTACTGCACAAAAACAAGCTTGCATTATCCTTGAGTATCTGCCAAGCACTGATCTTAAAATCTGGCTGGGCTCTGCTGTGCTTTTAGAAGAAAGGGTTCTCCCCAGCAGTGGCACCAGTCAAAAACTTGAAGTAAGACCAGGCAAGAGGCTTGAAGGAAGACCAGACTGTGGCCTTGAGTCCCTCAGGAAAGAGACTGTACTGCAGTCTTGGGGAAGCTGAATAAGAACGAGATTCAGTTAGCTCTGGTGCTGTGCCCTATCACAGCTGTTTTACATACATGCTAATTTGGAGCCCCTCTTTGCTGTGTGGTCATCTTGTCTGTCACTTGACTGCTCAAACTAGGTACCACTGTGAATGTAGCCAAAGTGGCTACATTCCCAGGGATAGGCTGAGAAAACAGCCCTGGGTCCTTTGTGGTTCTGTTATGGAAGGTCTTTTATGAGATCCAGAGTCTCTTAATGTACCTGTGGTTTGCATATCTTCTAAGATCTCTTGGGTTTTGCAGACTGGAGATATGTGGAGTATCTTGAGCTTTTAGAGATGCTTCCAACTGCTTATAGTTTTACAAAAGCACTGCAATGTTGGATAGACTTAAAAGGAGATTTTGAAACTTTTGGCAGTGATCAAGAGGAATCAGTTCATATGGGTGGTCACCTTGTGCTCTGCTGCTGCATCTAAACCTCTGGAAGCCCACAGACCATTCCAATCTAGAAACCTTCTACATCTGGTCTTTGAGGGCCTCCCAGAGTAGGTTTGCTCGATATTTAGCCAATGTGTCCATTGATATCCTGCAACCTGATTGCCCTGAAATGTTTTCTGAATTATTCAAGGCCCTTTAGTGTAGACTCTTTCTTAGGAAATGTGAAGATAGAATTGTTCAAAAAATCTACTGCTTTTGCCTTCTGGTGGTCCTTGCTGGAGAGAGACATCCCTACAAACAGCAGGTTCTGATACCTTTGTTTCTCCCTCTTTCACACCCTTACATTTTTCCTTCAAATTTCATTTTTTGTTGTTTTGGGCTTCTTTTTTTCTTTCTTCTTTTTTTCTCTTTTTTTCTTTCCATTGCAACTTTTTGTTCATTACAAAATAAATTGTCAGCAAATCCAAAACCTTTGCCGTGGTCTTCCCTTCTTTAGCACAGGCATGTGCAGTTCTTGGCACATATGGCATGGCCGTATGTGCCGGCGATCTTCAGCCTTGGACTGACGTCCTTTAGCAAAGAAAGTTCTCCCTGACCTGAATGATTTTACTCTTTTTATCCGAGTAGTAGGTAACAGAGGAATGAACTAAATGTACCTCTTTGTGGAGTTTTAAAGAAATTCATCTGAATCCAGCATGCTTCACTGCTGGATAATGCTTAAAAGATGAAAGTTGCAATTCTCATGTAATCTCATGATTCAGAGTTCGTGATCCATCTATGGGCAAACAGTGCTTATGCTGTAATCCGCCTCTAGAGGCACTTCCTCCTCTTGGAAGCAAAGTCTAGAGGATATTTTCTCTGTTTGGTTAATACACTGATTTAAGAGCTTTACTAATGTTCTATAAATCTGTGTTACCATAAACGTGTTTTAATCTTAGTATTGTATTCTTCCTCAACTTCCACTGAAATGGATGCAAAATCAAGTGCTTAAACACCTGTCTTGGGAGGATCAGTCTTGAGGAGATAAGGAGAAACCTTTCCGGGAGAGAATTAAAGTGTTGTGCTGGTGGAAGCGCTGTGACAGAGGTTTCCGAGATGCTGGGAGTGCGATAGAGCGGTCAGAGGGGGCCTGTGGAGCCGGGGCTCGCTCTGCTCTGTCACTGCCCCTGTACCGTCCCAGCCTGTGCTGTGCTTGCTGGGGGACAGTTCTAACGCGGCTGGCTACGAGCATGTGAATAGTTCCCGTCCGGACCAGAAACCTCCTGCTGCGCTGATTCCCCCCTTTCTGTTTTGGAAAACATGACCTTTTGTTCCCCTGGGTTACAAAGGGAGCTGCATTTACATGATTCTGCCGTCGCTGTGCCCCGAGTGCCGCCAGTTCCCGGCCGGGAGGTGCCCGGGGAGCGGCGGGGCCGGGAGGGGGAGCTGCGGGCTCGGCGCTGCCGGCCCGGCCCGACCCAGCCTCGCCGGGACCGCTCCGTGCGGCCGCGCCCGGCGCCGGTGTCAGCCGGGGACAGCCCTGCAGAGCGCCCGCGGGTGGCTCTGGGGGCCGGGGAGGAGGCGATGCTGCCGGCGCACGGCGGGGCGGTGTCGCGGGGGCGCTGCCCGGGGAGGCGGGTCAGGCGTCTGTCCTGCGCTGGCAGATCTGCTGTTACTTTTGGAGCTCAGTCAATAGGCTGACAGCATTTTTTTTGTGCGGATGTAAACAAGGCTGCGAGTAGAGTGGGTGTCGTTCACGCATTATGTGTCCTAAATTTAGAGGGAAACATTCTGCCTGTTCATTAATAGTTAAAATAAAACTGATTTCTTTCCCCCCCGAAGGATTCGGTTATTCCATAAAATGCTTCCTGTATAATATTTTCCTAAGGGTCTTTATCTCTAACATGTAATAAACTTCTCTTCATCCTTCTCTAGCACCATTACAGCCACAAGCCCTTTGTTGTAAAAGTATACTAATGAATAGAAATGTTACAACAAGAACAGAAGTCTTGTGTTTTCCCTTCATCATGCATCATCCATTTTAATTAGACGGGAGGGTGGTGAGTACTGTGACAAGAGTCTGGAATTAAAATCATTAATTGATGTCAAGCTGACGAGAGACTGCTAACATGAATTTACTGACAGCAGGAAAGAAATTAACCTTATTACTTTATTTAGTACATTGGGACTATTTATTATATTTTCCTATGTAAGTTCAATGTGTTCTGTTAGTGATGAGAGAGAAAGACAAATAATTATTAAAACCTACATAAAGTTATATTGCCTCCTATCAATGACATTGGGATGAAAACCACGTCAATAATTTACAAAAAACAAACCCACCACATCCTTCTAATCAATGTAACTCATCAAAACTGTTGCAGCAATATTTTTGGTATTTTAAATGAGTGTAACAAGCTATGCTCTCTAGCCAAGTAGGATTGCAGAACTGATTTGATTTAAAACTGTGCCTTAGTTTCTTAATGTCAGTGTTGCAAAAAAATGAAACATATTTTTTGCAGCAATGACATTGATTGGAATAACTGTCTGGTTTGATCATCATTGGAAGGTCAGCCTAACAAAGATGAGTTTTAATGTTAAGCATCTTTATTCTTTAGATGAAAGAGTACAGCAGTGTCTTACAGAATGACAGCAGCATCCTACAGATAATTTGTGACCCAAAGGTCATAATAAAAGAATAGAGGGAAGGTCATCCTGTAGTAAAGGCCATCTGGAACTGTTAAAGTATCAGATGGAGTAGGGGGCTGAACAGCAGGACACTCTTGGTGTCTTTCCAGATTTCCCAGAGAGACCATAATATTTTTATTGGAAAACCCCAAACTTTTTTCCCCCTTAAGCAAAATATTTTCATCAACCAGTTTCATCTTACTTTAAGGAAAGAAGACAGCATACTGTGATAAGGAAAGGATTTTTTTTTCCTTATGTTGTCTAAGAGTTATCTGTGTTTTTGAAATAACTCAAAGGTTAAGCTTTACTTTTGCTGCTGCTGTATTTTGATGCCACTTAGCAGCTTTCAGGAAAACTGTTAAAACTGTTATCTCTAAAATCATTATTACTGCAAACATTCAGAATATAAGAAATTTTTAAAGTTTTTTGTTAAAACCTTCATCTTCTTCCCATCCCATAACAGATCCTCAGCAATCAGAAAATCAGAGCAATATGTTTCTCATTCTCACTTATTTTGTGATGGGTTCTACTTGTCTCAGTTTCATTGAGATTTGTAGAATTTTTTTGGTAGTGTTGTTTTACATAATGGATAAGGGTGCAGGATATGAAAAAAAAAATCAGCGGCAATAATTTTTGGAAGAGAACACAGGAGTGAAGCATGTGAATATTGAGCTTTGGAAAAACATTTTCAGGCCAGTTCCACTTCATAAAAATACTGACTTTGGGAGCTATGTAAATTGAAGCCTTTGTAGAATAATAGTCACTGGAGTAGTTTTTCAAACAAAGCAGCACATATTTTCTAGCTACATATTGTAATTACAGAGATTCTAAGACATCATGCTAAAAGTGTATTTTCTCTATTATTTTTCTATAGTGATTCAACACCTTTCACTGGGCAAGGTCTAGCCAAGTCCCTTGAAATATATTGAAAAAACATAATTTAGATGGTATTTATAATAATCTGTATTACAAATTAGTTTAAGGTGTCTTGTAGATCAAATAAATTCAGTGCTCTCTTAGACATATCAGTTCAAAGTAAGAGCACTAAAATGTTTCATTTTAGAATGCCAAGAACTTTAGGCTAAGGCAGCAGCATGTCCTCTGATGTCATATGAACTCTCCTTTTAGTGGCAGAGTTACTGTGGCAAAGACTTATTTGAGAATTAAAATAGCTCTAGTATAGTTACTAACTCACTGAACTTATTCTTGCTGAATTGAACAGAACTCAAAACTTACCAGGTATTCCACACTGCACTACAGGACTCTGACAGAAAAAAAAGGCACCAATCCTACTCCTTTTTCTAATTCTTAAATGTAGCAGCAAGTATGTGACTAGCCAGAAAAATGCCTAATGATATATGTGTAACAGGCACATCGATCCTCCCTCCACAGCACAGCTGCAACCTTTATTTTGTAACCAGTTACTAGAACAAACCTTTCACGAGTTAGGGGACACCTGGCTCTGTTTCTGGCCATGCTAGGGATTTGTGCTCTCAGTACTGTGACCCTGTAAGGTTTTAGAAGTGAATCCTCACGGGTGTCATAGGTGTGAATTTAAAGGTCCTGAGCTAAGATATTGACTTATAAGCTATATTCTGTATTTGTTTGGGTTGTTTTTGTGTTGGTTTTTTTCCTTCCTTTTCTTTCCTCTTCGGTGTATGAGATTCACATAATCCATGCTTTGTTGTGAGGTTTTTCATTGCTTTTTTTGTCCCTTCATGCTGTTTCATTTTCCAACTTACAAACTAGGCTATTTTATACGTAGTACTCTAGAAACACAGAATGATGCACCTGAAATAGAGCTAGCTTTTGTTTCTAGACTTCAGCTAGAGGAGCATGGCTGGTGGATAGGCTCAGCTCACCCAGCTGATAACAGTATCATAGCTCAACCTCCAGTTGGTGCCTGCAGTATCTGGGAATGACTGATTTGATTCATGGTATGATATACAGTACCATTTGAAATGTGGTATGCCTGTGTCATTTGTTTCTTGCACACATGGGAACAGCTGCTCCTTACACATCTAACTGCAGAATTCAGATGTTACCCACCAGTGCTGCTTCCTGAAATTGTTCTCCGGTTGGGGAAAAAAGATGCATGGGAAGAAATGGTCTGCATAGAGGAGGAGACCAGAGCTCTTAAAGCCAGGAGGGATGAAAGCAGGAGTTTGTGTTTCAACAATGTTATGTTTCAGCAATAGTTGAATATCATGGTCTCTTCCTTTCTACTTCTGTCCAGCAGAAGAGCTAAATAGAAGATTAGAGCTAAGATAATCTAATGATCAAGGACTTGTTGTCATAGGTGTAAATATCAGCCTTTCGGGCCAGTTTTGTTATGCAAAAGAAAAACTAATTTCCATTTTACTTTCAGACAGCAATGATGTTCTTTGATGTAATATGGTTCCCAGCAAGGTAACAGTCTCAGTTGCTCATTTGAGTGATCCTCCACTGCTGGGGTCACTGATCCTTGGATCAGGCATGAAAATAAGGACAGAAAATTTCAGTCAAGGTAGTGTTTGTTTTGGAGACAGGAGGACCTATGCTGCCTGTGTACCTGCAACATTCTCCTTTGGTTGAAACATATTCTTTTAAAAAAGCACAGCAGACAAACCTTCCACCCTAAAATGTGGCAGACTGTTAACTGCAAAGTAGGCTGAAACTCCATTAAAGTGTAAGAAAGATAATTTGCAAATTTTTAAACTCAAAAGTAAGCAAGGATTTTCACTTGTTTACTGCAACATCCAAGAAAGGGGATTTGAGATACTCTGCTGCGGGGACGTGTCTTCAGTTTGGAAAGACAAAGGATGAATCAGGAAGGTCAGGTGATAAGGAAGGATGGGGGTGAAATATATGAGAGATTCCACAAGGTTAGAGTAAATAATTTTAATGTCTCCTTTAGTTTCATCAATGTCATTTGATTTGAAATTGGTGTTTGCACTTCACCTGCTCATATGCATAATATTTACTTTCTCTCCTGCATTTTTTCATTTCTTTACGTCTTCATTTGTATTTTGCTGCCTTCTTTAATAGCCTTCTTTAATATAACTCCTTATAAAAATGAGCATAATGTTCTCTCCTTAATATATTAGGGCACTTAAAGTAATCACCTTATCACCTTTATCCTTCACCTTTTTTTCATTTTTAACTGCAGCCCTCCTGGGTTGTAGCTCATTAAACGTTTTTGAAATTCTCATGCATCTCTTCTGATTTGAGGAGGGGGGATCTTCAGAGAGACAGTAAGTACTATCACATATTCTAATTGGCAGATAGGCTGTGATTGTTGAAGGAGAAAGAAAATTAAGACTGTCTGATTATGTAGATACATTTCTTTAATTTAGAGATGATGGGCAGCCTTTTTAAATTAAAAAAATGTAGTCCTTGTTTTATTTCTCAGCTGTTGTAGAACCAATACATAGGAAATATATGTATGTAAAATTTTTGTGTAGGTCCAGAATTATAGATCTTTAAGAGAGACTATGTCACTTTTTCAAAGTAGGATCTATAGAGTAGGCCATTCCTGCAAGATGTGTTTCATCCTGGGTGGTGTTTTTTTTTGGGGGGGGGGGGGGTTGTTTTTTTTCCTGTGGGTTTTTTGTTTGTTTGTTTTCTTTGTGGTTCTTTTTTTTTTTTTTTTTTGGTTTTTTTTTTGTTTTTTTTTTTTTTTTTGGTTTTTTTTTTTTTTTTTGTGGGTTGTTGTGTTTTTTTTTTTTTTTTGGTTTTTTTTTGTTTTGTTTTGGTTTTTTGGGGTTGTTTTTAGTTTACAATAAACTCTACAGCTTCCTATGGCAGTCTTTTCCACTGCCCTTTGTTTATGAGGTTGCCCTGCTCACAGTATCTTAATTATTCTTGCTTCAGTTAAATACCTAACACATTCTTTTCCTGTGGTGTTTGCAGACTGCTGTTATGTCCCCACTCTGTCTTTTTTTTCCCAAACAGCTTGATGTTGCTGACTCATGTGTTACCCAGTAGAACTTTTATATCCATTCCTGAAAAAGCAACTCACAGTTTTTTTCTCTACTTTTAATTGATTGTTTAATTATTTGAACTATGTAAATTACCTTCTAGTTGCTGTTGTTTAAGTTAATTCTATTTTTGAAGTCTACTCCATATTTCAAAAACATTTGAAATGTTAATCCCTTCCTCCAAATTTCCTTCATTTGTGTTTTCTGCAGTTTCAATAGTGTCCTAATTAATAATGAAAACCTCTGATTTTTTAGAGTGATCCACAGAGAAAATATCTCAGTCTGTCTATTCTGGTGACTGTGAGTCTATTCTCTAAAATACTCTGTAGGAGCAGCCTTGTTCAGCCTATTGCATCCATCCCATAGCTGGTTTTCTTGCCCTGGGTCTGTTTCTGCTCTGTTCACAAGGCCATTTCCCATGTTTTAGAGGGGAATCTGACTGATTTAACCACATCTGTTCTTGATAATTCTATGGTGGCTACTGCTTGTCCCATTATCTCCTTTGTGCTTACCAGTAGTTTACTTAAGAAGGGATTGAAGTTAAACTCATGAGTCTTTAATTCTCCTCCTTGTCTGAGGTATGTCTGACTTTTCCTAGTTTTTTAGTATTTTGGCTCAACAAGTTCTCTGAGTTGCTTAAAAAGTCTGAGGCTGCCTCAGACAGTTGTGTGTGTCAGAGGAACTTCAACTACCTTAACCAGTTTCTAGATTCTTTTTTTGCTGGTATATTGAAGATATTTTTGTTATTGGTGGTAGTCAATTATGCTGGTCATCTGCTTGCAGTCAACCATTTCAGTGAAGACAGATGCAAAGGTAAAAACCATTAAGTCTTAGATCTCCTCAGCATCATCTGTCAATATCCTTCCCTCACTGCCACACAGGGGAGCAACCTTTTCTTTGCTCTTCCTTTTACTGCTAATGCAATTACGCAATGATTTATTGTCATCTTTAAAGCTCCCTGCTACTTCTATTTCACATTATGCCTTGCCTTTTCTGATTTTGTCCCTGTATTCTTGTGCAAACTGACCACATTTTGCATGTGTTTCCTCATGTGTCTAAGGTCAGAAGATGGTCATATTTCAGTCAACTGGCCACACACTTATATCTATAGCTGATAAGGCAGAACTGTTAATATTTTTCTTTTAATGACTTGAGAAAGGTGGGTCTCTAGCCCTTCAATTTAAAAATTATATTTACATAGCAGCGTTTTCTGACTTTTTTCAAAAATGTGGTTAAGTTTTGAATGAAATGGGGGGAAATGAGGAAGAGGAGGTGTCTTTCTTATTTACAAGCTGTGGCTGTTGGTGGCCAGGATTATCCATTGTGCACAGTGATCCTTCAGAATGATTTTCCAGGAAAGCAGATGGCTTTGCTGAGAGGTGGTTATAACTGTGATAACTGACTAGCTCTAATCATGGTAAGAAAAGCTAAGTGTCATATGCTGGTTCAGAGTGAAATCACAATAATGCCTATAATCAAGGTACCCTCATTAGAAGGGTAGTTGTCAGAAAAATTCTGCTTGGCTCCAGACAGAGGTCAAAGAAAAATACAGGAGAGGACAAACTCCCATATTGACTTGATTGCCAAAAATTAGAAAAAGGGCCATTAAAGCCCTGAAGGCAGTTAAGGAGGTTGGGGGAGGAACAGTGAGACCTGGTGTGCTGTGCCTGCAAGGTATTTTTCACTAGCAAAGAAGGAGGGGACAAATTTGACAAGATCTGGCTGCTGGCCAATGCACTTTCTGACCTCTTTATTAGAAACGATATCTGGCAAAAATTGGACTGAATGTGTTCATCCCGCTGGACTAACTTGAACAAGCTGACTGGCTTTATAAACGTGTTGTTGTTTTTCTCTGTTTCCAATCCATCATCCCAGCGCATGCCAGTCTGATGGTAGAAGAACTGAGAACTGGCAGCCGTGAATGGCTTGTCATTAAGCTTCTGTCCTTACACAATGCTGTTTCTATCTTTAATAAACATTGTCAGCCATCTCACATATGTGGAACTGCAAGCGTTCAATACTGATTTTGTAAATGAGTGAGTCTCGGTGGAAAAGATGAGGGTGTGGATTATCACTTGGGCAATAGCTGCATCCTGGCAGCAGCAGGAGGATTAATTGAATTGACCAAGCAATTGCACACCAGAAACAGCAGCCAACTTTTTTTCTGCTCTTAGGGGAGGGCATTGCTGCCATTGCAATGGCAAATGTAATGTATTAGCCATGAATATCCTTCCCAGGCTGTGTTCATCAATTAAGATAAGTAGTTATATTTTTGCAAGGACCTAAATCACTAATGTGAAAAGATCCAAACAAAGGAGATTGAAAGTCCCAGGGATTTGGGATATATTTATATTTTACTCCTAACTTTGGATGAAATTAATGTTGACTTCTTTTAACAGCTTTGCTTATTCACTTTTACCAACAACAGCTCATCCATCTCCACAGATTTGACTTTTCTGTTGCTGAAGAAAGTTAATTTTTAGTTCAGAGAACTGCTGTAAACATTTATCTCAGGGTGGAATTGAATCCCAAATTAATATGATTACTTGGTTGATACATATGAGTTACATGGCTAAATGCCCTTTATGGTCAAGGAAGGACTACTCAACACAGTTGGTAGAGCCTGGAGAAAGGTTTGGCTTCACCTTAAAATGTCCATGTTACAGATGTTCAACTGAAGTGCGTGCTGGACCATGCAGCAGCTGCCTGATATGACAGAATCTTGACCAGCTCTCCTGGGAGTTCAAAACGTACCTTGACACATAAATATAGATGCCTAAAATGCCTTCATTCAGCCTTCATCTGAAAGCTGAATATCACTCACAGTTTTTAAGAAGGGAACGAGGTAGCTGCTGTTTGCTGAGGACAGCCATGCAAAAACTTTTGCCTTTTTTTTGTGACCACCATTTCATGTGCATAGGAATTGCTGTACAATGGGTATGTCTATCATTACTGGATTAGCTTGCAATGAAAAACTCTTCTAACAATTATAGGAAGTTCTGCAGCTAACAATATTGTCATTTGAAGCAGTTATCATTAGCTTTTGAATTGAATGGCACACAAATGCGTGAGGATAGTTTATACTGAACATTATAATTTGAGTCTCAAAAGTATGACAGTGCATTGTTGACATTTTCAGTATTAACACTTCAGCAGGAAAGGTTTAGAAACTTCTTAGGATAGCTTTTGTATTTTTAAAAGTTCAGTTTAAACACTGAAAAATTGATTAGCAGTTTTTGCAAATATTCTTTGACAATGAAAAGAGTTACGTGAATGTTAAGCATTAACATTATTATTATTATCAAACCCCCACAAAATCCTTAGAAAGGCCATAAATCCTCAAAATTAGCTGCTCTGAAATCTCAGACATATGCATTTTTATTGTGCCATGCCATGAAGGAATACAATTCAGTGAAGACAGCTTAATAGACTTATCCACACTATGAAACCAAAGCACTGTGGTCAAACACTTCTCCAGATACTGGATTTCATTAGTAGAGGTGTTGCTGATTAAGGCTGAAGCACAGAGTAAGTTCTAGGTTCTCATCTGTGCTGCACAGTGTGTTTACATAACCATTTTAATCTTCCCCACAACAGTCTGCACTGGCATTTCCTGTATAGATACTTGATGTGGTATGTGCTAGCAAGTGATTTAGGACTTACCAGGCATACACACACACAAACACACAGAGGGGCCAGTATAAAATATAGCATCACATTAAGTTCGGGTCCTTATATAAAAATATATTCCGAGTTAAAAGCTATTAAAATTCAAAAGGGATAGTGCAGTATTCAGCTGAGAGCTCTTATTCTTTTCAAGAATATTCCTACATATTTTTCCCTAGTTGTTTGGTTCCTTCAAGTTGAAAGACATAATGATTAAATGTGGTATGTCCTTGAAAAGGGAAACCCAAATATATTTTAAACAATATTCAAAAATATGTTAAGCAATCAAAATACCTATACTTTTGTCATGTGAAAGTGGTAGTATTTTCACAGTGAGTTAAATGTAAAGCACAAAAAAATAATTGAGAGAAAAAAATCTGAACATTTTGGGTTTCAGTATAGTTGGACATCTTACACCTTTAATTTTAGTGTTACCCCTTGTTAGATATTATTGCAAAGAGTTATTGGGTACTTTGTTTATAATTAACAGGAAAATTAATGTGTTTAGACTCTGATTTTTAATACTATGTATGTATATTAACACATTGTATTAGCAATTAGAAAATTTTAGAAAATACTCTAAAAATTTTCCTGGTGGATGTGAACATAATTACTTGCATAACACTGCAACAAGCAGTTCTTTCCCACTTGAATGAAATAAGTATCCCTCATGGAGCCATGTGTGGGAAAACGTGAATGTTCTGGCTGCAAATGGCTCAGCATCCAAACTATTGAAGAGCCAACAGCAGATGCAGGATGAAAGGTGGTTCACATGAAACAGGGAACACTCATGTCTGCACCTGTGGGGAGTGATGTGATCTTCATGGTCAAAAGTCACAGAAGTTCACTGCCCTCTCCCATAGCAGTTTGTGTAACAAAGGCAAATATCCTCTTTAACCACCAGGCAATTCTGTTTTATAAGCACTTCAGGTAACAATGGTTTCCTCTGACTGAATTACTCTATGCCACATTATTGTTATACTGTCTGATTTCATGCACTGAAATTTTGGTTACCTAAAATACATGGATTTTGTTCTTTCAAATTGGTGTCAGACAGTGTTCCTGTATGTGATGATAAATTGTCCATTTGAAGGAGAATTAAAGCTACCAATGTCTAAGAAATTTCTGATTTCCTTTCCTTCTCCCATTCAAAGGACAAATACCATTAGATAAATACATTTCTTCACAGAATATTTGATACTGGACTACAAATTGGGAGGTAAACTACAGTGAGAGGAATCAACATGCACAGGTGATTCTCAGACCTGTTTTTCCTCCTACATAGATACCTTCCAAGTGATTAAGGGGCTGTAACACTTCTGAATAATGGCTTTGGGGTATAGGAGAATGTAAAACATATATTTTTATTTTAAAATAGACCTACAGAAACCCTTTTTATGTTTGAAATGAGTTTTGGATTTAAATTTGAGTCCCTCTCCACTGTAAATTAAACAAAAACCAATTCCAGTCTGATGTTGCTGAAATTGTAGAGGAAGATTCTTTCAGCTGACTAGTGTTATAGTTTTTACTTCCATTTTTCCCTATTAAAATAAAAAGCAACCAGTAAAGAAAATAATTTTGTATTAGCAAAATTAAAAAGTTAATGTTAGTTTAAATTGAACTTTTAAATGTTTTTTTTTCTTTTCACTGTGACTGAACATGAGGCATGTAAATGGATCATTGAGCCATCAATGTAGATGGCTCTGTCTGCTGAAGGTAATTCAGTCAATCAGTTGTATCCCAAATCACTATCTATGGTCAATACTTTCAGGATTTGTGGGGGAAAGCATGTCTGTGTATCCATACCATCCCTGTATTCCCTTGTTTTTTATGGTGATCTTTGTGAGTGTAAAGGAACAGTTTGCTTGGGACTCAGTCTGAGGAAGAGACATTTCTGATATTCATATACCGGCTCAGGGCTGGATTCACATGCTTGAACACTGATGACTTGTGTCATTTGAGCTGTCACAGTCTCTGAGACTTCAGCATGACCTGGGGCTGCAAGTCCATCAGGATTACCTGGGGATATCAGGTGGCCAAAGCTGCTTATGTTTGAGCAGCTCACTCAAGGCTGGATATCCAAGCTCCCAAGGAAGACCCAAGCAACAGCATCGAAAGTGTCTCTAGAGTGACTCCTTTCATTCTCTGGCACGTGGATAGTTCCTAGCTCTGGAGTCTGCTGCCAGCAGCTCCTGGCCACCATAAGGGGAGCCTGCACACGTGGCTGCTCTGAGCTCACCTGCTGCTGGCACTCATGTCTTTATCTGCAGTCTGAATCCCACCCTTTGTGTATCCCCTTTTGTTTTTGTAAATCCAATCTTGAAGGGGCCATTTTAAAATTTCCAAGAATGTCAAAGTTATCTAACTTCAAGGCTTTTGTATTTTCAGCAGAGTTGAGGCTTGCTTTCAAAAGAGGCGGAGGCTTTGAATAGGCTGCTCTTGTTAAAAGTTGGCGAACAAGATGTCTTTGGAAATGGCACACAGCAGAGATGCACAGAGCTGTAGTCTGCATGGATGGATGCTGTCACGCTGTAGCCATGGCTGTATTAGATGAAAAAGGAGCACATTTTACTAATGGAAGGGAGGAGACAGCTTCATTTTGCGATGATGACAGAGCATTAAATTGGTCTGGGGCGACAGTGTAAAGGGGGGTGTGGTCAGTTCACTGCTCATGTGTGTGTGCAATACATCAATTTCTATAAAATACCAAAGACTTTGAAGCCCAGATCAAATTTTTGTAATAGCTTTATGTGCTTTTGAAAATATGACCTGTGCTCGATTTGTGCTTGTCAGATTCCTAAATGTCATCTGTTTCTATCTGTCACTTTTTATCATACAGCTAAATTAGTGCACATAGATATAAACCCTGTCCAGCATCACCTTTCATTTGTAACTTTAACACAAAGCACATGTTTTTATTTTCTGAGATGCAGCCTGCTTTGAGAGATGCCAGATTCAGTTGTTTATATTTTTTATAAAGCATGCACATCTCAAAGGAATCATACAAGAATCTGTTTCTGCTGTTTACTGCATGCATGCCAACATAAATATATCCATGTATCTTATCCCTACACAGTTTTTAAATTCTGAAAAAATGATTTTTGTAGTATTAAGCTAAGAAAGTACATTAAAATTCCTCTCTAAATACTTGCATTAGAAACATTAAATCTGGTAAGTTTTGATGGAGTACAATACGATATGAATAGTGTCAGGCCAGGTAATAGCACAGGCATCCTAAGAAGCATGAAACGATAGATTAACTCTTTACCAGCAGCTATGGCTAGTCATTATTTAGCTAATAATGAAACAAAAGACAGTGGATAATCAGACATACTCCTTAAAGACCAATGTTAATTGTAGCGTTGTTTCAATCTAGGCTTCAATGTCCAAGGTAAACTTGAGACTTCATGGCAAACTGAAACTAGAAGCCTTCACTGGTTTCCATTAAGATAGGCTGCCTGAAGTGTCTGCTAACTGCTGCTTTCAAATGCCTCAGGAGGGACCTCCATCGGTTTCAGCCATCTTTTAATTTTTCAGAATCCAAGCGAAAACTCGAGAATTTCGAGAGAGACAAGCTCGGGAACGTGACTATGCCGAGATCCAGGAGTTTAACCGGACGTTTGGCTGTGATGCGGATCCAATGTACGCTGGGATCGCTGCCTACGACTCTCCAAACAGTGGCACAACCCCGCTGAGCGCCCGGCCACAGAGCCCCAGGGAAGGGCAGACAGTGGAGGCCTTGTACGCCCAAGTGAAGAAACCACGGAATTCAAAGTCTTCACCTGTAGACAGGTAGGCACCATGCATCAATCAATACACCCTCTCAAAATCTGCCCTTGTATTGCTTTTGCCATGGGAGATGGTTGTCCACATCAATTGGAAAGGCAGAGCTGCATTTTTATTAATGGCTTTTTAAAGCCTTTATGTAGAACAGTATTGAACTCGCTGAAATAAACCTTTATGTTACAGAATGGGATAGGAAAGCTGTTTTCTGCAGAGCAACTGCATTACCTCTCTTTCTTCAGATGGTTTGGAATTTTGGAATCAATGTTGGAAATCATTGGAATGAAATTCAAATTTTTAACATAATCAGGTTTATTTGTCAAAGCTCTAGCGGATATGTTTGTGGAATACAACATTTCCAATCTATTTACAGCCGTTACAAAATCATTTCACTCATGAGTTACTTCTTGGGTTGTAGCTTATGATTTGTACTCTTCCTGCAGTTACATTATCTGAACTGTGTCTTGCTTGTTTTTGTGCTGAAACTGGCAAAATTCTGGTTTCTGTTGATGGAGTTCTGAGTTCATTTGAGAACCTGAAGCTAAAACAGGCATGTAAACTAACATATAGTAAATATAGTGAAAGGCAAAATTCACAGGGATTTTTTGTGCTTTAACAGTGGAAATACACCTGTTTTCTTGGCTTACTATCATAAACTTGTAGTTCTGCATTTTTGTAGCTTTTCAAAAATTAAACTAAAATCCTAGTGCAAGAGATATTGTTCACTCATTTGGAAATTATTTATTTAGTTCATAGTAAAGCCATTAATTTTGTTTTCTACCTCACTTTTTCCAGCAGGAAAATAATTGAATTTTCAGTTAAATCAGCAAAGCAGTGTCTTTGTGTGCAGTGTTTGAGATCTGTATAGCTTCTACATGAGCATATTTAAATATTCTGTTCTAGGTGGTAATGGAGTCATTTATATTTCAGCTAAATGTCTAAAACTCTTTGAGGGCTGAGAGTATTCTATTTGACCCTCCACTTGATCTATTTTGCAAATGTTCTTTACATGATATTGATAAATCTACGTCCTCTAATATGACAAATAAGAAAATCTCAGATACATTATGGAATGTGTACATTTTTACTAAAAATCAGCTGCACAGCTGCCTTTTTATTTTCTCAATCACACTGTTCTCCTGCATTGTGTAAAAGGTCTACTTTTCATAGTACATGAACGTAATTTATATATTGTGGATGTATGTACGTTATTTCAGTGAAGGAAGCAAAATAATGTTAAAAAATGACAGCTTTATCTGTGTCCTTGAAATTTTGTATTCCTTAGCCTTATATTGGCTGGCACTGGTATACCCAGGTGCCTGACATTTCAGCACTTTTGTGCCTTTGGAAATCAAGATAGCTTGGTTGGATCTGCCTGTCACGTGGTGACTCTCATGGCTGTTTTTGTTAGACCAAAGGCAGTGTTTCATGCTGGAGTTGAATGGCATCAATGTCACATCAACAAAAAAAAAGTTCTTTGATACAAACCTGGCACGGCAAAATAGGAGACCTGTGTGACCCAGCTAACTCTGTGTGGTGGCTGATAAAAGAGCCAGGAGAGAGTGAGTAAAGTGGAAGATAATGGAGTACCAGGGGAATCTGATGTTAATCAGGTGGGTAGGACTGAAGAGCAGTGGAGTAGTTTTGTACATTCAGGCTGCTCCTGGAGCATGGAGGGTCCTGTCTCTCACGGCTGGATCATGTTGTGACAAAAGGAAAGACCCAGCACACACAATGGGTCTGAGCAAAGGGATAAAATGCAAGTAGGGTACTAGAAATGGGGCATGAAAAACCAACCCTAGTCCCGTGATAAAGGGGGACACATTTGACAAGAAACACCCTGAAAGAAATATTTAATTCAGATGTAAAAATATTATTATTTGCTATAAGTGTACTCTGAAATACCTGTTCATGGGTCTGAGGCATGAAGGTCTGGTGTATAGGGTTTTCTTTCTGCTCTCTCCTCACATCTTTATCAACAGCCAAGCTGTGGAGATGGTGAATCCCACCTGGTTCCAGGAGACCTTCTGGGGAATGTTGAAGTGATGTTCCCAATCTCAGGCTCAAAAGTTACCTCTCCCAGAAGCTGGGTCTGTACTTTGGGCCTAGTGCTGAGAGAGTATGTCACAGAATCATACAAAAAATAGTTTGGATTGGAAGGGATCTTAAAAATCACCTGGTTGGTCATGGAGGAGATGTAACAGCTGTGAGGGAGCAGCTTTCAGCTGTCCTTGAGGTGCGTGAAGAATGTCTGGGTGCTTGACCTTTGTTATGTTCAGCATGAGAGCCTGAATTGTGGCTGAGGTAACCTCAACCTTCCCAAAAGGCTGCTCTCTCTTTTACAGGCTTTGTCTTAGATATACTAGGAAAGCATCATATGAGCATTGTTCTAAGAAACAATTGTGACCATGTGGACCTGAGGTGCTTGTTAACCGTTTTGTCTCCTTGTCTGTAGAATACCCGTCTCCTCCACCCATGTGCATTGCAACCTCTTTCTTGCTATCCCTTTCCAGCAGTTAGACCTTCCTCTTTCACTTGGCTTCTCCTATGATGCCCCTTTTGACAACAAGCATTCAGGTGCTTCTGCTCAAGGCTCTTCTCTGTGGAGCTCTCTCCTCTGCAGTCTGATTTATTCTGATAATGCTACAAGAAATTTGATGAGAATTTAATAGTAGAATAGAATTTAATAGTTGATTGCAGATCTGCATCCTTAAAATATTGTGTACATGAGTGTTCACCTGTAGTGAGTGTTACTTTCAGTGTGTTTTACTTCGCTGTCCCATCCTTTCCTTTCTTCTGGATGTTTCAGAGGTTACCCAAGTAGAAGCAGTTGCATACAGGAAAGGGAAATCACTCAGAGTGTGTTACCCTTGTGCTGAACTGCCAGGAGCTGGTAATGGCCAGGCTGTCTCAAATCTTTAGCACATTCACATTAAAAGCAGCATTGTTTATATGGAAAATGTTATTTCTATTGAAGTTTGCTGCTTAGTGCCAAACAAAATTTGACATTTAAAAATGTCCAAAAGGTTACTTAAAAGTCTGTTGTAAAGGAGCATATAACAAAATGTCCTATAATAGTTTGCATTCCATTGCTGAATACTTATGACAAATTTTTTTTTAACTTGCAAGAGAATTACTGTGCTTGTGTGTGAGGCCTTGTCAGGGTTTGTTTTCCTTTAATATTCCCTCAGCTTCTCTATTCCTTTCATCAACACATGCCACCAACTGTTGTAAGTTTAACTGTATCATGGCAAATAGTGAATAGCAAAGTGGAGGGACAAGTATGTAAACTGCTCATCAGTGTAGACAGTACAAAAGGGTAGGAAGCACATGGTTATTCCTTAAACTTTGTCTGTCCATTTCTCTAAATAGAAAGTAGATCACATAATGTCAAAATACATCAAAGGAGAAAAAAGATGTTAACTCACTCATTGGAAATATGCACAGCTAGATGTAAGTGACGATGTTTTACCCAATGTTACTGACAATGGCTATTAAAAAAACCTAGCCTGTAAATAGTAAATGCTACTCAAATGTATCCTTATGGGATTTGAAACCAGTTTAGAATTACTTTAATGCAGATTTGTATTGCATCAGAGTTCAATCATTAATGGGTATTGGTGGGGTTTAGAGGGAAAAATGTTTGTTGGTTTGGTTTTTCAATGATTGTATCAATTACAGATGTAGTACTAAAAAAAGTTGTTTTCTATTCTCTATCCTAGAGAATCAAAGCAGATTGTTTTTCTTAACAGAGGAGTTTATTGCTTAGAAGAAAGGAAGCTTTAGCAATAATTAAATAAACAAATAAATATGTTGGAAGAGATTGAGGATTGGCCCAGCTCCAATATACATGAGCTGCCCTTGTGACATCAGCTCCATCCAATATGCTGATAGCAAATAGAGACAGGCTGCTAAGATGTTTTTCACTTCTGTGTTAGGCATTGATGGAGTGAAGCAGAGGTGGAATGTATAATCCATGTTTATTTTACCATTCTTAAAAGAGGGGTCTCAGGAAAATAGTTCTTGAGAATAAGGACTTCAGCTTAGCTGAAAAATGTCTCTAGTATGTTTTGCATCACAGAGAAGAGAAGCTGAATGACTGATCAATACTGCTTTTCATGTAGATGACAAGGATGCCATACAGTGGGGCTTTATGGCAATCACCTGACATCCATAGCTGAGCACGATGTAGAAAGACAACTCCTAATGGCTGTCACTCTGTAATCATTTCCCACCAAGAGTGCATTGTCCTGAAATAAAATTGAAATAAAATTGAAATAAAATAGGCACTGTGCTGCTGTAAATCTAAATAGCTTGAAAATAGTAGGTTAGACTCCTCCAGCTTGCTGAGGACATTTTAATGGAAACAGAAATACCATAATCATATGCTTTTTGCATGCATTTTGCCATTAAAAGAAAAAAAAGTCTTCATTTTAGAAGGGAGACCTTTATGAACTGTTTTATTTTCCATCAAGAGTGGAATCAAGTTATGTCAAAGGAATATCTGGGAACTGAAAATAACCCCACTTCCTTTAACTGTCATCTGCGCAGTGCAAAGAGGCAAGATTGTTTTTTTTCAGGTCAGGTCACATACTTTGCTTGCTGCTTTTCCAAAAAGAAAGGGAGAACATTTTATTAAGTTGTTAACTTCGATTCTCTCAGTAATATCTTTGTGCTTAAATTGGCATGAGAGTAATGAAACCTGGAAACTGCATAGAAACACTCCAATATAATAAAAGAATATGTAAAAAGTGAAAGAAGCAGACCCTGTCTTTCTAGTGTGTATAAAATAACTCTTAGCAATAGCAGAATGGGTCATGAAAGCTATGAAATACTATATTGCTGTGCTTGGATAAATATTTGTTAAAAAAGCAGGCTCTTGTGCAGCTATATTAAACTGCTTTATTAGTAGTGTCAGTCACAGGAGTGTTCTTAAGTCTGTGGGATCATTTATGCATAGGAATCTGAGCTTACTGCCAGGCCCACCAGAGATAGAGATAGGAGTTATTACTCAGGGTGATGCATCCTGTAAATGCTAGGATGTTTCTTAGATGAAGAGATTTTTTGATGGTTCTGGAAGTTGACTTGAAGAGCACTTTCATGAAGGAAAAGGCCACAGCACTGCAAACCATCTATCCAGTGACATTTAAAACCTGCAGAGCTGTGCAGAAGGCTAACAACCTGTATTGAACAAGATTGTGAGTAAGCTCTTCCCTCCTACCTCTATTTACTTCTCTTTGCTGATCTGGAAATGTTTTCCTATCTCCTGTATCCCTTGTTCCTCCCTGTTTATCACCCGCTGCCATCAGAGCCCTGCAGATACCGTGCTACAGGGGAAGGTACCACTCATGCAAGTAAATATGTTGAGAGTACTCAGGTTGCAAGCATTTCAGAGCAGGGACCTTCTTGTTTTGCTTACTCCATAAGTTATAGGTAATGTTTTAGAAATTAACAGTCACAGGTTTTAAAGCTTTACCTTCCAGTCAGTGTCACTCTTTCGTGGCATTATGAAGCTTCATTCCTGTGACAAACTGACTTCTGGAAAGACTTTCCTGGCCTAGGAAATGGCACATATGCCATTTTGGAATAATCAGACTCTCCAAGGCAGCCTGCCTGGAGAGGAATGGGTTAATGAACTACTTGCAGATCTCTAATGTGTAAAACTGAAAATAATACTTGGAAGTCATTGTGGTATTTTTCCTCCTCTGTCTGTTATAACCCAGAAAAGGATTAGTTAGAGCCTCTGTGAGACTCTTCATGGGGTTTAATTTCACTTTAGCGCTAACACATTGGGGTTTTTTGTTTCTCTACCCTTCATCCTATAAGCCAGTAATCCTTGCCCCCAGGACTGCCTAAAAATTAGCTTGGTCTCTCACAGACCCGTATATTTAGAACCCAATAGACACTATTAGCATTGGCATTTTATTATCTTAGGTTGGTTGTTTTCTTTTGTTCTTCCATCTTGATAGAATATAAAACAAGTTTTAATATAAATTCATGAGGATTTATGTAGGCTCCCTATTGTGAAAGTATGCAATTGCACTCCCCTGTTTGGGTTACCACTTTGGTGGAATAAATGGCAGACTTACAGCGAACTCTATTCAGGTCTCCCATTTTAATTACTTGAAAGTCCTGGTCTCTCTCTGAATAGATACCAAGCACTGATACTGTTGTGAGAACCACATCTTTCTCCATTTACCACAGCCACAGCCTCACTGAAACCCCGGTGCTTTCTCTTCCCCTCTCCCCTGGTCGGCTTGCCGTGCAGTCTGAACTGTGACAGCTATTTGTTTGCTTTCACAAAAGCAGCTGGAGTTAGTAGCTCTGCTACAAATGGTTGCAGTGGGCAAATGCACAGAGAGATAAGAGAGGTGAACTTCCCGCTCTGGGTTACAGGAGCAGGAGGGGAAGAGGGGCCCGCCCAAACGTGCCCTTGGTGCCCCTGTTCTGGGAGACTGCGGATGGGCCCCCGGTGCTGGGAGTTGGGAGTATCTGCATAGCTGGGTGATTTTCAATTCCTTTAAGTGCAGATGAGAGACTGTTTATAAAAGGGGGGTCAAAACCTGTCACTTCAATACAATATATTAGTAATTTAAATACATTGTAACTGAATTATGAGTAGTATTTTTTGATGGTATATTAGTACAATTCGCACACAGATCAGTTGAGTGTTTTGTTGGTTGGATTAAAAAAGGGAAAGACCTTTACTTTTTTTTCAGATGGTAGAAGTTGACATTTAATTATTAAAAAAGAAAAGAAGGAAAAAGAAAACTGTAATTATATATCCTAGTATAAAAAAACATGATGCAAATGCTAGAAAAGACCATGTCTGGGGCATCAAATGGTTGTTGTACGGCTTGAGATTGCAGTCCAAAAACCCAGCTGTGTGTGTAATGTGCACATCTTTTTTTCCCACTAATGCCATCAATGCAACTTGAAGTTCTTCATCCTGAGAAAATCATGGGGACTATTTGACTACACAAAGCTGAAAAAGCAAAGGCTTTCCCATTCATTAAATCAAGTGCTTTGATCCTACCGGTGCAAACTGCTAAAATCTGTTCTTTGCAAGTCCTACTAACCAAAATTTGGATTGCAGACTGATGTCGTGCCTAACTTGAACACCATAATTTAATCAGCTTAATTTGTTGTTGCTGTTGAATGTGGCCCTTTCTAAATAGAACACAAATTTATGATCTTTTTGTCTTTTATGTCCCTCCAGTCAACCCATCTGTTCCTCTTTGGTGAAGGATTCAGGCTTCTCATTTCCAAGCATTTGAAGAACTAGGGGTTTTTCATTTTAGATTTGTCTGGTTATGGGAGAGGGGTGGACAGGAAGAGCTTGGAGAGAGTCCTGTGTTTTCATGAAATCTTGGCTTTTTACTTTCTAAAATTAAATACACAATATAAAGTTAGATCTTTAATGTAATAGATTAATTTAATAGATGAACAGTAAAATGTTCTTCTAATATTGGAGGGTTTGAAGGGGTTTTCCTTCTTTTCTATTTTTATGAATGATATCTCCTACACAGATGAGACAAACTATATTTAACTACACTGTTTATCCTTATGGCCAGTCTTGTTTATGTGACTTACAAATCATCCTGCTTATGGTCAAAGTACTTTGTCACTAGAGGAAATGGTGGAGTCTAATTGTGGGGAGGAATCCTCTGCAGTGAACTTCAGGAAGGAAAATAGCATCACTTCATATAGGTTGCAGGGGGAAGTGGTTAATTCCTTTTAACATATTGTAAACTCATTGAATGAATGCGCATGAAACATTCATTTCAACAACACTGGCAGCCCTGGAAACTGAGAAATTGCTGAAAGATCTCTTTTCAGTTTGTTCTTGGTTGGAAAGCTGAAAAACAGTGCTTTTCCACTCATCACTCAGAAAGCACTGTATATTCCCGCAGCCTTGTACTTCATGATGTATTGTTAAAGAAGTGGTTTATAAGGTGTTTGAAATCTTGTTGCTTAAGGCTCAAACACTGTGATGTGAAACATTGAAAGGTTTCTTGCATGACCTATTTTATATGATTAGGTATTTCTGAAGAACATCAGCCTTGCTTCTAAAATCAGACTTACTTGCCATGAATTTTTTTTTCATTCTTCAAAATACTAGTGGCATTTAAATAGTTTTTCAATTTGATGTGTTCATAGCATTCTTTCTTACATGATGGATATATCAAATGTTATTATGGTAAATAGATGACATATTTGTAATGGATAGGTAATTTCATCTACCCAGAGTTTAGACAGTGATATAACATATAAGACTTAGTTTATGAAAGAAAAAGCAGAAGAGGAGATTTTGCTTCATTTTAATTTGTGTGAATAGTTTTATAACAATAATGCATGGCATGCCTGAGCTGCATTGCTTTCTGTAATGAAATGTCTTCTGTGTGCAGCAATTCATTGTTGATTACAGCCTTCCCTCATTCCTAGGTTTCCATTTAAAAGGAAACACAGTACAAACTGGGATGAAAAGAGAACACATAATTTCCACTCCCAACATTTAAAAAAACCAGTTAGGATTAGACTTCAAGGGATGTAGGAACTGATGTCCCTCAGACTTTTATTTCCACTTTTCTTTGGGATGGGAAGAGCTCTGATCTGGCAAACGAAGAAGACAGAAAATAATAGTACCAGTCTTTATTTCCCAAGACATAGTTCATGGCTCATTAACAGTGGTAGTATAAGTTACTATGATGCAGAGAAAACAAGCAGAATTTGCCTGTCGTTACTTTGTAATTGTGCTAATAGATATAGTGTGAAAAAAAAAAGAAAAAAGGAGAAAAAGAAGGTTTAGCTGTGTATTACTTTCTACATCATCTTAAACTGTGCTGTGTCTGCCAGCTTAAGACAAACTCTATGCATATTGGCTAAAATGTCAAATTAACTCACCCATTTTTAGGATTGCTAAATGCCCATCAAGGAATGGAGGGTTGTGCTGAAGCTATTTTAATTAGTGAAGTATGATTTAAAGGTTGCTAAAATCAAAAAGAGCTTATTCATTTTTCATCAATAATAATTTTTCTTAATATTTCATCAAAACCTGCTGATTTGGAGACCACCTTCTGGGCTTTGATTCATTAGGACTGCACACATAATTTAATTTTTTCCCCTTTCCTCATTCTGTGATATGCTCTTTCATCTTTGAGACATTGTTAAGATGTTTCTAACATTCACAGATTGCTAATTGATCCAACTTTTTAAAAAACTGTACTTAAGACAGTCTTCTTTTCTGTGGAAAATTTTTCCATGCATTTTCTCTTTTTCATGTTTTTTTCAATGTACTAGATAAAGTATAAATTCTCAAACAGACATTGAAAATGGAGGATATATATGGTTTTATATATGGCAAATGAGGCAAAAATATTAGAGACATCATAGAGGGAATTTTAAAGAGTTGGCAGAGTTATTAAGATTGTGCAGTTACTACATTAGGCCTTTATAGTTCATCTAGAACTAACCTGGTATTCAAACAGTGATGTAGGTAATGTTTTTTTTGTCTAAATCTTTA
Source organism: Acrocephalus scirpaceus scirpaceus (assembly GCA_910950805.1). Lineage (NCBI taxonomy): Eukaryota > Metazoa > Chordata > Aves > Passeriformes > Sylviidae > Acrocephalus > Acrocephalus scirpaceus. The sequence continues at coordinate 139,942,357 of OU383773.1, read as the reverse complement.
GGAGATCATGGAGAAGAGCAATTATGGGAATTTATGCAAACGCATTTTGTGAAAGGATGTACAATTAAAAGAAATTGCTCCTTTCACTTTAGTAGGGCTGTTCATCTAAGTTTTGTCTACATTATCATACTCTGGTAATTTCTAGTCCCCAAATGCATTTCTGTTACTATTTTAAGTTGAGCTTCATAACCTGTTTCTTCTTGAAAGATTTCCCTGTAGAGCAGTATCTGGAAAACTTTCCATTTGGGTACATTTTAAAACAACAAGTGGCTGGTTACTCAGCACAGTGGGTTGGAGCAATCTAAGTGCCATGAGCTGTACCCTGATCCTTTTCTGTGAGTGGCTGGAAAACTGTCACAATCTTCATTTTCCTTTGCTCATCTCAGTTGTGAAATGTGTCATACTGGGTGGGTGCACCTGATGTCCATTCTGTGAATGCACAGTGATTTAGAAAAGGGCCATCTTTTTCTTTTCTTTCATGAGGCCTTTTTCCTCAATTCAGTCTAATTAAAATTTCAGAAACATCTTCTATGTCTTGCTTAGATGGCCAGAGCTAAGTTGTTTGTCCTGTGAAGCCACACTGAACAGTTCATGCAGACTGAATTTCATTAGCTTTCATTAGTTGTGCTGTTCTGCTGTAGTTAAAACTGCTGCAGCTCAAGATGTCAGAATTTACCAGGAAAATAGGTAAAGCCAGCATACCATTCAGTGTCAGAAATAATCCTACTTTATTGGAGTTCACACTTATGTTTTTTATTATTCCTTCTTATGACTCAGATCTTTTCTGTAGCATGTCATATTTGTGTGTCCACATTCAGTAGAGCACATGCACATGTGCAGAATAAAATGCAGATAGAAGGATATGTTTGGCTGTAACAGAATTTTTATATGCATGTGTTTATGTCTATATGTTCTTGTATTTAGAAAATCTCTAAAAATTCCTCTGCTCCAGAGGAAGTGACCTCCAGAAGTCATCTAGTCCAACCCCCTGCTCAGAGTGTGCTTGGTCAGGTCAGGTTGCTCAGGGCTGCAGTTGTGTCCTGAATATCTCTGCGGATGGAGATTTCATTCAGCTCCCTGGGTGCCTGTTCCAGTATTTGATCAGCTTCATGCTAGCTAGAAAAACAAAGCAAAAAGAAAAAGCTTTTTATATCAGAATTTCCTGTGCTCCTGTTTGTGTCCATTTTCTCTCATTCTAATGCTGTGCAACTCAGAGAGGGGTCTGGTGTGTGTGTAAAAAATAAACTAAAAATACCTAACCAAAATTAATGAATTACTTCATGTAATATTTGGAGTATGAAACAAGAGATTCAGAATTTTCAGGCATCAAAAGAAATTTTAAAATAATAAGGATTACCTTACAAGATAATTGTTATCATTGAACTTCTCCCTGAATGATTGCCAGTGTTGGCTTTTTTACCTATTGTATTTTCATATTTCAGAATACACTTAACTACATGTCTTGTTTCTCCCGAATTATTTTGAAAACATGTATTGTCTTTTTCTCTACTACACTCTCAAAATTTGAACAATAAGTTTGAGGAGAAAGTATAACTCCTGAGTCTTCTTTAAATAAAGAAGCCTTTTCTCCTTTAACTCACAGGTTTTGTATTATGCTTACAGCATTCAGCTCCACCAAAAATGATGCATCTTAAAGTACCCTTAAAATGACTCAGAGCTGTGTGTGTTGTTGGATTGTTCCTTACACATACTTAGTTCTGCTGGGGCAGGATTTCTGTTATGTGGGACGTGTGGCTCTGGCAGCCTTTCTTTTGCTAAAGGATTTTCTGTGTTTCTCTTTTAAACACTGAGGTTCTGCAGCTCATCTGCACAATTTCCTGGACAAAAAGAGATAATAACTCCCAGAGAAATGATACTGTGTTGCCAGTGATTCTGAAACAAAGGCTTCCCAGCATTTCTCAAAGTCCTGCTAGCTGTGTTCATTCTGGGCTGGAATTTGCAGATGGTGAGTGCATTGCAGGAATGAAGGCTCAGGAGACATGGGATCTCCTGTGGAGCTGAAGGGACACACTAGAGGAAAGAGCGGGAAATGAAGCAACTGTCCTGTGGAGATCAGGGAGAGGAAGGAAGAGATCCACCTGCAGGATGGAGATCAGGGAGAGGAAGCTACCTGCTGAGCTTTCTGGGACAAAGGGGAGCCAGCTGTCCTCTCACTTGCAGAAAAGAAAATAATAGAAAAATCAACTGCTCTCCTTGTAAGCACAGATGAGGAATAGGATGATGTGTTCAGGGTTATCTTTCATCTAGAGAGTATATTTGCAAGGACCCTGAAGAACTCCATAAGCTTTAGTGGGACTGTAGTTAATATAACTACTCCTTCATCCTTCAGCTGATCCCCTCTCCACTCCCTGCACTGACACCTGGGCAGTGACACACTGCTGCTCTTTAATTGCACATAAATCAGGACCAGGGAGTGGAGACAAGCCAGGACAGTGTGGAAGGATAATTTTAAGTGTAAAAGGTAATTACCTGGGCTGGAACATGACCAGGGCACCAAGGTTTACACCTGTATCCTTGTGAGAACTGCCTGTTGATATTCTTCCAGAAACTGTTTTCTAGAGTTACAGAGAAGACCTTGTCAGCCACTTGGTCTGATGTCCTCTGTAGACAAAATTGGTTCATACTGTGGTGTATTCTTGACTTGTGTAGTGCACATTGAAATGGGGTGTGTTCAACAGTGTTATGTGGGCTCTTTCTCTTAAAGCTCTTTGAGAAGACAATTGCCTGGTATTTAATCTAAATTCTTTGTTTTATTGCCTCCACGTTCTCTTGAATGTACTAAGGTCTACAACAGAAAGACACAAACCATTTGAGATTCATGGTACCTATCTGAGAGTGTCCCTTGAGATACTAAGAAAAGAGGAAAAAACTACTTTGATGTGTGTTCCTCAGTCACAAAACAACGAGTTAACTGCTGCTGAGAACTGAACAAAGCAAACTCAGCTATCACCACATCTCACCAGAAAAGACACAAAGCGTTACCATCTTCCTTTCCTTCTTTGTTTGTAGACAAATGCAACATCACTCCTTTTGTCTGCTTAGTTTAATAATATTTTTCATATTTCACCCTCTTATTTCAATACTCCATCTTCAGTCAATTTATATTCTCTGGGTAGAACAAAGGAGTGCCATTTCGAGCAACTCAAGAGTCACATCCTTCATTATTCTCCCTGAGCTACTCAAACCTTCTCTTCACTGAGGCAGTACTGAGAGCAGAGCTGCCTCAAGTCATTCAAGAACTCTGAAAAGTGGTTTTCCATTTCTTTCTCAGTCAGGTATTTATCCCATCTTAAAATCCTCCATACTTTCATCTGAAGGTAGCTATCTCTTGAATACGTATCTCTCTAGTAGGAGGAGAAATAAATTTTATCCTCTTGACCTTGTTTTTGATGAGTGTTTTTCATTTGTAAGAAACCTACAGCATTTCACAAGGTTCTGCACAGTCTGTCCTGATTTCATATTATGCCTGTCAGAGTTACCTGAGCATCTTTTCAGAGGAGATCTACAGGACATTGTGTCTATTTGTCATGCGAGGCTGAATATGGACATCCAGAAGGAAAACTGTCATTCCTACAGATTGAGCCAAGTCTTGGTAGCTGTGGCTGCAATATTTTATTCCTTACAGAAAAACTCTGAAAAAGATTCTGCACATTCAGCAGCTGGGTACACAATCTAGCATTCAAGCTAGGCAGTGTAAGATCAGATTTTTATTTTTAGTTGTTATTGGTTTTTTTATGGTTGATAGCATAATGATCATTAATATTTCACTGGAATTTATTGTAAAAGAGAATTATATTGTAATGTTAGAGGGAAATGTTGAAACTTTTATGTGATTTTAAATTGCTGTGTATCCAGTCTGACAAATTTTGCTAGTGTATAGGAAATAAAAGAACTAAGAGAAGTTTAAACTCATGTGAGCAGAGGAAGGCAATTTTATACAGTAAATAAATATAATATTAAGAAGGATGACACGAGGGAAGTGGTTGGTGTGAGAGGGACATGTAAAAATAAGAGGAAATGAAAGTTAGAAGCATCAGGCTGAGGACTAAGGATGAGAATAAGGTTGTGTGCCCAAGGCAAAAACAGCTCCCAGACTTTGGACTGGAGATGACAAGAAGGTGGGATGAAGATGGTTATAGGAGATAAAGAAAGGTAAAGATTAAATTTGGCCAATCCTTAATGTATGTCAATATGGTCCTTGGCTAAGATATAATTCACACACAATTCACCAGAATACAACCAATTAAATTCTGCTGTAATACTTTTTCCCCCCATATGAGCTCTCTTCCAGGATTCACCTGAGATTAGGCAAAAATATCTGAGCTCATTTATTCCCACCCTGCAACTTCAGCACTGCTGCAGATACAAAAATGAAGCCTTGACTGCTGCATCCCATTTGATACCACGTTAGAACAATTTAAAGAGGCATAAAACAGCAGGAGCTGCAATGTAGGTGTTCAGGTTCTTGCTGCTCGGTCACATTACTATCTTGCTGTAACTGCAAGGGTGTTGCAAACTTGATTAAAAAAATTAATGATGAGAAACAAAGGGATGAGCAAAGAGACCAAAAGAAAAAAGTGAAGAAACCGTGCAAGAAGTTTATTGCACGCAAGTCATCCAATTATCCCTCAGAGCCCACATCCCTTGTCTAATTGCCTAAGTTGATCCTTCCTCAGGACTGAATGGATTAAATGAAATAGCAGGGCTGATGGAAAGCAGCCTATGGGAGGCATTTTGTGAACAGGCTTGCATGAACAGCAGAATAGAGTTTCTAGTTGTTTCTGTTTGTCTGGGCCCTCTGTTATCAAAAGAGGAGCAAAGAATGAAAAAAATATGAGGGCTTTTGATTAGGAAAGAGTCCCTTTGGCCTGGAGTTGAGAAACTAGGGGATGCTGGAAAGCCTATCCTGATACTTTTTATGCTGTGGTAGTCTCTCTCTGGGATCTCTCTCCTGGATCATAAACTCTCACTTTACACTATATTAAGTTCATTTGAAAAACTGAGGGAAAAGGAAAACTTCAGGAAGAATATCTCACTATAAATTCACTAGACACTGGAGAGTGTCAGGACTGAGCTGGCATTAAAATGAGAGTGAGTGGCAGCTGGGATCCTTGTCTCACAGCAGTCACGTGAGCCAAACTCACAATGGAGGAAAGACAACTGTCAAGCTTAATGTACCTTAAAGGACTTCTGTTTAATACATCCCTCTGCAAACACACCAGATAAGAAAGAGTCCTGTCTAATGGTTTAGTATCTCACCTGTTGTGCAAAACATCTCCTGCAGTTATCCTCTCTAGACAACATCCACCCCTTTCCTCCTCTAACATTAGGCATGGAAATATTATGAAGGGAATGAAATCAAGAATATCTTGTAAAAGAATAAAAAGGAGAGGAAATCAGTCTTCTTCCAGTCTTGTTTCCTGTTGGCCAAAACCTTCAGTTTTGCCCAGTACATTGTTCTGTGAAAGAGTACATTTAGAGCACAAAAAAATCCTCGAGTGATGTTATCTTGCTTTTATTTGTACAATTCTGTAGAGAGTGATGCAGTATTTTATAGAGTTTATAATAAGATCAGGTTGTCTGTCTTACAGTTGTTATGTGGAATGTTAAGATGTAACAGAGCATTAGAAAGAAAGGAGGCTACAGAGATGGTAGGTAGTTCATTTGGATGTCCTCAGGTGACATCAATCTAAGAAATTAATTTCCTGAGAGAAGCCTGCAGCAGAATGGAAACATTATCTGAACTGGAAAGAGCTTAGCAGAGGGGGCAGAAAAGAAGATGTTTTCTGAGCAATCCTAGACCTGACTTACACCTGCTTATGCCTTCCTTACTTATACCTCAATTTTTATTTAAAAGAAATAGTTTTAAAAATTCCTATACAGTTGTTTCATCAAGACCATTTTCTAGCTTGCTCTGTGGTGAGCACTGAAATGATTCATGCAGTCATACTGTTCTGACTGAATAATTAAAACATTTTGACAGGCTGAATGTACAATGGATTACATATGCTTCTCTCTCTCTTTCTCTCTCTCTCTCTATATATATATGTATGATGATTAACAGGACTAGGTCTTATGTCATATTATTTGATGGTTCAATGAACTGAGCTTTCATACTGCACTTAAGACTGTTGATAGCATTAAGATAGTCATGATGGTTTATGGATCTAGCTGTCAAATTCGAAAATTTCACAGAGTTAAAGAGAAAATGTTTGTGAAATGGAGAGAACTTCAAGAAATGCCACTGGTATGTTTAGATCCAAAATTTTTCATTCTGAATTCTAGTCTTAGCTCCTGGAGGATGAATAGATATCTCTGAAATATTCTGATTTAATGTGGTTCCATCGGGCCTAAATCTGTTGGGATGTGTCCCAGCCAAAGCTACACAGGCTCCACAAAAATATAATTTAAACCTTTCAAAAGGAGCTTATTCATGCCTAAATTAGAAAGCCAAGCTATCTATATGGCCAAAGGAGCGAGCTAGTATCCTCAGGAGGGCAATTCAGAGCATCCGAGTGAGATAGCTTTAGGCAGATCCGCAAATGCTCCCTACCCATGCATATTAATCCTGCCCTAAGGTCATTTAGTTACCGACTTGATATGAACTCTTAAAGTCCAGAGTCAACCAAGCTTCCTCTCTAGGCATGGTTCAAGTGAAAGTCCATTCAGTGAAGGCTTGGCCATCTGTAGCTCTCCAGGGCATTGTCTGGTTTGCTCTGATGATATTCTATAATCCTGATGTTGTGGTGAATCAGCATCACTTTTGCATCTGCCTTTACAATCTTGACATTCTCATTAAATGGAGGCACTGAGGAGGATGTTCACACACAGTATAGGTATTAAGAGAGAGAAATCTATATAGTGCATAGATAGAGACACCTCCACAGGGAAAATCAAAGCACTCTAGGAGCATGCCTTTCTCTAATGTCTGGGACATCCGATTTTCATAACACATGTACTGAAAATTACATGTGTGAATATCTCATGAAAGGCAGATGCAATGCCTAAATGTAAATATTTGGAGCAACCTTGGATGTCATAAAGGCCACAAATCCGGCCTATAGCTCCAGTCAAGAAGGATCTGCAGCTGCTGTATGTCCCTTTCATATTTGCCATTTCAATGGAAATAAGTCTTTGGGTCACTAAAATGACACTTAAGATTTCCATGTTTAGGCGTCTGAGTTGACGATACTCACCCAGTGACTGTTAGCTACAATTACAGTAGTCAGGGGGAAAGTTAAATCTGATTCATATACATGCAAGATCAAACTTAAAACCTCTGCACCTTCCTGCCCTTTCCTGTTGGTTAGATCAGTGTCTGTCCTCATTCCTGTGCATGAAAAGGCGAAGTATTATGTCTGAATTTGACAATGTCTGGACAGCTATTGTGCACTTTCAAATACTCCAATGTGCTTAAATGTTACAGGATTTTAATACATGTAAATTCTAAATATTTGTTTGTAAAACAAATACTATGTAAAGGAATTAATTTATAGGATTATAATAATGAAGTAGTTGGACCTCATTTGCATCTCTTTCCTTTCATCATAAAGTGTTTTCTGGGGCAAGAATATATGCAAGACAAAAAGCTGTGAAGATTTAGCTTGCTGAATTTGGCCAGTTTTAGAATGTTTCTGGGCTTGTATTCTTCTAGAGACTCTAATATTGGTAACTAAACACTGCCTGTTTCCTGTTTCAAAGCTTATTTTTTCTTATTAGGTGACTGAAATGTGTGGATGTTTGTTATCTTTAACTAGCTGTCTCTTTTTGATGGGTATTTAAATATCACAGAGCCATAGATATGAATAACAAATTGATAAGTAACTGGGGTTTCGTTTTTAAGAAAGGTATTGTTTCCATATTGTACTGTAAAATCTTATATGCTTCAGTGAAAATAATGCCTGAATTGTTGAATAATGTCTATTTGTAGCTTTTGAGTTAACTCTCCTGTGCGATCTCTACATACTTGAAGTTGAATTTAAAACTAAATGTTGTTTACAGACATTTCCTCAGCAATTTCAGTTGCATGTGATAGCTCTAATTTGGCTGCTAGAGAAGAATTTGCCTTTCAGAGACAAAATAGCAATTGTATACAGTCATCTACTTATACATGTTCCATTAATACCATTTACTCAAGCAAGACAAGAACCAGTTTTATAATGTATTTTGAGAATCTGTAAGACTGTAAGACTTTTTGCATTATGTAGATAATATAGTATGTGATAGATTGGGGGAGACATTGTTCAAAGAATAATTTGAAAAAGTATGTAAGAATTTTGATATCTCAGCAACTGTAATATTGCTTAAGAAGTCATGGCATTATGTAGTCAATCCCTTAAAGTGTAATAATAGTTTATTTTGATATTTGTAATGCAATTTTTCTCACTTGATTATTATAATTGGCTCAATAAGTAAAACATTATAAAAATTTTATGTTGGCAGTGCCAGCGTAACAAAGAACTTACTTAACATGAGAGTGTGCAAACAGATGTTGTTTAACTTCATAGGCAATAATTATTAATGGAAAGATGTTTCATAAATGATTTTCAAAAGGATACTCTTTTCACCTCTTTTCAAGAGGTGATCTTTACTGCTGTTGTGCTGTTGTGCTGTTGTGCTCTGAGAACCCCCCTGATAAGATGTAATAGGTTTTGCAAAAGAAGGAAATAGTTTATTCTCCATGTTTGCAGTGGATGGGACAAAAATACTGGATTTACAGGGGAAGTTAAAAAGATATTTTTGTCTAGTGAGAAAGAGGATGAAGCACAGGAAGTAGATTACTTGTCAAGACTGTGGATTTCTCCACCATCAGAAGTCTTCATGGTCACGTGAGACTGGCATAACCAGGCAAAGTTTGTTTTTATGAGAGCAGGACTTTCAGGTTTCTTTCAGCCAGGAAAAACCATTTGAATTCACTGAGCATTTTTGTGTTGTCTATTATATGATATTTTATAGAGGCCCCAATGTAAACTTATTGATTTGACCTTTTTTTTTTTTTTGTAAGGACATTATTATTTTTTTCCACTAGTCATGTGAGATTATGCGATTTTTTTAGGAATTTTTGTCCTGGGAAAATAAATTTTTGTGGCATGCTGTCAGGTTTTATTATTAATAATATTATTAATGTTATTTTTATTTACTAGTAGTATTTACATAGAAGTTTGAGAGAACGTTTTGCTAGGACTAAGAGGAGCAGAAAAGAAAAGGAGAACTATTAGAGGTGATAGCATGATCCTTTGTGCTAAATAGTTCAAAATATAGAAAATTACCTTGCCTTAATATAAGCTCAATATGTTATGGGAAGTTGGAAGTTCAAAGCTAATGCTTTGAAATTTTGTTCAAAAGTAGCTTTGCCAGAGAGACAAATGTTTACTTTTTTTGTGTCTGAAAAAGAAAACTATAACTACTATGTTTAAACTGCTGTTATAATAAATATTTTTAAATAAGTATATTGCTTTGGCTTCTTTAAGAAACACCTCATTATTACTGCAGTGATCTTCAGGGTGCTTTTAATCAGAAAATCATGTAAATTGGTAGACTAGTTGGCAGCTAATAGGCTTCAAGCTTTGGATGAATTATTTTGTGCTCATACAAGTAATAGGCGTATTAAATCTGAGCATTTCATCATCAAATCTCTAATAAAAGTGAACACATTGAATAGTCATACTTAATACTTGTAACATGCTTTGCTGCTCTGAAGCATTGCACAGACAATTGCTATTGGAACCCTGTGTGTTGTTATTGCTGCCTCAAAAAAAAAATGAACCCAGCTAAAGCAGTCAGAATGCACATTGCACTGATGGAAGGTGTGTATCATAGAGGTTTCTTTATAGGTTTGTAGTCCTCCCCAGATATTTGCTGTTAGAAGACATGGAGCAGATGGACCTTTTCTGTGATCCAGTCCAACTGTTTTTGTTTATTTAAGATGGAAAAAAATTGGGGTAAAAAAAAAAAGGCAACCAAAAAAAAGGGCATGAATAAGAAATCTATAGTTTTGTGAACTCATTTGCACTCACTGACTTATTGAATTCACTGGTAGGCACTTTGTGAAGCAAATAGGAATCATCAGGTCCAGCTGTTAACCTGAAAGTCTTAGGTATCTTAATTGACTGACACAGATATAGATGTCTTCATTCTATTAGGTGAATCCCACTCTCTGTCTGACTCCAGATACTCATGAAGCTGCCATTTAAATCTGAGACAATATGCTCTTGACTGACAGTGGTGAAAAAACAGTGCTCTAAAACTGCATGTAGTTACCATGCAAGTACCCAAGTTTTATTCTTGGAGATGGTGGGTGGGGTGTTTTTATTAAATATAAATGAAGATAGGTGGTAGAAGATGGACTTTGGGGTTGGCTATGGAGGCTACCAATTTCAGCAGCTGTGGTAAAAATTACCACCACTTGCAAGATGTCTATTATTTTTAGCACCTCACTTACTGCTTAGTGTAGCACTGTTTAGGGCTGTGGAGGGGAAAGTGAATTATGCAGCTTGTATATTAAATTTTTCTGGTCAAATATTGTTCACTTCAGTTTTCTGACTGCTTCATGTTAAACTTCTCTAGCCTCATGTTCAACTGCTTGCACCACTTGTCTGTGTCAAGAGAAATATTCTCAAGTCAAACATGGGAAAAGCAGGGCATTCAAAAACATGAACCACATCTGAATCTTTTTCCCTGAATTTGCTGTCAGATTGTTGTGTGAAGGCTGTGTTGGAATCCCAGTACTGAACACATCCCATGTGCAAAGTGTAGCTTTGAGCTGGGTATGTTGCTGTTCCTGCTTCCAGATTGCACTGCAGGATCAGGCCTGTGTCACACACATAAGTGGTTTGTGCTGGTTTAGGTTAAATTACATTTCATAAGTGCTCTAGATTTTATTATCATCAAAAGAAACATTCAATTCACCTGCCATTTAATCTCTCCTCTTCCTCCTCTCCTATTCAAGGCTGAGAACAAATGCTGAATGAAATTAGTTTAAACCCACACATTTGAGACATACTAAACTTAATCTTTCTTGTCTTAAGTTGTTTGAAGTTGTCTGCTTTGTCAATTATCAACATCCTGGCTTCTGCTGGACTTTATTCAACACTCTTCTGTTTCGTTATAGAAAAGTAAATTAGAATTGTGGGTTTAGCATATATTTTCTCTCTTTTTATGCAGTCTTTCTAAGAAGTATAAGTTTTATCTTTTTGAATATTCAGATTTTTGATCTTCAATCTAAAATTTGTCTTTCGACACAATGGCAAGACACATTTGCTTATGGAACTCTGCAATGTCTCTTCAAGACAACACATCTTCTACCCATAATGTAATGGTATCTACCTATTAGCTTTCTCATATTAAATGAATAGGAATAATTTTAACATTCACTTTATTTTTTTTTAAATCATGTATCTAACAGCAGGCAATGTTATTTTTCTTCCATGGGCTTTGCTTATCCACCCACTTCCTTTTTTGTCATGATGAATTTCCTTTGTAGTTGATTATAGTGATTTTCTAGTTTGACATCCCTCAGGCTTTGCCTTCTAAATCAATATCATCTTTCAGTGAATGTTGTTGTGATGAGCTCCCCCCCTCCAATTTAAAGAATACTTAAGAATAACCCAAGTGAAGATTTTTTATGATATGTCAATTTTCTTTTCTCCTCTTATGTCTGTTTCTCAGTCAAATCTAAATAAATTCTTGTCTAAAGGTTTCTCGTTTTCTACTATTATAAATTGCTACAGTCCAGATTTTTGTTTTCCAGGCTGACATTTATCTTTGTCTTGTAGCTGTCCACATTTTGAAGTATACAAATGCCATAGACCCCTGATGTTCCTTCATTAAATGTATTTGAGGTGTTGGCCAGATTATGAAAGTCATCAATTCCCTCTTAAGACAGAAAATGCATCTCAAGTTCTGTGGAAGAGGGGGAAAAATAAACTCTTTGTTTGCTTACTCATCTGGGAAACTACAGTCTGTTGCCAAAGCCAGTTATCATGAGCTTTGATTAGAAACCAGCAAAGACAGCTGCTGAAAAACATAGTGAGAAAGATTTTACCCACTTAGAGAAGGGTTCCTTTGACTTTGGAGGAGCAGAGGGACATCGCTTAGGGAATATGAATATGCATTCCTTTTAATATGTAGATGGCTATGGATGTAGATATTCTAGCTTGCAGTGGTGGTTGTTGTTGTTACAGTGTCACTCTGTCTTTCTCTCTCAAGACTTTTATGACCCAAGGGTACTTTTTTCTTTAATTTTAATTATTTGTGTTGCATCCATATGCGCAGCCTTCTAGTATATCAGATTTTGCAAAATGTGCCCATGAATTCATTTGGCTTTAGCTGAGTGATCACAAGTTTGCTAGTTTAAAGTCATCCGAACAGACGGAAGGGAGAATTCTGTACTGGCTTAGAGACACGTGATTAATTGCTACATTTCTGAGTGGTTTTGTCCATGTCATTCCATTTATCTGGTGATTTTCTCTTCTCAACACAAAATTTCAACAATAAATTTTTAATTCAGAATCTTAGGTACTTTGCTGGAAAAGGTTGTTAACCTATGAAGCTTCTTGACTGCAGCAATTTTGGAGTTTTTCTTGATTTGGCAGTTTTTCCAAGTTGCTAAAGGATTTTATAGGCAAAAATATTGTGTTGTTGACAAAATGAACATCACTGCTGATGTTAATATTTCCATACAGAGCCACTTCCCTTTCCCAGAGCTCTGGTGCTCTGCTTCTGTAAACAACTGGGCTGCTGTGGTGTCTCATAGCCACCAAAAAGAGGAATGTTGCCTTTCCAGTTTCCTCCATTTCTGATGGTCTGACCTCCTCCCAGTGGCATCGCAGAACCATTTGCTGAGCCAGATCTGCTCACTGGCTGCACAGAAAACTCTCTTTTCTACCCAGGATAATTTTCTGCTCAGCCTGAGGCGTCACTGGTCTCATGAACTGCCTGGTGATTACCAGAGCTGGACTTAGGTGAAAATGGGTGTGGAGAGGGAAGAAGTGCCTGTGGAAGGGGCACGAACAGATAATTCTATGTACTTGGATGGCATCACTGTTTTGTCAACTGGCAGTTTAAGGTGGATGCATGTTGAGCTGTGCCTTTCCCACTTCAAACCTAGAGCTTCATGGTGAGAGTCAGACTTGGCTTCTTTCTATCCTGGTTCCATGATATTTGTACTTACTTTGTTATGGTAATAGCTGACCCTTAAGTAAAATACAAAGTAATATTGTTTTAAATCCTGTGGAGTTTTGCAGGTTTTTGGTAGGATTTTGGTAGGGGTGATTAGCTCAGTTGGTTAGAAGCAGGATGCCAGTAACACCAAGGTTGTGAGTTTGATCCCTGTACAGGCCATTCACTTAAGAGTTGGACTCAGTGATCCTTGTGGGTCCTTTCCAGCTCAGAATATTCGGCGAGTTTGTGATTCATTCTCTGTCATTACTGTAATTGACAAAATAGCCATCTTATAAGCCTTGTTTCAACATTTCAATTCAAGAACTCCATGTTTAGAACAACATTTTCCAGTTTAGGTACTTAATTTGGACTGACATCCATTTCCTGTAATCCACTATGTCTTATTTTCAATGATTATTTGTGATTTTGAAAACATGTATCTGAGGCTTTCTGCATTTTAAATTTGGTGCCTAAGAGGAGGTCTAATCTTTGGAAAATGTTGGCTGCAGAGTGTGCAGTATTGGTAGACCAAGATTAAAACATACAGACATGTTTATTCAGGGTGAACAAAAGGTGTTCTTAGCATTTGTGAAAGTGGATGATATGAAAAGAGAAAACGAAATAATGTGGGAAGAAATAGTGTAGTAACTAATCATGAATCTTCTGATATTTGAAGTTACTGATACAGCACGATAGCAGTAAAATGAAAATATGAGGATCAGCTTTGACAGAATGACTAGAAGAAAGCTCTGAGAAGGGTGAAGAGGTTATTGATGCTCCAGACGAAGAAGGGCAGCCCAAGCAATTTCAGTGACCCCAGTAGGAGGAGATATAAAAGGAAGATTTTGGACACCTGAACCTGGGTTGTTCAGGCAGAGCAGATGCTTTTAGTTTCACACCTGGCTTCTGCTCAGGAATAGCAGTGTCCGTGGTGTAGATGCACAAAACCAGTGTGAATGTAGCTGACATGTTTTTATTCTTTTATTATAATTGCTTGGTTTCCTTTACTCCTCTGTTTGAAACAACATTGTTTAGAGCAGAGCAACAGTAGTTCAAATTCCATTTTTAATTTGAAAGCAATGGGATTAAGTTACCTGGCAAGAATTCAGTGGTCAGAGTCTTGACATTTAAAACCATTTATCTTACAGGATTAGAAAGATTTCTTTTTCATCTCTAGTAGTTGAAAAAAATAAGCACATTCCTTGCATTAACATAAAAACCATTGCCTACAGAAGTGTTTAAGTAACTCTTAGTCTCTTTCATGGCATCCTTTAATTTTGAAGTTAAGAGGTTATGATCCACTTTATAAAAACACATTCTTTTCAAAAATTATAATAATTTTTTATAAAATTATGTCTCTGTTTCAGTTAATTTGCACTCTGCCTTGCAGTACCATTGGCAAAAGCAAACATAAAATGTATTTCTTGTATGGTAGTGAACAGAGTGTTATGTGGGGTGTTGCAACAGCAATGAATGGAATGTTAGTGTATTTTGAAGGTCAGACACGGTGTATCAGCTACGACAGTGAGGGTACCTGACTCCAGGTAAGAAGAGCTTCTGGAGAGGAAAATATGCTGAGAAATTGGGCAGTAAATTTACCACACTGGGTCCTCACATCCTGGTACACATCTCCCTGTGTTCACAGAATGCTCAGGGAGACCTGAATGAGCCTTTTTTTGAATGCCTTTGCCTAGACTGTGCTACTGTTTCATGTAACATGGATATTGGAGAAGCTCCATGTAGTTCAAGCCCCAATGTGTTGGGTGTAACTGTATAGCAAATAACTAATTTTGACCTCTTTCTCCTTATAGTTAGGGTGAGACAGAAGCAAGAGTGAAGCTAGAATGAGAGAGAAGGAAAGATATCAGATAGCTACAATTTTTAGCAAGGTTCAATTAGTGGAAGATTATAATAGCATATTTTATACTGAAGAATGTGAGGATATAAATAGGGATTATATGTATTTTGTAATCATGGGGTGTGATTATGTGATGCATTTCGTTCTTTCAAGGACATATTAGGCATTAGATAATTATACAGCAATGATGCCAAATCTGACATTAAAATTAGTGCTTTGAGATTTATACTTTTTTTTTTTTTTTTTTTTTTTTTTTTTTTTTTTTTTTTTTTTTTTTTTTTTTAAGAAAGACCTTAAACAGTAAGGCCTTCAGGTATGTTCAGTGTTTACTGAACATACCTGAAGGTACAACCCTGACTTGTTAGGGGTTAAGATGTTACTGTGCCCTTTTCCTGAATCTGCTCATTTCAAAAGCTTAAATCTTTAAAATATTCTATTCAGCTCATTACTGTAGCAAGAGGGACACTTAAATAAAACAAAGATTACATTCTCAGATCTATGACAGATCACACAAAAATGCTTTCTTCTATCCTTGCTTCTGACCATATGTTTAAAAAGTCACAGGAAGCCAGCCTATAATCTGTGGTTAAGAGTTTAAAATCACATGCATTTTTTGTGACATGCACATGTAGAGTGCTGTAATAGTTTGTATTAGCTCTAAAGGCTCTGTGATTTGACCTTGACATCTGTCAGATATCCTCTCTCACACATGCCCCCACCAAAAAGAAATGAAAAAAAAGGATGGAAGGAGCACTTTGGAGCTCACATATGTGTATATGATTTTAGTTCCCTTAAAACTACTTCTCTCTGGTTACTTTGTATTTTAACTGCTGTTTTTTAAAGCCATCCACATATATTTTAGTGTTATTTTCCTGCGTGCTAAAATTTCACATATGATGTATATGAATATTCTTTTCTTTTTGAATAATTCTGGTCTGAAAAGTCATATTTTCACACTGATTCCTCAATGCCTTCAGGAGATAGTCTTCAAACCTAGAGTGATGCTTTAACTGGTAGCTTCTACATGGAGGTTGAACAGACCTCATACAAAAATTTCTCATGAAATCCTGAAGCATGCAGCAAAGAAGAGAGAAAATTGTACAAAATGAGGCTGCAATACCTATAAGGAAAATTGAGGGGATTGTATTAGTTTCTGTGACAGATGAATGTTGTCTCTGCAGCATTGTTCTCCATAGCATTATTACGAGGGTAACTTTAACCAACTTAAAATTGAATGCCTCAAATAATGGAATATCCATTCTCATCCTAAGAAAATTTTTGCATACTAAAATGCATGTGAACCACCTGATTTTTTGAGGATGACTGTATCTGTCTTATTTTATAAGACAGCACAATACCTGCACAGCTGCATCAATCCCATTGAAATTATTTGTGGCTTCTGTTCAGTGTAGCCTGTTAGTGTTTGGAGAGAATTCTTTTGCAGTTGTTTTATGAAGACAGAGAAGACAGAGAGATGTCTGTAAATATTCTAGGCATATTTCAGTCTTAAGACAATGTCTTGACCCTTGAGAATATTCACTTAAAATCTCAATTTTTAAACTGTTCCTTTAGTCGCTTGTATTTCAAGGATATTGGTTTCTCTGATTTAGCTGTTTGGGTAAATTTTATGGAAGGACTGCAGTGACATGTAAATTGTCAGTAGTTTTTGTCCCTTTGATAGATAAAAATAGATAAAATAAGAACATTATATCTTACAAAAAAATCTAAGAAATTTCAAGAAGTAAGTTTGCTCAAAGAAAGTAGCTGATTTAACAGTGCTGTGATTTATATACCAGCAGTGGGAGTGGCATGTTTAATATTGTGTAGGAGTATAAGGCTCTTATTGTCTGTGGTAGTATTTGAAGTGTGTTTTTTCCTTTCTAAATTTGCAATCCATAGCTATAGCAACAAATAAATATAGCAGTCACATTTACAACACAGTTATTATGTTTCACATTTGCTATAAAAGGTATATTTTAAAATAATTCTCAGAAGATAGATTATAGCAGTTTTACATCAGGGTTAGCTTCCTAATGGGTCCTCAGAGTGAGAATGTGCAGCATTTGCTGTTTATTAAAATGAACCACTAAGTTTTTTAGACCTGGTGTTAATGTTATGAATTGCATTAGGAATTAGATTTTCAAACTATGCACGTGATCTTATTTCAGAATACTCTGTTCTTTTTTATATCAATTATCTTAGGAATTTCATGGTTAACTACAGTTTGCCACAGTTATAAAGCAAGAACTCCTATTTATTGGTCAAGTACTATATTTATATTTGAACAAAACACCTTTTGTTTTACTTTGCTTATCAACAACCACTACTGTTTTCAGCTAAGGTTACATTTAATAATTAGGTTTTCTAGGGGCAAGATGTCAACTATATCTTTAATGAGTTCCGTGACATCACTAGGGCTGCTTATGCTCCTTGGCAATAGTCTGCTTTGTGTGAGCAGATCACATTAGCTTTAAGAGAGTAGCACAGATGCCAAGGTCAGGGCATTGGTAAGTAAGAGATCTTTGAGTAAAATAAAGGCCTAAAACTATCCAAAGCAAGGGAACAATGAACTGCTGTTCAGCAATATGGTAGCAGCTCTCTTAAGTTATTTTGTTCCATGTTTGAGTGTTTCCTATGTATCCTTTGCCTGTGAAAGTTGGGTGAGGAGCAAGGAGGATCCTGAAGGTTTGGGCTGAAAGTAGTAAGAAGAAAAAATATGCTGACGCCATGGTAGTACTGCCCTTTTGTTTTTCATGTTTGAGCACTCCAAGCATGGTGGCACCTTTAGTCTGTGATGCAACCATCATAATCAATTGGAAATTTGCAAAAGGAGAATTTGTGGTGGAACTCTTTTTTAATACCTGGTTGAGAAGGCGTGCTTTTAGTTGACTTGTGGTTTAGCATTGACAAACAGAAGTATAATGCAAAAGGCTTTTATTTTATTTCTGTTCAAAAGGTGAAATTGGCAAATTCTCACCCATTTGTACTTCATATTCCTAGAGATTGTGTATAGAGGAAGAACTGGACCTGCTTTTTGCCTGAAGTCAGAGAGAAGACCAGGGGACAGAATTAGTACAAAGAAAATGGAAAGGAAGGCAGTGAAACAAGTCCCTGTAGAGAGTGAGAGCCAGGAATGGCTGTTAATAGCAGGTAGAAAAGACAGGAGAAAATGCGGAAGAAAAAGAGTGAACTGGAAATAGCCTTCAACCAAAACCAGAGTGTTCACAGAGAGAAGTGGTGGGATAATACGCAGATATTTGTATGAGATTTAAAAATTGCACATCCCAGCAGGCTGAGTAACATTCATCCATGTGTTGCGTACTGTTGGAAATGTTAATTTTTTTCCATGGCACTTGCCAGCTTGCTCTTATAGATTCAAAATGCAGCCTCTACTGGTTGTGTTAGAACTAGCTGAGGAATAAACATGCCCAATTACTGAAATATGTCAGACAAAAAAGATGCCATACATAGAATGAGGGGAATAGGAAGATTGCTTTTCCCTCAAGGGGATTGGCAACAATAACAGTAAAAGTTAACTACACTCATGCATTCCAAGTGCTTTAAAAACTTAAAACGTCATAGCACATTTTTTATGTGATGGTTTTATCTCATTGCCAGGGCAAGGTACCATTACTGCCAGGATGTAGACCTATGAAAGCAAGCACTTAAAGCCACAGCAAAATCTACCAGCTTGGAAGTTCCTTAATGACTAATGCCTGAAAAACCAGGGTGCCTGGACTGGGGAGGAGGCTTCATGTTTAATTTAGGATTGTTCGGTGCCCTGAGCTCCGCTTCTGTGCGTGACCAAAGCTGAGCTAATCCAAATAGCTTGACATTTCTCTGCCTACTCCCATCTGTGTGCGCGGAGCACAGCGAGCGAGCACTGACTCAGCTGGAGGCCTTGCACAATGTGTTGCTGTGGCTGCTGAAACAAAGGGGAGCCAAGCTCATCATCTGACACCAGAGTGGGTACAGTAGCATTTAGCAAATGAAAGATGGGAAATTGTTTTTCACCTTTTTGTGCCTCATTTCTTCCTTTGTCACAACTGTGCTATCATAGAACAAAAAAATTCCCTAGGACAGAAGAAGAGACTATGAATCTTTCCTTGAAGTGTATGAGGGCTTGCTGAGGATTCCCAGCTGTTTATGTCCTTGTCTTTTTTTTATGCTGGCTGGTGACTCTTTTAATGTATATTGTATAAATGGATCTCCAAATTGTTTGAAGTATATCTTTTATTACATGAATCCCAGTTCCACAAAGCCATGGGATGGCAGAGCTGAAATGATTTCCCCTGTCATGTAATGTCATACTCAGTTTTTCAGGTGCTGTTGCCTTGTATATTTAGAGAAACAGCTGGTTTCTAGGGAATGAGTTGGAGGCCTGAGGAAGAAATTGTTTTCCTCTAAGCAGGTTTATGGGAGCTAGTTTGCTGTGATTGATTGTGAGATTCTAGGTGTCTGAACACGAAAACAAAGGCAGGAAGAAAAAGGTGGGGGGAAAGGAAGAAAATCTGACATCTGAGAAAACAAGTTGTTCGATAAATACAAGCCCTAAGAGCTCCTTCATTCCATATGCAGCTTGCTCAGGTTTCCATGAGAAAATCTTGCCAGTAGGAAATGGCAATACAGATTTTAATCTGTAGGGAAAAGCAAGAGTGCCAGATCAAATACAGCACAAATGCCCACACATTGCTGTCTTCTGGCTCAGAGACCCAGTTACTGTCTTCAGCCACTGCTCCCAGGTTAGTCTCCTCTGCCCATCTCAGCACCCTATGCTTTCCCATGCAAAATTTGCCATTAGTGCTTTCCACTTCTACTGAGATAATGCTTTTCTTCTGTATGAAGCACTAAATGGAACTGGTACCTTACATCCTAAACAAAGGAAAACAAACAACTTTGAGACCCTCTCCTCATGAAGAAATCTCTGTTGATTAGCATTATTGACCCAGGTATGCTATCTCAGGTAGTCATTTCAATGATTCTCCTGGAGCTCTTGGGATACTTTGCTGAAGCTTGCCACACATTAAGGTTTTCCTGCTCAGCATGCTTTCCTGACAGAGCTCAGTGTCCTGTCACTGACCTTGGTGACAGAGAAAAGCAATGCACACATCACATGCCTTGGGATTAGGAAGGAGCATTTCTTTGCTTTTGACTCTTAATATAGTGTACCAAATACTCAGTTTGGACCTGTAACAATTGGCTTACAGGACACCTTGTTCATGCAGTAGCCTTTAAATAGTGTGTTCATGAAGTGAAAGAGGAGCTGGCCCAGCAGACAGTGCTACTATTTAATGAGAGCTCAGTGCTTCCCTGAAACTTCATATCTCCATAATGAATGTGTTATCAGACATTGATATCAGACATCACTAACATCAGATGTTAAATTGTGTAGTGTTAGCACCACAGGCTTTCTTCAAGGCCTGCACATGGTTCAGGCTGGTGTTTTAACTCCAGTGCAGGGATTCCACTGCTGGACAAGCAAACCTCTTAGTGCTGTGGCATATGTGTAGTAGCTGTGTGCCAACCTAGCAGACCATAATTGTGTAGCAGCTATGAAATCCAATGAAAACTGAAATGCAGAAATTTGCTTGGTTTATTCTCTTTTGGAGTATCAGGAGCTCAGATCTTGAAAACTTGGTGATGGATCATCCTCTACTCTGCTGCTGAAAAGCAGCATTAAGAAAGTTGTTGTTTGCCAACTTTTCAGATGTGTGCTGTCAAATAAACCCATATCTTATCTAAGATAGGAATTGCATTAGAAACCTCACTAAAATGTAAATTAGATTTACTTCCTTCTAGACAGAGTTCATTTCTTAAAGGTATGTCTTTTCCCTCAGGAGTATTCACTATAGGTTTTTATTAGTCCCTTGATCATAGTTTACCATGTCTTCCTTTATGTTTCCAACTGGCCATAGAGTGTGGGCTCTCTGTGAAGGATCTGCTGAGTTTGATGGGTAATATCAGCAGTCCTGTGAACTGTACAGGTTAGAGCTGGGAGAAGTTCAGATGTGACCAGACTAGCCATGTGTCACTGCACTTTATGCCTGCATATATGCACCAAATGCAGTGATGCAATGGAGAAGAATATCAAAGATGTT
Source organism: Acrocephalus scirpaceus scirpaceus (assembly GCA_910950805.1). Taxonomy (NCBI): domain Eukaryota; kingdom Metazoa; phylum Chordata; class Aves; order Passeriformes; family Sylviidae; genus Acrocephalus; species Acrocephalus scirpaceus. Next base: position 139,921,219 of record OU383773.1, on the reverse strand, counting down.
TTGAAGGTTGCAAATGGGTTTTATGAGTGAGAATCATCCTTTTTGTTGCTTATAAAGATGAAAGCGCTCAATTTTCACACACATAAAAAAAAAAGACTGTCAGATGTTTTAAATGTAAAAACTGCATAATGTGGCGTCTTGTCATATCTGTGGTTCCCTTGTGGATGAAAATTTTAATCAGATGGTTTTGTACTTTAAAGGCTTTTCATTTGATTTACAACTTGTAGGAGTGGAGTAGCAGTAAGCAATCAGGGAAAATGCCATGAAGAGGACAAAAGGAAGGTGAAACACAGTGTTAATAATTTAGTTTCAATAACCTTAAAAGGTTTACCAGTCACTTTTAACCTTGTATCAGAAAAGAGACAAGCACAAAAAGCAAGCTACTGCAGTGAATCATAAAAACGTTTCTTTTAATTTGTTACTCATTTATCTAAGTCTGGATAGAAAGCAACCAATATATTTGTTAAACACGGGCCAGAAAGACACCTACCCATCAATTTTACTTAGTTCTTTTGGAAGGACTGCCTGCCATTTCACCAGTCAGTAGTCATGAACTAATAATGATTGTGGCTGTGGAAATGTAGCAGTCTTATGAATATTTCAGAGTAGCCAAAGCAAGAGTTTAAACAGGCAGTAGGGTTTTCAGAAGTGCTAAAGCATGTTAGGCACCTAAATGTTATTGATCTCAGAGGGAATTAGATACCAATTCAAAGCTTCACATACTTTCAAAAAACTGGTAAACACCCATGTTTGGGTTTCTTGCCTACTGACCTGCACGGTCTGAATCTTTATCTGGTCTCATATAAGCTAGGGTAACATAAAAAGTGACATCTTCATGTTGGTTGTGGGGGAGTTTTAAAAAAGGAGTGTAGTTTTGGTTTTTGTTACAAAGGATCAGGACATCATAAAAATTCATGTGGCGTTTGTATACATAACTTCTCAGCTGAACAGTTGTGCCTCCATCTTTTGAACATGTACATTTCAAATTTTGCCGCAAATGTGCTACATGTATTTCAATTTTTGGCATGATACTTTGAAACCGTCTTTGTAACTCTCTGTCTTCATGGTATTAGGCAGTTTGTACAATACTGTTGAAAACGTTTCTAATTAAAAAATTGAATTCCTGAGATTCGGGGTGGGGAACCCAAACTTTGGGACCTGCAATGATTCAGTCTAATTTTAATAAAAATGGTCCAAGACTTAAAACGTCCATATACATGGGCTGTATAATGAATGAATTATAGACTACTTTTTGTATACACATACCAAATATGGCACCACAATAATAATATTTTAATTATTAATTTATAATGTTCTCCATAATTTTTTATACAGAAAACCTTAAATACCCATTTATCTATCTTCTGTGTGTTTTTCCCTCATAAAACCAAGCCTTTAAAACCCTTTAACATTAATTATTCCACTCAAAACTGCAAGATGTGCTCTCCTTTTTTGTCAAGCAGACTTGTTGCCATTTGACAGCAAGATTCTGTGCATGCTTTTGTTTTGCAATTTTATGTTAGAGTTGGAAAGATTTGAGCTCCCTGTATACTTTTTTCTTACAGATCAGAGGTAATAATCATTTATTTGCATAGCAGAAATCATCAGTGACTTCACTTGTAGGTATAAAAGAAATGCATGTGAAAACAGAGTCCCCTCTCCACAGAGATTACATATTCATTTACATTGAGAAGTGTCATGTAAATGTGAAAATAGTGATGACTGTATCATTTTCACTGTTGTCGGAACTGATGATTACAAAGAATCAGGTTACTTTTTTTAAAATATATGAGCTGGTAAAATGGATTATTTCCATCTTGTGGCATTGTTAATTGTCTAATTACTGTTTACCACTATAGTGGCATTCTTTTTACGGGAAGTTGAGTGAACAGTGAGGGATGAGAATCTACAGTTTAATCTAGAAAAAGAGAAGATGTCATTAGAACAAAGTTGAAATTACAAACACTGAGAAATCCACAAATGAAGATCTCCGTGAGTGGGTCACTAGCATAAGTAGGATAAGAAACATATTCCTGCTCCTAGATGCTCTTGGGTATGATAGTCCCTGCTGAGACAGGTAATGGTGTATTAGGGATAAAAGTAAGGTCTTTCTGATTTGTTTGCATTTTAATGAGAATGTAATTTCTTAGTCTTACCTCCATGTAAAACCTCCACACTGTCAGATTTGCAGGGATATTCATGAGTTTAAAAGGAGTGGTAGTTAATTAGCATTTGGAATATACTAGAGCTTTGAAAATGTGGGCTGGGGGTGGGATAAGTCTGAAACCAAAATAGACTAGCACGGCATAAGTTTCTATTTGAAGTGAACTAATTGAACTAAATTACTGGGTTTTACATTCATGGATAGTCTGTCTCCTGATTTTTATTATTTTTACTAAATTGCTCTTTATTAGAAATGGCTGTTGTTGAGTCCATGAATTGTTGACAAAAGAATCTCTTCAACTTTGGCTTTGATTATTTGTGGTATGCTGTTGATCTTTGGAATACTATTCGGTAGTTTAGGCTTTTAGAGCACTAGAGAAAAACTTTTATCAACTGAAAGAAGGCAGGTTTGAAGAGATTTTAGGGCATGTATGTAAACTCTTTCCATCTAAGTCTTTGTTCAAGAGAGTTTTGCTCACAAATAAGCCCACAGATATTTAGTTGATTTTTAAAAATTTTACTCACAAGACATTCATTTCCTCATCTGACATGTGCAGTGTGTTGTAAGACTTCCAGTAGTAAACAACTTGTTTGTTAAGTAATGTACAAGTATGTAAATAATAATTGTTTCTTTGCTATTTCTTAATCTTAGCCTCAGCTGTATTATTCCTGGAATCTTGGCTAAATTTTTTTCCAAGGCACTAACTCATGGGAGCAGTCCCATGATTTCAAGCTGAAAGACTGAAGTGGGCTTTTGTAACATTTTATTTATGGAGTTCATTTATTGGCTTTTCTGTAATGCTCAGCACTGTGGCATCTGAACACCTCATGGACTCTAATTCTTCAAGTATCTCAGCACTCCAGTGCAGTTGGGAAAGTTTTATTTTATGGATGGGGAGTTGAAGCACTTAAAGACTGGCTGGCACAATCACACTGGCACTTTGCAGCAGAGTTGAGGGAAGAACCTGTATTGTCTAATTCCCTCTCCAGCACCTTGAGCGAAACAAGTTTGCACTTGTTTTCCAATGACAAATTGATGGTCAAAGTAGTTTAAAGGTCTGTCATGGTTGGAAAACATCAACTGTGATTCCAAAGTTAACCAGGAGCTTAAATTTCCCCTCTGCTGGCAGTGGCCATGGCCCCTTGAATTGCGGGCACCACAAAACCCCTGGGGGTGCACCATGACTTTGTCATAGTTCAGCTGAAATTGAAAACTCTGAGTGTTTTGGGACATGGAACAGGCACCAGTGAACTGTGAATTCTATCTGTATGTATGTCTATGCTTTTGCAGGGAAATCATTGGAGGTGCTGTGAAGGAGGAGAGAGCAATAGAATTGCTAAAAGAGAAGTGTTTCCATGTGGGAACAGCATCAGAAGTGAGGGAGGGGTTGTTGGGAAAATTATTCTGATCACTAAAGTTTATTTGAATTTGGTACATCCATATAAATGCAATTTACCTTTAAGTGTAATTGGCTGTCGTGTTAAGCTCTCTGTCCACTGTGTGGAAATCACCATTATGGCTTTCATATGGGAAGGAATTCAGGAGTGCCTTGTTTACATTGCTACCATTTATAAAACATTTAAAGCAGCTATTCTGCTGAATAAACATTCAAGAGCCCGAAGGATAAGCATATCGCTTAAACTTCTTAAGACTAAACTTTCCAAACCATTTCCTGCCAGAGGGACCTAGCAGTAAAATTGCAAACTCTGTGCTCCAAGATGAGATAGGCAGAATTAGATTAAGCAGCTTACTGTTGACATGTCTATTGATCTGGGTTCAGCGCCGTTTCCTGTCTCTGCTAGCAGTTAGATTGCTGTATACAATAACACAGTGGCCTGGTTTATGTGAAATTGGGGGACTCCGAGCATCAATTACTCCAGGAAGGCAGTGGCACTGGGAGATAAGGTTAAGCCGCTCACAGTGTTTAAGACTGCTGAAACCCAAGCAACATATTTGCTGTCTAAATTGCTGCTTATAAATTTGACAGCGTTCCATTTATGTTGTTGATTTTTCCCCCTCTCCAAAGAGAGATCATCCTGTATTATTCTCTGCAGGTAGCAGTTTGGTTCTCATTATAAACATGCATTGTTCATTGGCCTTCAGTTCCTATCAGCCCTTTGTTAAAAGTTCCGAAGCATCACCTGGATATTTGAATAGAAAATACTTAGTCAGTAGAGAGAAAGGCATGAAATGTTATAGAAAATACCCATAATAAACTAACAAAATTTTAATGGTCATATTGATTCTGGTATTGCATTAAAGGTATTGCTTTTTGTTATTTTTCCTTGCTATCTGGGAACACAGCATTGAATAACAGTGGAAAAAAGGAAAAAAAATCTGGTACCCTTGAATTTCTCATTTAGTGTTCTGTTTTCTTCATAAGCAATTCTCTCTTATGCTGTGTGACTTTTTTGTCTTTCTCAGAGACTGTTAACAGTATCACTTAAAAGCAAAATGATGCTTTTCACATTTAAAGAAGCCTGTAGAGAATTGTTTCAGGGGTCTGCTTGTGATTAACTCAACCTGGATTTTTTTTTCCTCTGGAAGAGGGTCATGCAGAAGAGGTTTTCTCCAGGGGGCACCTTTTAAGTCACTTTACAGGTGGCTATCTCAGTTTTATGCCACACACATTTCCATTGTCTTAAAATCAACCTTCAAAAAGAAATCCAGTATTCCCATAGAAGTATGAGCAAAGTTGTGTCAGTTCTGGCATTGTGATGGGAGATCTGTGCTGTGAAACTGATGAAAGGAAATATTTTAATAGTGACATTTGAGTTCATTTATCATGACATTTTAGGGACTTGGTGGTACATATTTTTATCTTTGAACAATCTCCCAGCAGTCTACTGCCATTAAAGTGGGGGAGGGCTCTCTTCCACACAGAGCACAATGCTATAAAAGTCCAAAAAGATACAGCAGTCAGCTGTGATGAACTGAAGTAGTTCTAACTGGTATGTGACAAAAAATGGAATTGTCTCCTTTTATTAATTTTTAAATATCTTGACATGCTATAATTAACATTGCCCTATGCTAAAATTACAACAACATCTGAGCTTCTGTATATTGGCTCATACCTTGGTGCTATAAATGAATGTAGGAATATGGGAAAGCTAACAGAACATATTTCAAGTATGTTTTAGCATTTCACTGGCATATTTTTGAGTTTAATTTTAATGAGTTGCTGATTGATGTTCTTGTTGGCAATGCATAAGGGGCACTAAAGTACTACCAGCAGGTGGGCACTAATAAATACTTTATATTTATGAATATTGTAACTATCAATACAAAATCTACTCCAATTATTGCAAGGAGGCTGGGCCCAAAAAGTCCAATGTCACTGAGGTTTATAATTCCGTCCTCATCTAATGCTATTGTGCAGGTACATGTGTGATCTTTATGGGGAGTATCCACTTTCAGACACTGCACTGCCTCATCACAATAGGTTTCTGTCATTTTGTGATTTAAATTACATCCTTTTATTTTGTTAACTCCTTTAATAAGTGTTTTAAACTGCCTCCTTTCTGCTCTTTCTTTCTCGCACCTTCTCCCTCCTGCAGAGTCTCCTTGCAGGCTTGCTAATTCTTCAGGGGTTTTCCTGACACTTTCCTGTCCATCAGTCCTGTACAGTTAATCAAGGGAACCAGTGAGCATGCAGGGGTTAGCCTGGAGCAGAGTTAATCGGGTTGGCTTTTACTTAATTGTGCCTATTGTTATAGGGGAAATCAGCACCTGGTGCAGGGGGCCAGTGCTGCTGATTGCTTGAGAGGCTCAGCTTGCAGTACTGTGTACAACATGATGATTTGCCCCAGAGTTGCTTCTAGTTGCAAAAAAAGAGTTCTAACATTTTCAACCTAGAAAGACATGAATGTAATAGCTTAAAAGTAGATAAGCTCATACTCTGGGAATTAAAATAAAGAACAAATGAATAATACCCGTTGCAGCTACTACTCTTTTTGGCTGCTAAAATTGTATTGGAAGTGAATTGGTTGTAGCACATACATATTTAACTATGAGCACTCTCTAGCACATCTGTATGTTGTCTAGCATAGCCATATAGTAACAAGGAACTATAGGAAAGTCATGTGGGGTGAAACAAATCAATGTCTGAAGACATCAAAAACCCATGGTTTTTTTTAAGGTTCAACACAGCTTTATCACAGACTGCCATTGATTGTAGTTTAGCTTGTTTTCCACCAAAAAAAAAAATCAGAAAAACAAATGCTGGGTTCCCACTGAAAGTGAGCTCATGTTACATGAAGAACAGTTGCATTTGTTTCTTGCTTTGATTGAAAAGCAAGCTAAGAATAAGAAAATTTGGAAAAAAGAAATCTTTTGATTGTTGACTTGCAGATACCTAGATGAGTACAGACCTTGCTATAGCTCTGCAGTTGTGTCTCTTTGATGATGTTGATATTACAAAGTGAACTCTTACAGAGTAAAGACATATCAAGCACTAAAAGCCAGCAGAAAGCAGTGTAAAACCCAGGCAAATTAGAAAAGGATAGGAATGGTTCTGCACATGCTGTCAGATGAGCTGTGACCCAGTAGTGTGTCAGCAGAATATTTCCAGTTAAGCCTTACAGACCACATTTTTATGTCACAGATTTTTCATACTTCCTAAGTTCTCCTGTGTTGGGGTAAGATCCAGAAGCCACAATGTCTTCAGCTGTATGTGAGATACCTGCAGCAGGGTGCTAAATAGCTCACATATGCCATGGTGTGGATGCACTTTCCCTTTTCGGGATACTAGTGATACACTAATATCATCCCAATATAATAGTAAGAAAAAAATCACATAAAATTATTATTTTCCAATACTTAATATTGTTTTCTTAGCTAAATATGAAGGGAATTAAGTATTTTTGAGGTTTTCCAGATGACAAACTGCCAAATTGTATCAGCGCTCTCAGCATTCAAAGGAATGTATTGTAAAATGTTAAGTAGTGTTTTAGTAAATGACTGGATTTTATGAAATTCATTCAAAAATGAATTTATAATTCCCTAAATAATGAGAAGAAACACTCCTGAATTTTTTTTTACATTTTCTTCTCATTGGTTTCTTGTGACAAGGACTTTAAACTGAAATAAAATCTTTTTACTTCTCCTCAGATTTGTTTCATTATATGTAAGCCTTGAAATCCAGTGCCATTTTCACAGTTAAAAAATTATTTTATTCAATCCATCTTTATTTTAAACCTGTATTTAGGACATCCTGCAACTTTTAAGTTCTATCAAAATAATCTTTAGTGATTTTTCTTCCATTTGAAACTGAATTGTTTCGTAAGAGGCAAGTTTGTCCTGTTCCAAGGACATGGAAGAATTGCACATATGACAGTGCTGTTCGTGCTAGCTTTGTGCCTGAAGCTCTCATGATGGAGTCATTTACAATTTTCCTTCTTCATTGATAAGCCATTATCTCTAGACTGTTTTTATAACTGCAGGGTTTTGCACTTTGCCACAGAATAGTAGGACTAAGTTCACAGCAATCTATTTCCCTAATTTCTCCATAATGCACCGTGACCTTTCCCAGGATGGTGTTTCTTTGTACCAAGATGAAGAGAAAGAAAAATAAGAGTTTGCCCTTTCCAACTAATTGACCAATGTTTTGTTTTAAAGGTAGTGTTACCTTTTTAATGCAGTTGTTAAGGATATAATTTCTTCATTCCTTTGTTCTATTGACTCCTCCAATACTCTGGAATATACCATAACTGCAGTCTAAAGCTTATTATGTAGAAATTACAAGTAGAGTTCTATTCAGTCTATTATTCAGTCACAAGGCCTCCAAGTAATACCCCTGGTAATGTTTGTTACAATATGGTGATAACAATTGAAGTAATTGTTTACTAATTTGTTCTCTTAGGTGTGTTTTAACATTTTCATCTTTAAAGGATATCCTATGGGAGGAGGAGTAATTTTTTGACCTATGTATTATGAAAGAATGGAAAAATCTGTGATTTGTAGGTAATTCATTTTAAGAATAAAAGTTAAATAACATTCTATGAATAAAAATGTAATAGGCTGTAAGAAAATTTTGGGGTTCTTGTGTTTCCATGAGGAAAACTTACTTTTGTAAAGTGTTCTCAGGAAGATGTGTGATCTGGATTGCACAAGCAGCTATAAAGTGAGACTCAGTGAGGAAATAAAGGCACTTTGCATTTACTGATTCCGCTCCCAAGCCATATGTTTTAACATGCATGGGGTTTATTTTGCTGTTTCAGGGCGGAGAAGCAGTAAAAGCAAATATTCACATATACACGCACAGCAGACTCTAAATTCAGCTCTTTCTGAACATAAATTTGCTATCTTCCAAGTAGGAATGGAAGGTTCCCTGTGATGTGGCAGAAGCTGCAGCGCATAAGGAACAGTCGTACGCTGGATAGACAGGCATTCTCAATACGTCAGACTTCTCCGTGCTCAATTGGAAAAGCTATTAAGCAGTGACTGCAGGGCAGTGTTTTTACTTTTTCCATGTCTTGGCTTGTTTATGTTAAATCAGACTGCAGGAGGTCTGTTGCGCTTCTCTGGCAGTTATTGCGAGGCTTGCTGTGGCAAATTCTATTTATGACACTTGCTGTATCCTAGGTGCAGTGAATCTTGGCAGACAATCTGGAAAATTTCCCATCTTTGTACATGCAGAATATAATATCTCAGTAATGGTGTGACTTTGGTGACTCACTGTGAAGGTCCTAAGTTCAGCTACCACAGTAGCCAAAAAATCTAGACACATTTTAATTGCTGGCATGACATTTGAAGTATTTGCTTCACCACTGGATGTAAAATATTAAATTGAAACTCCTCCTGTTTTGGCTAGAGTATATTCAAATTGAAGAGAAGATCCAAGAGCAGCATTTCTGAGGTGTAGGTTAATGGCTTCTGGCCAGCATTTTTTTACTAACATGATGGTCATATCTGGTTAAGAGCAAATAGTCTTACATGTGTGTATTTTGGCACTTCACTGGTTCTCATTGATGTGTGCACTGTCAATCATATGATTGTCCTACATAAATAACGTATTGATGATTACAGAGATCTGGGATTCTGTTATGGTTCTGCAGGAATGTAAACAAGTTGTCAAAAATCATTTATCCATACGCTAAATGCCATTGGTTATTCCATTGTAAAGTCTCACTTTAAAACTGCGAACCAACTTTTCTTAAGGCAAAAGTGAACCTTGTAAAATCAGAGACCATTGCAACCTTTTGGTAATACATTTCATATTAACTTAGAGAATGTAAAAATACATGCAGTTTATTTACAAAAGAGTAAAACAACATGACAGTGAACAGTTGAGCTATGCTCAGTAACTTTCTTCTGGGGCTTTTAAGAGTCTTGTGCTGCTTTTAAAACCTGCATCTCATGGTCAAGCAGGGGAAAATTAATCTTCTATTTATAAAACAAACCAAGTTATGGCTTCAGGATCCCATTCTCTAGAGCGAGAATGATGGTGATATAGATGGCCATCAAAGGGCCAGTGCTTGTACAACCGCTGGGTGAATAATAAGGCTTCTGTGGGGTTTTTGGTGTCTTGTCTTTGTGTTGGGCTGCTGATGCGGTTTGATAAATGTGTAGAGCTGGAGGATCCATGGGATAATTGGCACAACTGCCACAGATCGCTGGGAGGTTGCCTGGAGCATCTGCCCTGAAGCTGAGAACCCCGGCTCTGGCGATGCCACAGACCTATTTGCCATCTTGCCATTAGTTTCCATGTAGTGACAGAGCACATGGGTCCACTCAGTTGCTTGTGGAGGCTGCATCAGCATGGAAGCACGGACTAACCTTTTCCTGGCATCTCTTTTTTTTATGCCATATCGGATTTCCAAATTCTTATGCAGTTTCACGTCTGTCATTGGCATGGAAGTGTTGACAGCTGCTACATGATGGCAAAGCAAATGCATCCTTGCCTCCTTGCAGTCCTCCCACTTGTGACTCACATGGGGGTTTTTTAAGGGAGAGTATAAAGACTTCAAGGACAAAGGATTTCTTTCAGCATTTTGGGAGGCTTTTTCTTTCTTGCTAAGAACCATTAGAATAATAATTTTTGCAGTAGGGGACATACGTCCTTTATAAGACCGACACCTGTGGACTGCCGTAATTTATGTGTGAATCTAAAAGTGGTAAGAGATGACAAAAGAAGTGAAAGAGAGCTCAGTCTTGTGCTTCCCAGCTGCTGATGCCAGTGACTTCAGGATTGAATGCCGATCATGCCAGAAGTGCAAACAGCATGTGGACGGGTTTGTTTCCATTGTAAAGAGATAGGATACTTAATTAATTTCATGAGGCCTCTGGGCTGCTGTTGACAAAAAGTGCTTACACGACAAAGTTAGGTTGCGGCTAAGGATAGGGTTAGGGAAGGTTTGAAGTGCTGATCCCTAGACTCAAATTACCTTTAACATTTTCTTTAATGATACAGATACACTAGTTTTGCTTAATTACACTTTGCTGTCTCAAGCAATCTGTCCCTTGAGTCACTGAAAGTTTTATTACAATGCTTTAATCTGATTATGAAAATTAATGTACTTGTACCATCTTTTAATTTGCACAAGTAAAACCTCCTTTTTTTTTACATTTCAACCAGATTAGAAATATATAGTAGAGACTTGTGAATTTCAAAGTCTAAAATCTTCCAGTGCAATGTGTTATAAAGGCAATATAATAAAGAAAGATATGTTACTGACCTGATGGAAATCAGTACAAAATTATTTTAAAAAATATTTAGCAGTTGAAATCATGTAAGTCAAACTTAAGAAATGCATATCTTGAATCACCCAGGAACTTGGATGAAATACAGAAAAGCACACATATAAGAAAAATGAGGGAGATGAATCGTGAACAACGATCCTGAGAGTCTGAAAACACACATTTTGTTTCCTAGCACTTGTGTGTTTGGGTTTAGTTGAAGCAGAATGTATAAAGTATCTTCCCTTTTACTGTTAGCTTGAGGCAGCCCTGCTTCTAGGATATTGGGTCCACAGTAACCCTGGGGTTTGCCTCCGTTGCCTGTGCCCTGCAGAGGTGGAGCGCCCCAAGTCCCCCTGCGGAGGTTTGAGCGCTGCCTCAGGAGTGTCACCCTCGCCTGGCTGCCCCAGGAATGGGGTCACTGGAGGACGTGCCAAGCACACACTTCTGCTGCCTTCACTTGAGCTGAGTTGAAGCCCTTCAGGGGTGAGTTATCCCTGATACTGTGCTGTGAGTTACTGACACCAGAGATGTGGTGAAAGCTGATACAAGTGTCGCTGTGACTGACAGTAGGATGTTTAGCAAATCTGACTCATGATTATTTCTAGAGACCACTTTTGCACTGCAGAATTTCCTAACGTGCTGCCTTAGAAAGCTCAACTGTAGGATAGCATCTGCTCCATGGTTTTATCTTTCTTTGCCTTTTCTGCAGTTCCTGATTTTACTCGTGTGTTACAGAGGCATGGGGGTGTAATGGGACACAGGTTGAATGTGATGGAGAAATAAACTAAGAGTTAAACTGTGTGCAATCTCCAAGGAATGAGAAGCCATTGGCCATCTTAATGCTGACAACATTTAGTTTAGTACCAGCTGACTAGGGGTACAGCTGACAGCCAGAAGGGCTATGGCTGCATATGAAAATGGTATCTATGCAAGGCTAAGAAAATATGCTGAATGTAGGTGTGAAATTACCGAGAATTTATTTGAACACATTTTAACATTATCTAAGAGATAATCCACTGACAGCACAGGACTTAAAAAACACTTAAATTTGTACATGTATGTTACATCATTTTTTCATTAGGGAATCTGTACTTTTCCCCTCCTGAACCTGGAAAATATTGGGGCTTAGAAAATTAGTAGAATAAAAATTCAGAGAACACCCAGAATATATCAGAATGGTGATTCACCTTGCTAAGAAATTAAATTCTCTTAGAGGGGAAAAAAGGTTGCATTTTGCATCTCTCTACACCAAAAATGTTGCTGGATTATTTTCTTAAACCTACTAGGTGAAAAAAAAGTCACCATTTCTGAAAGTGCCATTTTATATTTATGAAGATATTAAAAGCGATGTCGTAAGTAAAATAAAATAAGCATTCAACATGTTTTTTACAGAAATAATATTTTCATTTAAAGTCAAAATGATGGATTTCCTTACTACCCTTTTTCAGCTTTTCGTGCAAATTGTATGTAAATAAATGCAAATAAGTACTCCTCACTAGTAAGTTGCTTAGAAGTATAAAAACACATAAAATAAGGATGTTCAGACAGAGCTGTGCATCTCATATATGTAAAGAATGTTTAAATTTAAATATTTCAGCTAAAAGTGTTATTGTTTCAGGTAATAAAATGCTTTTTTTTGTGCATTTTGTTACCTTCTGAAGACCTATTAGTGTATATGGGAGTTAGTCCTGTGTCAGTCAACCTAACAAAACAAAAAAACCAAACAAACAAGGAACTAGGAAATAACTAAGAGGTCAGCACTGGAATTTTGAATATTTTCCACCCAAGTGTGGTTCCACCAGCTTTCATTACCTGTTTTTGTCTGTCTTTCTAGTTAACACTTTTGCAGTGGATATTTTTATTTAATTTGAAATAAAAATATTTTTAAAATTTTAAAATTTAAAAATTTAAAAATATTTTTCATATTTTCACATGAAACCTAGTGGAAAAGAAACCTTGAAAATCAGAACCACAGAAAATCTTCTTTTTCATTCAAACCTGCTTAAAACCTGGTGGTACGGCCAGCAGGTTCTAGCCCACCTGATTCTAATGGGGCTATGCAGCATGAGAAAGGAAAATTCTGCTTGGTTTTCAGTAAGATACCAGGCTTGAGTAACGTTTGTGGTGCCATAAAGGATTAATGATCTCTGTGCTATTTATAACGAGGCAAACTAAATTGCAATTTTTAGAGAATTATTGGAGTTTTATTGTGCTGCCCAGCCAAATTCAGTGAGTAGGACTCATTAGTGTGTAAAACAGAGTTAATTTATACTGAGCATCCCCCATCTTTGGTTGGGAGCTTTATGTAAATCATCTTTTCTGGTCATTAATTTAGGCTGTTTGCATTTCCTTTGCTGTGGGAGCGTAAGTATGAAATATTGACTAAACTTCCCTGGTGAAAGTGCCCCCTCATCCTCATACTAGATGTGGAAAATGTTTGCTCTTCTTGCAGAACACTCCTGTAACTGAAGGGTGGGAGCTGTATTATGCAGTTGAAACACCTAGTGATAATTGGCATTTAAAACAAATTTCCGTAGCTCTAGAAATAGGAAACCAAGGTATCTCCAGAAAGTCATTTGATGAACACTTCCGAAATATTGGGAAAAGTGTAGTGAATCTTTCAACGATTGCTTCCATTATGATTGATCTTAGAGTTTTTTGAAGTAATTGATGGTATTTCTTTAGTTCAGTCCGTTAGTGCAAATAATTATTAATCAATATGCACTCAGCTCTTACTTTAGAAGATAATTTTAACACATGATTTATTCTGAACATTTCAATTGAACTACCTTTACAAGGAAAAAATCAATTGGCTAGTAGTCTAAAGCACTTTAATTATCTGAAGGGCTATATTCTGTTTTAGGCTTTTTTTTTTTTTTTTTTTTTTAAATACATTGTCCCATTGTGATATAATCCTTCTGCTGGGCTGTACTTTGCTATCCTCATAAATACCCTAATTCTCTATTTCAGGTTATTTAGTCTTTGAAATTTTCAGTTCAATACTAAAAACACACTAGGATTAAACTCGAACATTGGAAATTAAATAATGTGTGAAATGAAATAAAAATATCACTTTTTCCACATGAGAAAACGGTTGGGTTTGTTAGTTTGGTTGCATTTTGTTGTGAATGTGTCAGCACATTTGTAATTTCTTTAGCTGTTTTCTCATTCATAGCAAGCATAGTAGTGGAAAATTACAGTTAATTTGAAATGATAGCATGATGCCAGAACTTATACAGAGGTTTGAAACATTATCGGACAAAAGGTGAAATCATTAATTCATTTGCAGTGAATATTAAATTCCTGAAATATGCATTACTCTCTCATTATATTTATATTTATGTGTTTTAATATGCCTGTAAATATTATTGTGAGTCTGAAGGAGCATTTGTGCCGTGTCCATGAGCATGTCAATACAGCCTTTCAAAGTAATTTGCACTTGGGCTGAGGCATAAGGTTATGGAGCCATCTGTCATCATGAAAAATCATTAGAATAAAAAGTGTGATACAATTCCACTCATGTCCATGATACGTTGCATTTCAACAACATCAGTACAAACACTTCTCTCAGATGCCCTTCATAGGCCTAACAGGGAAACTTGAGAAGAGTCTTGTGAACAAATAGATCAAATTCCAGTGGATTCACACCCATGTAAGACTTCAGCCTGCAGACAGTCTTGTGGTGGCTCTTTGGGATCTGGGGTGGATTGCCCTGAAAGTTCCAGGAGAAGAGTTTCTGTCTCTAACAATAAAAGGAGCTGATGTTCTTGAAATGGCCTGAAGTTAATGTTTGATTAAATATCCATTCTTTATTGCATTTCTTGTATTTCTCCCAAATTTGACAGTGAACATATAATCATAAACATCCAGTTTGCTATTCAGTGAGATTACAGTCATTGTTTCTCAGTTCTCATGGCTTTCTATAAATCTGCAAGTGATGAATTGTTTGTTCCTTTGGAATAGTACAGGGTTTTGGTTTTTTTTATTGGTATACCAGAAAAGCTATCTATCTTCAAAGTAGGAAAGTTTAGATCTTAGGGTTGTGTTTTGCTGGAAACATTCCTTAAGACGATTCCTTGGAGGATGTTAGTAATGTAAGATTTTTAAAGAATCCAATAATAAAGAGACAGCACTACAGTCTGAGGACCCAATTACTGAAACACTTGTACATATGTTTACTTTTAAGTCATTAAGTACTGTGCATATGGAAAACATCATGTCCTTCATTTCTGAGCCTTGATCTTCAAATGTAAGTGTTGTAGAAGAAGGGTTTTTGAATTTTATACTATTAGGTGCTGAGTGCCTTATTTACTGCCTGATCTAGTGGGAGATCTGCCTGCTCAATAGCTTCTAGAAGGTAACTTTGTTATCAAAGCAATCGGAAAGGAAGGAGTGAGTTTGCTTTAGGGTGTAAAAATATATTTTACTTTATGTTAATTCCTACAGCTGATGACATGACTGGCTCTAAATGACCTCCCAGAGGATGTCCTAGAAGGAATGCTATAATAGTGTGTATTTTCCTGCTAAGAGCCCATGACAGATGATCATACTTTAAATTATGTTTCAGATGAGACAGACAGAAGCAGTAACAATGTGAATATTAGAATAAACTTTTGCTCATTTCAAGTGGATAATTAATGTTGTCAGTGGCTTGAGCTGAGATCAAGATTTCTATACGAGTAAGAGGGGGGTCAGACTTTAGACATATTTGCTGCTCTTGTTTAGTGTCGGTGACTCTGTGTGCTATCTCCCCTTCTGCAGAAATAACAGCTCTTTTGTTTTCCTTTATAACAATGCCTGTAATCTGAACTTTTGCATTAGTGAATGTAGCTAAAGTTATTAATGAGAACTCTGACCTGGTTCAAATCAACCAGATTTTTTCCTTTCAGTTCAGTTAATGGCCTTTCTATTTTTTGTTGAATGGCCTGTTTGAAGAGCAGCTTTTAAAAACCTGGAATTGGAAGCAGTGCTATATCATCTGCCTTGGGAGAAAGCAGATGAAGAAGATGTGTTCATGTAGCCAAATCAATAGTTTTTTAACCTGGCTGTTATAACTATTTTTTTTTTGAAGGTGATTATCTCCAACACTAGATAGTCTGTCTACTGGGTATAGTAAAGGTGATACCTTTTAGGCTATTTAGTTCCATTTCCAACAGAAGTGAACTATTCAGGAAGTGTATTTAGAGAAGTCTATTTTTCAAGAGTTCTAAGGCTAGAACAAAGGACAGGAGATCATGATGGTGTGCTGGTAGGGCTGCCACACGCAGAAGTACAATAGCGAGCACCTCTGACTGCGGAGGAACTGTCGAAGCACTGCAAAATCAAGTTGCTGTGTGTGAAAGATCAAGCAGGTTAACTCCTGGGATTTTTTTCTATCAAGATGCTTTCTTCCTTCCATTCTGTTGCCTGCTGTCTTCAGAGCACAGTAGTATTGAGACTCTGCAGATTTAAAACATCTGTCTTTCCATCTCCAGTGTGCTACAGAAGGATAGCTCTCAATTTAGTCCTGAAAAATTTCTCTGCATGTTGGGGTGTCTTTGCTTTTAGGAATTTTTATCCTTCTTGAGGCTAGAGGCTAGGCAGCTATTTTCTATAGTGTTTTCTATATCATGACCCTATTGTATTTTTTTTTAAAAAATATTTTTAGGCATTATTACAGAATTCAGATCTATTTAATTAAAAGTCTGGATTAGGAACCTAAATTATTTTGTATTGCCCAACTGAGTGTTTTCTTATATATCTGAATTCTGTTTTTGAGATGCATGAAAACAATGGTGGGCTCAGTATAGTTGTAAGGAAAGAGTCCATAGTGTTTTTTTAAAACAAATTTGAAAATAGATACATTTTATTAATTTTAAATCATGGATAATGCATTCAGAGATAACACTGGAATTTTCATATTGCAATGAATTTGATTAATTTGGCTCATTGGGTACAAATAAGTCTGAACTAAAAATGCAAATACATTCAATATCATATGAAGAAATGGGCATTAAAACCTGGTCTTGAGAAAAATGATAAAGGTATGTTTTCAAGTTATATGATGCAAATTTTAATGTATTTTATAGGTACTCACCACAGGCTTAAGCTTTCAGGTTTGAACTCACATTAAACTATCTTAATTTATGAGCTATGTTGTGTTAGTGTTGGATAACTAGCTAGAGGATAAATCTGTATTTTAATACAAATCTGACTTGATGACGTTGAATATAATTTATATAGAAAGTATAGTTTCTTTGTGAGAAACAGAGCAGTTTTATTTGACACCTTCAGTTGTAGGCATGGTTATTATCCTCTATCGTTGCATATATTGTCAGGGACATTTTTTGCCTTTTGCACTTCATTTAGCATTTGAGGATTTTATTTTTTGTTTTCATTTTCTGCTTACTCACAGTGTATTTTTATGCTACAGTTTGGAGGTTTCTATTCTTTACAGCCATTTTTGCAATCATAAAATCATAGAATTGTTTGTATTGAGAGGGACCTTTTAAAGGTTATCTAACCCACCCCCCCCTGCAGTGAGCAGTGAAATCTTTAAGTAGATCATGTTGAGATCTTTGTTTAGATCTCAGATGTCTGCTGGTGTTGAAAAAGGAAGGAGGAGCCCACTATGTCTGGTGATCATATGGTATAAGGGCAGGCAGAGATGACTCCTTCATGTTGTGCTTTGGGAGGGCAGGACCAGAGGCTCACAGCTTATTTCAGAAGTCCCTCATTAACTGGATCTAGGATGAACCACTCTCATAACTGATTAGCATGGTATGCTATTCATAAATAACATGCAATTAGCATATGTTAATAATAAGCAATATTCAGCTGAAATGTCAGCATCCAAGCAGCTTAGACAACATCTCTTTGAGCAAGACCTGCAAAACACATTTTACCCCTGTTTTACAGAATATCACTTAACCAAAATTCTTGGTAAACCAAAGTTTGCTTATCTCTCCCAGGGTTGTACAGCATACAGACATTAGTCAGCTTTGCTGAGCATAGCCCCTGTAAAACTGGCATTTAAGCCAGCTGGCATATTTCTACTGTGTTCTGGGACTGAGAACATGAAACACAGTTTGTTTGGAAGGAAAGGAATCCAGTGAGCCTTGGAAAAGCAGAGCAAATCTCTTCCTAACTGATAAAATAGATGAAATTTTAGCTGAAGATTTTGATGGTCCCTCAAGACATTAGGCTAGGCACAAAGATGGAGGTGTAGAAATGTGTCACTGTGGCATATCTGCAACTCTCAATATATGGTGTATGTACGAATATGTTCCCATATAAATACTGATATGTGGGTGAAAATCACATGAGAAATTATGAATACTTTTGTAAATACAATATTCTGCCAGGATATTAAGTCCCTTTTTCAAGAACACCATAAGCTTCTTTGCACTAATAATTTATTTGAGAAATTAAATAACTGCTCCATGTTTGTGGTCATGTACAAACCACCTATTTTTTGTAGGGCCTGTTTTCAAAGTTAACTTTTGTTTCTTATTTAAGACCTTCTTCCTCTGTACTGGTCAGTGTCCAAAGTATTATTTATTTGTTCTTATTGCTCAGGCCATGGTTCCATGGACTGGTAGTGCTTCTGCAGCCAGTAAAACAATTCCTTTGTTACCAAGCCTATTTTTCCCACTATTAACTTGACTTGAAGAATGGATTTGCTTCATTGTATTAGAGAGAATATTTTCTGACAGCTTTTGAGTACAGATCATTAAAAAATTACCAGTTTGAAATGTTGACTTTTGTCTCTCTCTCTTTTTTTTTTTTTCTTTGTCTCAAAAATAGCTTATTACATCTTTCAACTTTCTAAATAATTAAATCTCCTTGAAAGTTCATGTAAATTCTGTGTTGGATAGTACAGGTTTTAATTAAGCAGAGTTATTAACAATTCTGTTGTTGATAAATTTGGGCACAACTCTGCTCTTGCAGATGCCAGTTGACTTTATAGGTCTGATCTTTCTGCACAGAGAAAGACTGATGTACTCTGTGTAATGCTGACAGTTTTACACTGTTGTAAAACCAGAGTAACAGAATACAAAACTGTGCCAAAATCATGTGGTAGCTATATGAATAGTAGATTTATGGTATCTTTAACTGCCCATTTCTTTACATTTAATGGCTCCTGTTCTGTAAATGATGAGCTAGACAAGGGTTTTGTTGACACTTGACAATTGACACCTGATTTAGGATATGAATTATATTTACTCTTTTCAAATAAAACAGGAACTTTGTATACTCTGGAGTTTGTCCAAGTCCAAGCCATGCTAAAAACAAAGACAATGTTCTGTTTAGGAACTATCTGTATTGAGCAAGGATGTCTTAGGATGTTTAATCATAACCATCAGTATCAGAAGAAAATCACCATTATTTCCTAGCTATGTTCTTAATCGTAAGGTCTTAATAATGGATTTCCAAGAAAACCCAGTGCATGTTATTGTTTTGAAGTTCATCCTTAGAGCCCCAGATATCTGCATTTTGATTTATTTATTTTTGTTGTCCTTCTTCCATACCTGTGTTTTGTTCACTTAATTTGTCTGTATGAAGATCTTCCTGGTCAGAATTGAAATTACTGAGGAGGGTTTTCTGTGACTGTTTAAGTGATAATATTTTGTAAAAGAGCACAGCTGTTAATTTTAGTGTGGAGACATCCCTCAGATGTATCTCAATTTTAAGAGGAAGTAAACAAACCCAAATCACTTCAGTAGAGCTTTGCATGTTACTTTATTCAAGCCTAAAATGATGCTCCTCTAAAAGAAGATGTAAGAAACTGCAAAGGTTGCAGCCCCTCATATTTTTGTGCCTTGTTCTTCTGACAGAGTCAAACCAGGCTACAGAACAGGACATTTTATATTTTTGAAAGGAGAGCTTTTATGCAGCAGAAATGTGAGCTGTGCATAGATGTGTGTGCTTACATGCTAATTAAAAGGGTAACCAGAGCTTCATTGTAACACACGGGGCAATTCTTCATCCTTAACTTTCAGTATTGAGTACTACACAGAAGTTAGTCTTCCTCAGCTGTTTACTCAGTAGAGAAAGAATTTTGCCTCCCTAGAAGCCTGTCTTCTCCTTCATTGAGACCAGCCTGCTAAGGAACCGGAATGGCCATGTTTGTGCTTCTGCATCATGCTCTCCTTGTCCCAAGGCAGTAAAAAAAGGGTTAGTGTAGCTCAGGACAGGAGTGTAAAGGTGACACTCTGCATGTGTCACTGTGCGGGCAGAGAGGGGCTACCAAAAAACCTCTGGTGTTCCCTTGAGCAGACTGACTTCTTGCAAATTTAGAGGGATCTTGTTGTTCATGACATGCTGCTAAGTAGGTAATAGCTAGATTGCAGGTTAATGCAGGGGGCAGTTTATTTGCCTATTGGATTAAAGCTTGCAGAAAATAGATGAACAGAAGAGGAAAGATCAGAATTAGTGGAGGAGAAGAAGTGACTTTGGGAGCTTTTAATCATTTTGCCTGAATTAAAAACCATCTGGTATTTAATTTTTTTTAAATACATTAGACAAAAAAAGAGTTGGTTTCTATCATGGATTTATTTTTCTGCTTCAGCAACCAATAGGCTTGTATTCAATTATTTATAATGACGTATCAGTAGCTGTGGAGGGTTCAGATTTAATATGGTAATGGCAGTATTATATCAGCATGCAAACTTTAAAATGAGGTGGAATGAAATACTTTAAAGCAATGTTTTAGTCTCTTCTTTCTATTAACCCTTCAATAGCTTCAGCTCTTCTGTGCAGATGTGAATTTTTCTAAGGAACAGTTGAATATGAGTCAATGGAGGTTCATTCTTTCTGTAGATGTCCTATAGGGGTCTCAGGCACAGATTCATGAAAATTACATAATAATTCTGTCAAAAGGTTGTGTGTAAGCAATGCATGTCCATGTCCCATCTGTTCTGAGCAGTAAAGCAGGGATCTTTCTGATTCCCAGTGTTTCACAGTGAATCAAGGCATAGTAAATGGGGGCAATTCAGACCCAGTTCTCAATTCCTTGTTTATATTCTCTATGGGGAAATTCCCCTTCTGTATTTCTCTGAGCATTGCATCTCAGATGCATTCCACTTTTAAACAAGGATTTGGTGCTGTCATCTTTTTGATGTAACTTCTTACATCATGTTATCAGTGCTTGCCATTCCAAGATCATGAGGGTGCTTAAAGCAGTCTTGAGATTAATTTTTTTTCTATTCCTTAGATGCGTGTTATTGATTTTTGAGCCTTTAGAGATTTAGTGGCTTGTGTTTGCAGGCTTTTCTGCACCAGTCGTGTGAGTAGATCTTACTTTAAAGGAGAAAAAAATATTTTTTTGAGTAACAGAACTGAAAGTCTTATGTCCTACAGATTTTTGTCCTGCATTTTCTAAACTCTTTGTTTCCAGAAAGATACCAGCTCCTTTCCTATTATACTCCCACCTGAAAAAAAAAGCACCAGTTGTACAAAGTTCAGCAAGTCTAAAGCTACACATGTGCAGAGTAGCCAGGATACGAATGTTGGTCAACCAACTGGCAGCTCCACAGCGCTGTCTTAGGGCTGAGTAATGACCACAGTCCCAATGGAGGGACCAGCAATTTCAGTTTCTGTCCTTGACCCAGACAATGATTTGTATAAAACTATTAGGAACTTAATTATTTTTGATACTTTTATCCCTAATTGTATCTTAAATCAGGCTGTAGTTGGAAAGATATTCATAGTTTGAAATACAGACCAGCAGGATCATAAAAGCTTCCTTTCCTTAGGCAACTAGATTAAAAATGCAAGGGATGTGTAACTTCCATCACTTGGTGCTTTGGGAAAATACATAAATGTCATAAGAGTAAGGATTAAATTGTGAGACTTGGATAACAGAACTGTTATATTCTGCTCATAAACTGATCTAATTTCTCAGATATAAAATGTGTGATCGGGCTGTGCAGTTTTGAGAACATTTTTCCTATTTACCATGGCAGACTATTGGCAGAAAGAAGCAAAACTGCCTATTACATAGGCATGATAAAGCTGCAGCAACTAAATGGAAGTTGAGGTGGAAAGCCCAGACAGAGGACTTTCATTAGGAGAATAGCAGCCTCTGCTCTCCCCCAGCATTGCTGTTCACTTCATAGTGGTGATTTTATAACCACAGAAAGCTCTGTGAATTTAATTGCTGGAAGTTAGCTTTTATTTCTTTTACCAACATCTAAAATTCATGCTCAGGGGCACCAGTCAGTCAGGAAACAAATCTTTGCTCTGAGTTAGCCTTTGCAGGTGGTTTAAAGAAAATTTAGCTCCTTCCCACTTGGCCATGCCAGCACCTTTATCCTCTTAATGAGTTCAAAGTGAGTGTCTCCTCTGAGCTCACTGTTGGTGCTGCTGCAGTTGATTGGCAAGCCTAGGGTGCTAAACATTTGAGCAGGTGGCAAGCTTTGCCCCTGAGAGAAAGCACATCATCTCTGTGCCTATTATTTTGCCTGAAAATATGTAACTGCACCTTTCCCAGAAGTGGCAGCAATGAAAAATTGTACCACTTTCTGCATCAGCAATTTTAAATGCTAATTGTACGTGCTAGTGGATAAACACGGGGGCTCTTCTAACAAGAACATAATTTATCTTTTTATCCCTTCATCATCATGTCCACAGTGTTCTAATTAATAGGTTTACTGAAGTCTATTGTGTAGTAACTTTATGATATTTCTACTGTTTGGTGTATTTTCTACAGTAATGTGCAACTTTGTAATGTCTTCCTAGGTTTTCTGCTTCTTTCCTCTGAACATATGTTATGCCATTTGTCAAGTGATTTAATAGCGCCCCTTGACCTTAAAAATAAAATAAAGCTAGATCAGTGTATAAAACCATGAAAAACTTTAAAAGCAGCCTCTACTGCACCTTCTCTCACTCAATCCAAGAGCCATGAGACAGAATCATTCATTACTTACTGTTACTGCAGTAGGTGAAATGACATGGTAGGTCTCCTTATCTATCATAATGTTTAGTTTATATAATGGAAGGTTTAAATTTTGGTAAGGAGAAGTTATTAAAAAAAGGTACAAAGAGAGTGATCCGTTACAGTAATGAATTATTTATAATATACTGAGTGTTAGCCAGAAACACTGACTACTTAGCCCATTGCAAGCACCTGTGTCACTATCTTATGGTGTTCTTTATCACTGAACTAACAGAGATCATATTTACATTAGTACTTAAATTCAATGGGAAAAAACAATGTGGCATGAATTTGACAGATGTACCGTAAGAACTTAAACACCTGTTTTCTGTTTAGTAATTTAAGAGCTTTGGAAAGCACAAGCACAATGCAGACCCAGGGCATGTGTGACGAATATAATTTCTCTTTAAGATTCTCAGTCATCATATAAACGCGATTTTTAAAAAATGCTTAGAGGGTTCTTTTGCAATATTTCAACTTTAGTTTTCTGCTATTGTGAAACTGATAGTTGTTAGTAATGTCTTAAAATTTGAGCAATTCCTCTATCATGTAGCATGAAATACTGCGGTGCTTGAATGCTTGACTTTCCCAGCTCAGTAATTTGCAGGGGGGCTGCTCTATCTGTTCTTCAAAGGGGAAATTCTTTAGACCTATATGCAAGTGTGAATCCGGAGTGGTGTCTCAGAGGTCAGTGCATTGCCATATGGAAGCATATTTCAGTCTACCTTTCATCCTTTCTGCTTGTGCTGGCATGGTCTGTATATGAGAACTGTGAGCAGAAAGAGGTAGGTGGAAAGGGGGAGATAATATACTTACCATATCACTGATATTACAAAAGAGGGAAACGTATAGTGCATCATTTTAAGAAAGGATTCTCTACTCTGTTTGCTGAAGTAGCTTTTGCTTAGCATCTGAGGGATGCTAGACCCTTCTCTAATTCTTTGTATTCTTCAATTACGATGCCCCTTCATGTGCAAGACACAATTTTTAGCAAAGTCATGGAGAAGGTTCTGTGATCAAGTTCAAGAAGTTGTTTCTATCCATCAGTGGGTCATCTTTTTATTTTTCTAAGATTGTAGTTGGTAAAAAACCAGATAAGACTTGCTTGGGACCAGCTGTAATGCTGTGTCCCTGAGACAGCCAAGACCTTGGGATGCTTTCCTGCCTCCTTTCCTCTCCCCAGCATTCTCCCTGAAGAGGAAAGTTCAAGGAGAGTGACAGCCTAAGCAGTTTGGCTTGCTGAGGAGTCTGCCACACTAGGCATAATTTGAATTTACTGCTGTCCAGTACAAAATGGAATAGAGCTAGAGATCTGCCTCATGTCAGCCACAGAGTTCTGATTCTAAAGGGAACTCTGCAGTGCTGCTGCAGTTGCACAGACCTAATTGTGTGTACAAATATGCAGCCAAACACATACATGCTGAAGAAAGCAATTACAAGGCATAAGGAACAAAATATTTTCTTTTTTTCTTAGAAGTCTTCTTTCTGGAGTTCATTTGTTCATCTAGAATAATACATATATTTCTTTTGGTAATGAGTGAGTATTATCATGCAAATTCCACAACTATTAGCAAATCTTTCAGGAAAAAGAATTAACTCTTACCTTACTGCTGCTCTTGGTTGATTCATAGGTGAAGTCAATAAAATGGACAATTGCATAGTCAAGTGTCTCTTTGGCTCCAGAAATTCTATGTTAGCATTTATCTGTTGTAGCTGGGAACTCTGGGACTGGTCTGAATGAGGTGTTTTTCCGAAGGTGCAAGTGCAGGGTACATATTGCTTTACCCACTGTTACACAGAGCTGATCCGGGCTTGTACCTGTTGTTACAATCTTGTTTACAATTTGGGTTTCAGTCTCTCATTGATACTGCAGGCTGCCTTGGTCCCTGGTGATGTCAGTGGTAGTTTGAAATAGTCTCATTTAAAACACAATAGAAATAATGAATAATATTGAAATGCAGGAGATAGAATCAGTAAACAAGGAAGAACATGTGTTTATTCTCTTATTTTTTGCATTGAAATAATTGTACAAAGAGCATAAAAATTTATTTCAGCCCCACACCTCCTTGGAACTACAAAAGCATTACTGACACTGAAAGGATATTTTTCTCTGTGCAAAAATATATTCCCTGTGCAAAAAAAGGTTTACTGGTCTGAATTTCCTTAATCAATTCCTCTTTTCCTTGTTCACTGTGGTATTTCTAATCTATCTAATTTCAGCTTAGGGTTTCAGATGAGGGAAAAAATAACTGCATATGCTATAAATTATTCCAAAGGTTTGTCACTCTGGTGGTACATTCTGTTGAAAGTGTGGTGACAGAAATTGCAAATTGCTTTCTTTTAATGTTATCCATGTCACATGCAGATATATGTGACTTTTCTGTACCTACATTGCAAATCCAGGTGCAAGAATCCACTGAATATGCAAGCTCTCAGAGTCACTGTGTAAGATTCCATTTTCTGATGTTTGTTTATTAGGACTGCAAAGATATTTTCAGTTGTCACTTGTGCTCAGAGTTTTGTTCTGAAGGATGCAGGTTTTCATACATATCTTGAGTTTGCTGTTCAGTCCTATTGGCTCTTCATAATGCACATCTTTACAGTGTCACCAAAGATATTCCCATTAGCTGTTGGTTCCTTATTTACAATTGTTTTTCAGATTCTCAGTGTTCTTTAACATGTTAATATATGAGCCATGTTGATTTTGCGCCGTGCTACTTTTTCATCAGAGAGATAATAGGGAGAGATATTTATACAGAAATTAAAGCAAGTATTTTTAAAAGTTATCTTTATCTTCTGAATTTGTAATATCATCACAAAATGGTATGAAATTTCCCCAGAAGACCTGTTTTCTGTTAAACAGTGTTGATTGGTATTAATCATGCTACCACTCAATCTGACTGATTGCCTCTTTTAACACTATTTTCACAATTTTTCCTTACAATGAAGTCATGTTGAGAGGATCCCATTTATTTCTTTGAAATGTTGACACATTGTGGTTTTTATACATTTTAGAATTTCTGCTGTAATACAGTAGATGTTACAGTTCAAAATACTTATCCAGAGAAAACCCTCAGACCTCCCTTTAGAAACTATAAACCACAAGTAATCTCCTCTTGCAAATTTGAAAAAAAATCATGCAGATGTTTAGATGTTTGCTCTTCAATAATCTCCTTATTTGCTATTCAATTTATGGCATTCTTTCTCCCCAAATATATATATATATAAAATTCCTTTGCATTGTTGCAAATACATAATT
The DNA here is from genome assembly GCA_910950805.1 of Acrocephalus scirpaceus scirpaceus. Classification (NCBI taxonomy): domain Eukaryota; kingdom Metazoa; phylum Chordata; class Aves; order Passeriformes; family Sylviidae; genus Acrocephalus; species Acrocephalus scirpaceus. Next base: position 139,895,200 of record OU383773.1, on the reverse strand, counting down.
CCTTTGCAATTATGCTGCACGTAATTTCTGTGTAGTAAGGGACATGAAGATAATTTTCATTTCTTATATGGTCTGTAATTTTTTTCATTTAAAAGATGTCCCTTTTACATCATTTAAAACAAAAATGAAATGGAATTATGACACAATTCTCTTTCCTTTGCTTCCATGAGTTTAGGATGTGAAGGATCTTGATGTGGAATATTTAGCCCACAGTAGAAAGTGATGTTTGTATATTGTGAAGTTTAAAATTAATGATACTTCATCATGATTTTTCTGTATTTCAATTTACCTTAATACAAAACTGATCCAAATAGTTGTAAATTCATATCCTAAAGAAAACTCTGAACATGAAGAAAGTGGTTCAAATGCATTTTTAAATTATGTTGCCCAACACTTGGTAACAGTAGCATATTAAGTATTTCAAAAGTATGTGTCTGGGGTATACTTGGGACTATTTTGTTTTAAAATCCATTTGAGTCCACAGTTCTGCTTTTCCGGTTTCTTACAACTTCTTTAAAATTTCGTTTTGACATTGACAAACTGAATGTACAAATGCCAAGAGAATTCTCATACTGTGTTGAGAAGATTTTTAGTAACCTGGGCCACTGCTTGCCAAGAGTTTGAAATGCTGGAGACTCTTTTTTTCCATTGAACAGGACATTTTCACACTCTGAAGAATTAGAGCATAGTTATTTTTTAGTTTTAAATAAAAATCCAACGTATTTGAAGTTTGCACCATAAATTCTATTTCCTTTCTCTAGCAAAATGAGCATGAAGCTTTCTTCTTGCCTAGGTTAGGAAAGAGTAAGTTATGTCATTCTTGTTTGCTTTGAAGAGCTATCTGGATTTTGAAAAGGCAACACTTCCAGATTGCCTGGTTTCAAAGAAAGGGTAACAATGCTCTTGTCGTATTGAAAAAATAATCAAGAGACTATTAATAATTTTATTGTTCTTGAGCTTGTTCCTTAAAGGAGAATCATACCCATACTTTGCAACATTTTGCCAGTTTCCTTAAGGCTTTTTGCAGCTGCATTGATTGCTGCTGCTAATTGGAAAAGTAATTGGAACATGCCTGCCTCTTGCGTTTTACAGCCATGCCCTGTCATTAGCAAAAGTGATGCCCTTTGACTCTGACCACTCTCAGAGGTCAAAATATATCATTATATTGGAGTGCAGTATTTCATAACAAAGGCCATAGCAGTAGCATAGCTTAAACATTTGGGTGGTTTTTTTTAGTGAAAAGAATAGCTTATCAAGAGAAAGAATGACCTCCTAACTATATTTATCTTACACTTTGAGTAACTGCTGGCAAAATACAGAGTCCTGAGATGTGCTGTGTAAATATTTTATGAAGGAAGCTTCTCCAGCAGAGATGTTAATAATTTAAAATATGATGTACTACATACTGAGTTTTAGGCATAGACATTTAGTAATAAATTTGTATTTTGTATGAAAGACTAGTAAATGACTCCCTTGCCACATATTTTGTGTTACAATTGTGTTTGCATGTCTTCCTTCATAAATTATGCCTATGTATATATATGTCACAATAAACTTGGAATTTTCAACCAGACATGATTCCAAGGTCCATTTAGAAAGGATTATGAGTCACTCCTAAAAATTATGTAGCCTCAAAATCAGTAGTGTCTGCCTCCAAGAATATTTTGTTGGAGTTGTACATTTCTTCTGGTTTTCCTTCTGAAACTTCCTATGCAATTCAAGGCAGAACAGTCCCCCAGACATGCAACTATTATTTTTAAGTCAGGTTTTATTCTGTGAAGAATGGCTGCTGTAAGGGTAGCATTCTTCTTTGCCTTGGCAGTCAATCAGTTGGAAAAGTTGGCCAGGAAACTGAAGACTTACTTTGTAGATACCTTCCTGTCCTCATCTGATTTAGGCACATAACTCATCTGGATTGAGTTTTAAATGAACTTTGTTTAGAAAACTAATTTATAGTATTTGCATACTACTTGAGCGCTTTGGGTTGTTTCAGAATAATGTTGTGGTGATAAATATTCACATTATATTTCCAATTTTCACAGTATTCATGCTGGGCAAACAAAGTAGATAGACCACACAACAATAAATCACTGTAAAGACAGGCTTATAAATGTGTCAGTCAAAATATCCTTTAATTCTTCAGGTTTAAAATTTTATTTGCCAGTTCTGCTGTTTGTATTGTACTCTTATCTTTTTGTCCTTAGCTGCACTTGCTGTTTTATTATCTCATGGTTTTTTAATAGGAAATTAAGTCTCTGTTCTATGTAGAATTAATCAGAGAGAGCATCCAGAGCATGCAGTTATTTTCCAGTTAGTCAGAATAGGTTTGCCATTTCATACATGTATGGTATTTATGACTGCAATATAATAAAATATTTAAAGTTCAGACTATAACTCTTCTGTACTAAAATTCAGAACATCTTCTGTCAGGTAGAAGTATTACATCTCAGCATTAACTCTGTCTCTCTGCATCAGCTAATGCTCTCTTGTTTGTATTTGTTAATAAGTGCAGACATTCATACTTTAGTACCTGATGGGGATGTAAGAGACAGAATATAGATTTTTTCCCCCTAAATTGGAAAATTATCTGAATGGATGGTTGATTAATAATCATTCTAAATTGAAGTACTTTCATAAGCTACCACACAGAACCTCACTTTTAAAAAAATCCATCTTTCAAAGCTGTCACTTTTGTCATTTGTTAAGCATTTGTTGAGGAGGAAAGAGAATATTTGTCCTAATTCTGAGCTCCCTAAGCTGTGCCAAGAAAAAAAAAATTAGCCATCCCACTAATGCACTGTGTATTGCAACAGAGATTAAATTGATCAGTCTGCTTAGGCATTTTCAGGGTGTCCCTTGCTGTAATATCTGGGCTTGGTATTGATGTGCTAAGAGTGCACTAATAGGTAATAGAAAATACTTCAATAGCTAGCAATATATCTCATTCCACAAATGACTTTTACCGTGGTGGATTATTGAAATCATAAGCCTGGTGTTTGAAAGGGCTGAGATTTTGGTGAAATGCTAAGAAGAAAGGACGAGCATATTTCTCAGCTTGTGACAGCCTATTCTGAGTACGTGATGGCTCTGAGCTGGCCCAGGAAACTTTCTCACAGAGGTTTATTGCAGGGCTGGGACTGAGGGTGAGGGTGAGAGACAGTAATTTATAAGAACTGATCCTGGATCTGTCATCGACTCTTTGAGTGGTTTTAACACTGAATTCTGCCGCAATTTCCTCTTCTTAATGAGCCAGTGAGGATGAATCACTTAATGTTTGAACATATCTTTTAAAATGTTACAGGCTGTTCTTTGTCGACTTTCATTAAGCTTTTATTTTAATCTAAGAAGACCAGTCAAACACAAAAGACATGCAAAGTACTTCATATTTTGGCAAAGCCTGTTGAAAATAGTCTACATGGATAAAAGGAAAGAGAGAAAAAGAGAAAACTGGATCAAAATGCATTTAAGTGCATTCTCTGAGCTCATGTCTCCTGGTATGACTGACCTGAAATACCTAATGCTGAAGCTTCTTGCAGAGAATCTGATCCTGTGTCTTGAACAACGTGCAGCACAGACTGGGTAAGAATTTGTAGTTTTGCTGCAGGTGAACTTCCTGTCATAATGGATGTGTTCAATAAGCTCTAGTTATTGAATTTAAACAGAGTCTCGGTTCTTAGAGCAAATCAAGGAGTTTTGAACACCGAGACCCAGCAAATGCCATTTTTGACCTCTTAATAAATTATAAATACACGACTCAGGGGCTCAGAGCATGGATGCATTGTGTTTTCTCTCTCTTGAAAACAGGGAAGCAGACTCGGGGAAGGGGCAGTCAGCTGGGGAGAATTGTTCTTTGTTACTTTCTTTCTCTGTAGGTTCTTTTATTGCCTTTAGACATGCTGTAAACAAACACCAATCTCTCTCATCTGTCACATTAACTTGCAAGCTGCTCAGCAGTCCTCAAAGTCTCACAAAGGTCGTAACATTTCTTTAATCATATCTAGTTTACTTTTCCTGTGACTGCCCAGTTTCCATGTTGTTTTCCTGAAAATAAAGAATGTGATATTAACCTTTGGGTATTTGATTTGTTGGTATTGCCAAGAGGAAGTTGAAAGCAAACAAGATCACAGTTTGTTGTTTGTATCTGTTGTCCTGAATTTATGGTGTATTTAATTAATCCCATGCTTCATGTCATCCATTAGTCACCTGAAAAGGCCAGAATTACTTTGACTTTTCAAGGCAGGTGGTTTGGGGACAGGGCTTTTGTCTGAAGTTTTAGAGCATAATCACATCTTGGGAAATGCTGACACTCCTCGTTGCACTGACAAACACTGCTCGAGTACTTCCCACTAAAACTCAAGGATGGCCTGAACTCCTTTAGAAGTCAGGACACGTTTTCCTAATGTCTGATTGTTGGAGACCTCTTTATGAAAGGAAAAGGTTTGTTTTCTTTGTAATGTGAAGAGTAGTTCTCAAAGGACCCACGTAGGCATTTTTATGTAGCCTGTAGTCTCTGTCTGTGGCACAATGAGTTTCATATATTTTTACTGTCTTTTGCATGGAGAGTTTTAATTTTTTTCTCAGAGTATTTTGTAGCTTTACACTGTTCCCAGCTAGGAGGTAGAAAAGGAGGATTTTTCTGGAGTACAGTCTTGCTAAGCCTGAGGCTACAGGGTGCAGAAGTTGGTGGATTTTCCTGAACTTCCAGTCCTATGCTGTTAGATGTTCATCTTCTGAAAAGGAAAAACTGCTTTTATGCACATACTGTTTTCAGACTAAAACCAAAGGAACACTGTATTTCCAAGTATAAAGGCTGTGATCTCAGAGGTCAAACTTTCTTTATTTCACTGCGTAGTCAAAAGTTGAATGAAACCAACTTTCTATAAGATCTTTGCTCCTCAAGTGTTTCTTTCCTCCATTAACTTTTCCATCTCTGCACACTTGTATGATTTGTCTAGTGGTTCATCTCCTCTCTAATTCTGCCTTCACTTGCCTGAGTCTGGTTCTGACTTAGTTAAAACATTTGTCTTCACCTTCTTAGTCTTATTCTCATAGACTTGGAAGTCTTTTCTGAAGTTTGGCTTCTACCAAAGTCCTCTTATATCAAGTAGAAAGAAACCTTTCTAGGGGTCATGTCCCCTGGGATCCTTAGGTGTCTAAGGTAAATTTTAGACCTGTCATTCGTAATATCTGTGTACTGATTTTTCTCCCTAGAATAAAAACTTAACAAGCTTGCACTCCGACATTTATCTTTAGATGTCTAAAATTTAAGTGAGATGATTCTCACATTATTATTTATAGCTTCCTTATAGAATCCCTAGACCCTGTTCTTTTTTCCATCTTTTCCCAGTACCTTCTCCAGTAATATTGTCACATTTTATTATGCTATTCTCTATCTCCCCCTTGAATTTATGCATAAGTACTTCATCAACATTTAAATCTCCTGGTATCTCCATAAACATATGTTTGTTCCCCTTCTTCCCTCCTTGAAGTTCCCTTAGCTCTCCTCTATTTTGAATTTGCTTCTCAAAAAATTGTTTTCTCCCATATGAGTTCTCCACATTCTTTTTCACTTCATTTCTTTAATAGCTAGTCTGCAGAAGAAAATAAGAGCTGAGAGGCAGAGGTGTCTTGGATAATGGCTTCTTTCTTGCTTTTGTGCCAGCTAAAAGAGGATTAAGGAGTACTCAGACAGTTTTCACTGCTGTGCTCTCCTCACTTTTTCCCCTCCCCAGCATCCTCACAACCCAGTTCTGTTGACTTTCTTCCTGCAGAAAGCAGGTGGTTGGATGCCCTCAAAGGAAAAACCATGAAGCTAAACTCTTGAAGAGCAGATGTGTGTACTGACCTGCAGTAATAGCCTAAAACCTCTAGAAATCCTTTCTCTTTACTCAGAAACAGCTCTTTCACACTATGGTCATTAACATTTGCTGCCTGCAGTGGCCTATTATTGTTTAAAGTCTCTGACACATAAAACCAAAGTCTTTGGGAGAAGGTAGGTAGGGGAAAAATACACATTCCATTCAGCAAATTTGGTCTAATACCATATGTTTTTTACTCGTCAGCTTCTTTTCCTGACTTTAAATGCCGTTGTTGCAGCAGCTGCACCTGCCTCTCTCAGACTTCCCATGAACACTCCTAATCATCTCTGCCTCAATCTCAGACACCCTTTGCTTGCTAGTGGAAAATGAAGCAGGAGGTGAAGTGTTTCTTTCTTGTTTCTCATCTCCCTTTCATGCATTTTACTTGTACAAAACTCTCACATTATTTGAACAGAGGAGGGAAAGGTCCATGTGAAGGGGTCAGATCTTAAACAAGTTTCTTGTCTATTCTTATCAGCCACCAGCTTCATGGTGCTCCATGTGCCATCTGAGATGAGGGTTGTAGTCCTTTAATCATAACACACTTCTATCAATTTGGTCAATAAATGAATGATATGAAGGGTCAGGGTTTACAAACTGCTGAACTCTGTTCTTGTATACTATTGTTCTCTTACTTGCTTTTCCCATTGGAAAGTAATTGCTTTGAGCAGCAGAAGTGATTACAGAAGATGACACCTTTATAACCAGCTTCAGGATCTTGTTCTGAGGAAAAACTCAGCCTGTAAAATGCTGTATGCTTCACCCAGCAATTATGCTGTTGTAGCTAATTTCAGAAAGCATAAATTGCCCGTTATTTCAGAAGAGCACTGGGGTTTTTTCACCTGTGGTACTGAAAGTGAATGCTTTTCCAGTGGATTTTTATATGGTTTCCATAGAGTTGTGGAAGAGTTGGACAAATAAGAAATAATTTTTTTATTATTATTTCTCACATTTTTCTTCTTTAATTCAAAACTTAATTATTTTGTGATAAAATTTGTTGATGAGCAAAGTTTAGTAAACCCTTGGAACCTCCTAAAATATAGGTTTTAATTTTTATGTATTAAAAATATTTCATTAAGAAGGTATAATTGTAACATATTATAATTGCAGATCAGTCAATTCAATCCACAATAAAATATTTTAATGTATTGATTTTTTTTTCATGTCAATACCACCACATAGGATGGACATGGTCTTCTGTGGCAACTTATTACTGAATGTTGCCTCTCATAAGGCAATATATTCTTAGTTCGGCTTGAATTTTTGTGGTATACATCATGAAATACCTTGTTTTGCTGAAAAATCCAGTATTGGAGAATAATTGCAGAATAAACCACTTCAATTGCAGTCCGTGAGAGCCTATAGCAATTTGGGAACAGCAAAGATGTTTCTTGAAGTGATCCCAAATAGAACATGTACAGATCAGGTGAATTAAAATGAATATTATGATTTAAGGAATAATGAACTATTTCATTTTGATAGATAATTTTAGAGCAGTGTTTTCCACCATTTGCATCCTAGTTTTTTCCAAAGCTGCTTCTTTCGTGGAAGAATTTAGTATTTGACTTTTCATTCGAGTCTGAATTTTGTACGTCATAGAAATTCCAGTTCTTAACTGGTCTTAGAAATCAGTAACCTCCAGTGCATATTTCAGAGACAGGAAATATATTAAAAGCACTGTCTTTAGGAAAATGGTATGTGTAGCCCTCAATATGATCTATTGTTAACACAATGTCATTTTAAGAAACCTGATTAGATCATGCAAAAGGAGTTCCCTTAAATTATTAAAACCAACATAATAGATGTTGGATGAAGAAACTGTGGGACAGTACTGAAATACATAGTATTCTGCACTCTTCCATGCCCATGTGAGGACACAAAGAAGAAAGAATTTCTCTTCCTCTCTTCCACATGCTGCTGCTATTTGTACTTCTCTAGGGTGGCAGTGACTGTCTCACAGAGACTCACTGTGTTCCACAGGGAAGTGGGCCAGATTCAGGATGTCCTGGTGTATCTTCCACCACAGGCACTAAGAAACCACAAAGCAGGCTGATTCCATTCATCACTGTTTGCTTCTTGGACCCTGGCTGAGGAGGTCTGACCTCAGAGCTTGTGGCAAAGCAGGAATTCGAGATTGTGGTAGATTATTTGCTAGATATGCTTATTTAGATAAGAGGCACCATTGAGTCTTTCTAGATGAAACTAGAATAATTGTGATGACCTTTGTTCTACTGTGCAAAGTGGTAGGTCTGTCTTTCATGGAATATTAAAGGGAGAAGACAATGTCAATTTTCAAAGCAGGTCTATTTGGACAGCAGTCAGATCCAAACTACTAGGAGAACAAGAAAATTAAATTGCAGCTAACTGTAAGGGACCATTGTGTTAACATTGGGGAAAAAGCAGTGTCTGCAATAAAATTGTGAATAGGAAGTTCTTGGATGACTGAATATCTGAACAGTTGAGCACACTGTGAACAAATAACTATGTGTTCCACATGCCAAAGCCTGATTTTATTTTAAAACAGAGTGCAATGATTGTTCAAGACTTTCAGCTGTCTTCATGTGACAGGCCAGGTGTGCATGTGCTCATTCATGTATGGCATTGTGCATTTCCTACATAATTGTTGAGATCATCCCATTTGTTGGGTCTGTAACCCCATACGCCAACATAATAAAAGGGGAGTCTCTGGGGAGGGTGGGGGAACTGAAAGAAGTGTATTCCTCTCTTCACAAATAAAACCCTACCTAAGCTCAGTAGGGTTTCCTTAACAAGCATTATTAGGAACTGACTGATCAGCAATACTACCCACTTACATCTGGCATTGAGTTTCCCAAAGATATAGCTTTTTCATTATCTTAGGGGAAAAAAAAACCAACAACAACAACAACCCTGTATGCTTATAGGGTAAATCCTGCTCCTTCAGTGCACTTTTCAATTGTTCAATTCATAATCTTTTTTGTCAGCTCTCTACACTACAGCATAGGATGATATGGATCTAAAAAGTAAGTACCTGACCCAGAACAACAGAGAAGTGTAAGAGATACTTTCAAATGTAGCCAGTGCCTTAGAGACTAATTCCATTTTCAATTAATACACAGCAGCAAAGATACAGATGGATAAAAAACTACTAGAATTTCATGTACTTCAATCGCCATGAAATCCAAAAGAATGCTGGCTGACTGCAGATGAAATCTAATTTCTGAAGTAAGGTGTCTTAAACAGTTGCTTTCAGAAGTTGGGGGGACAATGACTCCTGATTATAGAAAGAAGCAACAAAACACCTGCCACTTTTCTCCCAGTTCCCTTATGGAAAAGGGATGAACCAGGCAGAACCCGCAAAAAGTGACAGCTCGTGTGAAGTCTAATCCTACTGCTTTACCACTGAGGATAGTTTTAATTTCCAACTGCCAATGGCATTTGCTGTTCTGTATATAAAATTGCCCTTAGTTGGTATTTTTTGACTGCTGATGAGCTTTATTCAATTACTTTCTGGATACTCCCAGCTCCTGTTGGCTGCTGGGGGCACTGGGGACACTGCAGCTGTTAAAAAGGGCTGCTCAAAACATGTAAATGAAGGGATGTGAGTACTGGTTCCCCTGCACTGCTTGAAGTCAACTTACAGCTAGGTTGGTTACCTGGGAAACAGCTGTCAGCACAGTGGAAAGGAATCTATTTAGTGTGGTGGATAGGTGATGGTTCTCCAAAAAAAAAGAGAAACAGCGAAGAATCCCACATTACTCCGTAATTTAGGTTTTTAAGTATATCATGAAAGAAACAGGAGATAGGGTGTTCTTTTAAAGTTTGTTAAGAATAAATTATTCCCTAAACTAAATAGTCTGGAACTGCAGAAATGTATAATTACTGGGAAGAGTATTTTTATAAGGGATTTAAATTTCAGTAGAAGCTCAAACTTTATTTGTAACAACAGTACTAAAAATAACATTTTTTTATTTGCCAGTTACCTTCAATTAGTATGCTGCAAAGATACAAAAATGGAGAATAGTTAGTTAGATTGTTGACATTTTTTATCTTCAGGATTCTTCCAGAAGCACTAGTCTTTAGATCAGTCCTCCACTGAAGTTAAATATTGTTGAATTTTTCAGATAGTGTTTCCTGCACCTGCAGCAGAGACAGGTTAAGAATAGCTTTTCCAAAGTGGTGAGAGTAAGAATTCCTGGCTTATGCGCTGTGCTCAGATTCACTGACCCATGTCATATTTCAAAGACAAAGGCAGAAAAGACAGTGAAATGGAAATGCTGGGTGTCTTGGCACCACTTACACATTTCTGATGGCCTAATAATAACACCATCATTAAAGCTTGAGTTGTCACCTGTATTGTTGTGCAGTTTCCCTCTTTTTAGAGGGGGTTTCATGCTGCTGTTTTGGCAGAGGATAACCACATAACTTTGTGGTATATAAATGAACTATAAAATGGGTAAAAAGTACATGCCTGCCCATCTTTGTTCATAAATTTTTGCTTTAGCTGTTAATGTTTCAATTTGAGAAGGACTCCGAGCATCTCACCACTGATTTGTCTATCTCATGTGACCAAGTGGATTTCCAGACTCTCATTGCAGAGGTACTTTCTTAGGTTCCTCTTCTACCTTACCCCGCTTTCCTTAAGGCTGCATGGAGATCTAAATACCTCTTGTGCTGAGGTATTTCTGCTACATAGTGTGTGCAGGACACCCTAGAGATCAATTTCTGTTGAAAAAGCTGCACTTCTGCTTCTTCCTCTGCCCCATGTCCCTGACTGTGGCAGAGCTCACAGAGGGATCAGGGCACTGATCTTCCTTAAGGCAAGTCCATTTGAAGAAAATAATAGAAAAGAAAGAGAAAATAACATGGTTTTTCATTCAGCTCTTTGATTTGGATAACTGTAATTTCATGAGTGCTTTGTGGCTCAAAAGTTGGGACAGGAACATTCTGCTCGGAGAGCAGAACTTCCACATCAGTTCAAAGAAAGAGTGAAACACACTGCAGTTGTCATAGACAGTTTTGAGAATCAGCCTAAAAAAATCTTGTGGTTATTTTATAGTGATAATCTCCCTGTCACTTAATTTGATCCTGTAGAAACCAACATGTCTGTACCCGTACACATAGTGAAACTCTTGATTTTTTTTCAGGACTGTCTTTTGAAAAACTCCTTTTAGTCTAACCACTTAGTCCATCAGCTGGAAGATTATCATATCAATTACCCATGTATCCTTGTCCAAGATCTAATATTTCTCAAGCTTCCAATATGCTACACCATATATGGGAACACCACTGCTCCATAATGCTCAGTTTCCATTGCTAGTCTTGCTGATCAATATCCTTAAAACCACAATCCTTAGCTTAAGTTAAATATAATTGTCCTATAGGAAAGATAGAAAGGAAGGAAAAATATCCTGGAAGCTATTTGAAGGCAACTACAGCTAGCTGGGAGCAGATGATGAGAGGAAATGATGCTAGATGAACACAGCTTGTTCCATGAGTTCATACTTGGTTCCAGAAATAAAAGTACTTATCCCAAACACCACATATATGGCTTTACTTTTGAATTTTTTTAAGCAATCTCATGGCAGCATTATTGCCTTGAAACAATTAAGCCCACCTAAAGGAACTAGGCCTAGGCAGTATCTCCTGCAGAAGGAGAAGCTAAATTAAGCACAAGAGGTGTCTATGAATAAAATGACAAGGCATGAAAAGGTTCCCCCTCAGAAAAGGAAAATTTCACATGGTTATGAGCATACGTTTATGTTAATTAAGGACACATCTAGGGTTGGAAGGCTTGAGAAATTGATATTACTGTACAGAATATATATGATCACTGTTAAGTATGTTGTGCCTGTAACTACATATTACTGTATGCTCCACACTATACTTAGCAAGTCTGTCTGTCAGAAAGCTCTAATTGCTTTATGTGTGAGAACATTAAGCTGCAATAAATTTATGTACACAGCTGTTCCATTACTGTGGAACAAGTTTTATCTCCTAATAAATTGATGTTTCTTTTTAGTGTCAACTCAAACCAAAATTTACACCCAAGAAGGTGAACCTTAACATCACATAATTAGTTCAGTGACACCAGTGGTAATAGAGGGTATACACTGTACGTCTCTTAAACATATTGATGGAAAAAAGTTTTGACTTCTGTTAATTGTTTCTTGAAAGCTTAATTGTGATTAAGAGCAGCTTTAATTGGAAAAGGAGAAAGAATCACGACCTTTAAACATACACTGCAAATAGCATATCTGCATTTACAAGGAGTTGCACCATAACGGGAAAAAAACTAAAAGCCTTCTTTAAAATAGAGCAGAGGGAAAAAAGGCATTGTGGTTCTGTGTGGAGTCACATTTAGGTTAATGGAACAGAAGCTTAGACTGCCCTGGACTTTTGATTAATATTTAATTAATCTTCTGTAGAAGACTCTGATTTGAATTAAACTGGATATTACTAAAGGAACCAATTCACCAAAGAGTTCACATAAATTTGACCTGCCATTATGAGAGTTTAAATTAAAATGGTCATAGTTTTGTTTTCTGCTCATTTTATGCCTGGGCTACATCAAGTGCAAATAATTTACTAGAGGTGACGTAACTGGAAAAATGCAACCGGAATTGGTCACTAGTAATAGAGCCATAGCTACAATATGAAATGCCATTTGGTTTGTTTTAAGTAAGTACCATGAGCTAAAGAGTTGTATTGTTCTCTCAATACTAGCTTTTACAGCTGGTAAAGAAGCATATAGCTGTACACAACAAAGGGAAGTATAATTTGATTAAAAAAATGTCCATGATGGTTTCTGGAAGTTGCTTATACTTCTACATTGTCTCTTAATCAGAGTGGCAATAAAAATGATGCAAATGAAGTCAATTCCCTAGGTGCTGTGACTTCCTTGACCTCCCCTCCCATGTGTGTAGGGGTAGCTGGAGTAAGTATTGCCTACTGTGAAGACAGGGAGGGGCTGAACTGTCTCGTGAAAGATTCTCCTTTTTAACAATCATGATGGATTGTAAAAAGCATCTACTCAACTTCAACACAGGAAAAACGTAGTTACCTCACTCACAGTTCTTTCTGCCAGCTCTTTTCATAGTCAGGGTAGACACCATCACCATCTTGTGTGCTAGACAGCTCCTGACCTAGTGAGCAACTTTGACGTGACCCTCTCCATTAGTTTGGATGACACCTAAATCCCACAGAATTTCTTCAAGTATCATTACTAAGTTCTCATTCAGATGCTCTGACTTTAAGAGCCTGCTATAATATCTAATTCATCTGGTTTTAGGTGTCTCCAGGGTAGTCCTGTATAGCTTGGCTCCTTTTGCAGTCAGTCAGTCACTGAGCTGAGCCCTCACTGCATGCATTTGTTCTGAGGAAAAGGAACATGTCACAAATGTGTGTGTGCCTCCATTGTGCAAGAGCAAATCTGTTCTTAAATTGTGAAATCTTTGGCTAAGGACTGGTTGTAGGCAGTCTGTGCAATGTCTGCTGCAGATAGGGTCCTGCTATTTGAGTAATGCTTAATGATGCAGAAATCTGTCAAAAATAATAAAAAGTAAATAGCAGAAGTGCAGCAAAATCAGATCTTTGTGGGTCCTGCTTACTAAGGATATTTGTTGTTCTTTCCTTACATAGCTTCCTAATTCCTGGTTTTGGTTTCCCTGGAAAGCAAATTACTGTGTACCTCAAATGGGAAAATTCATGGGAACTGAACTTAATCTGAGCTAGCAGCATAGCAATATAAACTGCTCTCTGGAAGCCATGACTTGCCTTAGTTCTTTTTGAAAATTCCAGTAGATATTAATGGAGTTTCTCTTAACCATTTGTATGGGAGAAGTAATTTGTAAAGAAGGCTGGTGCTTACACAAGTGATGTGCAATGTGTGGTACTGCTTCTCTCTTTGCAGGATCATGGCAGTCACACATGAAAAAAAAAATAGTGTGACCTGTTACAATATAACCCTTGAATTACAAAGTCAGTACTCCATTATGAGCTTATTTCAGAGATTAATCTTAAATACCAGTGCAGTTTTGAGCTGATGTTTCATTAGTCTGTCACTTAACAGCTCATTGCATTAATAAGCCTCATTGTATGGAAAAAGATTTTTAAGAAATTAATTGCAATTCCTATTTTTTAAGATAATTGAAGAAGCTGCACTGAGTTTTAAAATTGAGGTAGAAAAAATGTGTTAGAAAAAATAGTTTTAATATCTTTTAAAAATAAATATATTTGTTAAAATTGACATAGTTTTATATATGTGCTTCGCAGACATTTCAGCCTACTAGGATGTTGCCTAGTGAAGAATGGTCGATGCCAGTAGAAACAAGTCTATAATTTGCATTAAATGGAACTGGCTTTGCAGTATTGCTTATGGTAATAGCTGCAGTTACTTGCTTGTAATATTTCATCTTGTCTTCTGAGAGCATGAATGAGCATTTTTTAGGTATGTATCAAATTCTTCAGGTCAGTTGGGTTCATAGTTAAATAGGCTCATAGTTCTGTAGCTTAATTTTCTTCTGCTGGCAGAAGTTTTCCTTTGCTGGAAATACCCAAAGGAAACTCTTAAAAAAAGATGTGGAGAGTGTTGGAATGTCAGGGTACAACTTAGCCTTCTGTTACTTCTTTAATAATTATACATTTTCTGGTGTTGTAGCAATTAATTCCTTCTATTGGAGAGTGGTTGTGTATGAACTATAGGTGGCCTGATAAGCTGTTTCCCTGGAATATAAATTGTTGCCATCAGTTGTTTGAAAAATTCTGTTCTTATCTCAATGCGAGTCTGTCCTCTCATCAATGCCTTCAGAGTCTTAATCCTGAAATAATAGAGGAAGGAAGGAAAATATCTTAAATAATGAGTTGCAATGGCATTTGTTTTTTTGTTTTGGGAGGTTGCTTTTCATAGATATTTGTTTACTGTATAGATCAAATGCTTAGTGTGTCCTTTGACAAGTGCAGTCCATTAAATGCTTTATTCATGAACTGGGATCAAGGGATTGTCTCAGTTCTAGCCTGCTCTCTGAAATAAGATAATACAAGCAATTTCTGTTAAGTATTATGGTTTAGGAGAGTGCGGGAAAAAGAAAAAGTTCTTTAATCTCTTTGATCAGATTTGAATGGCAGAAAAATCTTATGCATTAATGCTTAAAATTAGAGATTTTATCAGCAATCATTTTAGTAAGTAGAACTTGAGCTGCTGTGCTGAATAAATATACTTCTCAGTACATGTAATGTGTTGATTTCCCTGGAGTTGCTCTGTAACTTTGTTCATTGTAGAGAAAGAATGAATAAATAGTAAATAACAAAAAGAAGAAACTGAGTGATATAGCTGTAAGTGGACATGTTTCAATTGGAATGATGTGCATCTTTCTGGCAGCAGGGATAGCTTACCAGACAATTTCTATAGCAAATTGTTTTAGAATGAATCCCTGAATTTCATACTGGTTACAAGAAGCTTAGAGCTGAAAATTATTCATTATTTCTTCTCCCAAAACCTTGGTCAGATCTTCACATGTCCATAAATTCTGAAAGCTCTGTTGGATTCAGTGGGTCTAGACAGGTTTGCACTAGTTAAAGCTCAAGCCCAGAGATGCATTTTAGAGCTCTGTACAGGAACTGGCATTGCTGTTCTTTAGTTAGAATCACATATGTAGCAATTTCCATTTCAGCAAAGCTTACGAATTAGAAATCTCACATTTTTAATAGCGTTCAGGAAATATTTCTGGTTTCTATACAGAGACCCATGAAGAGAGTGCGCGTCAGACGCTCCAACGGCAGCAGAAGGTTCTGGTTTACAGCAGCGTTTTGGCTGCTGGGCCTCCTGCCTCAAGTGTCTGAAATAGAATTACAGTACAATTTATTACATTTATTATCATGCTGTAGAAGAAAAGGCATTTTCATGTTTTATGATCTGAGGCCCTGTACCGTGTGACTAATGTGTTATATTTTGGAATATCTGGCCAGTGCAAGTTCTTACAGCAGTAGTGTGTGCTACACAGTCGTGTTTCATATCTGCAAAACTTTTTTTTAGCACTTGCCACTTGGACTGAAATCTTTCTGATTAACGATGTCAGAAAAAAAGCAGTATCTTAGGAATCCATCTAGGTAATGATGACAAAATAAAGTGATATCAGTTTGGATATATTTTAACATGATGTCAAAACACATTGTCATCAAAATCCCCAGAGACACCATTATGGTGTCAAAATGAAACGTTTTCAACCTAAGACTACAAGAATAACAAAGAGAAATAATACTATTGTAACTTTGTAATATACTGCCAATATCATGCAAAATAAATTTGATGCACTAAGTGGAATTACTTATTATGTATGTTTCATTTCTTCCTGTTTACTAAAAAGCATATGGCAATTATGTTACCCAAGAAAACCTTGTAGCATTTGTGTGGCATTTACTGAAGTAATGTAAAAGTTGAGATACCAATTAGCCATACTGATGAGACCTTGACCACAAAAACTGTTGTGTTGCAGTCCTTGGCTTATCTCAGGCATGCCTATACAGTTCTATATGCTTCAGAAACTAAGAATTTTAGGGCTTTATTTTTTCTTTCATAAAAGAGAATTACAAACAGTAGCATGGTATACTCTGTAAAGAATCCTTGAAATTATGCTAATGTATAGCTAATATATAGCTATATATGCTTTGTACATTATATGTACATGTATAAAGTTCATTATTCTATGAACTTTATAGAGGGCTTTAAAAAAGGCTCTTGCCCATTTGTGGTTGTGTAGATGCAAACACAGAGAGGCTGAGCGACTTAGTTTTGTTTTAATGAGTTTTTCTGCCAAAAGATTAAAGTGTTGAGTTATACTGCTATACCAGTTGACCATCACCTCCCACCAGGCATTCCTAGTACCAGATTTCTTAGGATGATTGGTGTTCCACCTACCTCGAGCACAATTTAGCCATCTAGAGTGGATTCATCTACCCTAATATAATTGTCTAAAACTATCCTGAGCTTGTCCTTCTACTCTTCTTTGTCAATGAAAAAAAGTAAAGAGCTCTTGAGAGTAATAATTGCATCCAAAGACAAGTATGTGATTTCCCCTCTGGAACAGCTTATTTCTCTGTATTTCCTGTAGAAAGGGTCCAGGTGAGTAGTTTGAACTACATACTTGCCTTTTGAATGATTACAATTGGTTGCAAAAAATCACATCTCACCATCTCCTGGTAAATAAATTAGCTTTGCTATAGCCTTTATGGGGCTAATTGTCTTGGCAAAATATTGAAGTGATGTTACAAGTAAATGTTGCATTTTATCTGCAATAAGAGAGATACATACTTTTGGGTTTCTGAAGTCTGCACTTGTGATGAATTTCTGCGTAAGGCCAGCATGTTATTAGCCCCTTGAAGATTCATCACACTCTGAGGGCTGCCAACAACCTCCCAGAAATGGCTTAAGAATAATTTGTGAGACAGCATGATCGGAGGTGTTTTGAAAAAGCAAATAGGTTTTAATTTATGCAAAAATAACAAACTATACAAAACAAAAGAGCAAAAGCTGTCCACAGTACAGGGAGGTCCCTTGTACCTGCTAAGACATCCCGAAAAACCCCAAGAATCTCTGTGCTCTCTCTTGAGTATTTAACGATCTAGGAGGGATCTTTGGCATGCTGCCCAACAGAAAATAGCTACATCTTTTGAGGAAGAGCTCAAGGGTCCAATAGGTGCTTTTGTCCTGGCACTGGGCCAATTACAGTGAGAGAAGCATAGAAGTTTCTGGTTCTTCTTCCTTAAAAGTTCAGGGGTGAGGCTTAAACTCTTTTCCTAATATGGGAGCACCTGCTCGGGTGTGGAGGTGCACCACAAGACTCTTGGGTTGAGACAACAGTCCAATGGCAAGAAATACTAGAATTCAGGATTTCTAATCCAGTGTTTCAAAGCATAGTGAAACCCTTGGCAGTTACTGGGCATTCAGATGAATGCCCAGTAATCTGAAAAAGAATTCCTGAGGTAAAGACGTATTTAGCATTTCCAAGAGGAAAAATAATGGAAACAACTTGGAAATAGGTCAGGTAGTAAAAGTTGAGTTCCACCTAACTCACCAAATAACCAAGTGAATTTTCGGATAAAAGGTAATTGCTGTTTTTTTCTGTCCTTATCTGGGATTGATCATCTTTTTTTAATACAACTGTAATTTCACAGCAATTTATAGTTTTAAAGTCAATCAAGACAGTGTGGTGGTAAGCCATGATTAAAATATCTATTTACTAAAATCTTAATTTTTAAAGTACAATGCTGAAAGGATTTATCCAGAAATAATTTATTTCACAAGCTATAATACGAGATTTGTTTCTACTCTCCATATGCATATAATATTTAATTAAAAAAACTTAATTATGCTAATCACTGTAAATCTTAGTGATAAACTTCATAAGAAGGCAACAGTCGGGTGAATTTAGGCATCAATTCAAATAATCAATCTTAGCTTTGATTTTATTTTTTTTCTTGGTTGATTCATATTGTGTGCACAGGCATTGAATGATGAAATGCTTAACAGTAAGTTCAGATTCAAAGTTTAATTTAGAGATTGCAACATATCTAATTTGAAATATAAAACAATTATCCCACAATTTTCTGTTTTATATAGAGTTTCTAATCTACTCCTATCAAAGGGAGTCTCCTCAACTTTCACCTAGTTTTGATATCCTTAGGCCAAGTAATTTTTGTTTGTTTTTAATGGAAAATTTCTCATTCTGCAGTTTGAAATTAGCCTTTAGTTAAAGTAAGATATAATGTAAAAATCAATCAAAATATTATTTGAAGATTTATCATGCAATAGCCCCTCTGTCAAAGTACAGAAATAATTATACTATAATTATATTAGAAGCTGGTGAGGACAAGGGAAGACATGTGAACTTGGTGTAATGTATTATCTGTTTTAATGTTCAGGAATTTAAAGAGATGTGTGAGTCCATAGCTCAGTGTTTGTCTAGCAATGTGTTGCTTAATACTGTAGTTTAATGAATACTTAAAAACATGATGTCATTTTTATTAAGGGCACGTCTTCACAAGAGTCAAAACCCTCCTATTTTGCTTTGTTAGTTGCAACACCCTGGAACCTATTTACTAAGTGTTTTCTGTAATTAAAAAGAAATAAACAACATAAATTTTTTGGGGGGGTTTCCAGTATGTCAATGCATTAAGCAAGACCTAAATACTTTTTAAGTGAGGTTTTGCATTGAAACAGAGCTAAAATTCACCATTTACACTATATTTTTTAATGGTGCATTATTTAAATAAACTTTTTTTTCCAAATCTGTTTTCAGATTTGAAAATTTCAAAAATTTGAAAGATTTGAATAATTTGAATATCACTCTTGGTTTGTCCTTCCAATGGTGCAATCAGGTTTTGGGTTTTTTTCTATTTTTGAATGTTGCTAGGCTCCTCCTATGGAAAGACACACTCTGCACTCCAGTAATGGTTAGAGCTGGGCTCTGAAGCAGATTTTATAGTGTAAAGCAGTGTCAGCACAGAGCAGAAGCTGAGTGATGTAGGATGTGCTGGAGGGAGCTGGGCTGTACGTACATCACAACATTCACACCTCACAGGTGGTGCTGGCCACAGACAGATGTTCCTTTTTGCAAACCCTGCTGTGCTTTGAGAAGTGACTGCTCCCTAGCTGCTCACTGCTGCTGAAGGTTTCTGCCCCCACGTCTCATCCTGAGAGATCGAGGGAGCTTTCCCTAAACAGCTTCTAGCAAAGCAGCTGGATTAGCTTAAATGGAAACAAAGGCTGACATGGCCTGAAGCCTACTAGGGATCTTCTGGATGATCCCTTCTGCTGGCACAGCAATGGCCAGCTAGGTCCAGGAGGCAATTTTTTCTCTGTGGTCTTTGTTAAATGTCTTTGTATTGCTGTGCCAGGCAACTCTCACATTGACACAGAATAGCCTGTGATGCCTATTTGTGGATGTTCATCAGACCTAACAGCACTGGAGCCATCACTGTCTGTTCCAGTTAGGATAGGAAGATTCTTAGATCAGAGCCCATTTCTTTCCTCCTGACTTTGAAGTAAATTTGTATTTCATTTGGAATCAAAACTGCAATTTTTTCCCTTGCTTGATCACTAGTATTTTTTTAATATTCTTTTTTTTTTGTGATTTATTAAACCTTTCCCTGTGTATTTCTGCTATTTCTTTAACATTCTCATAAGAAATTCATAGTGAGATGTCTTGTATTTTCTTTTAGGTTTTGTGGCATCCTCTTTTTTCTTTTCCTTTTTGTTTCTTTTCTAATTCGGAAAATGCAACACCCTATGACAACAGCTGTAACAAGTTGTGTGTGGCTGAAAATTGGCTTGGCTTATATCTGCAAAATCTAACAGCTCTAAAGCAAGGCTTAGACTGTGTGATAACCCAGTAGCTGACTATCTGTGTTCAGATGTTTATAGCAAGCTCCTAAAATCTCTGCTTTTCCTTTTAGTAGAAGAATTCCACTGAAAAGTAAGACTAGATTTCGGTCTCCGGTGTGCAGGCTCTGACAGGCTAATAAGGAAGAGTGATGGTGGCAATAAAAAGGGTCTTGGGTGCATTCTTCGTATTTCACTGGTTGTAAAATGATGGCCCTGCTACAGAAGGGCCACAGAGGGACTCAAAGTGAAATCTAGTCTGGAAAGTTTGAAGATACTGTTGTGGTGAAGTGACCTCCCCATCAGCCCCACCTCTCCACATTGTTTATGGCCATCACATCAGAAGCAAGTGCTAAATTTAGAGCATTTGAGGCTACCTATTTAATCTGGAGAAGAGAGATTTAATTTTTAATAATCTTTTTAGTTTTTAATTATTTCCTCTGTTGAAATTGTGTAGAATGATCATCTAAATGCAATGTCAAAATATAGAAATTAATTTTATTCAGTGAAGAAGAAAGTGAGTGTGTTTGGAGACTTATGTACTTCATAGTATTGCAGTTGATGAACTTCCACTGTGAAGGCAAACTGGAATGACACTAAAATTCCCAATGAGCTGATTTCACATGCATACATATTGACATAAATCCTAAAGTTTAAGTCCTGTTTTGATGGAATTAGTATGCTGAAGTGTGTAGGTATCTGTACAGGTAACATGCTATATCTTGCCTGTCACATTAAGCCAATCCCTGAATTTAACTGCCTTTAAAATCTACAGACTTTAAAGGATATATAATGCTCTGTGTTAATTTAGCAAATACAAAATGGCAAGAGAAGATGAGTTTTGTAACCATGTGAACAGTAGAAATAAGCCAAAATTTAAAGAGATCGGGGGTGGGGGGGGGGGACTGGTAGAATGTATACCCTTCAGCATGCAAGAAGCTGCCCTTGTTAGAAACTAACTTTGCATGCGTAATTAATTTGAGCTGCACATTTCGTTTCTTACAACTAGAAGAGAAATTGAATTCAGGTGTTTGGTGAACATATGGGGGATTTAGTGGGAATTTATGACCTGTGGTTTGAGTGTAAAAACTCAAGATACTAGCTGATAAAACTTAATGAAGCTTGTGCAGAGAAACTATTTTTATTTGCACTTTTGTAATTCATACATTTTTTGGTTTTTAACACCTCTCCCCTACCTTTTTATGCCTTATTCCCAATAAATTCTTTGACATTTAAGAAAAATAAAAGTAGTGTGGAATAAGGCTTTTTATGCCTCTTTCCAGGTTACAACAACTGTACATTTGCAGTCTAACAAATTTGATATGATTTTTTTTCTCAGATGACTATAGCAATTCTGTAACCATGTAACAGCTCTTCTATATGGCACTGTCCATGGTTGCTCCTGTTTGTGTACCATGTCTGTATATGTCAATATCCATGTGTTCATGAAAAAATCTGTTCCCTGATGTCTCAGAAAAGGACCACATGTAGGGCACAATGGAAGGAGAAGACCAGGCAAATTGGTTACACTAACTTAAGCCTGAGGAATGGCATTTAGATGTCAAAAAATAAACCACAGAACAAAATAGTAGGAAAAGACCAACCTGCTCTGGCAAGCTGGTGGCAGGAAGGAGTAGGTACAAACTGTGCTGCTGCTTAGCCCTCATCACCCTGTGCTGTGTGGGCACAGTCATCTGTGTCACTGATGATTAACAAATCTGCTTAAAGTGAACAAACCAGCAGACTGTGCATTGGGACGTGATGGTAACTTTCAGGCTGGTAAAGGGCACACTTTCATTTTATTTTATGTCCATGACTTTTTGAAATAACTTGACAGTTTCTGCTTATTCACCCTCAAGGGCCATCCAAAACAGACAAATCCATCTGCTTAGGGTTAAGCACTGTGGCGAGAGGGTGCTTGAGTTCCAGAAAATGTAGCAGAAGTTTTTATATTAGATTATCACCACTCTGCTTTCTGTTGGGCTCTTTCATCCTGCTCAAGTGATGAAGAAAGGGGCCAATTTTGTAGACATTCAGTTAGTCCTGTACTTTAGTAAGGATGTGTGCCACCAACCATGGCATGGCCACAAATCCTCAGTGTGGTGGAAATAAATTTGTTTCCTTCTCCTCTCTGTGTGTAAGCAGAGGTAGATACAAATTCAGACCTTAATTTTTAATATGACACAAGTAATCTGTTCAAATGAAAAGGAATTTATATCATACAAATGGGTGATAGTTATTTGCCAGCTTGAAGCAAATAAGAACCCATCTGTGCTTTATTACTGCTATCCAGAGATCTAAGCAGCCGGTCAGGCCAACGAGGCCCCGGCAGCTCAAATGTGTGATAGAAGATTTCAAGGTGTAAAGAACACTTTTTGTTTACTAACCTTTTGGTTATTCTAGTCAAGTTGCAACTGCCTGGTGGTGTTGTTAAGACCCTTTTCCATGCTTTTTCAGGCCAATAAATTTTTTTCCCAAAGCTTCAGTCGTCCCTGTTCAGTGGCATGTTTGTATCTACTTTATCACACTGAAAATCTGACTGTTTTGAAGGGAATACAGCTCTGCACATCAGTGCATGACATCACACTGAGACATTGCTTAATGATCTGAGAACCTGGCCATTGCTGATGGCCATTGCTGCAACTGCTTGTTTCTGGAAATATGTGACAGCCCTGGCCTATCTAAGTCTTGCTTACCATTGCATTTTTAGTCTGTTCTGCTGGTGGTGTGTTTTGAAGCAGCAGTCAAAAAACAACTGATTGTGAAATGTGCCATCTGCAGATGGAAGGCAATGGGGTGCCAAGTAGAGCTGTGATACAAGAAAGCACAGATGCTTTGCAACACAAGTAAACTTTGGCCCTAAAAGCCTTTCCTTGAATTTTATTTCTTCTAAAAGCATTTAATATTTAGAGAACTTCAATAGAAGAACATCACTGGTATCTGATGCTAGGAGGTGCTAATTGTCTTCTGTAAATTCACAGCCATCCTGTTATTTAGTAGGCATAAGGGAAGGCTGTCTGGGCAAGCTGTGGTTACTGCAGAGAGTTGTAATTCCAGTTTTGCTAAAAATCTTAAAGCTAGCATAGGTCAAATTTTCAATAGACTTTGGATGGATTTCAAGGTAAACTCCTTCCTGTCTGCTAATAATCCTGAATTCTTTGAGGTGGATCTGCCTTCAGATTTTCAGTGCATTTGAATGAAGGATGCAAACAAAACATGGTACCTTTAATTGAACTTTTGAGGACATGCCTCATACACCCACAATGGGGAATTTAAGCAGCAAGAACACCTGCTGCCTGTATCCTAGTAGTCTGTTGATATGACCCAATCTCTCCTGGGTCAATTCATCCAATAAGTCAAAATTCATTTTGCTTTAGACTGGCTAAGGACACTTCACAGGGGATATAATTTGTTTAGCTCTGCCCCGAGGGATAATGATGTAACTTACATAAAGATTTGTAGATAAAGCAGAACATCTCCGGATCTGAAAAGGAGTAAAGTTAGGTTTGAGCTATTGACTCCAAAATTTTATTGGTGACTGTTTTCCCTTGTGATTATGATTTTTACATTTCCCTCCTTCTAGAAGTACTAATTGGGAGTTGAATGAGATACCAAGTGGGTGTACCAAGTGTCCCCTGAGTGCAGAGGGAGTGCAGTGGGAGACATAACAACCAGCAAAAAAAAGCACTGATCATAAGAGTAACTGGATGAAGAAAGGCTTGAAAAGAAAGAGGTGACAGCGTGGCAGGCCAGGACAGACATGTGCAAGCCCTCAGTGGTGAGAAGGTCAAGACAGCTATAATTTAACCTGGAGAATCAGAACAAGGTTGAAATGAAAATGGAAACCAAAGGAAGTGAATCTAAGATACAGTCTAAGCCCTCAAATAATCTTAAAAGAAATGTATCTTGGTGCCTCCTTAGCTGTCTGCCTTCTCCTCTTCCAAATAAAAATATTTAATTCTTTTATTATTAACCTACTGACTTGATCTCACTTTCTGTTTTTTAGAGACTTTTTGAGCTCAAAGAAATTTGAGTAGATATAGAAATGCCCTTTTCTAATTTTGCTCTTTCTTTTCTGTGAAATAGTCCTTTTTTATAATTCACTTCTTTTGCACTTTTCTAAATCTGAGTCATATTCCTTGCTTTTCAGATAAAATAGAAATATTGTTAAAAGATTTATCTTCTCTGCCATTATGAAACCTTTAATAAGTTTGAATAACTTTTCTTAAATCAGCTTGACTTCTTTTTTCTTTTTCATTTTTTGTAAGGTTTTTTTTGGTGTTGAAATAAGTTCTTAGGTCTAGAGACAAGTTGATTATAAATCCCAGGATCCTCCTTGTCCTTTGTTATTCCTCTCTGCAGTGTAGAGAGTGTCAAATTCATACATTTGCTGTTCAGGAAAAGACACATTTTGGCTTCATGGCATGGACACTATGTATTTTCTTGCTATTCCTCTGATAAGGTAATTGTTTTAATGAATAACTATCACAAAATGTGCAGGAGCCCTCAGATCTGCAATAACCCTTCCAGTAGCCTATTTTGGGGCTGGTGCAGTGTGTCCTGTATAATGAACAAGGTTTAGTGCAATATTTTTGGGGTTTACCTTCTGTTTGCCATTGGATAAACTGCTTCAGTGTCACTTTTGCACTGTGATCCCTAAAATCTGAAACAACCTTGATTATGGAACACTGATTATTAACCTATCATCTTGAGTACTACAAGGTGGCTGTGGACAGCACTTTTCTAGTAATTTTTGCACAGAAGTTCAATGACTTTTCTCTTTCAAACATATATTCTTACACCTGAAATTTTAATATTTACTATAGTTTTGCTTTTCTAAGTGCAGTTTATCACGTAGGAAACACTTGTCTGTGTAGAAAGCAGTGGACTGCTTGTTGGATTAACAATCCCAGTTTTAAAAATCAACAGACCATTTAAAAGTGTTTTGTATGTCTTGTATTGGATTGTGATGAATCCCTTGAAAATGTGAAGTCTATAGCAATGCATGGGAAAAAAACCCCAAGTGGTTGTATAGTAAAGCTGGGCAGAATTTGACAATAAAGAATAAATTTACATAAAAAACCCTGCAAATGGAGATAAGCTGTTTCACAAAATAAAGTCAAATTAAGGAAATGAAATTAGCAACACACCTACAATGAAATGGAAATTTTGAAAATACCAGTGTTTCATTTCCACCTGTTCTAAATTAAGCTTTCTTTTAATTGTATTTTTCAAAAGGGTAATTTGCACATAGAAATTGACTTACCCTACAAATAAAGCATTTCCTTAAGCTCCAATTTGGGTTAAAAAAAAACATGAAAGAAAACACTTCCCTAAATTCCTTCCTCTTCTTTGCCTTTGGTTTCAAATAAATTAAAAACAAAAATCAACGCAAACCACTTCAAATATTAGCCTTTGCCAGAACCATACTAATTTTTCTGTCTGGCCAACTAAGCACTGATAAACTCTATTTATTGGCACTGAAAAGAGTGGGAGGTAACGTCTCAAACATCTACAGCCTTCAATCCCCTGCACCTACCAGTCCCAAAAGACATGGAAAACAGTCACAAATGGACTCTAGAAATGTGTCTTTTGCTACAAAAGAAGACACAGGATATAAATTCACTGTGTTTTATTGTACCCTGTGTCCAAGAAAAGAAATCTATGTAATTGCTTTCCATTGTCTCTCTGCAGATTTCTCTTTTGAAACAAAGTAATAGCTGTCCATTCCTCATCAGCTCTTTTGAAATAAACAACGAAATGCAGGGCACAAGAAGCCCACAAGAATAGATTAAAATGCTTCTGGTTAGTCTTGATATAGCGTATTTTTTTGTCAGGCTTTCTGTGATTCCCACATTAACATGTTTAAAAGAGTGGGGTTGTAGGGTCAGGTTGGAGCTGCACAGCTGGAGAAATGTCAACGAGATTAATAAATACCCACTTTCCCCCTTCTTCGTGAAATAAGCCATTCCTGTGCATATTTCATTGTGGTTTCACGTACACCTGTGCCATGGAGTGTAGATTACTGGGCAATGTGGAAAAATTGATGGTTTTGAAGGATGGAAGGTTCTGGGTGTGCTGGTTTGTATCAGTTCCTGTGGGACTGAGCCCTCCCCAGCCCACCAGTGTCTGTGGGGCTGAGTGAAGCCAGCTCTGGTCTCCTGCCCAGATCCATTCCTGCCTACGGCCCTGTCAAATGGATGGCTTTCTACTGCCCCCCAAGCCTTTTAATGCTTTCAGACTGATCAATTTAAAAGACTTGTTAAAAACAGAACTAAGGGATGACAGGTTCTTATTGATTGGGGAAAATAACCAAATTTTATATAGGTAGAGCCTCCAGACATTGTAATTAATTTGATGTGAATAAAGATCTACAGTACTACAGTTTATTGATTGGGGAAAAGTATTTTTCTTTTATTCAGTTTATTCAGTAACAGAGATCATTAGGACTTTTAATTTCCCTTTATGTTAAGTCTGACACTACTATATCTATTGCTCTTCATTTTCTAGGAGTGACATACTGAAAAGGTGCCAAAAACTTATGACAATTTTTAGAAATATTCTTATTTGTCTTGTCCTTGCAACATCTGAAATTTCTTTGTAAGACAAACAGCATTAATAATCTTTAAAAAACCTAAAGATCTTTGTACTAAATGCTTGTAAATTATTTTTAGGTCTGTAGTCCTGCACTGCAGTATCAGTCCCAGTCTCAGGTGGCAGTTCCCAAGTATATTGATCATTTCCATCCTTCCTCTTTCAGCAACAGATCGACCCCCAACAATCACGACCGGATACAGCGCCTGAGACAAGAGTTCCAGCAGGCAAAGCAAGACGAGGACGTGGAAGACAGGAGACGCACTTACAGTTTTGAGCAGCCCTGGGTGAGTGTGCAGGGCCTGTCAAATCTAGAAAGCTTGGCTGACTCCTGCTGCTCCTCAGTTGACTGGGAGCAGCTCAAAAGGGAGGCAGGGTGCTCTGCCTCCACGCTTCTGCCCTTGCTGTGATCCCCATTTTTGGTTCATTGATGTTTACTTCATTTCTAAACTTCTTCAGCCATCTGTCATATGTGCAGATAGCATTATTTGCTCCGTGGTTAGACCCTTGGCTCTGTGAGTTACTGCTTGGATTAGTATCAAAGGCAGTATCTATTGATCTGAAATTTTCAAGGAAAACCGGAATAAAATACCTACTAACAATAAATAATTGGAGATGTAACCTTGTAAATGGTATTTTCTCTGATGCAATATCACTGTGTTTAGTTCTTTTCATAAAGGCAGAACTATGTCTTTTCACAGTTAGAGATGTGCTTGTTTTACAATAGTACCACTGATACATTAGATGAGACAGTTCTGTATTGAGATATATGTCCTAATTGATCTTTTAAATCCTGTTCAAACTGATCTAGTAATGTGATACAATTATTTAAATACACATGCTTATCATGATTAAAGTAATTGAATGAATTAGTGCTGCTTTTTAATCAATTACTTATCCTAAATTAGGATCCTTTAAATGTGGGACAAAAACTGTAATTTTTTTTTTAAATTCCATGATAAAGACAGTGAACAACTTGTTTCTGTTCCCCAAAAAGTGGGAAATGTATGATGACAACAGCAGAATCTCTCACAGCTTCCTCTGAAGCAGGTGGGGGTGGTAAGTTATTGTTGCTCAGCATTGCAATGCACACAAGGCCAAGGTGAGAATAGCCCAAGAGCCACATGTCTGTGTATGAAGTCACTGAGAACAGCAGTGTCAGGATATAGGCTTCTCTTTTCCTGTATTATAAAACATCTAACTTCCTCTGAAACTGAATAAATAATATAAACATTTTTTTATGACTAAATGCTTTCAGTTTGAGGTGGGGAAGATAATGTGATAGCTCATCACAGGGATAGTTTAGCTGTTTGGGGTAGAGTGGGGTTGGGTTTAGCTGATACCTTCTGTTACCCATGTCAGCTACTGTTTGGTTTCCAAATGAGAGATTTGAGCAACATTCTTGGGAAAACTGGGTATGAGAAAATCTTGCACTCTTGAAGACTTGGGAACATAACTACTGAAGGTCATGGGCCAAATTGTTGTATATCTAAATGCCATAGCAACTTTAGACAGTCAACTTGGCTTTTATTATAGTTTCTTGTAATGAACGAGAAGGGAATTATTTGGATGACAGACTGATTACCTTAGGAATGGAATAATTTCCTAAATTCTGGGTCAGAACATTGACCTTTCTATTTTCTCTTATTCAAACAAATGGTATCTCTCTGTTTACTCCCCTTCTACAGATCATGCAAATGAGCTCAAAGTGACTAATTCAGCTTAATGTATTAATATTCATTCTGAAGCTTATTGTTGCTTTTGTAGGAGCTGCTCTGTTGTTAAATACATAGGTGACCCAGTATTTTACTTTAGATAAGTACTTTAAAAAAAAAAGTTGCTCAGAGTCTATTTGACTCTAATTTTATTTTTCCATCTTGTACTCCAGCCTTTCAAGATCACAATACTTGGAAAGGATAAAGCAGTGATCTCATCCATTTCAGCAGTTCACAGGCATTTCAGTTTTAAAGAACCATAACCCTCTTTTTTAAGGAGAGTGTTGCACTTCTTTAACATATTAGTCTAAAATGATGGACTTTCTTAAGCCTACCTCTCAAAACAGATCCAGATGTATTATCAAATACCAATGACACACACAAAAAAACCAGAATTGGTTTATAATACATGTGTAGGAAAATACTTAAGTACATTCATCAGTGTCTTTTCAGTCTTCTACATCTGTGAGCTGTTGGTTCCAAACCACAGCAGTGCAAAGTGCAACTGTATGTGGGCCATTGTTGAAAAGAGTGTTTTCACCTGAGGGAGATGGGTTGTGCAGCCTACATAAATAAGAGGCTTTGCATACAGAGAAGCCTCTGAGCCACAAGAGAGCAGCCAACTCTGACCTGGTTTGGATAGAAAGAGAGGAAAAACCCATCCTTGGAGAAGTGTGTGCTACGAGGTGATAAGTAGTTTGCATTTCTCATTACCAAGCTGATGGGGTGGTTGAGGATAGGGAACAAAGTGCTGATGTGATGTGGGACTGTTGGTTACTTTAAGGAAGTATAAATGAACATGGAGTTTGCAGTGGAAGTAATGGATGCTAATGGAAACCTGGCAGCTCTGAGGATATTCAGAGGATCTCAATGCCTCAGAAACCCACTAATATATTATAAAAATGGTCCTGTAAACCTCAACAACTCCAGTTCCTCCCAGGTTATTAATGGGCTGTGACACATGAGTCCAGTTACCTGTGAAAGAAACCTTCAGTGTCCTCCCTGGGTGGGAGGCAGATCTCATTCCATGGAGTACAGCATCACCCTGGCTCTGTGTGGTATCTGTGAGTGTCTGGCCCATCCCTTTCTGCTGGGGCCTGTCAGGTCAAGGTCCTTTCTCTGTACTTGAACAATGCAACAGTGCTGGGCTTTCTGCCCCACTGTGTTTGTCCTGCCAGTAAACAAAGTACTTGACTCCCTGCAAGTGTTCAACAGCATCAGGCAGCTTAACAGACACAAAAAGTGATAGTGCTGGAATGAGATGACACTGTCTATTAAGCAGCATAACATTTCTGCTCAAGGCCATTTGAATGACACACCGTTAGGGTTTAAATAACTGCCTAGATATTGCAACATCGAGCCCTCTCTAAAAGTCACTCGTTCTGCAAGCTGAGTCAAAGCTTTAAGGAAGAGATTTTTTGCATTTGTTTATTTTAGGGTGACTTTCTCAGGCTTCATAGCTGTTCTATTTTTTTCTTTTATGTGATGCTTTTCATGTGTGTATATTTCAAAAAGCGAGGTACAAGAGACTTTCAAGGGCAATACTATAGGCCTGATTTTGCATGGAAAAAAAGATAAAAATAACATAAAATTTGATTAATCCCTTTTAATCCCGCTGGTGTTAATTCCAGTCAAAGTTTGCAGAAATTTGTATCTGGGCATGCAGAATTGCATGGAATTACAGTGTGTCTGCTAATATTTAAGGCCCTTGATGTTGCTATGACACTATTATACCAATGAGGATTCTTTTGGGGCAGATTTTTCTGTTCAGTACCGAAGTTGAGCCTCTGTTTTCTGGATTGTGTTAGGTTTGCTGGGGCTTTGGGGGATGTTGTTGTAGTTTGTTCCACATCTCATATTTTTGCCTAGTCACATCTTGATTAACAGATACACTGATCCCTTCAGTAACAAAACCACAGCTCTGTAGCCCTAAATGCCATGGGAGTGAACAATCCAATTTTAAAAAAGAGCATTTTAAATCCATGGAAAACACTACAGCTGCTTGCCAGTCCTGCTTGTGGAAGCACACTAGTGATCCAAAAATGCCCACAAAGAGGCTTGAGGGACTAAAGTTGGTGCTTTATTTCATCATATTCAATACAATAATTGGTGCTGAAAATGGGAAGTGGTAAATTCCATTCACGAATACATTCATCTCCAGTCATCCTGGATCTATCTGAATGATGGGAAAAAACTGGTGTTGAGAGAACAGCTGGGCAAAATGTACTTTGAATACTTAGGAGTCAAATAAAAATATACCTAATTTTCTAAAGATAACAGCTAACTGGGTCATAATATATACACTACCTGACTTGTCTGACTATAGCTTTAATTACGTGCACAAATTTGTGAAAGTAAATAATTACATGATATTCATAGAAAAAAGAGTCCAGGAATACTAATAATATATTTATATATGGCCTGATAAATAAAGGCTAAGAAGGTCTGGGGACTATGCTTGGGATTTTTCTGCTGTTTGTTGGTGTGTAGGTCTTGTCTCTATAGAAAAAAACCCCTTTTTTTCTGTTTAAGATACTTATTTCTTATCCCTGTACTCAAGTCCTTGACTTTCTCAAAGCCATACTAAATTTTAAATAGTCTAAAATTCTTCAAGAAAAACAAAAGCCTAATTTTTATTGCTATAACTTTCACTGTAGCATATTAATATTACCTGAAAAAATGAATAACAGATTTTCTTCAATACAAACATTGTAAAGTTTGTATCAGGCTGTAAATTATGTAGCATTGCTCAACGTGTTAATGAGAAAGAGAAGCATTGTAATAATTCTTTCTATTATTAGTCCATTTCAGTCATCTATTTAAGGATATTTTATGCAATGTATTAGGCAATATCTAATGGAGTATTGCAATAAACAAAAACCTTAGGAGCTAAATTGAAGCTTCTCCTATGCCACAGTTTGTTTCAGAGAGGAAACAAAAGTTATGCAGGAAAGTGTCTCCACAGGTAATTTCTCTTTAGCTGTGTAGATAATATCCATTTTATATATCAAACCTGCAAAGGATTTAATAAAATACCATCACTTTTTGCTAAGATTTAGGCTCTAACTTAAATATTTTTAAACTTTTTTTACACACTAGCTTTAATCTATTAATATAGCTGAAATTAAAAAATGAAGATATACAATTTTTAAATGAAATTAAGTCATTTTAATTAGTAAAAAACCCTATTTGTAGTTCACAGGCATATAGTGAGCATAAATACCTCAAGCAGAATTTCAGGGCTTCATGATTTGTTTCTGCCATACTGAAGATTTTCTTTCTGCTGCTCCTAACGCAGAACAGAAATCATTATTCCATACTGCTCAGCTTCCTACATATACATCATAGAAGGGTACAGAAAGGGATGGGATTTTCTTATTACACATTGCTTGAGTTAATACATGCACCTGTTGGCAGTTTTTAAAAGACATACTGCTATATGTTCTGTTCACCATAGCAACATAAACACAAAGATGGAAGTAAAAATCATTTTCAAGGACATCTCCCAGAGACACTGAATGTTTTTCATCATTCTGAATTTTGATATACACAGTTACTGGATTGTCTGTCATCTGTGCCAAGTACATTTACACATAAAGCAGGCAAGGTCATTTAATCTTATCTGTTTCTAATTAGTGCTGCACTATGAGAACCACGGACTTTTGGGGGTCCTTGTGCCTGCCAAGTTCCCAGGTGAACTTGAAACTTCTTGGTTAAACACAGAGCTTAATCTGGAAAAAAAAAATAGCACACATTTTTTAATTAAGTAGTGGTCGTTTTTAATAACTGGGAAAATACCAAGGGACTTGCTCCTGTAGTAATCTCCCTGTTAACTATTTCTTTATCACCCCAAAGAGTTCTATGTGCCTGAGTAAGCACTTCTCCCAGTTTGTCCCTGTGGCTCTAGGCTGTCAGATAGGTATGTCACTGTCATTGGTAGATCTCCTGTCACCTGAACTAGTTGGATCTCCCTGAAAAGCCAGTGCCCTGGATGGCCCCCATGATCTCCTCTCTGTATTTTGGTGGCAGCTTTGATTTATGCTGTTCCTGAGGGACATGCTGCCACTACCAGAACTACCCTGTGTGGGTAGAAATGCCATTGTGCAGGGGCAGAAGCTGTGTGGGCAGCCCCTGGGATAGGTAGAAAAAGAGAGGAGGGACCCTTGTCCCTAAAATGTGTTACGCTGGACTGCTGATAATGGTCACTGCAACGTGAGCCATGGTGGTTACATGTTCTGTTACAGAGCCATTCTCTGTAACATGAAAAAATGTTGTTTGCATAAAGTGAGAAACTAGGAACTTTCAACTTTGCAGCCCTGGTTTTAAATTAATGCATCTTTGGGAAGAAAGCTGTATGATTTCATCTCTCTTAAAGCACAATTTTATGTGCTGAATATTGTTTAACAAAGCTGAATGCACTGTCATTGCCACTCTAAATGTATTGTGGAAGACATGAACGTACATTTATTTGTATAACTCAGCCTTGGTTGTTATTGTGGCCTTGACCACATCTTAATTTAAAAGGTCAGTGCTTGTCATACATCTCATTGCAAGCGAGGCCAGGGTTCTTATCAATCTGTTCTGTGAGGACTGAGCTGTTGCCAGCTTTGTTGGATGGTTTCAAGTTGTTATAATTGTACTTAGCCTTGTATTGGTATTGGTGTTATAATTACCATGTTACGTGTGTTCCTTGTACATGTTTTTTTGCTGTGGAAAGATCTGAAAATAGTGCAACTTTTTTTTCCCCTTATTTTCTCCATTTTATGCTAATATAAATGGGCATTTATATAGATGTGTGTTTAGGAATGTATTTTATTAAAATATATGTGTATAAAAGCATACTATGAGAACTGAGGCAATATTACCAATTAGTTTTTGAAGACTAAAGTTACTTATTGTATATTTTTTTTGTTTAGTTACTTTAATCAACAGCACATTGAAAAGTTATATCACTGTATGGAGATTGGCATTTTACTGAGCAAGTTAAGGGTCCAAAATGGAAAATATTAAGTCTTTATATCATCATAACCATAGATCAAGGGCATTCACAATGGTATCATGGAGGTTTTCAATGAAAAGTTTTGAAAGAAAGGGCTTTTCATTAATAAGATGTTTGAATGTACCTGTCTATGTGTATATATATTATGATATGGAATATGTGATTATGTACAAAGGGAGTATTTTTATGTCTCATTGACATATTTTTGGATACTTGAAATGAGGTAATAGATTTAATTATATGAACAGCTTATTGTAGAACAACATTCAAACTAAATAAATGTCCTTTCCAGATTAGTTAAGTGTTGGAAATCCTCTTAGTTTAACAGGGCATACAAGTACTCATACCTTCAGTAAAGCAGATAATGGATTTGAGATGTTTGCCTTTAAACTCATCAAATTATAAATGTCATCTGTTAGATGAAATTCTTTGTGAACTGCAGAGAATCCAGACCTGACTCCTCAGATCCTGTCATTCTGGGCATGCACTACAGCAGGCAGACAGGAGTGACAGCTCCTGCCTCTATTGAACCATTGGTTCCTCTGTGCATTAAAAAGAAATGTCTGTGAAGTTACAGCTTGATCTTAGTCCATTCATACTCCATTAGGACTTTTGGAGCCTCTGTCACTTTACTGCAGGCTTTTGTGGTAACTTCATCTCTCTGCACATGTGTGTATGCTTTCTAGATGAAGCATTTTATTGTCTTGTATAAACCCAAACTGAGCAGCAGCTCTATCCTATCCTCACCTGTTTGGTGATTTAACTATTCTCTGTACTGTCAGATTCTTTAATCCATTATATTTACAGCCAACTGAAAAAAGTGAAACTGTTTTCAAATAAAGATAAGCAATTCTGATTTCATGTCTTATCTGTGATTAACTACTTTCTCACCTATGACATAATGTAGCTCCAAGCTTTCCAATTTTGTTGAAGTGAAACCCATGAAATGAGGAGATTGGCTGTAAAATCTTAGTTTAAATGTTTTTATTCTTTATGGGGAAGTTGATATGGGAACTATTGAGTTTCCCTCTGGTTCGCTGTAAGCTGCTTATAACCACACAGGAGAGAATTCACAAATAAACCTTGTGATTTTCAGGTAATCACTCCCTTCCATAAGCTGAGCCCTTCAATAAAATACCAAATGTCAGAAGACTCTCAATAAAGTCAAGAAAGTTAGAAATGTTGACATATGCAATAACTGAAATGCTGCTCTGTATGTGTTGCCCTTATTTAATATAGTAGGAAATCTCTGTGGGGGTTGTTGGTTTGGACATACATATGTACAGCTTATTCATCTCTAAGAAAATTTCCCACAAGGCTGACACATGATTCTGTTTTCTCAATTTGTTGCTTCATCTCACCATTCCTAAAGCATTTTTCATTAGAAATGCCGTTTTACTGAGGTTTTTACAGAGTAAACCTATTCTGAAATAGACATTACTGTTACATTCAGGATTCTCTTAAATGAGTTTGCTGTTATTCCTAGTCTGTGCTTTCACATTCTGATTCTTTCACCCAGTAGTCTTCTTATAATGGGAAAATTTTATCTGTTAAATTCTGAGCTGAGACTGATGCTCTGTCTGAAGTATATTCTTATTGACAATAAGTTTCTAAAAGTTGTATACCTGTTTAAAATTTGTTGTTTCTGGCTACCTGCAAGTATGTGAGTATAGTAAGACACGTCACAAATGACAACTCTAGTTTCTAAAAATTGTCTTCTATGTGCAAAGCTTTTGAAAAGGCTTTTATCTTGCATATATTTGTGACCCATTAGGATCTCCTTCTGCTGCAGAAATTATAATGGAAAAAAACAAGAGATGTTTGTTTTGAGGAAAAGCAGAGATAAAAAAGCAAAACATGCTTTTAAAAGTAAGTCTGAGACAAGCTGTTTTGGTTGCAGACTCAGACAAGTGGTTATGCTCCCTCACCTCCCCATATTTAAACTTACATATTTTGAATAGTACTGGTAATCTTAAGGAGAAAAAAAACCAGTGCTCTGTTTCTTTGTAGGCAAAACCTTATTAGTAAAACAACAAGAAAAGCCCATAGCATTTTTTTGATTTTGCTGACACTCTATTTTGCAAAATGAAATCACAAAATCTGAAGAAAGTGCTAGGGTAAAATGAAAAGTGGTATCTCTACAAAAGTGAACTTTTTCATGTTCCGAAGTTTGAATCCAGCCATTCTGTCAAATCTTGACCTGTAATACTCTCTATTCCCAGAAAGACCATCCATTTTCACTTGTTCTTAGTACTGGCTTCAAGGTTTCAAATTGTCACCTCATTAAGATCCTACTCAGAGATACAGAAGTCCTCATTGTCCACAAGAGACTTGCTGAATTTATCTACTTGATCATATTGAACCAGAAAATGTTTCCCTGTTGCTGGGCCAACTGTAGAATAGGATGGTTCCACAAAGGGAGAGCATCACTTGAGTGTATTGGTGAGGCTCAAAGGAGCTGCTGTGCTCCTTCCCCTCTCAAATCCTTAGAGGGGTGTAGAACTTAGCATTACCATGGCTAAGCTAACTTAAAGAGTCTGAAAATCTGTTCCACTGACTTAATTTAAATTACAGCATTGCCATAAAAGCATAACCCATTCTGGAAGATTGTTTGCCTCATACATCTCAGAAATGGTAGGTCAGAAACAGAATTTGTAGCACAGGCCACTGTTACGGGTCAGAATTTACCCTAATTATTGTGAAAGAGTTACTTGAACTGCATGTTAAAACAAATATCGCTGTATTTGTACAATAGCAACTTAAATGATAGCTGATTTGTGGGTATTTTTCTGCTTTGTTTAAGACACTTTCATTTTTGCTTTGTAGCCAAACACCAAGACGTACTCACAGAGTGGCAGGCACTCCGTGTCCGTAGAGGTCCAAATGCAGCGGCAGCGGCAAGAGGAACGGGAGAGCTTCCAGCAAGCTCAGCGCCAGTACAGCTCCTTGCCCAGGTATGGGAACTGTCTGGAACTGTTCCGAGCCCGGAATTTCATTTCTGGAGGAAAATGTCGTACTTTGTGCAGACACTTTTGTTCAGCATTAATATCAGGTGAAATGTGTTCACTGTGGAAGAGGCATAGAATTTCTTAAGTGAGAGCATGTGGTGGCTGAGAATTGCTTCAGAGAATTTCTTCAGACCTGATTTCAGGGGAATTTGATGACATTCAGCACCCAATAGAATTGAAATATTAAAACAAACCTCTTCTTTGTGGGACACTGTCCAGTTTAATTTTCTGCAATTACAAAAGTCTCCTGAGCATGACATGAGGTGTCCTCTTTTGACATGTTTGTTGTTTTTTTTTTCTGTTGCCTAATTCCTTACTGGGTAGAAAATTATCTTTGAGATGTTAATATGGAAAAAAAATTAAAAAGGGAAAAATTTCAAGACCTCTAACAAAAAAATATGGAACTGAGAAAATCATCCAAGAAACCAAAGGTCTTCAAGTTTACATATATACATTTTTTAATATATATATATATATATGAGTGCTCAAAATTAATTTTTTTTTGTAAAAAAAAACTATGTTTTTTTTTAATAGTAGGTTTTTTAAAAGATTAGTTGTTTGGGCAAAATGTCTTCTGCTTGATATTTAGTTTTAAGGATTAATAGAACTTTAGCCAGCTTGTATTACAAATTAACTCTCATAGTTAAGCATTATGCAAATGCATTTTGAAATATCAGCAGCAATGGTTGAATGGAGAATAATTTACACTGGAGCTTGGTGTCAAATTGCTTTCCAATAAGGCTGTATTATTTTTCATGACTTGTGTGGAAATGGTGTGGGAAAAAAATTTGTTATGACAAGATATGTTTTAACTCTTTTTTTGGGAACAAATATAAGCCTTATAGCAAAGTTATTTAGCCATGAACTCTTATCTTAACAACATCTTTGAAAATAGAATGGTTTCAGATTTTCAAATGCTTTAACATCTTTCAGTGTAGAACTTTTCTGTTAAGTCTGGAAGGTGGGAAAGGGAAATGTAAAGTTCCTGTGTTTTCTGAGATCGTTAGTTTCTCGTCTTGAAAATCTTTATATCCCCTCTTATTTTTATCTCTGCCTTCCTTTGGAAATGACCACACCTAATAATGCCATATTGTTTTTCCTGAGAAATTCTCTTCCAGTTATGCCAGCCCCACTAAACTTTGTTTATTTATAGTTTAAAAACTATGATTTTTAAAACTCACTTCCCCTGTTCACAATCTCTGGTAGCATTTAAAACTTGGAATCAGTTGCTATCCTGTTCAGCGGCAGAAATTAAAAACTCTAAGGTGAAAATTAATGTACAAGAAATATGAAAAATAGATCACAGAACAGCTCATAGAAATGCTTGTTTTAAAAAGAGTTACTGAGAACTTTACTCAAGGTGGTTTTCAACATGAGAAATGGCTAGTAATCTAGCAATGCATGTTACTGTGTAATTAATGATAATTTAATGGCTTAGTTTGAGCTCTCTGGGTGTTTCAGCTGTGCTGAGAGCAGACAGAACTACACTTCAGCACTGTAAATACTACAATACTCCTATAACAACCTGGGGCATTGAGTTCTCCAGCTTTACAAATTGTTCCTAGCGCTGTGACTGATCTTTAAAGAAATCTTACTGTTAATCTGAAACCTAGGTCCCAAACTTAATGTTGCAACCATGACTTTGTAATGATTGAAGTTTGTACACTGGCTTCATTCTTGAGCTTTGCTGCCTTTTATCCTGTGTATTCTCTAAGAGCCTTCTTTTTTTCCCCTTTGTACATTCAAATCTTTAGTACTGAAGGCAAATAAAGTCTTGAGTCAATTTTAAAGGAACTTCCCAGAAAGACAGGGAACGTGTGCCAACTAATTTTGAACAAGTACCAAAAAACAGTCAGTAAACTAAATTGGTTCAACTAGTCATCCTCTTGTCCCATGTGAAACTGTAAGAGCAAGGTTTAACTCCACGTTAATTTTCTAGTACTTAAAATTTATCTTGCTCTAGATCAGGAACCTGACAGTTTCGTAGCCTACAGAGGTTCATTCAATTTGCTCTTGTTCCAGGGAGTGATAAAACATGACTCAGAAGCATCGTTGCTTTGGCAAAGTTGGATATGAGAATACCAATAACAGCTATGAAAAATTTTGTAAGAATTTACATTATGTTGTAATTTTCACTGCAATAATTTGCATTCATCTTGCATAACATTTTTCATCCAGAGGTTTCAGAATTAGTTATGAAATAAGGTAGATATGGTAATTTTCAAATTATACATGTGGAAGGAAGATTGAAAAGACATTAGGTGACTTTTTACTTTTAATAATGGTAGAAAAATTTTCCAGTTCTCCTGTCCCTCTGCTGCATATTCATTGAATGAGGCCACATCACTGTATGTGATGACATGAAAAACCAAGCCATATATAAACAACTAAATTATTTTCTTATTGATTTATGTCGCAATATATTTTATTTTATTGCTTGATTCTCATACTCTAATTTTAATCTCAAAGTGGGTATCTCTTTTGCTGCAGCACAAAATTATTTTACTTTATCACCACCAATCTTATTTTAAATTCATACAAGCATCTAGCAGTTTGATAGTAAATTAAAGTTATTTCAAAACCATAATCTGTCTTCAAAATAATGTGGTGATTTATTGTGAAAACAGATAAGAATTTGTAATTCCTATGTGTATTTGGCCTATTTATCTACTCCCTGGAGCCAAAAAATGAGCAAAACCCCTTATCTCTGCCTCTTCTTTTATGAAAGCTATAGGAGACTGGGAAACAGTCCTTATTGCACAAAATTCCTTAGTTCTGGAAATGGGAGGAAGAAACTGGAACATCCTCTCTGTAATGAGCTTTATCTTCTGACTTGTGCAGTGTTAGGGCAAGCGTTTTAAGGATTTGCCTGTTGCATTTTTCACCAAATGTCAGTCTAGATTCAAATCTTTCATGAGTGACTTTACAATTGCTGGCTGTTACCTGCACTCTAAGGAAGCACAGCAACACGTGTGATCATTCCTGGTCTGCAACTGAATTGTAACACCTTTTTCTGGGTAATTATAGCTGGATGGGTTTTCATGGCATATTCCTCTGGCAGAGGCCTAGAAATATAGTTCAGCTCTCTAGGAAATGTTGTCCCAACAGAAGAAACAAGATATCATTTTGGGGCAGAAGAGAACTGTGACTCTAGAAAGTGACTTCTAGAGAATACCACAGCTGGGCAAAAGCTGATAGCATGGCAGAAGCTGCCTTCTTTCCAGTGATTGTTGTCAATAACAGTAGAAGGTGAACCAGAAAATTTGTCTTAAAAACCTTTTTCATTTTTCTTTTCAGGCAAAGCAGGAAAAATGCCAGTTCTGTATCTCAAGACTCCTGGGAGCAGAGTTATTCCCCTGGAGAAGGGTTCCAGACTGCGAAGGAAAATCCCAGATATTCCAGCTACCAGGGATCAAGGAATGGCTATATGGGGGGACATGGCTTTAATGCCAGGGTGATGCTAGAAACACAAGAACTGCTCCGTCAAGAGCAGAGGCGGAAAGAACAACAACTAAAAAAAAAAACTTCTTCTGAAGGGCCTAGCAACTATGACTCGTATAAGAAAATTCAGGACCCTAATTATACGCCTCCTAAAGGTCCTTTCAGACAAGATGTACCGCCTTCACCATCTCAGGTAGCAAGGCTGAACAGATTGCAAACACCAGAAAAGGGAAGACCATTTTATTCTTGAGGTGAAGAAAATGAGGATCAACTTACCATGCAATAAGGAACATTTTCATATAAAGACTTATATTTTGAAAACTTTTTATGTTGATGGTACTAAGGAATATATCCATTTTCTATTTCAGTGCCTTTGAAAATACGGGCAAAGCACTGATGGGCTTTTGGCCATGTCTTTGCCGTTTTGTCCCAAGTGTTGAATCCATGGAAGGACATTCCACCATTTGACAATCATAGTGGAAGTGAGCAGCGCCGCTCCTGCGTTCTGAGTTCCGTAGCCCAGTCCCGTAGCTGTCAATGGCTTTTTGCTAGGATTTGTCGTAATGTGTTTTACTTTGCAGTGACTTATTACATCAACACTCAGCTTTGTGGCGTAAAATTAATGAATTTGAGTTTGAAGGAAGCATTGACATGTCCTTTATTATTTCTCTCGGGTCAGAAGGAGGTGTACATATCACTCTTGAGTGGATAAGGCTGAGCTCTACTCTGGATTGCAGTTGGAGTTCTGATATGTTTTATGGTGGAGTCATTACCAGTCTTTGTTGATCAATATTTAAGTGTCTTTATGCTGAAAAACTATCCTTCTTCTATTATGCACATATGCACTCTTTTTTTTTCCTCTCTCTCCCCACTCTGAGCTTATTAAAAAAGCCTTTATCCTGACTCATGTGGAAAACAATATTAAGCTTTCAGTTATCCTGAGAATCCTGTTCCAATTGCCTTATAATCTTAATGCACAGTCCATTACAAATGAAATAACTTGAGAGAGATTATTTATACAGACACAGCCAAACCTTTGATAAGTGTATTTTACTATTTTATTAAAGATGGGAAATTATGAACACACATGCAATTGAGTTCTGCTTTGCTTT
Organism: Acrocephalus scirpaceus scirpaceus; assembly: GCA_910950805.1. Taxonomy (NCBI): domain Eukaryota; kingdom Metazoa; phylum Chordata; class Aves; order Passeriformes; family Sylviidae; genus Acrocephalus; species Acrocephalus scirpaceus. Next base: position 139,854,117 of record OU383773.1, on the reverse strand, counting down.
GCTTCTAAATTAATTCGGTCATATGACACTTGTATCTAGGAAGAGAACTAGGGAGGGTGTCATGTCAGCTCATCTGATACACAGTAATCTTTGGGAAAGTTTTGGAGATAGCTCAAAGCAAGAGCAGAGGAAATCAAAGTTTTTCTTTAGATCAAATAGCTGTAAAGAGAACAATTCCTTCTTTTTAGACATTGTGAAGCTTTGTGGACAATTTCCTTTGTGCTTCCATATACCATATTGTTGCATCGTGATGCTACATTAAAAAGAAAACTTTAAGTACATGAATGAGAAATAAGTGGAGACAAACTGTTACACATCATCCTGAAAACATGTCAGTATCCAAAAATTATTAAAGCAAAATGATTGCTCTAGTAAAGAGTGATATTTGAATGTGCATATGGGATATGAGAATTTCTTTTGCAGCAGCTATTTTTATGTTTGTTGGTCTGAACTTCATGAATTGTACAAAATATAGCTGGGTTGCTGAAGTGCCTGCAAATCCTGATTTGAAAAGGCTTGAGAATGGATCTCAGCATAGTGTGTACAAAAAGGAGAGAAAGCAAGGAAAAAAAGTCATGTATTGTGTGATTAAAAAAAAAAAGCCTGTTATTTTTTACTGGCACATTTTATTTTTGCGCCAACTTGTTTCTAGAATGTATGTGAAATATCAGCACACATATTGGTGTCTTTTATGCCTGTTTGTTAACAGTTTTTGTTGTTAATAATGTACTCCATGTTTAAAAGTTCTTATTAGTGTAAGCACAGTGATGTTGGATGACAATAGCTTTTTTAATGCAGAATTTGCAAAACTGTGTAAAATGGCTTTCCTTGTACATATGAAATTTAGAATAAAAGGCTGTTTCCATCCTTGTCTTGGTATTGCCTGTAGACTCCTATGAAAACTGCTGCAAACATTGAGTTTAAAAAATACTTAACAGATGTTGTTTTATACTATTCCTAATGGTTTGTGTGTGGCATCTTGTGAACACAGAGAAGAGAAGAGAAGAGAAGAGAAGAGAAGAGAAGAGAAGAGAAGAGAAGAGAAGAGAAGAGAAGAGAAGAGAAGAGAAGAGAAGAGAAGAGAGAAAAGAAAAGAAAAGAAAAGAAAAGAAAAGAAAAGAAAAGAAAAGAAAAGAAAAGAAAAGAAAAGAAAAGAAAAGAAAAGAAAAGAAAAGAAAAGAAAAGAAAAGAAAAGAAAAGAAAAGAAAAGAAAAGAAAAGAAAAGAAAAAAGAAAAGAAAAAAGAAAAGAAAAGAAGAGTTTACAGCCCAGCTGAGGACCTGAAGACTATCCTCAAAGGCAAAACCCACATTGTTTAATGTGTTGTGTTATTTTAGGCCATATATATGACATTTAAGAGGCACATTTTTAAGGTTAACCTTTGTGGCAAAAATCTTCCGTGCTGTAGCATGAAGTCCTCTGCCCAAGGAGAGACCTGTCAGAAGAAAACCCACTGCAATCTGGCCAAATCCAGGTGTGTGTTAGGAACCCCCTCTGCACTTTGTGTGTGTTTTGGGGTCTGATGGGAGCCCTTCACAGGAATGTTGGCATGGTGAAAAAGGGAGAAGGGAGATTTATGAATAAAGCAGTATTTACGGTGCCAGTGATACTCTGTTTCCCCCATTAGTATTGGAGCTGAGTCTGGTTTTCTCCTTCGTTCCCTCATTTCTCATTTTGTTGGTTACTGCAGGAATGTCAATCATGGTTCTGTGTATGCATGACATCAAGGTGTTGCCATGGCAATAATAGTGTCAAATTATTCACTGTGACTTTAGTGTGGGATCTCAAGGGGAAGAGTAACAGGAGCTGTAGGGTGGACAGGCAGCTTTCAGTGCCCAAATAAAATAAAGGCAGGATTTTCAAAAGACTTAAATTGTAGAGTCTTGCATTTGAGCATGGGGAAATAATTGCATTTGCAGTTTTGCAGGCCTTGCTGTCTCATCTCCTGACTGCATTCCCAGATTACATAGTTTGACATTTCTACAGATTTATTTGCACTGGCAAATAATTGCAAGCACTAAAAAAATGTGTCCACAGGAATAGAAAACAGGTTGAAGTCCTTTTCAAAACAAGGCCTTTGATAAACTGTTGTAGGAAAAAGGGCATGTGTTTGGAAAAGTATGAAGTACAGGAGGTTTTATGTGTGAGGATGGCATATGTTAAAGTTTACTCTTCTATGAAACTCCTCTTCAAGGTGTTAACAATTTACCATAATTAGATGTGTTCATGAAAGAAGGCAGATGTTCTCTTTGGGCCGTGTCTGTGTTATGTTAGTAAAGAATAAGATCTTTTTCTGGCTTCGTCATCCTGTCTTCTTCCTGACATAGTGTAGACAGGATTTCTAATATTAACTCTCATAAGTTGCAAAGGGTGATAAGGAAGTGGGAGGGAGATATTTTAATAGAAAATGACCTTTAGTTCTGCCTAGTGAATAGATTCAAAAGTTAATTGAGCTAACTGCATTACTACAGTAATTTGTTTGTGGACGCATTACCATTATGAGATTAAATCAGTAACATCAGTATATTTGAGAATGGTCACAGGACAGACTGTAAGGGAGGTTACAACATCGAGGAGTGGGTGTACAGCTTGCACATTTTGCTCTGTTGAAACCCTGAGAAAACCATCTGCAAAGCCTCCTGTATTTTATCAAAATAATTTGTTAATGCTATTGAAATTCTTTGGGAAAGTTTTATACTACTAATGCAGAATACTGCTGCCTTTCTCAAAAAACCTATTTTCCCTCTTCTTAGGGGCCTCCTTGGAAGCATGAGTGCAACCCTAGTGAGTTATTGCATGGGCCAGATAGTTTAATGCATGTCTTTGAGAACTCTGCCATCAAAAACAGCGAAAAATGGCGTAGAGCCCAGCTGAACATGATTGGAAAGTACAATTGCCATTTATTCCTGGCAAACAGCTGGAAGAACAACAGAACAAAATTTAAGCCCATCGTGACTGTAGATATGTGGCCATGACTGTGGATATATGGCCCGCCTTTCAAAGCTGCTCTGATGTTTTGGTCACGTTCTCTCTATTAATGAGTATCTGTAACACTGCATTTATCTGTTCTGGGTATTTTGAGAAGGGAAAGGTTTGGCCGGACAAGGAAGAGATGTGCCAGATTAGCAGTGTTGGCTAAACATAGGATATTCTTGAGTAATTCAAGCCTTTGAACTTGGGTTGTTGAGACTTAAAGTGAATTTGGCTATTGCATGTCCTGGCTTGCAAGACTGTTTTCAGAATATTTCCTAATTCTATTTGCTGTGCCTGACTGTTTCTACATCTTTCTCTCCCAAGTCCTCAGTCTAGTTAATAAAAGGCATTGTGAGGAATCTGTCAGGAATGCAAATGCAGAAAAAAACCTCATCTATTTCTTATGCTGCTGTTGTGCCACTCCATCCTAGCCTTCCAGACTCAATTTAAAATTCGACTTTAGCATGGCAGAGGCAGGGTGGGGGCTAGAAATCCACAGTGGGGGCTGACTTTGTGAAAGTTGGATTTCTGTGTGTGTGTGTTTGTGTGTGTGTACTTGAGAGAGGCACAGACTGGGGTAATTTGCCTTTAATTCATGTCCCTCTTTGAAAAATAGCTTGTAGCATTTCTTCAGTGCTTTTTCTATCTGTGCAGAAAGCAGCTATGATGTGATGCACATGGACATTGTTTTACACCTCCTTGTAATCTCTTCTATTTTGTATCAGCATCACACTCCCTCTTTTACATCTGCTGATTAATTCTGTTGCATTTATTTGTTTCTCTAAATGACATGCAATTCATTCATATCCTGGGCTACTTCTTGCCAGTGATTGATTTTTCTCTCTTAGATTTGTAAAACTATTTTAATATTTTTCTGTCCTTGGGAGTAATATTATCTTTTGTAATTTACACTTTTATCAATTTTAAAAATTGAGATTGGAAGCTTGAGTTGGGATTACACAAAAGCAGACTAAAGAACATGGTTTTGATTTCTATTCCGTGTGCAGTGCACATTTCCTGGACACTTATAGGGACTGGGCAGAATAGTCTCTGAATGAGATGAAGAAAAACATCAAGCCCAGGATTTTTGGAAGAAAAAAATTAGGGGAAGTTTGGAAGATATTTATGCCCACTGTGTTCTGTCTACTGTGGAAAAAACCAAAATTCCTTAGGTATATTACTCTGCCTGCCTGGTGGTTTCAGAGCTCAAACTGGCATGACTGTGGTGTAAGGGCAGATGGATGGAAGACAAAACTGCTCGCACCCTTCCAGAGGATGCCAGGACTCACTTCCCTTCCAAATATGCTCCCAAAATTCTGTTTTCAGATGCACATCTTACAGCAGCCAAGGTCTGGAATGGGCTTACATTCACAAATTGAGTGAAGTGGCTTCAGTGACATCTGTCAGGGAGGGAGAGATGACAGCCACAGGTGATAATAACTTCAGGTATCTGATTTTAATCTGCTTGTTTGTTGGAGTAATCCTTGTCTTAGAAAAATAAGGAAAGAAATGAAGAGTGAGGGAGAGGTGTAAAATGTGAATAAAAAGGTTCTCTACTTTCCTTACACTCTTGTCACCACTACAGCCACTGGGATTTGGTTGCCTTTTCTTCTCCTTTATGCCCCAAAGGCATAAAAAGGACTAAACTAGGTAGCAGTAACCTCAGCACAAAAATCACGACTCTCCTAGAGAGTCACTCTGTTGTGTAGCGTATAAGATGTGAATTAACAAGGCGACAAAGAGAGCAATGTTACTGTCCCTCTGTCATTTCCTCTGTGGCTTTCCCTGGGGTGTATTTAGATTGTCAGGCCTTGGGACAAGGAGCTGTGTTTATTTTTTATCTGTAGAACAGAAGTCTTGTTGGCAATAAAAGCTAGTGAATATTTGGTGGGCAGAGGGAAAATTGATGTGGAAGGAGTTTTTTAAAGTTGGTTTATATGGACTTCTGCAACAGGTGCATGATGTATTCCTAGTTGTAACAATATTCTCATTTATAAGTACAGACCATATTGCAAGGCTCTTTGCTACAGCTGAGTTCTTCATGCATCTTCATTTATCTAAGGCACCACTTCTTTAAAGCTTTTAGAGAGAGTGAGAGAAAGATCTCTTTCTCATGGAAATAGGAGACATATTCCCAAGGTCACTGTTTGAAGACTGCAAACTATCTAGAGGGATTTTAAGAGATTTTCAGGAGCTGCAGCCTTCTGCCAGGAGCCCAAACAATTATCACCTGTGTTCAGAAAGCTGGAGAAGACATTAGTTTTCACTGCTCCACCTATGTAATTCTTATTCCCACTTAAAATATGCTGAAGTCTGAGACCCCCTTCGGGGTACTCATCACATTTTATATTTTCCTTAGGAGCAAAGGCAAAGCTTTGTAATAGTTCAACTGTAACCAGGCCATTAAAAGCCAGTAGGTTCTTAGGAACAGGAATGTCTTTGCCTAAAACTTTGCATCTGGTGGTGGTGATGCACGTTTTGCTTCATTCTACCAACCATCTGTTGTTTCCTGCTGGTGACACACGTCTTCCTCAGCTTTCTCAGCGTGTGGCACATTCAGGCTCTGCTCTGTGGCCCAGCCTAAACTGCAAGAACCATTTTAATAAGTGCTTATAAATAATATTAATTATAATTTATTGCTACATGACCAGTTGTTTTCTGGGCTATCAGCTACAAAGGAAGGCAAATTTGCACCAGAGGAACCACTTTTGCATTTGCGAAGGAAGTTGAAAGCTGAGAAGTTTTTCTTGCTTTGGCTTCTGAAACTCACTGAAGGTTAATGTAATCCACTGCAGCATAACAAGGACTGGAAATGGCAATGTCTTGTTCTAGTGGCTGGTTGAGGATTTGCAAAAGTCTGTTTTATAATCTGGACTGAGTTAATTGTAATTTTCCGCATATTGTTCCTTACTTTGAGAACTGAATAAAATCATATTAAAAACTGAAACCACTAAATTATGCAACCTGTTGCTAGTCAAAAGCTCAGTCAAAACTATAGCCAGCAAAGTAGAAATAATTTGTCTTTGCACATCTCATTCTTTTTTTACAAAATAATGCACAGATTTTTTTTTTATGAATAGTAGTATACGGAATTTAACAATTGTTCATTCTTTTTTTTAAAGTCAGTTTGCATGAATAATTTTCTCATCTTTATGCAGAAATTTTCCGCATTTTTGTTGACTAAAATATTAGTAATCTAATTTCCTATTAAAAAACTCATTTCCAGCATTGCAGAGCTGAAAGGTGCTACCAAGCATTTAGTCTTCAATTTACATACAACAAAGCCTGTAATCTGATGGGGGATTTCACACAAGGATGGCTGCATGCAATTACGTGGGCACAGAAAGAATTTCATCCAAGGATCTGCTCTACAACAATTTCATCTGTTGGTCTCCCATTAAGAGATCTATTGTTAAATTGTTTATTGATGTGGACTTAAGAGTAGAAAAATCTACACAGTGTTGTCATACCAGGTTTTCAATGTTGTTTGCATTTTCCTTTTCTTTTTCCTTTTTAGTTATAATTTGCATTTGTTAGAAAGGGACAAAGTAAACAGATTGGAATAATTCATTTGAGTTAACACTCATTGACAAGAAAACATTAAGCATTCTCCAGATGAAGCATCAGTCATGAAAGACAGAAGGATAATCCTAACATTACAACTCGAGTAAATTAGGTTTTGGATATATATTCCAGCATTGCATGAAGCTGTACCAATTCTTAATACTGTCATAATAATATGCACTTTTAAATGCTGCCAGAAATCATGATTACAACAGAGAGAGGATTCACTGTTTGTGTTTATTAATGTGGGAATGTTGGAAGAGTATTTGATATTAAATGTCACAGTCTACAGTGATTGGAGCTAAACTGTAAAAGTGATTGGGAAGGTTTGGGCAGATAAATACAAAAGGCAAACAGCGCTCCCCACGCTGCCATGGTGGAAGTGCATTGTGATGTTACACCTCCGGCAGCGCAGAACAAGTGCAACCTTGAGAACCTGGTGCTGCCCTTTGGAAAGTGGTGAGAGAATGTGAAGGGTGCAGGACCAAGGGAAGCATGAGCCTGAAGCACATTTGCTCCTTCTGAGTACAAGGGGGCCATTTGTACCTTGGCTGGCCCACTTTATTTCCCAGCTCAGCTGTGTTTGTCCATAGGTGGGCAGTTGGGTCGTGTTCTTTCTTAATTAACTGAGAGTGGATACAAAATTCTGCCGCACCACTCTGTGCCAGCAGCACCATCACTGTTGCTTCTTAGAAGCTTTGGCTCAAAATTTGGCAACATTTCCTTCAAACAGGATGAAGGGAAAGCAGGGCAGGGAACTACCTTGCCCTCTCTGTGTGTTAGGGAGTCATTAACACAGAAGAAACCTTTGCAGTAATGTTAGTTTACTTAGCTGTTACATTTCTCTTGAATTAACTGGTGTGCTGTGAATTTCACAGTAGTGTCCTTTGCTGCACAAAGTTTAAGATGCAGGACTCAGGCTGGGAAGGAGCATCTGGAAACCTGACTTGTAGCTCTGAAGATATTTGAAAAATAAAAAATAAAAAAAAAATTAAAAAGTCAAAAACGTTACAGAGCAGCTGATTTATCTGGTAGTGTCACCATGAGTGGTGTACCAGTCCACACTAAACCATAAATTAAATGTGGTTAAGGGTTAATCTCCCTCTAAATACTATGTATATTTATTAAATGGTGAGTATTTTGCAATATTATGACATTTGATAGGTGATATTCTGATCCAGATGATACAATTTCAGCAAAGAGATGAGAGAGCAGCAACAGTCCTATTGCTGGCGTTGTGAGGCAGCAATGAAAGCAGTAGAGCTGGCAATGCAGTAACCTAATACAGAACACAGGCTTCTTCCTTTGTTAAACATCTCTTCCTAAAAATGCTGGCAAGTACACATTGTTTCCTTATCATTTTTTCCTCTTGAGAGATTTCAATTCCTTTTACCCCACGGGCCCAAATCCTTCCTGAACACACGAGTTAGACAGTAAGGAGGATTACCAGAAATAGCTCAGACAATGACCAAAAGCCATCCTCTGTGCCTTTTCTTTCCAGCCAGCCACCCAACTTTCATTATCAAAGGGATGAATACCATATCTGACTGCATAATCAAAATCCAGTGACCTGTCAGAGCAGGCGCTCTCTGCTGGTTCCCTTTGACTAGGCTTCAGTTCTGGCACCCTTTTAACCCAGATTTCCTGACACACTGTAACTTATAGACATTTAAGGATACAACCGCTGAGCTAATACCTTTTAGATTGTGCCCTTATTGTATGTATGGTGTATTTAGTGTCATGATTTCCAGTAAAATTGGAGCACCCTGATGCCAAAGAAATAGCCTTTTATTTAAAGAGTGTCAGCAGAGAAGAGTGAAAGCATATTAAACAATAGAAATCTCTGCCCAATTTTTCCAGCAATTTTTTTGCCTGTGATATTTGCCAGTACATTCCTGATGAATGTCTAAGGTAAAAATGACTGCTCATTTGGATCTTGAATGTCTTTCAACATATGGAAAGAACCACTGACTTTGCTTTAAATATAGTCCCACATAGTCGCCATTGAAAAAACTTTAATTTTTTTCTTCTCCTCCAAATACATTACGATGCACTTAGTGGATAAATGCTAGCAAAGTTTAGAGAAAGTCATATGAGGTGCCAAAAGGGCACATTCTCCTGTTTCAAAGTCTAAACCTAAACTCTGTTCCTTAGAGCAAACTCCAGATTTTGTAAAGAATGAGGGAGAGATTATTTTTAAATGCTTTTCCATACAGTATGTTTCCCTTTTTCCCTCTGAACTGAGCCAAAAAAGCAGCACAGCTCAATACAGACACAATACACTTTTTGTGGATTGGTAAAGGAAAATGGGAGGGCTGGTTTCACACCTCCAGGATAACTGTCCTACCAAAAGGGGTCCCAGAGCAAGTGCCCTGGCAGACCCCAAATATCTCTATGGTTGAGTCGTCTCTGGGCTTAGAAAGCAGGAAAATTTCTATGAGTCTTCTCAAGGTTTTCTCAGAAGGTTACAGTATAGAGCTTCTCTGTAGTCATTCCAGATTTCTGGGTATTTTGCTAAGTATTAAATACTAAGCGGACTTATTTTAACAATAGATTTTCTGCTCTTTTAGAGAGGACATTGCAAGAAAAAAATCTGGGATCCCTTTTATATTTTCTTTTCCTTTTCTTTCACAGAGATATGAAGTTGGTTACCTACCCGACCATTTTGCCTGAGCAGGATAAAAAGTGATACCTTTTGCATCTGACATTCTGAGGCTCCAAAACTGAGAATGCCATTTGTCCCATTTATTAGCAAAATGTGTAGATTACAAAAGTCAGCTTATGAGCATACTCAGCAGCAAGCAGCAAACCGTCCCATGTATGGTGTTGGCACTAGACCTGGATCTGTCTAATAACTTAACCAACTGCGTCTTGGCATCAGGCCCTGGAGACTTTAGTTATTTTTATTTTATCTTTGAACTGATTGAAAATTCAAATTTTTAGTACTGATAGCTTTCTAATGGGGTAATTCTTTTCGTGTGTTCACATTAGGCTGTGCTTCTTAGCAAGAAGACTTTTATAGACAAGTTTTTCACAGCCAGTGTTGCATCCCTACTTAGTGTGCAGAAGTAATACTTCCTAGACATCTATTTTGTGTGATAGAGAAGAAGCATCATAAGCTAGTGGAAGTTATTAATTTTTAATATTTTATTTCAAATTTTAAGGTGTGCAGTTGCTGGATAATGAAAAATACTTGGAAGCAAGCATTTTGGGGAAAATGTACATGAATCAGAAGGATGCTTATTTTGTATTTTCACTTCCTATGATCTTCAGAAAATGCTGACTGCAGTCAGCAATGTTGGCAACAGTCCTTTTTTCACAGAACTCTTGAAGTATTGCAGTACTTCATTGCCTGCAACAGCCAGCCAGGCTTTTAATAAATTAGTCCTGAAGGTAGAGATAGATTCTGGAGAGATTCTGAGGTCAGAGGAGATTGCTATAATAATCTAGTTTATTATCTAACTTCCTTTTTAACACCGACTGTAGAATTTCATTCAATACTTCCTACATCAAACCCATTTTGTGGCTGAAATCAAAAAAATCTTTCAGAAAGACATCCAGTTTATATTTAAGATGATAAGGGGCAGAGAATTTACCACATCCTTTGGCAATGTCCTTAGTTTTTAATTGCTTGTACTGATGAAATGATAAAAATATCATCAGTCTGAAGTCTGCTAACTTCATCTTTATTGATCTTGCTGAGCCTTTTTGTTTGTTCAGTTAAAGGCAAAATTACATAGACATAATTTTACACACTGTACATGACTCAACAAGTTCTGGTTTCTAAATGAGAAACATTAGCCTTGAGACTCAGAAATTCTGGTCATGGAAAAATGAGCACCCAGATGGTACAAGAGGAGGGAGAGAGAGAGGAATAGTGAAGCCAGAATGATGTTACATGCTGAACTTCCATCTGCAAAATGGACACAGTCAAAAATAGAGACCAATTTTGAAAATCTGGCGTGTAAATACCACAACTAAGAAATATACTTTCAAGATACTGGCTGCTGTCAAGTTAACATTCTCTTGATGCTTCAATATCTTCTTTTTAATGGGTTTTTTTGGTGGTTTTTCAATGTTTCTGTAACTAAAACCAGGTTTCTGTAACAAAAAAATGGTTTGCAGGCTGCTAGTCAGTACTGTGACCTAGAGATAATTCTTAATGCTTTTTCTGTTTGGTATAAAATCATGATGCATTGTCACCTTGAACCTACCATCCTCTCATAAAGGGCTTTAATCTTATTTTCTCTGTTGAACAGAGGCATTCTCATATCCTTTTGTAGTTGAATCGTAGGATCTGACTGAAGCTGTTTTCAAAGAAAGCAATGTACCTGGTAACTGAAATCTAAATTTAATTTGAAAACTGAATATAAATATTTTGCATTCTAATAAATTTTTATTTTTTTGTGCTGAGGACAAAAAGGAGAACAGGAACTTCAGCTTGAAGATTAAAGTCATGATAAATGCCTAAACCAAAGCCAGTACTCCAAATCCATTTTTTCCTTTTCTTTGCTGCCAAGTATTTTCTCTAAACTAAGAGGAATATTTGCCATTGCAATGATAAAACTGTGAGCAGCAGAGTTCAGTCATGCCAGGGAGAGAATATGATACTTTACATGAGCATGTCAAGGTAATGTCAAAAAAAAAAAAAAGGAGAAAGGGGAAAAAAAGGCACAGAGTGACTTTTTAAATCTTTCACACAGATCTTATCTATTCATAACCCAAATCAAAGCAACTCTGATTGCTCTATCAAGTGTAATATATAATTAAGGCAATTCAGTCCTAAGGTTTGGGGTTATCACAGTTCTTTTGATTTGAGTCGCTGATTGTCTTAGTGAAAGAACTGGTGGGGAGTTTTTGACAGAGAGGTTTTCATCATAAAGAAAAAACCCCATCTGTCAAAAGGAAAACTTTACAGTGAAGATAAAGCCTGCAGAATAATCAATAGCCCAGGACTTACAGCACTTCCAAGAGCGTGGTAGTGCAAGTCCCTGCTCTCAGCTGGAGCAATGCCCGAAACCTGGAGCTGCTGTCTGGCCAAGACTGAGCCAGGCACTCTCTCCTCTGGCCTCCATTTGAATTTTATTGCAACAGACACCCAACTTCTGGGCTGCATATTGAGTCCCTCAGTCTCTCTGGCTGGTTTTGGTTTGGCCCTGGTACAGGGGTGAGAAGGGTTTGAAATGTTAAGAAAGCGCTCTCTAACACAGCACATGTAAGCTCTGAGATGTCTGTGAACTCGCCTGCCCTGAAGCTTGACCTCTGCAAGTCTCTTGGAATGTTCATTATACGAGAGGCCCAGAGCACACATGAATTCCTGCCTTTCTGCAGCACCCTGAGACTGGAGGAGCTGGGCATATGCTCACACTTTCTGTGCTCATTCCCGCCGTCATGAGTCAAGGTGTGAGCTGCACGCGGATTTTCGTACCTTTTATTGGTGAGGGTGCAGACATTTTGTGGAAAGGATTGTGCTCGCCTGTTACATCTACCGCGTGCTTAAAGCTACATGTTAGCACGATACAGTTAGGCTGAAAGGTGTTAGTGGCTGCCAACAGGGATGTTCTGGCTCCAAAGAAAATAACAATCCTCGTTAAAAATAATGGGTGTGCCAAGCAATCGCCTGGGCTACTCGAACAAAGCAATCAAGCCCCTTTATGAGGTAAAAGCAGCTGGTGGCTGAGGAAATACCAGCGGCACTTGGATGTGGCTTTACGACACAGGAGCTTTGAGCAAGGAGCTGATGGGGCTGGTTCCTTCCTGCCCTCCTCCCTCCCTCCAGCCCCTTCCTGAGGCTGCTGCCCCTCAGCGCTGGCTCTGCTGTGAGCTCAGCTGGCCTCAAACGGGGTGAACAAGGCAGGGTCAGAGAGGCCTGGGGGGACAAGGTCTGCCAGAGCTGGGGCTGCTACCAAGAACCATTGACTGAAGTAACATTGAATCTGCCCTCGTATATTGCATTGATTTCTCTTTTTTTCTTTTATATTTCTGGTGGTTCAGTGTGATTTCCTTTTCATGGTGAACGCAAAGGAATAAAATAATGCAGTTTCTCTATTATCTTTAGAATAAGAATTTAGTGCCTCATAACACATTTTACTGAATGTAAGGCAGAGAAAAAGGAAATCATAAATTCCCATCCCAGCCATGCTGCTTGCTAGGAGGTGTGTCTTTATCGTGTGCACTCCATTCAGGGTGGGATTTATAGTCTCTGACTTGAGTTAGTCAAAAGTGTGTAGGGTAAGCCACCCATATAAACGTATTTCTGAGTCAGTTGAGGGAGAGCTGCCTACACAAAGAACTTATGCCTGCCCTAAAAAAGGATTCAAAACTGAATGCTAAGATTGGCCTAGCCTTAAGGAAAGCCTGTATGGCTGACAGCAAAATTTGAGAGTATTGAAGATAGATGTGAAGAATTCCACCTTGTTAATATCGAAATCTTTTCCTACTTAAATTTAAACCAAGATTCCTTTGTATTTCAGTGAGATGATGGTGTGTCCTTTACACGTCTCTTTAAGATAATTTCTTTCTCATATTTCAAGAGGAAAGCACGCTAAAGTCCCTGAGACCCCCAGTCCAGATGAATACCTTTCTCTGTGTCCCATGTTACACTAGCAAAGGCTACACTGGTTAGTGCTAAGTGGGAGAAAAAATCAACTCTCCTTGCTTTTTGGTAAATTCTTGATCTTTATCTACCTCACAATTTGGTACTTTGGAAATGTAGTTAATATTTCTTAAATGCTTCCTAGGTGGAAGATATGAAAATCTCCCTGTTTATTAATAACAAACACTTAAAAACTATTGAAAGTATTGAGTATTGAAAGCTTATTCCTAATCATGTTTGTTACTGATGTATTATGGAGGAGATAGAAAACAAACATAAATAATTACCTGGCAAACCATGCAGTCCCAATCACAGAAATTGCACAATTCCACCAGGAAACCATGTTAAAAAAATTAAATAAATTCATTTGTTCCAAAAAGTTATATTGGAACGCCCACCATCTCCTTTAACCTCCAAACAGTGAGAAAATTTAGCATCTGAAAATCTCTCCTTAACTCATCTCATTGTGCCCTATAAATGGAAAACCTATTTGCATCTAATAGAACAAGGCATGCCAATAGAAATCTCATATCTATTGGCAAGCTGTATAATTCTTTATAGCTATATAGTAGATCCAGATGCTTTGGCATAACTTCCTTCAGGAGTACTCCTGGAGGGAGCCTGTATTGATTGTCTTTGCAATTATAGATTGACCATGGCAATCACTGAAGACAGAGTTTAATTCTGCATTATGTAGGCTCATTCTTGCCTTTAAAAACAAACAAACAAAAAATCCATCTATTTTTCTAGTCTGTATAATTTTAGATGTATCATTAAAAAAAAAAGTATTCAGTGGGGCTGCAGACATTCCTAGTCTTCACATAAGACATTCAATAATTAAAATTAATCAAAGAAGATCCAGCCCAAAATTCCAATAAATAACTGCAGATCAAGACACTGATGGTCGTTAGACTCCCCCAGCCCTCTCTAATAAAACTTTGGTTACCTAGGTTAATCAACAGGCTGGCTGCCCCTTCAGAGCAGACCAAGAATTCTCCCAGGTCACTGGTAGCTGTTGCTGCAGTGCATACACAGTTGCCTTTGTGTTCGGAGCTTGTGACTAGACACAAGTCAGACTAATTTGTCTTAATTCAGTTCAGTTAGAGGGGGCAGGTTGTAGATGGGCTTATATTTAACATTCAGCAAATCAATTTATCATGAGCTTGTGGCTTTACAGGCACATCTTAAACTGACATAAGTAGATGGCCCATGCTGTGGCTTCTTCTGGCACACACAGATCCAATTCAGCATAATAGCATCAAGTCTCATTTGAAGCTATTTGTAATAATCTCTTAAGTTTTAAGTGGTAATTATGATATTTAGTAGTCTTTTAACCTAGATCTCTAGATTTCAATAGAGGAGTAGAAAAGGGTTTGTCATCAAGATGCTTGGGGAACTGATATTTAATCTTATCTCGACAGAAATGCTCAAGGAAACCAGAAGGTCTGTGGACATCTCCTACCTGTTCCATCCTCATTTTATTCTACTTCACTGATAATTTATTCCATGATTTGAATGCACTTATTGCTGGCAATAAGTTTAGTGCATGCAACTTCTTTAACTTTGCCTGATGCATTTCCTTTTCAGTGGTACAATTAGCATAACATGTTTAAAATCTATCAGCCTGACTCTTCTGAGTTATTTACCTTTGAGTCTGCCCTGGCACAAGGCAGTTTTGCTCTAACTTGCAGCCAGTTGAGGATAGCAATCCCAGCCTCAAGAGAATGTAGCCGTGGAAAAAATGATAAGAGGGGAAAAAACCAGGGAGTGTCACCTTCTTTACTTAGACTGTCTGAGAAAATGTAAGTATGATTGCTTTAAGTCTTGCCCATGTAGCATGAAATATGAGGTCTTTCTCTTAGATAAGTTACACATACAAAAAGAAGTAATAATGTTATAGAATTTTCTGTGAGCAACTTTCTTTTTTGAGAAACCTTGAGTTCTGCTGTGTCTTTTAGAAAGTGACAGTTTGGTATAGGGAAAATACTGAATTCTACAAATAATCAAAGATTGTGCTGGATACAGTTTATTGGCTTGATCTCTCATATTTAATTGATGTTTGCTATGAAAATAAAGTTCAGCCAAGCAGAAGAGGAAAAAAGTATGTTGTGCCACATGAATTTTAGTTGTACAAGCACATAAATGGCCATGTGATCATTCCATAGGTTAATTTCATACCCCTGAGAAAGGCTTAGTCTGGTTTTTTTCCTTGTTAAAATTTCACATTAATAAGTAAAATTGAGTGTTCATGCTTTGCTGGACAGTCAAAACTCAATGATAAGAAGCTACTATTGCTTGTCTTGACCATTCTGCCTTCATTTTCCCCTGGGCCCCCTCTAGGTAAGGTGAAATACTGTGCCTCTGTGGCCGGAACCCCATGTTTTCTAAAATATGATAGAGAGGAATGCTTTTCAAATGGAAAGATGATATTGCTGCTGTGTTCCAGAAAAAAAAAATTGCAAACAACAGCACAGAATCACAAAAGAACAGGGTCAACATCATTTGACACAAACGGAAATCTTCCAGTTCACATCAATAGGCTTTAATCAGACCAGTATTTCCTTATTTCCCAGTTTTGTTTAGAAACATCCTTTAGACTTAGACTGAGAAATAAAGCCTCTCTCCCTCCCCCTCCATATTTATGATCCAGGCTTTTGTAATAGTATCATTTTCCTGCAATGCCTGCAGAATACCAATGAAATTTCTCTTCCCATAGTGACACATACAACCACCCTCGAGTGGGAGGCACAGTATTTACAATATCCTACTAGAGTCACTCTTTAGCTTACTAGGTTCCTTCATCTGTGTCTCATGGCTTATTACCAAACGCCGTGAGAACACATGGAACACCTACACCTCACTAGGAAGACAAACTAAATGGCTTAAATCACATAGGCTTTCAATGACTGACTCACAAATTATCACTTGGTGAATAGGGACTTTATTGCACCTACACTCTTGTGCCAAATTCCAGCTGACAAAGTGACACAGTAGATAAGTTTAGATGAAGGTGTTTACTGGTGCATAAGACAATAAAAAGCTCATGGCTCAAATGTTTTGAATTGCTGGACTTTTTCCCAGCTTCATTTTCTCTTTAAAAATGCAGCATGGCAGAACTATCCAGCAGCCAACCTGGCTGTATACAGATACTCTCTATATGGGATTCTGCAATGCATGTTTGTTTTTAAACATTGCTAAGGGTGTTACTCTGGGTAACAGTCAGGGTTTCTGGAAATAATCAGTGAGTCCCAAGTCAGAACAAAGGTGCTAATGTGGTACCAAGTTCCTGAGTAAATAAACAATTGCTAAACAAAATCTTTTCAACAGCATTGCATGTCTGTGTCAACATTGTGTTTCCTCCCTGAGTCATCTGGTCAGCAGCACTCCGGCTACATGGGAGAGGTCACCCACTCCCTACAGCTCTCAGCCGAAGACTGAAGTTTTGTTTCAGAATATACCACTCAGGATTTCCTGTGAGCCACAGGAGTTGCATTTTTTGGCAGGATTAGAGAAAAAAGTCAGGTTAGAAAATCCTGATGGGCATATTTAAGGGGAAGAAAAGACGTGAAACATGCTGTTTGTGCCAGCCTCAGTGTCCATTAGCTAGTCAGACATAGTAACATATTTGATCTTTATCACCCAAACATAGGCATAGAACACAAACACACAGAATTTTAATACATGGGAAGGAGGCCTCAGATATTTCTCATTCTGCAAATTTATAGGAAATTACTAATAAATGGTGGGGGGGGGGGGGAGGGAGACATCCACACAGGCACTTATTTGTTTATTTTACTATCCAGCACTTCAGTAAAAACCACAGATCTTTTTTGTGATCATAATTGGATGCACAAACAGGAGGTACCTACTTTCTAGCTCAGATGTAGTGGAGTAGCCATTCTCCTGAGATGTTTTTTATTAAATGTGAAAAACCTCACAGAACTTGATTTCATATGATTGCTGCTAATTAAGAGATGCAGAAAGCATATGATCAGTTCATCTGATAGGATTTTTGCCAAGGCATTTTAAAAGAGCTTGCAAAAATTTTTCAGTCTGTGTGTTGGTCCTGATTCAGCTTGAACCTGAACTCCAGGATCTGCTGAGTGTCCTCTCAACTCATTATCTCTTCCTGTCTCTTGTTAAGATGCTTTCCTGGGTCCAAGCAGAGATGTTCAGCCTTTTTCTAATAGAAATAATCTCTCCTCTGTCATCATAATGCAAGATTCTTGAAAGAATTACTTCACAAATTTCAAACTAATAACTTATTATTTTTCACTGATATAACACATGGGTGGATAATGTTCCATCACCAGTGACTATAATCACCTTCAGCCCAAATTCAGCATCCCAAGTTCTGGCTTGATTAAGTATTTGTCACTTCTATTTCATCCTCTTCTGACAGAGATAACTTTGTTTTAAGTCAAACTGTCATACTCTGGAGTTCAGGAAGGACATGAAAATGTCAGGTAATAATCCCTCCTCAATCTTGCGAGTAGGTAACATCGCTAATATGCAGAACCATTAATATGCTGGCATGAGTTTAGCTTAATCATTTGCAGCAATTCAAGCTTTATTAAGATACCTTAAAGCTGATCTGGATAAGCTTCTCCCATCTTTACATGGTTTGCTCTGCTTTCAGTACTTAACAAAAGGCACATTTAATCTTGCAAATTCTCCTGAACCTTTGTAACTTTATTTTAAATGAATTTCATCACTCACTTGAGCACTTCAAAAAAGCAAATATAATTTTTCCCCAGGAAACAACCTTTTGAAAAGTAATCTGGCTCAAAACAGTGTGTCTATGTTTTTATTGCCGTCTCTGGATGTTGGAGACTGTCATGCTAACATCATTAGTCATGCAAATAAACAGAAAAACTGCCACATTAAACAGATATTCAAAAACTAAATAATACTTGAACAAACTGATCAGACGTTAGTAATAAATGGTTTTATGTTCTCTCATTCCCATCTCTCTTTGTCTTTAGAAGGATAATATCTGGTGCCTTATTCTCTCTCTCCAAGTCGAAACTTCAAGGAGAACATTCACCTCAAGAGTTAAAACTTCAGAGAAAGGGAAGAAGCATTATCTTTTCAACATGTTTATGGAACATGTTAAACATTCAACATGTTTAAAGAAAATTATCTTTGACATATTTATACTGTGAAGGGGCTAAATGTAATGTTTCCAAAGCCTTTGTCCTGTTGAAGATGAAATAGTTTCTATCTATATCGTCTGTAAGACAATCCCATCTTTTTACTGTACCAGGATGGGATTATTAGTGTACTATACTCGTCTGCCCACCCAACTATCTTTTCTGATTTATTTTATCCTTTGAATCAGTGTTTTTTGTTGTATAGCATAGCTCAGTAGCAATATTCAGCGCTAGTTCACTTTCTTGTTACTTAAATGTACTTGCTTGAAATGCGTGACACCTGCCATGTCTGTACCTTCAATAATGATGACTAAACACAGCCAAAGGGCAGTTTTGTGGTTGATGAGTCAATTTATCTGCAGGAGTAAATGACATACCCTTGTTCATGAGTAAGTCTTTGTAAATAGTCAGTGAGCATTTCAGAGGTGAAGAAATTTTTTGGTTTGAAGACTGCAATTTTGTGTACAGTACCCAGCTCCTCTATGATGTGGCTGCAAAGATTGTGTAGTTTCTGTGCTTATTCACACAGAATCTGCTTGTATTTCTGAAGCCTTTTAATCTGAATAAGATGTCTCTTGAAAATCTTGATCTTCTCTCTTCACTTTCCCTCATTATATTTCTAGCCTGCCTCCAACTGCAACACATTCAAAGCAGGTATTTTACTTTCAAGCTCACAACCCAAGAGCAAACTAATGGTTTCTAAGTCTACCTTGATCGAACTCAAGTTGTTTTCATGAATTCAGGTTAACACAGAATTGATAGGATAATATTTTCTTTGTGGGAATTCAGACTAAGGTCATAATCACCTTTTTCTCACAACATTTTAGGGTGACATGAGGTTCTGCTCTGAGATTTATTTTCAATTTGTCATTCCTGAGCTTTTTGGCATGGTTAGTTGGTTTCCCACTTTCTTATTGGCTCCAATGGCTTTTGCCATGTCATCTGTACTAACATGGACCAGCAGTTACTGCTCACTATTCATTTCTTTCATCATTTCCCATACCTTTTTTTTGTTTTTTGAGTTGTAGCAACACCTATGAGATCCTCTTCAAAACCGCCAGGGTTTTAACAAAGTAGCTCAATAGCACATTTACATTGTCTTTTGCATTTCTGTATGCCACAGTTTCCATTTCTCCCGACTGCAAGTATTTCAATGCTGTGAAGCACTGGAGCCTGCAACAGCTGCTTCTTGAGGTTCCATAGAAGTAGGACCTCACAGTCAAGACTAATCTTCACTCTGCCTTACACACATCGAATTCCCTAAGTCAGAAGAAAAAAACCCTCTCTAAATATTCCAGAAGTAAGCTAAAGTATTCTGTGAGTGACTCACAGTGCCCAAAATGCCATTCTTTGCAAAGTATCCCTTAACTTAAAAACTACTTCTCTGTCTATCACTTTGAATAACTCTGAGGTGTAATAGAAGGTAGTTCTCTCCCTCCAGACCAGGCAGAAGGCATGTACCTATCTTAATTGTTTAAATTTAAAAGTTAGGAATCATTATAAAAGATTCATTTATTTGGTGTTTCAAGCACATTTTTTCCTTGCAAGAACATATTTTTTTCATCTTCTTACTTCAGAAAGCCATTAGAATTTACTAATGAAAAACTATTTAGCAAAGATTAAGTATCTGGAATTCATAAAGCATCTGGTTATAAGGAATCAAATTTAATATCATTGAGATTAAAAGTTTACCAGGAATTGATTCTAGATATTTCTGCTCTAACTTTGTAAAAGAAAGAATCTGAAAGGCCAAATGTTTAACTGACACACATTGTTATTGCTTCATAGAAGGAAGTGGAGATGCATTCCTATGAACTCCAGCTGAATATCTGGCTTTGAGATCATCAAAACTAGTGTGTATTAACCCCATATGTTTATTTGCCACACACTTCCCACTGCTATGTGCCGATGTGAATACATTAAATATCCTTTTGGGAAATTAACTATTCTTATTATTGGGACACATTAATCCTTACAATATGTGCTATTTTCTTGATGGAAGTTGTCATGGTTTAATCACAGCCAGCAACTAAGTACCCTGTTCCTCTGCCCCCAAGGGATGGGGAGGAGAATTGGAAAAAAAGGTAAAAGCCAGGGGTTGAGAAAAGAACAGTTTAATAATTGAAATGTAATATTAATGATGATAAAATCATAATGTAATGAAAATGGATTCAGTGAAGAGGAGGTGGGGGGGGGGGTGGAGGGGAGAGAGAGAGATAAAACCCAAGGAAGACAAGTGAGGCACAGTGCTTCACTGCCTGCTCATTGATGCCCAGATTGTTCTTGAGCAGCAATTGGCATCTCCTTGCCAACTTCCCACAGTTTATATACAGAGTATAACCTTCTGTGGTATGGAAAATCCTTTTGGATAGTTTGGGTCAGCTTTCCTGGCTATGGGCTTCCAGCTTCTTGTGCACATCTTTGCTGGCAGAGCATGAGACTCTAAAAAGTCTTTGACTTAGTGCAAGCACTGCTCAACAGTAACTAAACCATCAGTGGCTATCAACATTATTCTCATATTAAATCCAAAACATGCAGCACTGTACCAGTAAGTTAATTCTATCCCAGCTAAATACAAGTCAGAGGTACTATCAAAAAAAAATTTTTATATATATAAATTTATATATATATATATATTTATATATATATATAAATATATATATAAATATATATAAATTTATATATATATATATATATATATATATATATATATAAAACAAGAAAGCACTTGTGAAGTGGAAGATATAAGAATCTAATGCAGCATGCTCCAGAGTTTCTCCAGGTGGGAAGTAAACTTACTGGATTGGTATATTTGTCCTAATGGGGGTGATGGGTGTCATGTATTAGTTTTCAGGTGTGTGTCTGGAAGGAAAGTTGGCTGAAATGACAGTACCAGAAATCTACATTATCATATTCAATATGAGAAGAGATGTAGATGAATCCTCAATGGTTAATAACCTTGGAGGACTCTGAGTATGAGATTGAAATAAATTAAAAACCTTGGTGGCCTCCTTAAAGGGAAATAATTGATAAGTGAGAAGTGGAAAATAAAATGTGTGTGTTTGCTTTGGCCGGCCTTCCTTTTTTTTTTTTTTTCTTTTAATTGCACTTTTATTTCCTGCACAGATAACCAAAAGAAGCTTAGAGCAGACTTTATGGGAAAAGGATCTTGGCTTTACTTGTCTTCATTACCAGCAACTTTTCAAATGTAGCCTTCAATATCACAGACTGATATGATGAGTGAATCTCAAATAGCACAAAGACATTTGTTTATTGCTCCCCATGGGGAACTGATTTGTTATTTGTTTTATTATTTTATTTGTTTTAATCTTCATGTTGTAATTTTATTAGTTCCTGGACATCATCTCAGGAGAGAGCTGTATTACAGTGAGAACCCAGGACAGTTTCAGGAGAGTGCTGGGTAAACTGATAATTCAACAATTCCCTATTGTTTCTTCCTACAACTGACATATTTTAAGATAAGAGCAAGAAAAAAAAATGTCTTTAAACTATTTGTTATGTCCTGGTAAGCAGTGTGAACCATTGTCACCTGTGTGCAGTGCTTGGATGGTTCAGTCACCTTTATTCCTTTCTCTCACACCAGACAAATTTTTTTACATATTTAACAGGTTAAGAATGATGAAATTCACATGGGAAACATTTCTACAGGAAGTGTTCTCACTAAACTCAAGTTATATGTGATACCACTTTTTCTTGTGTGTTTTGGGTTTTGCTCTCTGAAAGAGTTTACACAGAGTCACCAAAACCCAAGAGCAAATGTATTCCCCAAACTAAAACTTCCTGGGCTATTCTGATGTTCTTCCCTGTCCCTTTCTAAAATGTTGGTATGCAAGAACTTTTTCACTTTTTGAGTCTGAGAGAGTTAAATCCAACATAACAAGTCTTAGCTGTTTATAGCAGATTTATTCTGCAGTAAATTTCCCTTTTCATGTAGCTCTATTAATTAATTTGGCAGACTTCAAAAGAATAAAAGACCTATTAAATAATTGTCCTAGAGACTAAAACATTTAACTCGAAAGTCATATGACAATTGCCAGGGACTGTGTTTGTAGACACAGTGAAGCAATTCCTTTAGGAAAAAATGAGATTTTAATTATTGACTTCTAGCAAGACATGATTAACAAGGGCTTCTCATCCTCACTTATCAAATCCCAAGTGTCTGCTCCTGCATCTACTGTTTCTTAAGTAAAATCCCCAAACTTCCTTCCAGTTCTCACAGCAGCCTCATTAAATCAACTGTAGTTAAACCTCCAGTAGATTAGAACTGGTTAGGGGAATGTAGATGTAACACTTGATTACCTTTCTAAAGCTGATGACATGAATTGATTTTTAGAGACTGGTCAGCCCCGCCACTGCCAGCGAGCCACCTCCTCCCCATCCCCGGTTTTCCCAAGAACGGGAGTTAACCCGTGCATTTAACAAATTTAACATGTTATTCTGCTCACAGGTGATAGCTGGAGGTTTTTCTCAGAATGAGAAAGCCTCACAAGTTCTGTGATCCATCGATAGCGTATGGTTTGTATTATCTTTAGAAAAGACACACTACCAGGGAACAATATTGTATATCATCTCAGCAGGGGACTTAGAGCTGTTTAGCTCTAAGTAATTGGATCTGGGACTAATCCTTAACTTGGATGAGGCCAAGAGGAGTTACACCACTGCTATTTCCAGCACATTAATGATAGACAAAACGCTTAAACACACTAACACTTGGTAATAAAGGACTAAACACATTACAGAGTCAAATTTTGGTTCCATAATATGCCTTTGGATAATTCTTGTTTTCTTTGGTCAATACATGTATAATTTCTATCATTTGAAGCACACAGTAACTTAGCAAGAGTAATAAAAAATGCATTCAAAAATAATCATTTCACTCAATTATGATGTGCCTTAGATCAATTTTGTAATAGTCTGCCTTTATTATGTAACAGATAAACAAAAGGAATATTTAAATCAAAGAACTGTCTGCTACTTTAATAAAAAGTAAAACTTCATTCACTTTGATGAATTCACTGTTGGTACTGCATTTCTTGGATTTGCTGTTTGTCTAGACATTGTGGAATATTATTGTAAAGTAAGTTATAGGGAACAGAGCATTATTCCTCTACACCTTATTTGC
Source organism: Acrocephalus scirpaceus scirpaceus (assembly GCA_910950805.1). Classification (NCBI taxonomy): domain Eukaryota; kingdom Metazoa; phylum Chordata; class Aves; order Passeriformes; family Sylviidae; genus Acrocephalus; species Acrocephalus scirpaceus. Next base: position 139,830,690 of record OU383773.1, on the reverse strand, counting down.
TGTGGGATTAAACATAGTTTAATTCATCTTTTCAACATGGTTTTTTTGATTGCTTATTCACAGGTTGTTGGTTTTTTTTTTTTAATTTTGGTCATCTTCTAAGCTTTTTCATTTGTCTCATATGTAGGCTACAAATGTTTTATATGGCTCATATGCATTCACACAGTAGGTGCCCAAGGCAATGAAGTTTCACTACAAATGTAATAATTTCTGAATCAACTATACACTTCCTATGCTGAAGTTATATTTGCAAAATCTTTTGGGTAGTTTATTTCATTTTAAAAGCTTCATATGTTTACTTGAGTTATCTGCTTAATAAAGGATGCATTTACCTATGACAATTGTTTTTTTTCTCCTAAGTGCATTTCATGCTAAGGAATTCTCAAATTACATTAAGAAGGGAATTTTTTCATCCCTTCTCAAAACTCAGTGTTGAAAGAGAATAATAATTTTTTAGTTTTGACCAAGAATATCTGGAAATATATATTTTCCTAATAGAAAGTGTAATGGTTTTTGTTGTCTATGAATTGCAAACACAATTCCATTTTACAGGAGATCTTGCCAATGAAACATCATGTACCAGGCTTCCTAAAGCACAATTTTTCAGACTTGGAAGCGTAAGAGTAACATTAGTAGTCTCTTGTCAGTTTTGAACCTATAGTTCAAGGCAGTCTAGGTTTTTCAAACTTAACTTGTAGCACTAGAACAGCTCCTCCAGTTTTTGAACTGCCAGCTTAATGAATCATTCCCCACAAAATAGTTGCTTCTGACATTTCAGCCAAAGCCCCGCTGCTCTTGCAGGAGCCTTTATGCTTTCATCTTGCACATTGGTCTGAGCTGCAAAAATGTTCCACTTTGTCACATGAGCTTCTGTACTGCCACTTAGAAATATGCTTGTCCTTGCTGAGTGAATATTGATAAGATACCTTGTGAATGTGATAAAAATGGGCAAAGAGGAGATATCTCTCAAATTTGATAAATAAAGTCTTTAAAATACTGATAAAATACTTCTGAGAGTTCATTGTTGAGAATGAATTCTCAGAGGTGTAGATGAAGTTGGGGGCTTATTGTTCGGTCAAAGGTTTAGGGCTTTTACTCTGTGTTCTAAGAAAAAACTCTTTGAAGGTCATGTTTGAATTCAAAGCTGCACTTATTGTCTGTTTTTCCATGCTATCTACATTACTGTTGCGTATCACATTTGGGAGCCCAATAGCTCCTGAAGGTAATATTTTCTAATTTCACTTATCCTACCCTCTGGTGTAGCATTTGTCAGTGCAGGTTTGTGTCTGCAGGTGTTGATAAGGTAGAAAAAGCTACCTGACTAACATTATTATATTGCTTATTTTTTCCTAGGTAGTTTGAAATGATTATCACTGCTGGACTATAGTCATGTGCTAAAAGATAGCCTGCCCTCCTTCTGCTATATCACCCTCAGTACTTTAAAGCAGAGGTAGCTGTGCAGATTGCCTGGCTGTGAAAAATCTTACAGTAGCAGAGTGGGAAGGAAGGAAGAGACTGGGAAGAACAGAGATGGGGGAGGATCTGCTTTTCACTGCAGGTGTTATTCTTGTACTGAAGACTGTGGCTCCTTGTTCAGGTGTCTTAGTGGGCAATTAATCTCTTGCTGTTAGAGAGCAGCACTGAGCATAACCACTAAACTACTGATGGTAATGGAGGTCATAGAAAAAGAAGGAAGCACTAAAAGAGAGCCATAAACCCCTCTGCAGTTGATTTTACTCAGTGAGGTGTTGGATTCTGCACCCACCATCCTCTGCAAGAGAAACGTGTGGGTCCCCCAGCCCTGAGATGTACCCTCAGAGTGGCACATCTAGGCCTGACAAGGGGGTGACTCCTGTAGGACCAGATGTAAGGCCTGCCTGGCTTCATGCCTCTGCAACACTTCAGCCTGAAAATTAATCTTGTTCCATTAATATTTTTCTTAGCCTGTGGGAGGAAAAAAAAAAAAGTGCCCCACTGACTGGAAACAACCACACTTTGATTGCCACATGACCTTAAACCCAGTATTTCTATGAGAGATTTAAAAAACTTACCTGAGTGCTTGAATCGTAATAAAACAGGAGAAGTGCTTAGGAGCCTTTCTCAGCTGTACAGACAGCTCAGTTCCACCGCCTCTGCTGCAGCTCTCTGTCTTCCTCAGCAGAACATCAGGACAGCTGTAGGCATAAATACAGCTTGGCGTGTTCAACCAGACCTGCCTTTCAACACCTTCCATGTGACAAAACAATGCCTCTTTTTGTTTCTGTAATAGGAAAAAGCACCCTAAAACATGTTTAGCTCTAATGGAGATAGTTACCCAAGTTTCTCAAATCCCCTTTTTCCCCAGGCTCAGTACTAACAGCACTGGGATCAAAACACAGGTAATAAGCTCCTTGGAGAAAGAGCATGTTCCTACATCATAGAAGAAAAGTTTGTGTAATTTCAGCATCTTTTGCTCCCCTATTTTTGTGTTGTCTTTTCATCTTTCTACTGCCTTAGCTTCAGGAGCTGATGCAAGATATTCATATGCATTTACTCTGTATACCATCATGATGACCAGTGTAGAAGGGCACAGGTTGATAATTAGCCTCATGGATTGTTAGCATATTCCATGAGAATCCAGTATTTCAGTCAGCCATATGATTGTGAACAGGTTTCTTACTCTGAACATTTCTAACAAAGATATCTAAAATGTTATTTTTAGACACGTGCAAAATGTGTGTTTGCAAGGACAAATAAATGGATGTTTTTAGCAACCAATTTATATATGTTGGGCTAATCTTTTCTGCCCTAGTAACCATAAGAAGATAAAAATAAATTAATCATAATTCTGGTTTCACTAGGATCCTATGAAGATCTGTTAGATAATGTGTGAAAGTAATAGAGAACTATTTTCTCACTCTAGTTTTGGAGGACGAGCTAGTGAGCTTATTCTCAAATCCTGCTTACAGTCTGGGAAGTATTATTCTCTTTCACATGCCTACATTCCAATCAAATTGAGATTTAATCACACTTCATTGGCTCAGTGGTAAGCAAAGGCATCCAGTATGTTATCAGACAGTGCTACAGATATGGCACCTGTGAGAGATCTGATAACCTTTCCGAGCAGCATCTGAGAGTGGGCACCCACCAAAGGTGCTAGACAGATCTGCGAGAGCAGTTTAGCTGAAATACCAAGGGAAAATTCAAACTGCTCTCTAACATTCTACATAAAGTCTGAAAGTGCCTGGCTTACTAAAGCTACATACTTTGGAGCCAGAAAAGATTCCTCAGACACCATGGCAGAGGCTTCTGCACCTGGTCAGAAGCCCTGACTGGAGAGATGAGGCACTGTGCCTAAGCAACCATGCAGTGTTATAAGAATGACCTTAAAAACCAGTCATGCTGGGCTTATATTGCACTCTTTTGAATAATTATGTAGTTTCTCAAAATGGTTTGAATGGTTTGCTCTCCCAAGCATGAGGACAGTTTGTTTCCACAACGTCCATGGCGCAAAATAAAATCGAGCCATGGACCATTGGCTAGATGTTCTTTGCACATAGAAGAGAAGCTGACACCTTGCCTTCTTGCAACTGAAAAGAATCTCTAAGCACAATACAAGCATAATGTTTTTAATCTCTTAAGGATATGGATATGGCTGGGAACCCTTCTTGGCTTTAGGTTTCTTACTTGACAGCCTCCTAGAGCCAGGACAAGTCTCCCTGGTTGCTTGTGAGGACAGATGGTTCTTTGAATATACATCTGATTTCTGGAGAGGTCACATGAGAAAATTAGGCTTATTCTAACTTGTGGAAATTATCTCACCATTTTTATATTCCTTGTGAAACAAGACCATTTCACTACCCTACCTGTCCTGGGATTCAGTTCTTGGAGAGGGAGTTATGCATATGGCCCTAAGCCTCTCAAGGTTATATCAGAAGTACATGGCAGGAACAGAAGCTACATCTGGTGAGCTTTGGTCCTGGCCCATGGATCCAGCAACCCACAGATTTGCTATTTAACTTTGGCTATGAATACAACATTCTGGTTTGTTTTCAGCAAGGACACTTTTTTATGATGGCAGCTGAAATTGTAATTATTACTTCTGAGTTAAACTGGGCAAGGGAGGAGGAAATGCTAGGGTTTTTTATTACCCACAGTATTTACTGTCCAAGATTGCTTCTCAGGTAATTCATGGTTAGCATTTTTTTCATTTTGCTTTTTAAAATGTCCTCTTTGCTTATACCTTTTAGATTTTATAGTTTTAATTCTTACTTTGGTAGCTTCTGATTTATGGTGAAGATTTTTAGAGTCCTGCTCCTTCATTAGTGCATCCAACATTTACACTCCTTGGAATAAGCACAGATATAAATAGAAGATGTGTTCATTTAAGCAAGACCTGGAAATGTTTTTCATATTAATCATTACAATAATGAGCAGCTTATTAAATTATTGATCTTTCAGGCCAAACAGTACCTTAAAAAGTCATGGAACTAGGTGGTTAAAGCTGATGGAGACACTTTTTTCATTAGTGTAAGATCTGACCCATGAATATAATATGCCCCATCTGCTGAAATAATGGCCATGTGCATATTACCAGTCTCTCCAACATTTTGTTTTCAGAAATATGGAAATTATCATTACTTTATGGCTATTCTAAAACCAGAATAATAATTTTCTTCTACCTAGTATGGCCATTATTCATACATATCTCTTATTTTACCTGAAGCTGTATTTCATAAGGTTGAAGGTCCATTTATTCCAAACATTCTTGGCAATATGTAGAAACCTCAAAGTGCATTGTTTTCATTTCTGACAGAAAACGATGCATGACATATTTTTGTTAATATATTGAACACATAGTACCAACTCTATAACAAAATGTACAAAATTAATAGCCTGTAACTGTTTCTTTGAATTCAGAACTGATGCATGGGCAATACATATGCACTTAATTTATCAATATAAGCCATTAAGATTAACCTGTCCTGTACTTGATTCTCAGTGTAGAGATTTTCTGCTGTGGTAAGGTAGGTGAATTATCATGTGGTACTATTCTGGCTCCCAGAAAGTGTTATAGTGACTCAAATAATAGCAGATTCTATTCCTATACATCATAACTCTCTGTTTTATTTTTACTGAAAATCTATGTAAACCATACTTTTTCAACCTGCATAAATTTAAGCTGATAGAGTAAACCACTATGGCCATGGCAGTAATAGCAATCAGGGAGTGAAAACTTTGCATTGCTACTTCAGGTCAGTCAGTGTAATAAGAGTATTTCTCCACCCATTCAAACTATTCCATTTTAAGCCTTTCTAAAATGCTTTTTAAATTATTTTAGATACAATAAAATGGTCAGCTCCTTCAATAAAGAGCTCTAGTTGGAGTAAGTTCATATCACTGTCTTAAGCTACTTTTTTTTGGTTGAAATTACCATGTTTGATAAACTGAATGTTTGATGATATTGATGCCTTAGCTTTTATATTTTCAGATTCTGTGTGTGCTGCCTCGTATTAGGAACTGTACTGTGCTCCCTCTACGGAGCAGGTAGACAAAACAAATCCATTTCTGATGGAAGACCAAGGACAACTTTCAGGCCAGGAATGCAAACAACGATGGACTGAGGGGTGGGACGGGAAGGATGGGACCTCATGGCCTGGAGCTGTGGTTGGACAGTTGGACCCCGGTATGCAGATGGACCTAGACCTATAAAATGGCAAAATCTCGTGACTCGGGGTGGCCATCTTTGCCACCACTTGCAGACCACCCTGGGTGCAGCCTTGTCTAGGCTTCTGTAATGCCCAGGGTGGATTTTGGGAACCTTTTAATAAATCCTAATTTTACTCTTTAGTTTTGCCTAGCCTCTGTTTCAGGTCAACCCTCACAAGGCAACAATATGTTTTCCCCTTCTGCACCCACAAAATCTGCTCGTACTTTGAAATATTCCTTCACCTTCTGAAGCTTGCTTAGAAAAAGTTAAACTTGCACTAGGGGTTGGAATATAAAAGCAAATTGATGCATTGATTTCCCCATTTTGTCACCTCTAGAGAACAATTCATAAAGCATGGAAGTTCTAACTAGTCAATCAATAGTTGCTACTTAAATCAGAGACACTGCAGATAGCCTGTTGTTATTAAAAGTGTTCTTCAGAAGATGATAATAAATGAAAAGAGAGGAACCAATTCAACCTCTGAGTGGAGTTCAAGATTGACACATCAAAGGAAGGGAAGCTGCACATGTATCTCATCCTTTTTTTTCCAGAGACAAATGGGAAAAGCATATTTCCCTAAAAACTTTCCAACTCTTAAGAACAGGGATAACCTGAAATACCGAAAAGTTTTGTGAAAAATCCCAACAACAGAACGACATGGAAGTCTCTGTTGGACCCCTGGGAGATTGTTTGAACCTCTGACTTCCTAAACCCAGTCCAGACGCCTGGGTCCTGTATTGCAGCCTGCTCTTGCATCAGACACCCTGATGTTCTTGCAGCAGAGGAGAGGTGAAACTCTCAAGACTTAAGAGACCTCTCTGAACAGACAGTCTGAGCTGGGAGTCTCCAAGAAACCTCAGAGCCAGGCAGTTTGAGAGTTCAGTGCTCCTGCATGATTTCTGGAATATGGTAAGGAGATGTGGGAGCCAGGAGACAAAGTTTTCATTTCCCTGGAAAAATTTAAAGATTTTTATTTTATTCTGGATGAAATGTAGGGATTTGGCTTTAGCTAAAAAAAAATTAAAAATCATATGGAATGGAAATTTTAAGCTTTGAACATTTCAGCTATAAAGGATTTTGCAATACTCTTGTGAATGATGCAGCTGACAAATATGTCCATGTGATGGCAATGAAGGAAATTAAAATTACAGCACAAGATGCAGTTCTGAGTGTTCTCATTCTGAAGCTGAACTTCAGAGCTGCAAATAATGCACACTTCAAATTAAGTTGATTAGGCTGTTTATCAGCTTTTGGAAATTTGTTATTCTCCTACATCCATTATAAGGGCCTATGTCTTGATCTTAATTGAGGACCTTAACAGCAGAGTGGGTAAGGTGTGATCCTGCTGCCTTTCAGCTGAGAGCACTCAAGTTGCTCAGGCACATGAGGTGGGACATGAGAAGTGGAGGCCATGCTGGGCACTGTATGGATGGAAGCAGGAGGGGCCACTGTAGAACAGCATGAGAAACCCCACTTTGCAGCAAAATTTAACTATTGCATGCATCAATTAGCCATTTAATCATCAAAGAAGCATATGGTGACCATGTTAAAATTCATATGACAAAAAATCTTGTGGGTGTTGGGGACTGGAGGCACACACTTGTTGAGGCTCAACACTGAAACCAGTGTCACCTTGAGGGATTCACAGTGGGATAGGGACATGAGAAATTGTTTTGCATTCACAGCAGGTCACTGTGAAATGAGATTGTGCACTCAAGGGGTTTCTCTTGGGTCCTGAGTACGCTGCAGACCCACAAGCTTCCCTACACAGCAGTAGTGCAGCCATGGGCCAGGATACCTGTGCCCTGACTAAGAACAGATCATGTTCTTTGCAGTCACACCTTAACCACAAGGGTGGACTTTTCTCATATTGTTCTATCAGAAAGAATGAAGAAGCAAAGAGCCTGTGTCTGTGCAAAAAGACCATAATTTAAATTCACCACCCAGTAATGTTTGAAAAAATAGAGCTGAGCTTGCTGTCTCTTTGTTCTTTAATAAAGGGGAAAAACCTCTGTTAACCCATGGATAGCAAACTGCAAAATGAGATTTGGTGTCTAAAGATATTTCTACAGTTATTATTAGATTTAGAGACCTCCAGCTATATCAGTACCCAGAATCAATGGTAGGGTCAGTGCTGTTCTGCTTATCCTGCTTAAGAAAACATTCTTTTGAGCTAATAAACTTTTCTGAACCTGTTAGTCTTCCTCTATTGTTCATCTTGGTGCTCTTCTGTTGCATTTAAACCATATTAGATTTACAGCAAGTTGCCATTGAAATGATACCCACTGACCTATTTGCATTGGCCATCTCTCACATGCTGATGTAATGGTGCATGACCTATCAGCAGAACATTCAAAAATGGAAGATTGATTGGGCTAAGTGTTAATTGTTCTATTAAAGGGGAGATGAAATGCCACACACCCTCCTTCTCTTAACCTCAAGTCTGACCCTGATACTATCTGTCACAACTCAAAATATCCTTCCTACTTCCACACCTATAACAATTAACCCTAAATAATTACAGTCTCTAATGGACCCAACATGTCAGGTTAAAATCAGAGTCTCCAAAGAGATTTGATGAAGTGGGTTGAGGTAATTGTGTTCCAGTGTGGCAAATGAAACATACATTACTATTAGAAGATATGAGATGATGCTGATCATTTATAAGGTCCCTCATTCTGAGAGAAGTGGAGATAATATATCATCAGGAACAAGGACAGTGTGGTAACACTTTTGATGTGAAAAACATATTTTAAAGCATGAGTGTGAGACAGAAAAACTGCCTAAGCTTAAAAACCTGATGTATAGTTACTAGACAGTCCTTTGAGAAAGATTTACCCTGAAAATGAAATAGTCTTACAATATGCCCGCATTTCTCCTGCAGTGGGTAGATAAACACCAGGTGTATGACTCTGCTCAGTAAAACATCAAACCAATGTCAGAAACAGCAGTAATTTTATGAAGCACAATGAGCTGACAGTCAATGATTTTTAATTCAGTTTCCTCAGTGTTTGTTGTCATGCTGAGCCTTGCAGACATCTATGGGATAATAAACAACCCAACTGGTTAATTCAGCAGTACTACTAGGAATAGCATAGAAGGTGCTGAGCTGGTAGCCATCTAAACCACAGATTCTTTCCGAAGTAAGCTAGAGATATGCAGGAAATTTATGATAGTTAGCCTGAGCCTAGCATTTATGTGTAACAGGAGACTTCTTCTATTGCAAAATAGAGCTGCTTGCATGGCAGCCTTCTCTGGATGGGCTCAGTGGCTTTGCTGACCAACAGTAGCTCACAGGCACTAAAGGCCATGGAATGACTCTGATAACAATGCAAAGGGACAGAGTATATCAAAGGGGACTAAAAAGGAAACTGTAAATGATTGTTGGGAGGGCTGGCATCAAAAAGGAACATATAGCTGGAGTTCATATTGTATGAATTTCATGTCCTCTGCAGTAACTCCCTCTTAAGCAATTTAAGGCTTTCACAGAATGTCCCCCAGAACAATATCACTTGATAAAGGGCAGATGTAGACAACTGTCAGCCACCCCTAACAGCAAAAAATAACTGGTGCATCCATTCAGCTCCTAAATTACCTACTGGGATCTCAGGATTTTTAATAGATGTAAAAAATTCTCATAGGTGTCATTGACCACATAAAAGAAGCCTGACATCAATGGCCATCAGTGTGCATCAGCTTCCTTTGAAATAATGTCAACACAAATTAAAATTCTCTGTGAGAAACTACATGGTGGGGTGTAATAGAAACACAAGTAATTTGAAGAGACCATTTGTCTTAGAGTAGCATGTACTTTACCTTTAAACCAGTATCCGATTTGCTAAACTTTTCATGGGAAAAGGATTTGGGAACGTGACTCATATTTTAGTTTGGCAAATTTTTGGCATATTTTATTTGGGAAAATTTTATTTTGACATATGTTGGTGTATGATAGAGCTAGTTTGTAGCAGTGACTAGTATGTGTCCTTTTTAAAAACTAATACCTAAGGCCTAGGTCTTCTAAAACCTCCAGTGCAAGTGAAGTAGAAATAGCAAGTAACTGCTCACAGAAGCAGTCAAGTCTTAGTCACTGCAACAGTGTGATGGGGAAAAGAATTTTTCAGGACAACAAAACTTTATAGACACTGAAAGAATTCACGAATACAAATCCCTCTGTCTGCCAGTGGCACAGTTTCTTATACAGTCAATGACCCAATTTGCAGAAGTATTTAGAAATCTAAAATTTAGATAAGCACCTCCTGCCATTTCAAAAAACACCCATTCCACTGCCACTGAAATCTGAATCTTTAAGTGAAAAATTACCTTTGAAAACATGTCTGAAGTTGCTTTAGAAAGGATTACACTCTTGCCAGTTAGACGTTTGAAAAGATGATGTATCACAAAAACCAGGAAAGCAAACAAGCCTTCCAGTCCTTCCCAAAAATTAAAGGAAAATAAAACATTATCCCTAAGCTCTTTAAACTCACTGATTAAAAGCACACTGCATTGAGATCAAGTTTAAATGTGTCTCTTTTTATGCTGATAGTGTCTCTTTAAGGTAAGTACTTTCAAATGGAACAACTGCCAATTTATGAAAATTTTAATACTTAACAACCTTGACAATGTCCTTTTGATTAGCCTGTGAAAATGAAGGTTTTTTTGATAGGAAAGTTCATTTACTTATTTAAAATCTCTACATATTATGCTGCTCAGTCTGAATATCAGGAAACTGTCATTGGAAAAATTTGGTAACATATGCAATTTTGCACCCAAATTCAGCTACGAGAAGCAAAGATCTAAGCTGTCTTCTTTTTTAGGCTGCTCTGAAAGATGCTTATTGCCAAGTAACATTTTTCTTTTGTGCTGGATACAAAAAAAAAATTAAATAGAAAAAGAAATGTCATATTTAGTTTGAATCACACATGATGACCCCTTGCTAGAAGTGAAGAATTCAGCTGCTTTAAGGATATGAATGTAATTTTATTATTTTAGAATCATGTGTTCTATTAGGTCCTATAATTTTATTCAAAATTAACCAGGCGAGAAAGTTACTGCATACAAAACATAATATGTAGTTATCCATAAGTTGGTCAAAATAAATGAACGATAATTACAGAGACATTATATAAGACTGGGATAAGTTTTTAAGATCAGATCTCTTTAACAAGTAAAGAGGTGGCTGGTAGATTTAAAGACATAATGCCTGATGTTAAAATAAATGCAAGGACCATGTTCTGCCTTCATGAAGGTATTTTTTTTTTCCACAACTGCATTTAATGCCTAAAATCTGATCTTTTTGTTGGCTTGCCTGTCCAGGAGCTACCCTAGGGATATTTTGACCTTGTCAGGACCAGGGAAGTGAATGTTGAGTGACTGAGAGAGGATTTTTATTCTGACATTTTGGGTTTTGGCTTGCTGCTTCTCTACTGACTTCACTGATGAAGTAGGTGCCTTGTTTGAATAAGTGGTAGCAGATTGCAGGCTGAGCTCAAGCCCTGTTAAAGGACCATAGTGGAATATTATGGCTGGGATTGACACAATATGGGTATTTCCTCTACTTTTAGTCCTCTTGCACTTCTCTCCCTACTACATTATTTTTTAAAACTCAAAATCAGAGCCTTGAGCAGTGTTTCGGCACCGTTAAAGGGAGGATACATTATTTCCTTGCAGTGTATAAAGAGCTTTGACAAAGCTACTACTCTTGGTATATATTAGGATGAAACTCTCATGCCCATTCCTGTTAACCCAGCATCTCCTTTTTCTCTCCTTTCATTTTAGCAGGAGAGCTGGTTCTGTGTCCTGAGTAATTGCCACAACCTGTTCTGTTCTCACTTTCTCACTTTGCTACTCTATTCCTTCCTATCTCCTCTTTGCTGACTTCGTCCTCTCAGTCATTTTCTGCCCCTGGTGTCCCCTCTCTGTCCCACGGCTGTGGGCTTTGCTGGCATCACTGCCAGCTGTCCTGGGGGGACAAGGGACATCGCAGGGAGAGGAGGGATGTTTGACCTGGAGCTGCAGCTGGGTTGTGCCTCTCTGGGTAAGTTACATCTCCTTCACTTGCACAGTGAGCCACCAGAGGAAGAAGGCAAGTGAGGAGCAATGAGGTTATGGGCTATGGGATTGGTTTTGCCATTTTTTGACACATCAATGGCTTGGAATGCAAAAAAAATTTAATAAAGATAATGATTAACAGCAACAGCAGCAGAAACAGATGGACTCCAATGCCTACTGGATGTGGAGCATCCTCATTAAGACCTTGTCTCATCTCCTGACCTGTGTCCAAAACATGTTGGTAGAACAAATAGGTGTTATAAGTGCTAGAACTAATGTTATTGACAAGACTGACAGGCTGATCCTTATCTAATATTCTTCATTCATGATCTGCTTTTTTAAAACTCATCATGTTATTTTCAAATATTTTTATGCAATTTGGATTTAAAGAGTTACTTTACTCATGACTGATAATATGTCAAAATTAGAAGTGTTTCATACAGTGGTTATAATTTTATTGCTTATCCAATAGTAGCTTAAGCTATGTTAAAACAACAAATGCATCATTTAAAATGGAAGAAAGGATGCTTCTTAGGAAAAGTTTTATTGGAGGCATAAAGATTATCAAGTCCTCAGGGTCTTTTTCCAAAAAAATATGAATGAGGGAAAACAATGAATTGTATTAGAGGCCTGACTATAATGTTAAATATAATTTCTGCTGCCATGAACACCATAAAACGAAACTATGTGCTTATCTGACCAGAATATATAGCTCTTTTCTGAATAACATTTTCATGGGGAATAAAAGTAGCAACAGTCACAATACAAATCCAGTCTTACATTCTTAAAAAGTGACTTATGATTGCAGCCATTTAAAATGGGCATTTTACACTGAACAGAATAAAGCATAGTTAGCTTTTTAATAAGGATGTATTGTTTAATCTGGATTAAAGAAAGCTAAAGGGAGAGTACAAAAAGTAAAGTTCCCTCTAAAGGCAACCAGAATTTCCAACTGAAACAAATCATTAAAAATAAAGACAAAAATAATGGTCCACATGTAAAGCCCTGGTGCAGAGAGTTAACTGTGCATTCAGCTGAGCACGTTTATCCTGCTCTGCTGAGACAGACTGGTAGGGTAGAAGATTTTCAGCATTTGTTCATTTAAAGATAAGGATAACTCTGTGCAGAGAGCACTGCACACAGAATGCAAAGAGACTCCCTTCAAAGTCTGCTCAAGTCAGTAAACAGACTTCTTCAGCTTTATAAGAATTCTTGCCCATCCTCTTGTAATTCCACAGGCAAACTCTGCCAAGGCAGCTACTTCTAATTTCTGTTAAATGAATGATGTCTTATTCAACTCAGACTGATAAATAATTCTTTCAATTATGGGTCTGAGCTTGCTATCTCACAGACTCTGATGCATTTGGTTTAAGAATCAACATTATGACTCATCTGAATTATGTTACAGCAAAAAACCTTATTTGGTTGACACAGTTTTTTCCTATCAAAATGAAACACAAAGTAGCTATCCTCCTGATTTTTCTCTCTCCTTCTGTCATTCATTTTCTTGTGCACATTTTTAATACTGAAGCTGACTTTCTGAGAACTATATGTTTTTCTGGAGCTCAAAAGTGACACATGATCTTACTTATCTTTCATTATTTCCTTTACAGAATTTTTAATTCAAATATTGTTTCAAAACTTGTGCTGACAAAATAAATATAAAAATATCAATACCTAACATTAAGGCAATCCTTTCAGTCTGGGGGAAAAATGTTTAGGATCTGAGAAAACAAAGTAGAATATATTCTTTTTTGCCTGTAGCTCTGGAAACTTGAAAGTCCCATTATCCTAAGAATTAAATTGGCTTACTCTAATGCATACAGATGGAAATGCCTTGTGCTAGGTACAGATGCCATTTTTTTTTTTTTTGTCCTCAAAGGAGAGAAGGAAAAGTCTAGTCTGTCCATCTGCAAAAAACAGTGAGATTTTGTAACATAAAGGTGAGTTTTTGGGTTTATTCTACATAGTCCCATATGAATACTTCGAGACAACTTTTTGTGAATTTAATAATATTTTTGACAGGATTATTTCTCAACCAACATTTCTTGTATGAAAAACAAATTCAAAATGCAATGACTGCTGAAATGGTAAAGACTTAGCTGCTGGTTCCTGAGGTCAACAAACGTTATTGGCAAAGAAACATGAAGAAACTATTTTTTGAAGTGCATCTATTCCTAATTTAAAAAAAGGAATCACTAAAATCTTCATTAGGCAATCTTTGAGAAGTCTAATGCATGAAAAGAGAAATCTTCATTTCAGTTCATTTACTATTCATGCAAATATATTTCTATCTTGGTTTTTTGTGCATGACAGTCAGTGGTTTTGCTTAAATTGCTATTTTCTACTCTCAAGGCAAACAGCATCATTTTCAGGCTCAGCATTGAACTGCAAAAACTTCTTATGAATAAAAAATTCAGGCTTTCAACTCTGATACCCACAGTCTTTGTTTTCAGTGAAAATGTGTAGGCTACAGTAAGTACTCATAGGGATGTTCAAGTAAAGCATGAGGTTCTCAATATCTGTGAATAACTGTGGATGAAACTGCACAACCAAGTGAAATTCCTGGGATGTCTCCAAATTTTGATAAGATTAACTTTCACTATCCAGTTAGGTGGAGTGTGACTGAGGTGAAAGTGCTTGTTCTTAGAAAATGTGAGTAATTGGGTAAGTAGATCATAAATTATAGTAAGACATTGGTCACATAAAACATTGAACTAATCCAAATATAAACTGGCTTTATAATATGTACATATATAGACATATTTACATGAAGCTTACACAACCCTTATACAAGAAGGGGATGACCTTATCCTGACTTGATTCATGTAAGATAATTGGATGATTGTTTCTTTGTTAGAAAACTTTGGAGTCATTCAATACATGTGATTCACTAGAAGAAAAACAGCTGAAAGAGATAGCAAAGACTTTGCAAAAAACCCCCAAAACCCAAAAGAAGCTTAATCTTTGCATGTTAAATAAGAACAGCTACCATTTTCTTCAAACTCTGATAAGTGCTAAAATTACTCCCATGAATTGTCTTAGTTGTGGCACCTGCAGATTTTCTGTCTGGTTAAAGCTTAGTCAAAATCACATACTTAGAAAGAGGACATTGGAGGACAAAATGTAAGATGAACATTTTAATTATCATTGGTCCTAGAGAAAACAAAAGATCATATTTTTTAGGGTTCTAATTAAGAGACTTCTTTCAACAGTCTGATTTCAGTCAGATTTGCAAACAACTTTTTATATTTTCTTCTGACTTCTTAAGTACATACTCATACTTCTTGCATGTTGTGAATGAATAAAACAATCCACAAACAAAGGTTACCCTCTGCTCTTAAATCCTTGTGGTCCCTAGACATTTCTGACTGATGGAAATTGGATGTAGAGGCAAAGCAAACTTCTCTGGCTAAATGCTCCTGAATAGGATGATCGTCTGCTGCTACATAAATCCTGTGTGCTGTCAGATCCCTGGAGCATTCTTTGTTCTGGCCTCAGAGAGATTTCTTGTCAGCCCACCAGACAATAAGAAGAAAACTGCAGTTGATTCTGTCAGAACATCACACTAAATGAAGAAAATGATGATTCTCCCTACATGCACATTCAAACTTCTTTTTCAGAGTTATCCCTGGTTCTAGCTCAGTTAGAAAAGGCTGAAGAAAAAAAAGAATTTGCCTTTTAATTATCCAAATGTTCTTTTCAGAGAACAGCTACCAGTGCAATTTCCTTGAATAACATGTATTTTTTCTCTGCAGAGTATTGCAAACAGGGAGAATATAGGACAGATGGGGAAGAGGAAAAGGTGGTAAAAGGAATAGAAATATTGCACAATAATTCTTTTAAATCTTTCCTTTCTGATGTGCTGTGTTGTAATCATACACAACTCATGCCACTTACCACTTGAAACTGCAAGAAGTAGAGATTAAACAATAAGCAGTTACTGAGGAAGTAGAGGAGGGTGATAAAGCTTGTTGATGGGGCTGTTACTCAGGGTAGTAGAAATGACAGCACACATGGATAAAGTGTTGCAGAAGGACCTCGTGATACTGAACAATTAGACAATAAAATGGAACAAGAATTCAATGTAGTTAATGTAAAGTGATGGACAAAAGAAAAAAAATCTAACTTCACCTACAAAATGACAAACTCTCAGGAATTTAGGAATGAAATTGTGGAGTATGAGTTCAGTGTTCATTCATAGTAAAACCAAATCTAGTGTTAAGAAATCCTACAAAAAAGATTTTAAAAATCCCAGAAAATATTACTTTACTGTATAAATTCATTTTTATCTGCTCCTTGAATAATATGTGCAATCTCAGCTCCCTCATTTATGTTTAAACTAAATATCTAATCATGTAACACTTTGAATGGCAATAAAGCCACCTCAGATTAACTATATGTATAAAATCATGAGAGACATAGAGAAGGTGGGCATGGATCTCTTGCAGCACAAGCACTAGGAGAGCATCTATATCTACAAGTTAGCAGTTGAAAAGTTCAACATAAAAGTGGAGAAGGTTCCCATGGCATGTATGTAAGCTATGAAATTTCTTGCCACAGGATATTACAGATGATAAAAGTTTATGGAGTTCAAAAAGGAGCTACAAAAATATATAGTGAGAGGGCTAGTAAGTTCAAAGACATCATGCTAAGGAGGCTGTGTGTTCCAAATTGCTGGATTGTATTTTGGGCAAGTGTCACATTGTGCTTGCCTTGTTGTTACACTGCCACACAAACATGCTGAGCTAGATGAACTATCAGTCTGGTTCAGCTCAGGTGTTCTTATGTTCTCTTATGACACAGGAGGGGCTGTCAAAGTGGAAAAGACGAAGCCCCATCTCTGTTGGAACAAAAAATCTCCACACTCTTCAGCAGAGTTGTGAAACAAACATCACTCAAAGGCTCTTTTTACGAAAAGGCATCATTCAAGTATATATATATTTGCAACTGAAGTGTACATAGGGTGGTAAATACAGTTTTACATATGGATTTTAAGTTTCCCAAGGAGATATGAATTGATTGATCACATTTTAGAGATGGAGGGGAAGCATGCAAACACTGGCATAGAGGTACTTTGATTCAGTGACCTAAAATCAGGATTGCAATCTACAACACCTTTGTTTCTGTTTTTTGGGAAGCCAGGGCCATGTTGTGAGACATGGTCAGGTCAGGTCATTGGAAATATTTGCTGTTGAATCAGGGATATTGATTTCACTTCACTGAGAAAGGCATTTGTGGGAGTATTTATCTGTAACTACAGTTTATTGCTTCTGTTTTGTCCATTAGGATGCTCTCTGTTTTATTTCTTGATGTTAATTTACTGCATCTCAGTGAATCTAAAGTATGAGGTTTTTTTCTAGCAGTTTAGCAAGTAAAATATGATTCTGAGAACTCAGAAAAATCATGACCTAACCTTTCCAAACATAATGATAATAATGATACCATTTACAGGAAAAAATTGCTTTAAATTGGTTAGAAAACACTTATGTTAAAAGACACCTTACCAGCATGAGGGAAGAAAATGCAGAGTACATTTTCATAGTTAATTTTGGTTAAATAGGCTAATGAATGTTTTCTGCATAGCAGCCAAGATTGCCATGTGGCTGCAATCGCTGCTGGGAGCAAATGCTGCTTGTTTTTCCTTTTCAGTTTGTTCTTGGATTCTGTGCCTGGCTTTATATGGATCCTGTGCATGGCATCAACAAATTAAAAAAATGACTTGTCTGATGCCTGAGAAATCGAGCTCCTAATAGGGTGCCATGTGTCTGGCCTATTCAGGAGCTGGATTTGCATTCCCTTCACAGATTCTTGCATGCCATTTTCTGTGTTTCAGCACAGAGTTAGAGCACAACATCCACATAATCCATCCCAGCAGGTTTTGGGTTCTGAACAAAAAGTTCTGGGGTGAGAATAAAACCTGGTAGTACCCAGAGTACCAAGCCTTGCCTCAAGCTGCTTACTGTGCAGAAGTTAAGCTTGGAGCAGACTAAGAGATGCACAAATCAACCATGATTGTACCAGCATCTGTGTCAAACCCTCTGTTTTCAGCACTAAAGGATTGACTCTCCCTACTCCTAAACCTTTAGGCATGAGATTTACATTTTGCTTCATTCTTTGTAGATGCCTGTTTACAGTCCAAAGTCCTTCCAAAACCTTGAGTTTTGTTTAGAAGAAGTTTGTCAGAGAAATAATTTCTCAACTCTTTTCTTTTGGCTCCTCCTTGGAGCCCTGCAGGAACACTTCAGTCATGTTTTTCATGACTTTTCTCAGTAATTGTCAGTGATAATAACTTTTTTTTTTTTTTTTTTTTTTTTTTTTAAAGAAAAAGGGAATCTGATTTTTATAATCAACTGACAGCAGGAGCTGGGGTTTCCAAAAAAGCATCAGAGATGGTGAGATTCATGATAAAAGTGTACCTCAGGAGATCTGCTTTCATCTTTTACTCTCTCCATCCTTTTCCTTGCTTACAGGTTGCAGCAGTGAAGCCTCAAATAAGCCTCAAATAGTACTAAAAAAAAGACTTGGAAACTCATCCATTGTGACTGCAAATAATACTACTGGAGTGGCAGCAGATTTTCTGTTCTTGTAGAGCTTTCAGATTTGAGCTGTCCTGCAACAGAAGCTACACATGGTGTGAACTAAACTTTGAACCTGCAGTGGCTGTAATTAAACTTAACTGAAACCATATCTGTGGGACAGAGGGACAAATGTCTTTAGGAGCATCACTACAGCTGCATCACTTCTGAGCAGAAACATATTAGCAAAATAAAAACCAATATAAGGTACTGTGGGTAAGCTAGTGCTGTGTAATGCCGCAGACTCTACTGCAGGAAGAATTTATGGCAGAACTATAAAGCTGTTGTGTTTTTGTAAGTATAAAAAGCTATAAGGATGAATAGTAATTTCAAATATATGCATTTCCTTTCTGTTGGTCCTTTACAGGTTATTTCACTATATTTTTATTGCTTACATCTAGCCACAGGGGAAAGCTGATTAAGTGGTCTAATTTTTCCTTATCTCCTATCTTCACTGCTTGACCTTCCTGTTTGAGCGTATTAGGTATTTCCAACTGAGTTCTATTATGAAATCCAGATTGTGTTCTGGAAATATGTAGTTTCTGATGAGCTACACGAGAAACACAGGTGGATTTTTGATAGCAACATGCTTGAATTCTTGCCAGCTCATCTTATGTGCTTCCAGAAGCTTCAAAGCAACCGTGTTGTGCAGAGTCTGCCATTTTGACAAATCTTGTCCTGCCGGTGTCCTGGGGCTGGATTTCCTGTGTCTGCAGAGTCCCCTCCACACACACATGAACCACAGGAGCTTTGGATCAGCTTTCCAGGTGACAGCTGAAGTCTAGGCTCATCTTCCTTTTCAGCTGAGATTCTTCAGCATGCAGTGGTTCCTAACATGAAGTGGGGATCCCAGGAGCCCCAGGAGCACCACGTCTGCCTCAGTGCTGCTCTCCCATGCTAACCTGACAGTCAACAACCAAGCTCAAAGCTGTTGTGCTGCCCATCGACCTTTTGGTATTGTTACAACCAGTGGGAAAAGATGAAACTGGAAACAGGGAGATTCTATCACATTGTGGAGGATTACTGTGATGAACGGGGAGAAGGCAAACCTTGCTGCTATAGCGTCCTGCCTCTGCAGCACACAGCCTGAAAATCCTGAGGACTTCAGCTCTGTTTTTCACTCCTGCAACACTGTGTTTGGCAGCCTTGTAGGTTCCTCTTCGAGCCAGTGATCTCATGGCTTCAAATCCGTTGCTGTGGAAGAGCAGGCAGCAGTTTTCCAAACTTAGCTGTAAATTGCAGCACTCCTATAACTTCCTGCAGTCAAAAGAGCCATGCCAGATACCTCACAGCTTGTGCTTCTTCCAAATGTTGTTGTGGGTGTCTCAGATGGTACTGGGCACACATATGGTTGTGCTGCAGAATTTCCCTTCATTTTCTTCCAATGGAATGTTTTCATTCTTTCAAGCAGAATCTTATTATAATTAATTTTTTGCAGCAATTTCTACTTAACATTTAATTCTGAAATGAAAGGCTGTGTTACTAGGAATTCCAGATTTCTTTGTAAAATAGAAACACTTAATTTAGACCAGGTCAGCATTGGCATTTGAAGAGACCTGGATCTCTGCTGGCTCCTTCAAATCTCTGCTGATAGACTCTCCTTGGCTTCTCCCTGAAAAACCCTGAGAATACTGATGCTCACATACACTGTTTCATACTCATTTAATCTAGTTCCTTGTCTAAGACACTTCACAAATTATTGTAATATTGCCATTACTAGTCAGAAATATTATATCTAATTATGCTAACACTGCAGCATTGGCTTCACTGATGAGATCAGCTTCTATCTGACCCATTTGAATTCTTTTCCTTCAAATACCATCCCAGGCTGTCCTTACAGCATGAAAATTCTCACCAGCTCACTCTTCTTTTTGTTGTCCCTTTGCCAATCACTTCCACTCTGTTGTTGCTCACTCTTGTTCTTTAATGTATATTTATAAAATGCACATAAGGTCGCCAGTTGTGTAAATATTTGGTTTGTTTAAATGCAAGTCATAAGTACTGCTTTTTCCCTTGTTCCTATTTGTTTGTGTCATATTTTTACTTCCAGGAGTAATTAGACTCCAAGTTTTTCAGGAAAGGGAACACATTTTCTGGCTTGGCACTGTGAGCCCCAACATGGACCAAGACCAGGAGGCATTGGTATAACATAAATAAATAATAACAACCCTAAAAATCTTTTCATCACCTTAATGGCTATGTGATCTCTGTGCATTTTTCTGATCACTGTAAGTAGTTGTAGAAAGCATTGTGATAACGTCAATAGAAGCATGGTATGGTAATGTAAAATTAATGAGCTAGATGGTAATCTTTTTAAGCAAATCGTGTTCTGTAATACAGCACACCCTCTCAATTAGTCTGTTCTCAGGAGCCAAGGAATCAGTATTGTGTGTCAAGTGCAGGGTAAAATTGACTGCATTGCTCAGGAAGATCAGCAGAGCTGATAGCCAAAGTGAATAAC
This sequence comes from Acrocephalus scirpaceus scirpaceus, assembly GCA_910950805.1. NCBI lineage: Eukaryota > Metazoa > Chordata > Aves > Passeriformes > Sylviidae > Acrocephalus > Acrocephalus scirpaceus. The sequence continues at coordinate 139,809,914 of OU383773.1, read as the reverse complement.
CTCACGTGGAACATAACCTTACAGTGGAGAGCTTTACAGAGGGACTTTCATGTTTTTAGTGTCCCACAAGTATCTGTTAGTAAAGAAAAGGAGACTTCAGTGACTTAAACCAAATTAAGGAAGCTGGGCTGTAGTCTTCTGAAAGTCTTTACTCTCCCAGAGCACTGATCAAGTCATTAATGAAAGGTATGACTAGCAGGAGGGGTGAAGATCTGTTTCATAATTTCTGTGGCTATTACTTCTCAAATCATCAAGACTAAGATTCATACTTTTTTACCTGGTGCAATTGATATCTGAGTCTCTCCATAATAAGCACTACGAAGCATAATATCAAGTAGAAAAGGCATGTGATGTGCAGTCATGGCAACTGACCTCCCAGCCTGGAGAGAAAGCTTCCCTGGTGGAGGGAAGCCTGGGGGTTGTACAATGCTGAGGAATAAGATTATGCTGCTTTATTTGATACTGGCTGAACACCAAGCAGAGTTTCCTTCAGTTCTGCCTCTGCTGCCTTTTCTGCCTGTGCATGGTATGCTCTGGGCAACACACAGGTATCATCAACACAGAGGAGCTACAAGCTGATGGATAAAACTCACTGCAGTAGCCGTGATACAAAGAATATATTTGATCCCATACTTCACTCAGAGAAACTTCCAGTTTTTTAATGAGCTCCATGGGAATTTGATTAAAGATTTTCAGACTGGGCTCGTTATTTCTGATGAAGGACTAGTGAAGAAATTCATTAATGGAACAATTTCTGGAGGCTAGGACTTAAATTTGGTTTGCATCATGTGAGAGATTAATTTAATCTCAAACTATAGCTCAGTGGACATTAATCTATATTACAGTTCTGCAGCCAGTGAAAATAGAAATTTGTATTTGGGATCAAAAACTGACAATATAGCCAGTTGTGGGTCAAACAAGAACTAGTACACAATTTTTTTGACTTTCAGAAAATTCTAATCAGATCACTGAAAATTTTGACTTAATGCAATAACTCCAAATTAGAAAGAATGTAGATCATCTTGTGTTTTATTTTATAAACAAAATTTAAATATGTCCTGATCTGTTTAAATGTTTGGGGAAAATACTCTAGGTTACAGGAATGAGAGACTGATGTTGACTGTAAAGGAAGATGAAGCTTATCTTCTATTTTAAACTGCTGCATGCTACAATCTCATAGAAGCAGCATCTCCACAATGTCAAAATAGTAATCATGAATGAATAATATTAAAGGTATATCAATCCAAATTTTACATTCCATGTCCCTAACCTCTCAAAAAAATAATACATGCTTTCTTTGATAATTGCCACAGAGACCAAAATAATATTTTGTGTTTTTCCTTATGTTTTTTCATTGTATTTAGTTGCAATTTACTGCAGTAAAATTCTCCATTAGTCAGAGAACATCCTTGGTCGCTTGGCAATGGGCTTCAATTCATTTCAAAAAGCAGGCATCACTTTCTTAAGTCTTAAGCAATTGTAGTCTACAGTATTAATGGTATCTACATTAATGTAGTTCACTTTATGAAAATGCTACTATACTCTATTTTATTTTATTTATTAACATTGTTAAAGAGTCTATTTTCACTCAAGTCTTCAGCAGTGGCTAAAGGGGCTATTTATTATATACAGAAAAGTTATTGGCAATTTCAATTACAAAAATCTCCCTTTGTTCAAATGGTAAAACATAATCCTGGAAAATTTCCTACCTCTTTGGATTTTGTCTGAAAGTTAATTTATCAGTTGGCATACCACTGGGTCCAAACCTGCTTTTACTGAAGTGGGAATTTTGCCATTGGCTTTGATAGGAGCAGGTGCACGCCCCTAATGAGGTGTGTAATGGAAAGGGTGTACACAAAAAATCTGGACAAAGTCAGCATCAGAAACACTGAATAAGAAGAAGGATTTCTCAGAATCCCAGAGCACGTCAACAGTGTGTTGCAGTGACATTTAAGCATTGACAAGAAAACCGAAGAGATCAAATGAAAGAATAGAATAGACAAAAAGATATTGTCACACTGGAACTATTCACCTCATGCTTGGAAAAGTTTATAAAAACCTTGAATAGAGAGGGAAAGGGCATCATGATAAATGGGAACACCTAAGCCACATTAGATCAGCTGATAACACTGTCATCTTTGCCAAAATCCCTGAAGACCTTGAAGCACTGATGAGAGAATTAATCATGAAAAGTAGGCTTGAGCAATTAGGATAGGAAGAGTTGAGCTGTCCCCAGTGAAACTTGACCCCAACCTTCAACCTGTATTGAAATCAAAAGTATGACCCAAACCTTTGCTGAAGTATGAAAAAAGGCAAAGTGAGTTTTTTCTCCTCATTATTCCTCATTTCATTCAGTGTACTCAGTACAGGGTGCTGTGGAAAATCTCAGACTGGTATCAACTAAAATAGCACCAGAACAGCAAGACACTATGGCTTTATCAGCCAGCATTGCATCCACAGTAATTATCCCTGCTTCACAGTGGCAAGGAAGGGCATGCTAATGAGGCTGAGTGCAGTGATAACTAATCCTGAGGAAGCTACTCTGTGAACCAAGTGAGACACTGGCTTTGTGCTGGGCTGCTCTGTGGGGATCAGATCCTGTGGTGTTAACTGGGTGAGCTCAGCACAGTGAGATCCAGCACACGGCAGGGCATGTGTATCCTGGGCAATGTATGTGCCAGGATGCTGCAGGAGAGCCTGTGCTCAAAGAAACTCCATGGTACCTCATGTTCAGGAGAAGGAGTGACAAACTAGGAACAGGAGGACCATGGCCACCTTCATGCTGCAATCTAAATGCAAGTTATGTACTTTGGCCTTGGATGAGATATGTGATAAGACAGGGAGAAGACAGGGGAAACGAAATAGAAGGCAGGTTGATGCTCTGTTTCTCCTGTTGATTGGCACAACATTTATTTCCTGAGGAAAGAACCTGGCTTGTTTTACCCAAAGGAGCTAATACTCATGTGATGAGCACAAGGACTACTCACATCCTGAGTCCCTGGCTGTCTGAAGCAAGAGTGGGTGTTTGCACTGCTGCAGCCAGGCTGTGCCTTGTGCGGAAAAAAGGAGGCGTTCTGTGGTCTGGGCTTGGAAGGGTTTTTTCAGACCTTTGATGGTCTGGTAGTTCTGGTTTGTTTGTTGGTTTGTTGATTTTCTTTCTTTCATTAATGTTGCTCTGAGTCTGGACAGCATCCTTGAGGGACATCTTTGCTGGACAAACCTACTGTTTACTTATCCATACTGAGAGTTTTATCTTGGCCACAAGCTGAAGCACACAAAATGAGGAAAGGAACATCACTCATTATTTGTCTTCTGGATTGGCAGAGTTGCATGGGTGAAGGCAGCTGCAGATCTCTTGGGATGCTGCAGCTATTGTGGTAGGAAATTTTTCCACTCAGATATTCGAATGAGATCTGGAAGATGAATGTAATTTGTCTCTAGTTTTATTTTTAGTGATTTCACTTTTCTGGATTAAGTATTTCATTCCCTTTTATTGTCAAGATTTATTACCAGCACTGTGGTGAGATGCAGCCAGTTCCAGTCCTCCACCTCCTTTTTCCTAAGCTTAATTTTTGTCAATGAAATAGTTTCCTGTAAAACATCTAATTGTTGGCTTATTGGCAGACTACATCCATGAGCTTTTTAAAAACTGACTAAGGCCAGAACCAATTAAATGGCTGGAGCCAAGTCCCTTAGTTGCTGATGAAATAAATGAGAATTTCAGTTGTTTCAGAGCTGACTGTTTTTGGGCAGTGAAAACTTAAGAACATTAAGTTCCTAGTTCCTTGCTACGGTATCAGTATTTGTGTTCCTATACCTCCATTTTTTGACAATTTAAATACATTTGTTGACACAACTTGCCTGTTGGGCAGAAAATGCTGTTATCATGATCATTATCAATAATTTTCAATTGGGAAAACAAAACCCAAGAAACTGTAGTCATGTTTATATTACAAAATATATCACATGCAGGAGAAGATGCGAGCTTTCCTGGAGGGGACAGTTGTTTATACAGGAGTGCTTTTTGTGATGAACTTTTCATTGGATCTGTCAAGGGATAGGCTAGACTGAAAAAGGGGAATTCCATGGTGTATTTTAGCATCTGTACCAGAAGATTTTCATAAAAAATCCATGAAGGAAATCATAACTGTCTAGCCAAAATGCCTTGCCCAGGCTGTGGTATCTGGGATAGAGAGTGAGTCACATCTTATGTGAGAATCCCTAGAGGTGACCCCTTTTCCCCATAGCCCTGCTGAACTGGGACTTCCTTTGTTGCAGGCAAAAAATATCTGCAAAAGCACTTACTAAAAACATTTTTTTCTTGATAACAGTGCCTTCCACTAAGTAATATTTGGGTTCAAAACACCAATAGGAACATTTTTGTGTTTCTCTTCACAAAGACAGCATTTCCAGGATCTCTATATTTGGGTTTTTAGCAGCTGGTATGAGCTTCTTCTGTGCATGTTCTTTCAAAGTACAAAATACACCACACTGATTAATGGTAGGCTGTGATGAACACCTTGACTCCATACACACAGAGCTGCTCTGTAATGGACTAAAAAGTCACACGCCTGTTACTGTACCTTAGGGGAGGTTCAGCTCCTCACCTATGCCTAAAATTTATTGTTCAAACTTGTATTTATCCTGAACTTTAAATTGTTCTCTATTCTAAAGGAAAGGAATAAAGAATCTGCAAATAAGGGAAAACACATGGGCTTTACTTTAGCTGTGACTTACCAAAAATATAAATTTTGGGCGGCTATTTTCTTTGTTTATGTACAAAATGTCATATAATTCTTTCATGAAACCTAATTTAAAATTTTTATTTTCCTTTAGGTTTATTGTATCCCCCCCCCCCAATATACAAATAAAAGTGTTAAGAAGTGAAGTTTGACTTCTGTGTTCCTGAATTTTCTTTAAAAGTCACGGAGCTGTCAGGATGATGAGTTATTGGTTGTCAATAAAGTAACTATTGATCGTAATCTTCCAAAATTCATCCTTCATATGTGTATAAAACCAGAATATGCTGTGAACTGCAGAACAGAATTAATTACTTTGTCCCCAAGGGAAGAGCAGATAATTACCAAATAACATTTCTATCAAAGCTGTAGCTAAGTCCTGAGTATTACGTGAAGCAAATTCCACACTCCTACAAATGAATAAACTTGTTGGTACTTTCACACAAATTAAGCCTTGTAACATTTCAGTAAAAATCCCATTAGGAATGTCCTCATTTTTATAATTAATTTGAATTTCTTTAAGGACAAAGGAAAAATAAATGTTGGAAAGGGTATTCAGAAGTCTTGTGCTTTCCTGTGGATATTTTTAACACACTGGTTTTATGTTGTTATTTTATAAGGATTCTTTTATCACTTGTTGATCAATATAATTTTAAAGACTTTCATATTGCTGAGGTCTGTACTGGGATTGTTGAAATATAAATTTTGGAAAGCAGTAGTGTAGTGAAAGGATAATTTATGCTTTCCACTAATTCCCTCCTATCTATTGACATAAATTATAGCTTTGAGAGAAGGAGATGCCTGAAGCTCTCATTATTTTATATACAGCTTGAGCTCAAAGAGCAGAGAGATTTTGCAGCTGAGATTTTGCAACTAACATTTCTCAGGACATTCAAACTATTTTCCTGAAACTTAAGCTGCCTTCTAGAATCCAGTGAAGATGACTTTGAACAAATGCTGCACTGGGAATAATTTCTGCAAAGCCAATTCTCTGTTTCAGAATGCAGAACTTTTTATTGGAAGAGGTTAAATTATTTATTGGAAATAAACTACCCAGCAAATGTAGCTTTTTTGCCTTGTTTGCAAGTTATGATTTGATTCTGGATCCCATTAATGTATTTTTTATTCAGTAGTCTTTTCCAAAAAATGAAGTCTTTTCCTGCTGTGCAAGCTGTCTGCTGGCTGTTTGTGGTGGAGGACCAGTCACCTCCACAGCACATGGCACAATTACTGCACAATACAACTCACTGAACAGGGGTATAAATGCATTTCCCAAGTCATCTACCTCAACATGTCCAAACTAAGTGAAGTCAGACCTCTTGACCAGAAGGAAATTTCACTCACAACTTCAGAAGTAGGCATTTTCTTCAAGTGCTTTAATGGACAGTGAAATCACAACATCTGAAATGGTATTTCTTGATGCTGAATGACCACCTCACACCTAGATTATAAGGACACTTCTTTTGTCTTGACTAACAGTAGCCTTCCTCAACTACCCCATCCCAGTGCCTCAGCCAGTGAGGCTTGGTGGTGAACACACTGAAAATGCATCTCAAGGGGAAGATAAGAGGACAACAGAGCTGGCTGACTTGTCTCCTGCTGCTACAAGAGGGACAGGTTATTTCCCTGTCTTCTTCCTTGCTCTCCCTGTGTCTGGCTCCTGTGCCTTGCTCATCCTTCCCTTCTTCTCCAGTTTGCACAACTTTGGCGCCTCTGGATTCTTCACTGAGACTATTTAACTCACAAATTCCACCCCCCACCCCCCAAAAACTGCTGGTTTTCTTTGGCTAACTCAATATTCTGCCTAATTATTGAGTTATGTCAGTGTTTACAAGAGTCTGCTGACTGCCAGAGCTCCCGAATACGAAAGTTCTGTTAACATGCTGGTCTGAAGAGTGAACTTATTTTTGTGTGCAATGACTAGAGAGATTCTTCCATCACACACCTAGCAAAGAATAAAAGTTCCTCCATGTGGTACCTTCTGAGAAGGAAAGTATAGGAGTTGGACTTTGATTATACTTGTAGGTCTCTTCCAACTCAGGGTATTCTATCATTGTATGATTAGAAATAATATTCATAGGGAAAAGTGGTTGTACTCATAATGAGACTACAAGGAGGAAAGGTTTAATTCCTAATTAATTCCTTAATTCCTTCTTCCTGAACCAGAGGACTCTCAGCACCCTGCAAGGGTCTTCTAATCTCTGGGCCATGGAAATGCTGTCCTTTAAAGGTCCAGAAAGTGGCCTGGGGGAATGAAGATGAGAGGGGACCGAGCACATCAGAGTGTGATGCTATTGGATTAACTGCTAAAGGAAACAGATCTGGAAAGAAGAGGGCTATCATGACCACAATTAAAGGTGTAGTAATATTAGATTCTTGGGATGGGTAGGTGTTATGGATGGGGCAGACTTATAAATAAACCCTACAGTTTTTTTCAGGTCAATTTTCTGCTTTCCTTTAAAGGGAGAGAAGTGCAGCACTGAAGCTCTGGTCCCTGAAATCCTCTGAAACATCAAGCACTGGTGCAGCTCCAGGGAGAAATGGATTTTATTTTTTATGTATTTCCTAGAACAAGGAAGTGCAGGAAACTATTTGGACTTTCACAAACCTATTTACTGTGGCATTAGTTTGTACTGTATCTGGGAAAAATACTGGAGCTGGAATCAAGGCCTCAGGACTTGGGAGGTTTCCCACAAAAGAATTATGAAACTGTCAGAAAAAAACCCACAGACTGAGGAAAACACAGTATGGGAGAATGAATAGATCAGAGGGATATTTCCAGAATATCTACTGCAGGTCTGTGGGAACAAGCTCTGCTTTTGCTCCAAAATGATTGTAAGATTTGAGGATGTGGCTAGTCCCCTGCCAAAGCCCAGCAAATACATTCTGCTATAAAAAAAAGCAGCTGCTGTCTTGGAGTACACTGTGAGCTCCTATCTGTTCTCAGAAGACTGCAGAGCATAGCCATGGGAGCAGTAACAGTGTCTCTGTGGTGTAAGCAGAGCTTTCCTGTATGTGACCTGGGAAGATGAACTCTTATGCTGAAAGGAGAAAGAGAATTTCGGAGATGAAGATTGGCCAAGTGTTTTGAGAATGCAGAGAAGCTGGACAAACAGAACATCTCTTTGGCCCTGTGGACTTAACCTCTGTTCTGGAGTGGAATTTTCTTTCTGTGCATGAAGCCTTGGTGCAGAGGCCTCCAGAGGAATGTGAAAGGCCCAGCAGCTATTTCTTCTGCCTGGGTCAGGAGAAGGAAGAAACTGCTAGAATGAAAATGGTGGGGTCGGGAATGTGTTAGGGGAAGGAAGTGAGCCAGCAAAGGCTATTTTCTCCCTTTCCTCATTGTCTTCTGGGTGTAAGTCTGAACAAACCCTGTCCAACTGGATGCAGGTGGTTCCTGGGAGAAGAAAGGGCAGACACTTCAGGAGTTTGCTGAAGCCAATTTTGATGTTCAATTCAGGAATCAAATTGCCTCCAGCAGAGCACTGCAGTGAGACTGTGTTGTGCAGCCACTCTAATGTGACAGAATATGAGGAAAGAGCTGGTTAAGAAAAGTATTCTTCTCCTATGGGCAGCTTGGCAGGTCTTTCTAGGCTTAGTAATTATTTAGCAGCAATATACGGTAGGGTAATATAACCTGGCATAAGGGAAGTTAGTAAAAAGGAGATGTCTTTTAAAAATGCACATCTTAAAGGGATTTGAAAAGGGAAACATGTAATCTAACAGACACAACCTCTGAAAGTTGCTGCAGTGGTCAGATGTTGCAGAGTTCTGTGTTAGGCCACTGTTTGGTCCAAGTTCAACCAAGAGTCTGTGGGACAGTTACTTTTGGCTGGGTTTTTTGGCAGTAAAGGACTTGTTTGTTCAGTAGTGCAGCTACAGCTAGGAAGATTGGAAGCATCTTTAGGCAACAAAACACAGTGTTTAGGAATTTTATGCATCCCAGATGGAATGGTGGATATTGAGCAACAGGATCCTGGGGGCCCCCCCTCAGTTTTCTCTCAGGGTATTTATATATAGAAGATCACAGTCAACTATCATGTGAGAGATCTTCGTAGCCAGGATCTGTAAGCAAGGAATGTGAGGACAGAGGACTCTTTAAGGCAATAAGAAAGGAAATACATCCATGTTGAAGGAGAGAACTGGGAATTAGTCAAATTTGCAAAAACTTGAAGACAAAATGAAAGGCATTTTCTCTGATTTGTTTGAAGGCTGTAATAGAAAGAATTATGGAGGAGATATTGACGAACACACAATTTTGTGAGACCCACTAGGCCAGAGGGATCAAGCCACAGAGCTACAAAAAGGGGGAAGAAAGTGGTGAGCCTGGACCATAGCTAAATATGAGCCCAACTACCTCATTTTAGAGCCCTGATGAATATTGCTGTTCCACTGACAGGATCATTGCTCTGGCTGACCCAGAAAGACTGTGCTGATACACTGAGAACACTTTAAGACTAATACAGGTGTTTTAGGAGCAGACCAATGGAATTTTCTGAAACCTTTTTCGTAGTACTTCAAACCACACAGAGTGACAGGGAAAACGGGGACTCCTGTGCATCACTGACAGATGTTCCTCAGCTCTGTTGTTTGTGAAGGACACAACTCTCTTGGGGTAAACAAGGAAGCAACATTGCATGTTCAGTTTTATTGAACCTTTCTGTAGGTTTTCAATTATGTCTTCGGTAGTGGCATCTTCCTTGAGTTTCTGTGGCAATATACTAGCAATTGATGCAACTTAGAATCACTTTTTGCTTTGCTTTGAAGAGTGATGTTTTTATGGACTCAGACAGAATGACACTTTATTTGCAGATTAGATCAGAAAGTATTATTATTATGCTTGTTATTATTATTAATATTATTGTTGTAGTTGTTGTTGGCCAGTTTATAAATGAGAAATGTGCTCCTGCTATATAAAGTTTTGGCCATATAGTGGAAAATATAAACAAATGCCATCAGCCTTAGGTGATAATTTCTACTGTATAAATAATATTATGATAAATTCACAGGGTGTGTTATCTCTAATGAATAATTCAGCCAGTTGCAGCTATAATGAGGAATGTAGTGGAAACTCAGTGACTGAACGTGTATTTTGTGGTGTCTATTACAACACCTTAGGCAAAATTTTACCAATCAGGTTTTATTCCTCAAGGCTTTCTTTCACGTCCTGGCATCTTTAGTATTTATTTATATGGGGAACGCAGAAATGGAATTGGTTGATTTGGGTTTTTTTCCCAATGTACATTACTCTGCTTCATTTACTTTGACAGAGAAGTATTGTGAAGAATGATACACTTGAAATATTAAACATTTTGCTGGATGCCTGATCTTGCACTCCCTCTCTGTGCAGAACTAATTCACTTTGATGTCCATATGATTTTTGCACATAAAATAATTACAGGATCAGGGCCTAAGTTTTTGACAATTTGTTATACCAATAGCAGAAAAACCATACTAAGATAATTGACCTTGACTTCTCACACATGCCTCCTTATCTTTCCATGTAGAACATCCAGGATGGTTAAATCTCTTCCCTTGCAGTAGCACCCAGAAGGACTGATACTTGAGTGGCTGCTGGAAGCAAAGTGATTGCAGCACCAAACATGAATTGTGAGTCTGCTGATAACACACAACCCATGATAAGAAAGGCACGCTTGTCTTATTAATTATTTATATTTGGAACGCACTTATAATATTCTATAATATTCTAACAGAGGCAATGTTTGGAGGGAGATATAATTAGGAATCAGTTGGGCTAATAAATGACATACCAAAATTAATTTTAATTAGATTAGAAAAACATTCCAAAGAAATCATTGTATAAGAGATGAAAATGAGTAAACACAGACCATCTCACCTATTCTTATTCACAATAGTGGGTCGATAATGGAGACTTAAGCAACTATTAATATCTCTGTAGTAGGCTGATTTTTCTGCACAGAGGTAAATCTAACAATCCCCATGTCTGAAGGTGGCCCTTTGCAACCACAGCCATGATAAATTTTAATGCAACTTGGAATCCTGATTTATGTTGGGACTGTCCAATTGTTCTGGGAAAAATAAGAGTCTATGCTGAAAAATGAAGGATAACAAAGAAGTGGAAGTTGATTTTTTTTGCCAGCACCGTGGAAAGGTTACAAAGTTCACTCTTTTTCATAATATTCCATAGCAGTATAGGAAACCTGTGCTGGCTTCAGTGTCAATCACTGTTTAGAAATGTCACCAATAATTTGTACTCTGGAAGTGCTCAATGTGTGAACCCCCTGGCTCTAATTGGATCCACAGATTTCAGCTAAATCTCGTCCTGTCAGCAGCTCCACAGTAGGTAGGATATTGAAGCTCTAATGAATCCAGTAATAACTTTAAATTGCCAACCTGGATTATTTAAATTTTTTTATGATGTTGAAAATAGTTTTGCTTTCCTGAGGAAAAAAATAATCTCCAATTAGTTCTTAAATAACTATGCTAAATTACTGACCAAGCAAGTGAGACACACATTGGCATTTAAGGTATGCCTTAAATGCCAATGTGTGTGTGTATCTGAGTTCCTTCAGCAGAGAAAATTAGAAAAAGAAAATTAGGAGACAATGATGTCCAGATAAGTTGGATCAGAAAAATGTGATTTCATGCTTTGGTCTAGAAAGCATAGAACTAATTATGGAAGTAAGCCTTTTTTCTGAGAAACAGAGGTGACAAATCCTATATTGTTTCAGTAGCTGCTTTGGTGAGATAGAGGCAGTGCTCCTTTTCCACTTCTTAGAAACTTCTTAGTTTCTTACCCTGGTTGTCTAATGAAATGTGATGAGATGTGCAAACAGAGCTGTTGGTCCGTGTCCATCTGTCTATCTACTCATGTATTCACCCAGGAATTTTAGAAATTGTGATGAAAGTTTAGCAAATTTGACAAAAGATTAAATATCTCAGAGATATCAAAGGTATTCAAATTTGATGATTACCAATGCAGAAAGATCCTATTCAGAAGAGACAGTTCAGTCCAGATCAGCCTGCTCACAGCTGTGCTGTAGCAGTGAGGGATTCACTCTGCTTGTCTGGGCTTCTGGTCACAGAGGTGCTGACAGTCAATGAGAGTGAAGCCCTGCACTATCAACCCTCCATCCCCTGCCTACTTGCAAGGTCTGGCAAAGGCTCCTTAGTAATAAAAGGAAATGTCTCAGGCTGTTGTAGTGGGCAATCCCCACTTTGTGAGACCAGCATCCTGAGGAGCAGAGAGGATGAAGAAAGCCTCTGAAAGCACCAGAGAGCTCAGTGGGTGCAGGGACATTGAAGGCAGCTAGTGAGGGAACATGACATGGAAGTACTGGGAGATACCACACACTGGTGGTTTGGGCTTGCACTTGTGGGGAAGATTTAGGGATGTGAAGGTGTGAGATTAAGAAGAAATGTAGAATTACTAGTGATACTGGAGAACACAGCATACAAATCCAACAGAACAAGCCTTTGCTAGCTGTGCAACACATGGAGTGGTTTGGTTTGGTTGGCTTTTTTTATATATAACTCACTTCTTCCTTGAGATTTCTGTGCTGAAGTGGCACTGCCTAAAGATATAATGCAGCAGGAGCTATCCACTGAGACGCAGCATGAATACTTGCAAGAGCACCTGAGAGGGAGTTCTTGTAAATACCTTTCTAGGCTAAAGCAAAAGGTGTTTCTGACAAAAAAGACACAAATTTTTATTATTCAATGACATAAATACGTATTGTGTATCATAAAGCTGAACAATGCTTACACAACCCATAATTACAATAACATTACAGCTTCTTGTCCTCAGAGATGAACATATATATCCAAAATATGTATGCTCTGTCTGAAAACATGAGCCTCATCTATTTCTGCCCCTGCTATTATGCAGTCATAGTAAATCAAGTGACCTAGAACTAAGAACAACTCTTAAAGCACTGAATTTATCCTTTGATGACTCTATGGACCTTGTTTTTTATTGCATATGAAGCAGTCATTTGAGTAATCACTCTAAGTATTTGTCCACCATGCCCTTTCTTTGTGCTGCTAAAAACAATAGAAATAATAGTAAAGTAATAGCAAAGCCTGTATTTTATTTATAATTTCAGTTTCTCCAGTTCAAAACTTTCAGGTTTAAAATATATTCACAACAAATGACTTCTTTTCTTGATAATTATCTCATTATTAGGATTTGAGTTTTTAAAAACATCCTTCTGTGACATTATTTTCCTTTAGTCCAGCCCCAGATCTACCTTCACTTACTACTTTTAGTATTTGTTGTCCCTCCTGAATTCTTGCAATATTAAATGCTAGTACACTTAATCTTCTTATGATCTTAAATAACTGGAATGTGATCACCTCAGGCCACACAGAAGAACTGCTTGATAGAATTTAAAAAACCTAAAGAGGTAGGTGTGTATTTCCTAGCATTGGAAAAGCAGAAGGTTTTTATGTGTGCTTGACTGACTGAAGATTCCTGAACTGTGATAGAGTTGTACTGCTAACAGCATGCTAAGACACTGTGAGTCTAGGATAGAATCTTCCAATTATTGTTTCATGCCAAATACATGAATGTTGGACAGATATTGCATTTCACTATGTCTTAAATTACCCAGATTTTAATGCACCTTCATTCAGTCTCTTAATTCCTTCAGCTTGTTTTCTCTCAGTTCCCTTTGATTTGCCCACATCCTCCTGATGCTGAAGTATCCAAAAGAGAGGAGAGGAAAGCGATTACAGAAGCAAGATAAACTTGGAATGTAGGAAGCTGCGGTTGAATTATTTTATGTGTAAGCTGAGTTGGAAACTGCAAGCACAGTACAGAAAGAATATATTCAGATTTTGCCTTGCAAGAAAAGGAAGAGGCTCGTATGAAAAATGACCACAAAAGGAAATGGGTAGCTTAAGAACAGGAGGACGTAAGCTTGCCACCTGCCTCCTTTGAAATGAAGTAGCTGGTATATGCATGTTTTCCTTGGATTCATTTCAGTCCAGCTTTCTAAACTTCTGCTTTTCTTACTCCTGGCTCCTTTCATGGTGGGATTTCCCCAAAGATCCGTCCTTATTTTACTTCAGGTAAGTTGGTCTCTTTATGCTTCTGCAGCAGCCAGAGCTCCACTTCTGTGAACAAATGTTGCATAAATTATGAAGAGTGGAAAGGAGAAGGAGAAAAAAATCCATTAGCAACACTTAGATTGTAAGTGTCTGATAACTGTTTTAATAACTGTACGTTTGTCTTAAGGATTGGAGACTCCAAGTATGTGGATTTACAGCTTGTTTTCATTGCTTTGTATATCTGTAGGTGGAGGAGAAAAAATAAACATAGATAACACCAAATTGAATGAGTGACTGGAAAGCTAAACTCCTAAGCTCCTTTGAGATATTTTATCCAGTTGGTAAACTCTTGGTAGAGATATGCAGTAAATGCTAAAGAAGTGGTGTTATTTAATTAGATAATATTTGCAATGTAAATGTTGATAAATTAGTTAATGGGCTGTATTCCTTCCTTGCATAGGCTGCTGAAAGTGACAGTCCTTGGAGGAAAGGAGAAGTTGCAGCATAAGGTGCCTGCAGCTTCCCTTGTGCCTTCACTGGAGACACTGAGGACAGCCAACATGACTGGCTGAGGGAAGAAAAAGAAATGTCTTTTCTGGTGGTGTGCTCTGCTGTCAGTCTTCCCACTGACTTACCTTAGTGGGAATTTCAAGGGAAATTGACAGAAAGCTTCCTCAAGGCGTGCACAAGGTGTATGCACATATCCTCTCACTGAGAGTCTGTCAGGATTCAGGATGAACAACAACAACAAAAATAGTTTAGAATTGGATGCTATGAATTTATGGCAGAGTTCTTCAAATCAGAGGTGCCTGAAAATAAAAACCCCTCCCAACCATGGTCAAGGTCTTGGCTGGTAATCTTGTTAGATGGAGAACTTGCTAAAAGCGAGATCCCCTTACAGTTGTGGCAGAAAACCAAACCAAAACAGCAGCTAGGGCTATATGAATGATGACTCCTGTATCTGTAGTCTGAATGGTTGTCTGTATTTGGGGATCATAAAAATGTCAGAGCTGGTTTCTTCTGCTGCGCTGTAGAAAAAGTTCCATTTTAGTGCAAAATGTACTTTTACAGGTGCCTCACCAAAATGCAACTATTAAAACAGAAAAGCTTGGCCAACATTGCAGCAGAAAAATGTTTGGGAAATATTGACTGGAGCATTCATTACTATTTTTTCTAGGGCCAGATTTTCAACATTAAGTTCTCTTCTTGCATATAAAATTTTCTGCCTGTAAATAATTACAAACACATTTTTCCTATAAGCAATCATGGTGTTTTAATTCAAGTTTTAGAAACTAAATAGTAATATTTACATGTCTAAAAATAAGTCAAGGCCAGAAGGACCTTTACGGGACTTTCAGGTCTACACTGTTCTTTTGCAAAAGGACAAACTAACACATTTTCTTGTCCCATTTAAGTAGTCATGAAAATTCTCACTGTTGTCACTTACCTGCTCTTTGGCAATGATTAATCCAAGCATTTTCAGTGTCTCTTATGAGCACAGGAACAACTGCTACTCTGTCTCTGCTATGGATACACCTTTCTTACTGAGGGGCTGATTGTTCACCACTTTTACCTATATCCCATGCCACCATAGCATCATTTGTGCCTGGCAGCAGAATACACAGGCATGGCAGAAAGAGTTGTTTTGAGTATCTGATTGCCCAGTAGACCTCTCTGTAACTGGGGAAACAGTAACAACGTTTTGCACTGAGTTCAGAGTCCCCAACAGAGGCACCTTTAGCAAGTGCATGAATGAGTTCACTATCCTGAGCAGAAAACTGTGTGCCTTTACTCTGCTCATAACTCTTCGGTGACGCTGGCTGCATTTCTCCTACCTGTTAGTCCTAAAGCTGATGGTGCAGCTCTTCTGCCATTCAAACAATTGCAAAGCCCCAGGCTTTTCCCCCGGGGTGGCTGGCCATGGGTGCAAGGCTGTGCCACAGGAAGGACTAAGCTTTTCTTGCCTTGCTGCTTTGGCCAGGGTGTCTCTCTGCCCTCCTGTCGGTTGATTTTACCCATGGACAGTGAGCGGTCCTCTGCCTCTGCAGCATTCTACTGCCATTTCACTCAAGTCCTGAAAAACTCGAAGTGACTGCTGAGTTTTAATTTGTGTGTTCACAGGCAGCTGGCAATTAGCACCAACCTGCCTACCCCTGCCTGTACAAAGACAATAAGAACCAGAATTCCTTCTGCTTGATGATGATGATTTCTAAGAAACTCTGGCTAAAATGTGTCTGAGCTGTTCCCTCCCTCTCCCTCATCCAGCTGGCTCTATAATCATTGGCCCTTTCCACTCAGGCTGCAAAGCAGCACTTAGCTGAAGAGCAGAGGTTGAAAAATGCCAGTCACTTTCATAACCATATGGCAACCACATTCATTGGGTGGCTGAGAAGGGTTGTGATGTTACCACATGCCTGTAATTTTTCTATTATAACGTGGACAACCTCAGGTACAATTTTAGCTTAAGCCAAAGGCAGATTTGAGTGTTTCATCTGTCTCAGGTCATACTGTGCAGTAGAAAAACATAGATGCATTCCTACCTGTAAATAGTTTTGTGCATCCCTGCAGAAAGGAAAGGAGACTGATCTAAGAAAACATTCTGATGTCCTAGGGGTAGAAGGTGCAGCCACAAAAGTTTTCCTTTTTACTATATATTTACTTTTAAGTAATACATAGTATAGTAAATATGTAAGAAAAACAATGCATAACATGAAGCCTGAAAGGAAAGGTCTCCTCCACCTCACTCTCACCTGACATTACTCCTGGCTCCTTGCCTCCTGCTGATACTAGCACTAGTATCACTAGTAAGGTGGCAAGGTGAGATCAACTCACTGAGTCAAGAGACAAGTAACCCTTCAAAAAAATTAGGTTTTGGGATAGTTACATGCCTGCATAGAATGATGCATGGATTGGACAGGAATACCTGGGACAAGGAACAAGTGCTGGGACCAAGCCATGGGCAGGGCTGTGTCCTGGCCTCTCACACTGAACATGAGATGCTGGTGATGGACAAGAGAAGCAGGGAGTGTGCTGAGAGGCACAGTGTTTCTCGATGCATTTTCTGTTTGGTGACCTCACAGACATCAATTAATTACCCTGTAACTGATGCTTTTCAGAAGAGGACATTTTTCTTTCTGTGGGCATTCAAAGATAGAAAATTATATCATTGCTCTTTTTAAACCATTCACACTACTTGTGACTAGGGGAAGAAAGAATACTTGTCTATCCGTGAGCCTGAACCAGACACTTGAGGTTTTGGCAAAGTCAGTGGTTAGATGGAAGCACAGAGAGATATATGCAGGGATTCTCACACTGATCTGTGCAGCATACATGGTTTCAGGGGGTTCAGAGAAAAAAAGTTTCACAATTCTTTCTGGTTAAACATGACTAACAATGAGGTAATGGTGGCTCAGAAACATGTTGTAGTTAAGGTTGCACTCTAGAGACTGTGGTTAGCTTCCCAGGCTGTGCAATTGGGCCAAGAAAAGTAATTACAGCGATTAATAATAATGTTTGATTTGCCAGTCACATAGTACATTCCTCAGAGCTGGTTGGTCTGGAGGAGGGGGAGGTAAACTGTAGGAAGGAAATTGGAGCAACAAAGTACAGTTCTTGCAATGTATAACCAAATGCTGCTGGAGCCACCTCAGTCTGGTGTCAGCAATTTTCATACAGCTGCAAACTGCAGCCATGGGTTTGTGCTGTACTGCAGGGGTTAACCCGTGTGTCTGTGAATGCTGGGATGGAGGTGTGCAGTGCAGGACGGGATCACTCCCGCACTGTGCCCCACGGCTGAGGCACTGTGCTGAACAGAGGAGGCTGCTCCGTGTAACTGAACACCAGGCACAGTGATGCTGTGCTCTGGAGAAAGGCTCTGCTGCTTTGCAGGGCTGGACTCTACAGCCAGGATAACATTTTGTATTTCTGAGGATAAAAAGCTCTGAGAACCTCACCTTTCTGTTGGGGATTTACTAGGAATGCAGCAGTAAACAGCAATGTATAATGGGAATTGAAAAGGAGCCTTGTCAGTAGCACTAATCATAAAACCTCAATAACATTGTGTGTTTCCTACCCTTGCCTTTCAGTGTGCCTGTGGGGAAGGTGGGGCACACAGGAGGAAGCAGGCAGGGGCTGCCATGGCAGAGCCAGCAGGAAAAAAGCAAAAGCCAATCCCTTGGCAAAGTTTGGCTTCGTGATTACTAGAGTCCTTGGTGTCACCACAATGAAGAGGAGTTGCCATGGAAACCATTGCAAAAGATTAAGCATATCAAGGAAACCTGATTGTGAGAGAATGGTTGGAAATAGAAGAATTAAATTAATGTAGCACTGATGTTTTTGTTTCATTTCACAAGTCATGGTAGAAACCTTTACATTCACAAACATCCAATTAAGAGAGAAGTTATAGTGAAATCTGCAAGCCTTATTTCAGAGAAGCGTGATTGCTCTATAATTAAAGGAAAATAAATAGTGTTTTACTATCCAAAATGAAAATCCAGTGGTGCAGACTCTGTTATTCTTAGTTTTCCCACTGTAGGATCTGCCGAATTTTTTTGACATTTGAGGCAGACAGGCCGCAGTGACCCCCTGGGATATACTCACAGGTGCAGTGGCTTCCAGCCATGGAGTGGCCAAATGAATTTCAGATAGTTGGGAGAGGAAGGGAACACTTAACTCCTCATTCTCTTTTGTCACACGCTGGCCAGGCTCCTGCACCAGATAAGCTGGGCTCATTTGCAAGTTATGAGAACAGAATGGCAAAGGTCAGTGTTTTATTCTGTCTGCGCTGGGCACTGCCTACGCCAGCCCTTGGCATAAAGCACAAGATGCTTCAAACTGTTTTATAGTGATGAGAAATTAACAGCACACAGCTGGCTTAGGCAACTGGGAAGAAGGTAGGCATGGATCTCATGACCACTCCTCCTGCTCCTGGTAATGCCCCAGGGACAACCAGGGAGTTGGCATCTGGACCCTATAGAGGAAACTAAAGCCAAATGACAAGTTACAGCCTTCATGCATTACTAGAAAATTAGTATCATGGATGGACTGGAGAATCCAACTCACTGACCCCTGCCCTTGCATCAGCACTTTGATGTGTCACAGTCAGCAAGGGATTCATCTCTTAAAATGGTATTTCTGGCCTAGTATAAAATCAATGATACTGGTTTCACCCTGCTGCTCTGAGAACGTTTCTGGGAAAAGGCTAGATTATGTTTCATTAGTGCAAACACTAAATTCTGTGTAAAGAAAACACAATTAAGTGTTTGGCAATAACAGAAGACAACCCTAGGATAACAGTAAGTGTGTGCAGAGGATCTTTCTTGGTTTGGAATAGATGTGTTGGACCGCCTGTGTCATTAAGGCTGTCTTGCTCAGCTCAGAGTCTCTGAAATAATGACACTGGAACATCTGAAGAACATCTCCTCCTTGGAATGAGTAGTATCCATGCAGCTGAATGTGGCCACAGACATGCCAAGGAGCTCGGGTTTGGCCTAAAAGATCTTCATTCATTTTAAACACCCTTCACTGACCAGTCTCCATCCAGTCTTACATAAAGAAAGGTCCATTTGCCCAAACAGTGCTGCTTTGAAATGGTGATGTCAAGGGAGATAATAAAATTATTAAGTGTTTCTCAATCAAGAAATACAGACCGGCATAATTTTTTCATTGAACATATGTGATGACCAACACCTTCCTTCTCCGTTTGCTTAAGGCATTGCCTCTGACAGAAACACCAGAGAAGAGAAACACAACCCTTCCTGATTAAGTTTTATTACTGAACCCCAAAACCTTCATCGAGACAGTGTGTCCTGCACTGCACTAACCCCTGTGTCTTCATGAAAAAAGGCCAAATTCACTTTCCCAAAATGTTTATGGTATCAACTCTGTACTAGAAGGTGATGGGTGATTAAACTTCATGAGTGTGTCACTGAATGATGGAAGAGTGTTGGATGTTCCACAGCAGGTTCAAAGGCTCTGTGTTAAGATGGCTTTGACACTGCAGCTGGACCCTTTTCATTTACAACTGTCACATAAAAACTGTGACACTGGGCAATCTTTGTCTCAATTCTGCAAGATCCCAGACCTGACTACTGTATGGTGCTTTTCCTAAGATACCTCTGAGAGCCCTTTGGAAACCTGAGTTGGTGCACATGATTGTTTTAGATGCTGTGAATAGAAGTGCCCTGATACTGGGGTGATGAACGTAAAATAAAACCCCAGAAAAAGAAAATAAATACCAGCTGACACAAACAGCTGTACTGGTTTCCTGTTTGCATCTGGCTTCAAGTCAAGCTGCTGAGATAGCTCTCTAAAGTCCTGCATGGATGGAGTCCTGCTCTGCTGTGACTGCCTCAGCCTAAAAATTTTGCAGTGATATTAAAAACCAGCTGAGATATGTGCTCATATTTTGTTGCTGGGGGCAGCCAGGCTGTGTAGAGCACTCATGGTCTTGTCTGTGTTCAACAAGAGCAAACAAGATGTTTTCAAGGTCTGGCATCCAATCCAGCTTTCCTCTCAGGCTTTCTCAGAAGGGGCTTGGCATTTAGTTTGTTGACTTGGTGGATTTATATGCTAGCATTGATCAACAGCATGACATGTAGTGTTTGTCACTGCTGCACATGGATCCTGAGTCTTGTACGAAACAGGAAAAAAAAGTACAATTAAATGAATCCATAAAAGTGTGTTTTCTTTTTTATATTCTAGCAGACTAGGGATTTATATGTAAAAGAAGATAAAACACTTTCGGTTCTTATAACTATTTAAGCCTATATTTCAACGTGAATCTCTGTTAAGAATATACAGTGCAGTAGGTTTTTTCTTCTGCCTTTCCCACAGTGTTGTGCTGTTCACTTTATTATTGCTGTCACAATCTGCTCTCTGTCCAATATGATTGCTATCCCCAAAGGTTTATTCTACATAGCAAACATCCTGTAATAGTGACCTACTCTAATAACAGGAAATTTATTTTTAAACTGCATAATGCCTGCTCCATATTAATCTGCTTCTTTTAAAAAAAAAGTTTGACACAAAAATCTACTAATATTACCCAAAGCCTGATCATTTTCCAGAAAATTTTAAATCTTCTGAAGTTCGGAGTGTTCACTAATTTGAGATAGCAATGAGGCTTTTTTTTTTTCTTTCCTCTTCTGGTCAATAAATGCTAAATAATAAATATCAGGAAACAATCAAATCAGTCAAACATCAAAGGTCAATGCTCATCAGTCACAATCTTTTCAGAAGCAACTTTATTTTCTTGATTTCAACCAGTAGCTGCTGAAAGAAGTTAACCCTTGGTGTGCATAGACAATAATCTAAAATACCTTGTGACTCTCACCATACATTCCAGAATGGGCTAATTTTTATCCAGCTGCATTCCTCTTCCCTTCTTCCCTACCTATCCTCACCTTTGTGGTACCACTTAGGGGTCAATGGCGTTGTTATCCAGTGGGTGATAACTTGGTGTTTCTGTCTCTAAGTGATTTTCTTGGGAAGGAAGAAAACCCATCCTGTCAGACCCTTCTTCAAAGGGCCTAGTAAGTTTGCATTCTCTACATCTGCTGGAATATCTAATGAATAAGTGTAATCCTTTTGGGTTTGCTAACACAAAGAACTAATACATCTTAGACCATATTTTAATACCCTTAAGCCTGAAGGGTCACATTATCAAATCTCTGTTCTATCAAAGTATTTTCAATTGCACCTTTTTTTTTTTAATGCCTTTAAACATGACTTGACAGTGCTTCTTCCAGATCCATTTTATATTCTGCATTGCCTGCCTCAAGGATATTGTATGCATCTCTATCTTAATGAAGCTGAGTTCTATATCTACTACCAGGCTATTTTCTCCCAGATAAATCATCGTGTCTGCTCCTGTCAATGCATCTAACGTAACACATGGATGAGAAAATCAGCTGATTTCCACTACTCTGTCTCTCTTCCCCGTGTATCACAGCACTCTTCACTGCATAGCTAGCCCCTAGTGCTTCCCTCATCACTGCTCTGACACTGATCACCTTTATGCTTCATGGTTTTCCTTTTTATATGCTGAGTGAGGCCTCATGCACTCAGACCAGCTTGCAGCAAAGAAAACTTGTTTTGTGTACTAGGCTATCTGAGAATTCAAAGAGAAAATAAAATTTAGCAAAACTTCAACTAGTTTTACTTCCCAGCTTGGCCAAACTCTGCTTCAGATAAAATACTCACAAAGCTGTCACTGATTCTGACAGGAAGTATCTGCTTAATGCTTTACATTGGTGCTTTCCCATGTTAGCATCTGACTTAGACAATATTTAAGGAAAAGCCTAACGAGTCATGTCTTAATGCTAGAAGTGAGATGGAGGGTAAAGCCATTAACTTTTGTATCTGTTTCCAAAATATCCTGGGAATGAGCAGGTTGCTACCAGTAATAGTTGATAAAATGTGTATGCTGTCCACTGTCTGATGGGCCACTGCACTCCTACTAAAGAGTTTTGAGTCATTAAAACAGTTACAAGAGGAATGGTTGCTTCTGCTTCCTAATCTCTTGGTGTATAGTAACTTTATTTGACACAATTCTAATTAATCTTCTAAAAAGATGACAAATGTCCTTTCCAATTATTGGATGTATTTGCTTTTGAAATGCCAGTGCATTTACAGAATCCCTGTTGAGGAGTGGGTATGGTTGGAGCTGCTTGGCCTGCGTTATGATGAGCTGCAGCTTGTCCCTCCACGCTGTCATGGTGACAACTGGAAACCAGTGCACAAAACCCTCTGTACTCCCATAGACATGAGGGATATTGACAGGAAAACTTGTCTTTGTATAAGCTTCTGTCACCCTTTTTCACTTTTTCTTCTTTATGGATAGGCAGGATTAAAAGTGTGCTAGAAAAAAAGGGGTGGCGGGAAAAATCCTCAGTGTGTTTCCTGAATGCATGGCTAATTTCTTTAGTGTGAAACACCCTCCTTTCTGCTTCTGTTTCACATTTTAATAATTGTATCAAATGCAATAAAAATGATAGATAAAAGTGTATCAAAGCATTTTAGATTTTTACCCATTTCAACATATGCATTTTCCTATGCAAAAGGAGAATATCTGTGTACATAAAACCTTTCAAATGACAAAAAATTACAAAAAATGCAAAATTTCATAGACTTCCTTAGAGATGGGAGCTGTACAAGTTCTGCCATGAAGACTGCTGTAGCAATATCCTATTAATTTTCCTTAGAATTCTTTTCCACATAAGCAAACTCTCTGATATTTTGTTGTAAAAAAAAATTGTACGAGTTCAACACCTTTGCAATAAAAAAGAGATGGGCTAACTTCTAGAGAAAGGCCTCCTCTCCTGCTGGAAGGATCACAATATTTATGTAAAAGTAAAGATTGCACTTGGTATAATCACTCATTTACACCCTTTTAAAATAAAACAATATATTCCCCCTCAAATCTAGTTCCAGCATTCAAAATCTTTACAAAGACAGCTGAATTCTTGGGTCAGATGCAGTGGGGTGGAGCTGCCCCCTTTCTGACATGAAAGTGTTTCTGCATTTTTATACAGAACAAGCCAAAGCTTGTAAAAAGTAATTTATGAACTTGGATAGAAATCTGTACTTGAAGAGAAAACAGTGTGATTATAGACAATCACAGAAGCAGGTGGGATACTCTTGAGTTTCCACTGATAATGTGCAATGGATGAATAGAAATGAAACTTACAAGAGAGCTTTCCTTTCTTGGCATTTGCATTGTCAAAACTACTTTGACCTTTAACTGGTACATCCAGTACCTTTGCCTAGGTGCTGTGCATGGGGTATGTTTTGCTGACAAGGACGACCTAGTATTAAAAGTAACTATGTTTATATCTTTCTCTTGGCCCTTAGTTGGGTCAAGTAAAAAATATAGAGGAACTAGATCAGAGAGAGAACTAAAGATTTAGAAGGAAAATAATGAAAAACAGCAACACAGGGGTGAAGGAAATTAAGGCAACAGCAGCCAGTTGGGATGAAAGAGGATTTTGGGTTGAAAGTGAGCTCTAGAAGTCATCTGGTCCACCATCCCAATCGAAGCAGGCACTGAAGTTCACTTGCAAAGCAAAAAATTGAAGAAATGGCATTTTTTCTGCAGTAAGATGCTTGCCTTCTCTTTTTTCTGAGACATGAGGTACACAAGGTGCATATAAACCCCACCATGATACCAGTCAATGCCCAGAATGCCACATTAAGCAGACCCCTGTATCAATTGCTTTTGCTTCCAATTACTGCTTCCCAACCCAGCTCCTGCTCCCTGCAAAGGCTAACTGACTGATACTGCTGAAGTCACATAAGTGCTGATAATACCAAGAATTTGGTCTGCACTTTATCAGCAGCCCTCAAATCTCATTACCAGGTGGATAGACATCATTATCTTCTTTATCCCGTTGGGAATAACAGTGTGCAGAGAAGTTCCTTGCTGAAGGTCATACAGCAAGTCACTGTAAGAGTCTGAAAGTGGAATTAAGGTCAGTTGTATCCTCATCACAGACACTCACATGTTGATAAAGCTGCTGGCATTGCACCCATGCAGTTATCAGGACCATTAACTGAACCTTCTCATAGTGAGAATGGGAGGGCTAGTGAATAAGAACTGTCAAATGTACTGGTCTAGAAAGATATTCTCTGTCCTGAAAGATAAGAACTAAGCTGGTGTTTATGTGATGCTTAAAATTCAGGCTTTTCTAGTGTTTTCTATTGATGTTACTTTTTCTTTTTAGCTGTATAGTGTGACCACACAAAGTACTTCTCCCTCAGAAAAAAACAAGAATAAAAGACACTTAAAACTAAAAGTGTTGCTAAAGTCAGTACCTAAACCTGAACTCAAATGTGCATTTGAGGTGTATCAGCTATGGAAGACTCCCGAAGATAATAAGAGTGGTTATTGAAGCTTACCTCTGCTATGATAAAACGTGTTGCCAGCTGAGAGAATGTTTGTCTGGAGCAAAAAATCAATGGATCACAGCTATTCCTCACTGTTATTTATTTTAGAACTGATCCAGTTTGAACAGTGGTGCATTTGATCTAGCAAAATCCAGTAATTTTTTGCTACTCTTTCCATTGGTGAGCTTTGTTTCATTTCTTTGTCATCTCTTTGTAGGTTCAGGCAGATCTTTCTGTTTATCTATGCAAATATTTCATTCATTGACTCTTTATTTTCTTTCTTTCTTTCCCAGGAGACATCTTTATTCATTACATATCTAAGTCCTTTTCTTTAAGCTCTCTAGCTATGAAATACAAGATATAATCCCTCAATTTATTCCAGTCTAGGAAAAAAAATCAACACATGAAAGGCTCAGGATATGTCATAAGATTTATTTCCACTTCAGTATTTTAGACAACAGATGATCCATTTACAAAGCAATGATGTGCGTCCAAGACTGGACTTCCTGACAAATGGATGTACAAGGGAAATACACATTCTGGGTATGATTTCTGATTACCTATGACAGGTACCTGAGGGTGTCTGTCTCTTTACAGCTTGAAAATCTTTGTATATTTTTTTATGTATAAAATAAAGTCCTGCTGAATTGAACTGAACTGATAAACTTCAGGGATGAATTGAGGTCCTGATTGTTGCCAAGAAAAATGGTATGATGTTTGGTTATGTTATTAATCTTGAGAAAATGCTTTAGGGTAAAAAATTATTGTTTCAAGTATATGTGAGCACTTTTGAAAAAAGAAGAACAGCTGAGAGCAATAGAATAGAGGCAACTTTAAAAAGAATAGAGGACTTTTTTTTTCATTCAAGCTGCTTAAAATTAATTTAAATGTCTGTTCCTAGTTTAGTGTCTAAGATAAGCTACAGATATTCACAGTTGCCAAGAAGGTGAAGGTGCAGTGAAAACACCACTGGGGGAATTAATTTCAACCTATTATTCTTCAGGATGTGGATTGTTCACAGTATAATTCTATTACCAGACACTATACTGAAATGGAGCAGGCAGAGCCTGTTGGAGCGTGGGGATCTTGAATAGATGCTCACAATAGCACATTCATTTTCAGCCACCATACAACATGCAAATGTATACACTGTGATTCATAATTGACTTTAAAACTTACCATCTACATGCCACAGTTCCTATGAGTACCCCTCTCAGTTTACCTGCCAGTTTGACCATAAAGCATCTCATCACAAAATTTTCACAAATAATTTAGTCATCAGTCCTTTGAGAATTTTTTTCCTTTCTATTTCAGAATTAGGCCTATTCCAGGCTAATAATTATAATGAGTTTGTGACATTCTTCATGTAAGAGTAGAGCAAGGCCTTAATAAATAGAAAGAGTTCCTTTTCATGATTTATAGAAATAGAGCCATTCGAGTGGGAAAATGAGATTTCTTTGATTTCTGTTGTACATACTGTTTGATGATAGTGGGCAGAAGTAAACATAACTGTTTCATGGGCTCATCAGGATCTGGTGAGGTGCAAAAAGGGACAAGGATAGAGACATTTGTTGCCATAGGCTCTAGGTTGTTAGCAGAGTCAGTAGCTGAGACAGCCAGCACTGGATGTGAATGTTTGGGGAGGAGAAGCAGGCTGCTCTAATTTACCCAGAGCAGTTGTTCATGTCCATGGCCACAACACAACCCTCTGCAGAAACCCAACAACATGGATCTGAAGGAAAGGGCTGAAGGAAAAGGCTGCACCTCTACCTCTGGCCTGCATGTGTGACTAGAATGGAAGTAACATCATGATGGATTTCCTGTGCTGATGCTCCTTCCTATCCTGTCCCTAAAATAATTTTGTTTGAACCCAACAATACTACTGGGAGTAGTAGAGGAGATGAAAATGGCACCAAGCCATGCAGCCAAGACACTCCCTGACCACAGAGAGAGCTGGACACGGATCAGCTTGATCATAAGGCTATTGAGCACTAGTGACCTTCTCTGCCTCTTTTCCTTATCACTGAGTACTAACAGGTATTGAGGAAACCTGGGACAATGGGTAGAAGGCACCTTTTATCCATTGAAATGTACAGAATGTGGGCATTTCCTTTCACCCTCTTACCGAACGTGAGTTTTTCCCTGTTTTGTGGGGGTCTAATAATCCGGAAATGCTTCTGCTGATTTTATTCAAGGGACTGCTTTCTGCAGTCTTTCTTTCACAATTTTTTTTTTTTTTAATTTGAGAAATTCTGCTGAACAGAGAACTTTAAAATGGCCAAGATAAATACCATTCCACTAAGCAAAACTATTCTGTGGAACTATGAAACCTACTCAGCTTACCAGGAGGCTCAGAAAGGGATAATAGGACCGGAAATTTAAATTAACTAAGACATTTGTAAACCAAGGTGCAGCCAACATTTTTGGAAAATTTGAAATCAAGAAAATAAGTCCAGCTATCCAAATATTCTTATCCCAACTACTTAATTTGCTAAGTACACTTGCATTGTGTTTATATTGTATAGTGTATTGTATTTTACAGGAGCTTGGAATATTGTCTCCTATAGAAAGGAAGTTGTTAAACAATTGTCCTTTTACATCTGTCAGCTCAAGGCTATTCATATTTATTCTAGTGGAAGCTGAACCTTTCAACTATTTCCTCACATTCATCTGTCTTATCCCTCCCACGACAGACAGTCCTCCAAAAAATGTCTGAGACTTTTGCGAATACAGGTTACTGTGGGCAACTTTGAACTCCCCACATCATACCAAATATTATTAAATAGATTAGATGTTCTTTGATTATAAGAAGTCTTGTCAGAAAAATGCTGTTACACATTTCTGTCATGCAAGATACTATTAGGCACCAAAATGATGACGTGTTACACATTTTGAGTAGGCCTCGCTCATGCCTCATGTAGGACCCATTTGAACACTGTAGTTTTGAAAGTTTGGTTCAGGCAGATAATAAATGACCTCATATTCCACTAATAGGAGATTGTGGGAAAGAGAGAGAGAACAGAGGAGACAAAACCTAATGAAGAGTGAAAATACAGAGACTGAAAAATGAAGGGAAGAACCTTCATCCATCCTTATTACTTACACAAAAGTTAAAACAGGATAAGAATAACTGTTGAAATGTAGACCAAAAAAATGGTTTCTGGCATCTCTCAGCTCTGCAGAAACATTCCTGATAATTTGTACTTCACACAGGAAATCATAGCTACATATGTCATTTTGAGAAATTCAGACTTCTGAGATTTGAAAAGTTCCTCTATTTTTTTCCAGCACAATATCACTACAGTGCTTTAAATTATAAAGGAGTAAATCAAGAATAAAGGACTCAACTCCAGTGAAATTTGACTGGATTTATGTTCTTGTAATTGAAAGTCTTGTTGGTGAAGAGCCATGAGATGTTACATATACTAGTTCCAAAATGCAAGAGGGCTGATGGGTTATCTCTGCAACACAAGTAATGAGACTATTCCTTGCATTTTTCAGGGAACAAGTAATTTGTACTAGTTTTTCTTTCATTTATTTCAAGTAACAATGAACAAACACTCTGCAAATGGCAGGAAGGAGGAACAGCAGCAGGGATCTGGCAAAAACAACCCATTAAGTTGCTCTATTAATAAACTGATCAAGGCCAGAGCGTAGGCACAGGCATTGGCCAGAGGCAGCCCTGCCCCTTCCCACTGCTCTGCCAGGCACGGCGTGGGCTGGGTCCAGGTCCTGGCACACAGCTGGGTGAAGGTCACCCTGCTACACAGGGCTTTAGCTGTGTGGGCTGAGCTTGTTCCTGCCACCTGGCACAAAGCTTGGAGAACCAGCCCCAGCTTGTTTTATACAGAAGTGGTTGGTGAAGTTACTCAAGGTCATGGGAGGGAAATGAAGTGCAGCCACTTTGGGAAGGGAGCAGTGGTTGCAACAATCCTTTCTCTGTATCAGTAAGCACCTGGAAAACACCTGATGAGGAATGAAGGTTAGGCCAGGTATCACTTTTATTAATTGTTGGTTTGGGGTTTTTTTCTTCACCTTTTTAGGTGTGAACACAGTGGGCTGAAAGAAAACCCATCACCAACGCAGTTTCCTTGGGGGTGGGTTTGAGGGCTAAAACAGACTGTGTACCTTAGGGCAGAGCAACAGCACCTCAACATCACAGTATATACAAGAAGCAGGATGGCAGCTGAGGGATTTCTATACTGACTAAGAGTAGGTAAAATGTAACTTTATGGGACAGATACTTCCCACAGACCCCTTACACACTCACGTCTGAGGAGTGGCTGTATCTCACACACTGGCATAATGCTAACACCTGTACAGTCCTGGGAGAAAAATACAAAGGGAATCCACAAATATCTCCCTTCCTCACAGTCTGCCCATACTGATCCTGATATGACTCCCTGCCCTGCTCTTTCCCTGTCCCCAGTCCTAAGTCCACTAACTGCATCCTCCCCTCCCACTGGCCCTCCCTCCCCTTCTCATCCATGGGGTTTCTTCAGTTTGTAAACTCTTTGGGGCAGTGACTCCTCGTTTGAGTACAGCCCTAATGGACACTGTTCTCGGCTGATCACAATAAATGGGAATAGCAACAATAGTGACAAACATCAACATTAGTAATTACAATAATTATTATTGTTATTATTATACAGTCACCAGAATGACTTGGTAATTATTTGCATAATTTGTATAAATAATTTGCATAAGCAGAATAAAAGACTGCTCCCGTATCCAGAGATCTCAACCATAACGTTTTGTTCCCCGTATGTGCCAAGGATTCCCACTGGTGTCAGTGGGAGATTTTTTCCTTGCTTATTCTCAAAACCAATTGCTCTGATGACAGAAATCAGTGGGAGTCCCAATAACATGTGGCTTCATCCAGTGGGATGCTGAAGCCGCTTTGCTACCCCTGTGTCCAATTAAGCTCTTTAGAGATGAAGGTACTCAGCACTCTTCAGAACCTTCTCATGATGTGCAGGATTGAGCCCCTCAAAACAGCTGTCTTTGGGCTCTGACTACGCAAAGTGAGCAGAGATTTTTTCCTTCTTCATTTTAATTGACTATTTACAAAACAGATTCCAGCAGCTCAAGAGCATTTATGGCCTAATGGAGAAAGCCACAGTGGGTGGCTTTTTGGCTCTCTAAAAGGGAGAGCCTCATCAGTGGCAGAGGGAGGAAAGTACACAATGCAGGCAGGGCAGGGAGTGCTGGGGGAGCTTACAGAGGTGTTTGCAGAGTGCTCTTCCAAAGAGCCTGGCACTGTCTCCAAGCTGCCAGTCTTAGGAGGAAAAACACTGTATTTCAATGTTGAGCACAGAATAATCAGAGAGGCACCAAATGTCTGCAACAGTATGTGTTGTCATTTCAAGGGCGCAGTTTCTGGGACTTCTTGCACAATTTTTTAGTTTACAAGCTCTTTTGGAATGTACCTAGGTGTCCCAGTGAGGGATGTAATCTCTGGCACATGACATTAGGGCACCTTGCTCCCGAAGCAGTATGAAAATTAAGTTAGAAGAATGCTGAGGAGAGAGCTGCAACATGAAAAGCTGACATAATATGGGATGGCAGGGCATAAACTTCAGGTTGCCACAGAAAAGCCCTTCTAGGCTCAGGATTTGTGGCTTAATGCTGAGCTAAATCTCATATGTTGAGACAGTTTGACTTTTCTTGTAGACAAAAAAGAGTCAGCCTGAGAGGTTAAAGACTTTGCAGAGCAAACTCTCCAATGCCCAGAGAGCTGAGGCCTCTCTCTGGGCTGGGAGTGGGACGCTGCTCTGCTGCTGTGCAGGGGAGCCCAGCAGCGCCAGATGAGCCTGCTGTGTAAAGCCTGTTCTTCTGTCTCAATACCAGCCAGGTTAGATCAGACTGCAGGCAAAGGCACGTTTTCAATGTTTACTTTCTTACTGGGTAGTCAGTGCTCCCTTTTGCTTCTGGAACTGCTCTTGTTCTGTGGCCTGAGTAGAGAGCAACAGCACAGGCTGCAATCGCTGCTATCTAAACACATCATTAAATATGGGCATGCCAGATCTTACAGGGGTCTGGCCTTCCTGCACTTGTTCGACTTAGTGATAAACAAGTTAGAGCTTGCTTCCACTCCACAAAAATGTATCTGCACAGAGGGGAGAATTTCAGCTGCTTAAGTCTGAAAACTGACAGAAAAGATTTGTTGTGTGATACTAATATGTTTCTTGCCACTGTAAAACTGATCCTCTCCTCGATTATGAGGACACTTCCCAGCTCCTCAGAAAAGTTAGTTCTAATTAATGACCTGTGACAACGAAGAAAAATATAGTGACCTCTCTGACCATATACCCAGACCTAGTCACAGTGCCTGCATTTTGTATTTATTTTATGGCCACAATAAGGATGATTTTGGGTTGGTTTTTTGTGCTGACAAACCTTTTAACCCAGCTATTCAGCCACCTCAAAAACCTCTTTTCTTCCTCATAAACCACAGCCCTACACACTATCAGCTGCAGAGTTAGGTGGGTTTAAACAAATGCCATATTACTACCCCTTGGGGAAGGTCTGATTGTGTACCTTGAACCATTTGTTTCACTCAAGATTTTAGTTTTGAATATTGACAAACGATCTAGGAGGGAAGATGTTTCTGAATCATTATTTGCCACCTTTAGAAAACCCTATATGCCCAGGAGAAGATTTTCATCTCTAAAGTTCAAAATGCTAATCCAGCTTTAGTGGAAGATAAAGGTAAGTATCCTGTACACTAGCTACAGGAAAACAAGAAACCCCTACAGATTGTTCCCCATTTCACATTTTGTGTATGTTCTCATACACACAGACATTATTCCCAAGGCCCTATCTTTTTCTTTTCTTTTTCTTTTTTTGTAACTGAAAAAACAGCTTAGTGCCTCTAAGTCAGAAAAGAATCTGTTTCCCAAGTTTTTCTTGAAGTAAATCTCCATTTTTTTCAGCTGATCTCCTGGTAATTGCTTCATCTTCTAGAATTAATTTTCTCGTCACTGTATTGCTATCTTCAGATTGCCAAAACTGATGCCAAAACTGACTCATAATAGATGCTCACTCAACATTGTTTTTACATTATACATTATAGGGGTCAGGATGTGATTACATTATTAGATTTTGTACATGAAAGAAGTATCTGTATTTGAGGAATCAGTTGAGAGGAGAGGGGGAAGGCAGCCTTTGTGTCCTATACTGAAAGACTAATCCTTAAGGCTTGATTTTGTGTATAACCTTGGGTTTTTGCACCTGCATGAAACTAAGGCATTTACATGTGTAGCTATTATACCTGATTGCTGGCTAATTACGCATTTGAGAATGGAGATGGGGGAGGGAGGAAAATAGATCTAAAAATATTTTTTTCTTGGTATTTTAGATAAACCAAGATATTTCCCATATAAAACCTTTACAATAAAAGACATTTGGCAGAGAAGTGAGAAGTATGGCTTATGAATGTGAGAGGTATGGCTTATGAATACCAACACAAATACCATTTTCTAGCCACGGCATTTGAACATAAGTGAAAATGTGTTAAATACTCTCCCAGCCAAATTTCAAAGCCAATTAATCTTGATTTTTTTTTTTCTTCGAACAGTGATTAAGGGATGGAGAAGAAAATGCATATGTTTCAATACCAACAGTATAGCAGGTTATTTTGCTCATGGCTTTGTCGAGCAACACTGTTTGCTTTAGGACTATGCTGTTCTAAAACTCCTTTCCTCACTTGAAACAACAGTGTGTGGAGTATGGATGATTTGCCATCCTCAACACTGTAAATCACAGCTGCATCAAGACACTTGATAGAGGGAGAGGAAAAGGAAGATAGAAATGATTGTATTAGGGCTCCTGTATTTTTATTACTCTAGAGAGAATAAGAAAAAGGAAGAAATAAGAAAGATACATTGTGTTTGTTCAGCAATGGAGTATTGCATCCATGAGAGCTGACCAAATGCTCACAAATATGCTCATTTTGTCTGGCATTATGTAGAAGATATTTTCAGGGGTGCCAGGTTACTAAATCCTCAAATCCATTTACTGTGACCTGGAACAGTTGTTGATTTCCATTTCAATAGTTATTAAGGGTTTTTTCCCTAACCATCAGCGAAGCTTGAAATAAATACATTTTATTAGAGCTGGCAAGTCTGAGAACAGATGTGAGATCTCCCATAATCTAAAGGCAAGGAACCCATGGGACAGCAATGTTCAGGATGAGGGCTTTTTCCTTCCAGAAAGCATTGGCTGTGGAAATTCTCGAAGTGTGTGAGGTCTGCACACATTTCAGTTATGTAAAAGGAGAACTGAAAGGTATTTTACCCAGTTCTGGTGCTTGCCATTTTATTCTGTTAATGCATAGGGAGATATAGTGTCATGATATATTTGTTTGCACTTATTTGTGATGCCTGGTCCAGATTGCACAGACATTTTACAGTATTAGACCCCAAAACCCAGACCCATAAATCACAAACAACATCTGCTGTTCCCTTGTGGGAAGGAACTTAAAAGAGTGTCTTCTGAGCATCTCTGTTGTATGTCATTTATTACAAGTGGGCCCTCAGCCTGGAACAAAAGAGACCTCCTACATCCTCTTCCCCAGGCAGCAATTAACTGACCTCATCTTCCCGCCCCCTTCATCAGCCCCCACAACCAATTATCCCAATCAGCCTTTCTGAAGAAGACAACTGGGTGAACAGGTGGACCATTATTCTAAATAGTTTTGGGCACTTGGAAAAAAAAAGTTTAATGCAACAGGGTAATTATACAATAGAGGCTGATATTGTAGA
This sequence comes from Acrocephalus scirpaceus scirpaceus, assembly GCA_910950805.1. Classification (NCBI taxonomy): domain Eukaryota; kingdom Metazoa; phylum Chordata; class Aves; order Passeriformes; family Sylviidae; genus Acrocephalus; species Acrocephalus scirpaceus. Next base: position 139,776,493 of record OU383773.1, on the reverse strand, counting down.
GAAACTGAGTTGTGTAAGAGTATTTGATTGCAAAGATCATGATAATATTTTTCATTATATTTTTTTCTTGAATACAAGTGTGTATACATGTGCCTGTGTGTGAAATAAAATTTTGTAGGTCTTTGAGGCCTTTCTAATTTACTGGATATAGCTTATACAAGTAGTAGCAATTCTATATATCAGTTCTTGGCATCTCAAAAATAATGTCTTGATAGGACAGTGGAGCTTCTGATTTTCTCAGAAAAGAATATGTGCATAGGCGCTGACTTTGGCCCACAGAGTCAAATAGTAATATGGTATAGGGTAGCAAAATATGATTAAGTGTAGCAGAAGTGGTTTTGGTCCCTGGACAGTCATGGGCCATGGTGATAAGTATGCAAACTCTGTCATGCAGGTGGGAGAAGCAATTAAGATCCTCCCTGGAAGAAGACAGCTGAAACAATAGGTGCTACTGTCCAAATCACTGTCCTTGGGGCAGGCCTTGACTAAAGGAGAAGGAGGGGAGATTTCCTGAATGGGAAATAAACATTGCTTCGATTATATGAATACAGAAGGAGAAGATGAATAAAAAGCAGCCTAACAAAAACAGGAAGATACTGACCCTGTGGTCTTGAGAGAAAACAAAAAGAGAAACAAGGTCCTTTGGACACATAATTGGCAGTACCCAGATTTGAACTTCTGGAAAAGAGAGTATTTATATTGTTCTTGGGAGAAATGAAAGCAAAAAAGTAGAATATACAAAAGTGACAAACACTGATTTGTTTCATTGGTGGTACCAAAACAAAAATTCTCCTGAGGTGTAAAGTACTAAGAAAAATACATGATAGATGCAAGAATGAAAGTGTTGAAAAATATTGTCCAGATAGTAAGTATAGAAAGCACTCTCATATATTTTTTTGAATTTCTTTCTCTTCTGTGCAGTTGCCAGCTTACAATCAGTTTAAGCTATATGAAACTGCTGTATCAAAGTGTGTATGAGCACATGGCTGTAAGAGTTCATGAGCATGTGATAAACAGAAAACTGGTACCACACTAACTATAGTGTACACATGCACACCTTTGAATAATTTCGCAGATTGTGCCTCAGATCTCTGAGAACTAATGCAAAAATAATAAGTGTCCAGCTTTGTAACATTTTCCAGACAGTCAATCTTTTAGCAAAGTAACAAGTTTACTGACTGCATCCTTCTTGGCTGTCTTAAATTACTTCAATATTCAAAATGTCCTTTCTCAGCTTCCACTGTGAAATATGGGAAATCAGGAAAGTAGCTGTTTCTAATCCAATTGTTTCAAAGTCCATTCTGAAATCTGTACCCTGCCGAATCAATGGCAAAACTCCAACAGAATGAAGTGGAGCCCAGATTTTATAGATGATCTGGAATAAAGGAGTGATTTTTCAGGCTTTCACAGTAAGTATTTTAATATGCAGCTTATTTATTTACTGCTACAAAAAAGTTAAAGATCTTGGCATTCTTTTGCTGGTAGCATTTTGCCAATGTCTAGTGAAGGGTGATGAAAATGATTAAGGGATGGAGCATCTCTCTTACAAGGACAGACAGACCTGGGTCTGTTCAGCCTCAAGAAGAGATGGCTGAGAGGGAACCTGCTCACTGTTTATCAGTATCTGGTGGGAGCCTGTCAGAGTATGGAGCCAGGCTCTTCTTGGTAGTGCCAAGCAAGAGGACAGGAGTCAATGGGATATGAGACCCCTGAACATGAGGAAGAACTCCTTTCCTATGTGAGTGACCAAGAAGTTGTGAATGCTCCTGAAATAATTCCCTGTGCCTGCTGGAGATGGTGTTCCAGCTAATCCCAGCTGCCCTGGCTGGGAATTGTTTCAAGTCTGGTTGGGCAGTGGCTAGCAGACCGGCCACTACCTCCTTGGTAGTTCAGAAGCCACACGAGAGCTGTTAGTGAGGCTTGACGAAGGTAAGAAGGAGGAGGCCTCGTGGCAAGATAGAGTTTATTGTCACATGCACCCCATGGTGCAGGCACTCGCGTCCCAGGAGAGAGAGGGTGAAGGAGGTGGGCTCACTGCTTATCAGGGACCAGGGGAAGGGGGTGGATACAAGAGGGAAAACCAATCAGGGGAATGGGGAGGGCACACAGCCAGCAAATAGGAAACGAGGGGTGGGGCATTCCCAGCCTGCTCCAATCCAGGACTGAGTCCCTCCGAAGTCTCTGGAATGAGGGGGGCAGGCTTCCCGGAGGGGGGCAGGCACTGGGAGGAGAGCAACAGATGATTGACAACATATTGCAACAGAGGGGAACAAAAGGAATTTCCCAGGTGGGAGATTGTACCAGATGGGGAGAAGTACAGGGGGAACTTGGGAAAAACCATTACAGAACAAATGATTATTAACAATAAGTAAAAACCAGAAAACGCGCTGCTACATGCTCCCTCACTGGATTTGTTCAAGAAGGGTCTGGATGGCCCTGCTTCAGCAGGGAGGTTGGACCAGACCCACTGTGGTCTCTTCCAACCTCGCCTGTTCTGTGTGATTCTGTGATTCTGCTTACTATTCTGCCAGTTTACTGGAGATGAGCTCCAAAAGTACATAAAAACATCAGGCCTTATGTTAACAGAGCTTGGAAAACATACTCTGGCTAAGGAAGATGTAGCTGGTTTTGTAACTAAAGTCTCAATCTACTGGAACATTTTTGCTATGAACGAAGACTATCGTTCTGCTTTATTTACTAAAATCTAACAGAAATAGATCCCCAAAACTAGAAGTTTTGAGTTGATTCATTGAGGTTTGCTTAAATATTTTCTACTGCATTTGCCATGTTGCATTATTATTAATCATGCTGTTAGCAATATCAAGTGACCTCCTTTTTGCAAAAACCATCAAGCTCTTGCTTCTAAAGCATCAATTACACAACAGATAAGTATTATTGCCCCATTTTATAGACAAGGAAACAAAGAGGGAAAAGCATCTTTTTCAAGGCCAGGAACTCGTGCATTCTGTGTCTTAGTAGAGTTTACTATGCAGTAGGCCTTACAGCTTCCAGCTGGGTGCTGGTGATTAAACATTTTTATAGCAAGTGCTTTGTAATTCTTAATTTTTCCTAAGGTAAAGGATTGATGCTTGGCTGTAATGTCTATAAAATGCTAAAGCTGTTAAAACACAGTTTTTGTTGTATGTCATCCAATTTGCAGTTGGGAAACGGTAAAATTTGCTTAAATTGAAAACATATGCTGTGCTGGAAAGTAGGTAATGGAATTGCCACCTTTGCATATTTGAGTTTCATGTCTTTTTTGCAATTTACACAATAATAAACTGAAGTAACGAAGCTATTTTAGCCATTATATATCATTTTATTTGATGATAAAAGAATCTTCATGCTAGAGCTGGACAGGAAACATTTTCCATGTCCTGTAAAAGCTTTCATGATCTCAAAGCTGTTCCTGTTTGAAACCCAGTGAACCTAGAGGTTACTAAAATGTGGTATGAAAGAAGCTCCTCACCCACCCCAGCTTGGTGTAAGTGAAGGGCCAGGTCCTACTCCAGGTTATGAGATGCTTGGCTTAGAGAACATGATACTTTCTGATTTTCACAAGAAACTCCGTACTTTATAACTGTTATAAGCATTTTAAGAAAAAAAAAGAAAAAGTCTAAATTAACTTGTTTTCATTGATTAAAAAAATGTGTTTCAAAATTTCTGTCAAACACCCCTTTATATTTTCAGCAAACTTGCTGTGGCTGAGATATGTCTCCTAAGAGATTTTGGGCTGAGAGATTTTCTTACTCTCTCCACTCAGAAATGGGTACGTTTTTTGATATTTATTTTATGAATCACAACCAGCCACCCTTAAAGCATGGATTCAGAATGTTCTGTGAGAAAAGCTTGTGACAATGTAACACAATTTCTCCATTGCTGTCCTTCCCCTTTCTTCTTTCTCTGCTACTGTCTCACTGTACTTGTTAAGTGTCTAAAGGAAAGGTTTTGCATTTATCTTCAAACCAGTATGTCTTAGGCACTTTATTTTGTTCCTCTGTGTGTTAAATTTTTCTTTTAAACCTTCACTCTTACCCTCCAGAATTTCTTTCTGTTTCACTTGACTGTTTTCTTCCTGTCATCTTTTCCTTTTTTCTTTCTATTTGTGACTATCATTGCCTTTGGGATGGGAAATGGCTGCAAGCCAAAAGCCAGAGAGCAATCATTAAAAAGCTATCAAAGGATGAGTAAAAGATGAGAGTAAATATGACAGTGTTGTCCTCTGAAAGCATAATTACAGCACCTACCTGCCTCGCCTGACTATAGACAAGGATATCTTTGGGACTGCTGAAAGGAAAAATTGTATACTCTGCTCAGACAGATACACGACTCATTCTGAGTGACCAATAGTTACATTACAGGCACATGGAGGAAAATACTCTGAACTTTGAACCCATAACTGGTTCTCCAGTTGAAGGGGGACAGGAACTTGTGAGAAGACCTGACAAGTATAAAGACTTGGATGAGATAACAGAAAATTTATTTTTTTCAATAAATAATTCTTCACCTATAATGCTAGAAAATTTGCATTGTTGAAAAAATAAGACGACAAAACATTTCAAGTACACTAATAATCACCTTCTCTCATTGCCCAAGAGTTAAAACAAGCTTCTGTTAAGGTGAACCCATTTGCTGAACAAAAATTGCTTATCTTTTTGTTGCATTGCTCTCATCTTATCATAGTTGTTGCCATTATAATTAGTCCCATTGCTTCTGCTCTTGTGCCCCAGACATGATAAAAATCAGATGCTCTTTAAGAATTCCTGCTGTTAGAAACTTGTGAAAATCAACCTCAGAAGGGTTCCCTTTCTCCTTCCACTGAGCTTTACAAACATATATATTTCAGATCCATATCTCTAGGACACCCCTGACCTTTTATAGCCAAATGTGTCAGCCTTAACAACTAAGCCAGGTTAGTATTGATAGATCACAATGGAGAAGAATACTGGTGCATCATGAACCTCTGTATAATGTATTTTCATGTAAAATTCTATTAATCTTTATGTCATGCCATCTTCTTTGTTATACATTTATAGCATTGCCTAAACCTCTGGATTTCTAATCTGTGATTAGGAAGTCTGGATATCAACACCAGGATAACATTTTTACAACATGTTTGAGGTTCAAATGCCAGATATATTCCTTTAAAATCTACCAACCAGAGTATTAACACTGGTTTGGACAACTACTGGAATGCAAAATGTATAGTTGATTTACTGTACTAGGAAAAAAATTACATCTGCCTCTTCTATATATAACTCATTACAATTTGCTTTCCCATGGTGAGGCAGAAGTAACTGAATAAGAGTATTATCCTCTGACTGTGTCTATGGAATAAACCAGTTCTTAACACACTCGTGCTTGCCTTAAGAGGCCAGTATAGGGATCTAGTAGTGTTATGAGCTTAATATAGTTAGTCTTTTCAAAAAAAGCACGTCAGAAGTTTATTCACCATGTCGAGGAACATTTTGACATGACCTCATGCTGGAAGCAGCTGCTTGATTAGAGTGACTTCTGGAAGAAGTTTGTCTGTGTTCTGCTTCAATACATTCCTTCTTTTTTCATCATTATGCTAGAGGTGTGCTTCGACTGCAAAGACCAGATCTGTATTCAAACTTCTTCAAAGTTGGGGAGTGTTTGATGTCTAAGGGCAAATGAAGGTTCTGCACAAAATAAGGTTGCAGGCAAAGGCATGTAGCAATTACTTTGAGATGCAAGATGAGGGTTCCTTGAAAAACATTGATGCTCTCGTTCTTTACTTTGTTTATGGCTCTAGGGAGGAGTTTCAAGTGGCAAAAGAGTGGAAACAGGCCAGGATATGTCTCTGTTGGACACTTGCTGTCCCAGATGTTCTTTCAAAGCTCTTTGTTTATATATGTCTAGGTCTGATTTTCTGCCACAGCAAAAAAAAGTATTCCCAGAGAAAGCAAATTTTCTCATAGTCTCTGGAGGCAAAATCAATGCAGTGCATCAGACTGTGGCTTTGAAGTCCCAGCACAAGCTAGAGAATGAGCTTGAAGCAGAATTGATACATGGTCTGGATGAGAGGTCAAAAATCCTTGAATCCTGCTGGCTGCAGCTCTTGCTGCTGACGCTGAAGGAGAGTGGCAGGTTCATGGCAGGATGTGGTGGCACTGGTTGCAAAGAGCCTGAGGAGGCTGTGCAGAGCCCCTGGCAGCTGGAAGAAGCCTTGGGGAAAGGAAGAAGTCCTAAAGGGAATACCAAGACAGACACAAACAAGACAATAAAGAATGCAGGATATTATATACTGACTTATTTATATGTACTTATATACAGTATTATACTGAGATAAGTCTCACTGTGATTCAGCTTTATCTATCTGTTCCTTAATATCCTTGGTATGCACAAATTTAGATGATTTTACTCAGTTTCATATTAGCAATTTAAGGAAACGGGTCAGCTTAGCTTCTTTTTCCTTTCTGAGTTCCTCTTCTTTCTCTGCATTATGCCCATGTCTCTTGTACTGGGGAGCCCAGAAATGGACACAGTACTCCAGCTATGACCTCAGCTGTTTTGAAAAAAATGGGAAGGATGACCTTCCCAACCTGCTGGCCATATTTGCCCAATGCAGCCCAGGACAAAATTAACCTTGTTTGCTGCAAGAGCACATTGCTGGCTCATGCTATCTTGTTGAGGGTTGTGCTAAAGACCCATTTCCCTGCTGACTTCTTACTGGCCACCAGCCAGAGCACATCACCAGACATTGCTGCCTGATTGCTCAGGAGAAGCTTTGTTCCCCAGAAAGCTGCCCAGGTGTTTCTGGAGAGCATGCCCAGCCCTGCCACATGGACAGACATGGCAGAAAGTGCAGCCTTTCCAGGATTTGAGCTCAAGGCTGAGCCTGTGCTTCCCCACGGAACAGTTTGGACCTCCTGCACTGTGAACAAAGGCAGGGAGCTCTGCTGTGCTTTGCCTGCTCAGCTGGCCCCAGGTATGGCAGAGCAGAACAGCCTCACCTGTTTGTGCCAGGAAGGCTTGCGAAGATCTTAGTTTTCTGCACAAGCTAACTCACAGGTTTTGTGTATGAATTGCACATTAGTCATGCTCCTCAGGTGTTGGTACCTGAGAATAAGATTAGCTGCTGTCCCCATCAAAAGCACGGAGCACTAAAATAGTTCCACATGGCACAACATAGCCCCGAATGACAAAGCATGCATTATTTTCCTCTCCCAGAGTGTCTGGAACAAGCCATACTGAATGATGTGTCACATATTAAGAACAACTTTATTTTTATCCTGATGGAATTCCAGGAAGCTAACTCCAGTGCCCTCACACTGACTGAAAATGCGTGATGTGTCCTAATAGCTACAGGCAGGACAAGGCAAGTATGTAAAAGGGACATTTAATTAGTTGCTCCATAAGGAACTGAAGTGTTGTTACATAAATGGTGTGTTTCTGACAGGCTTGAAGGTATTTAATGATTTATAACAGTAGAAGAATTTTGATATATTCAGTCTAGAAAGGCTGTGAAGTTTATGAGACAGATCATTTTAAGTTTCTTTAGTGAGGTTTTTTTGAATTGAAACTAAATTCAAGAGAAAATCATGTTGTATGTCATCTTAGCCTTAAAGCAAGTTCCTGTAGTTGAAATAGGACAATACCTCCAAGTTCAAATTGCTTTGGTTGCAACATTTTGTCCTGCAAAAACAGTGGTAATCAACATTTTAATAAGATGGTACAGTTGTTCTAATTCATGTTTTAGAGTAATTGCTATTGATTATCATGTGCAATGCAACACCCACAGAAGCTTACTCAGTGGCAAGGCCCCATTATTCTCAGCATGCTGCACTTGGATCTTGTTCTGTCTGCATGAGTCAGACAAAATGTGTTTGTGTTTGAGCAATTTGCAGTGTGTTAAGGTGAGTGTGAAGATACTTTGTTCTTCTGACCAACAGCATTTGGCACCATTTACTGAACTCTGCTGTTGTGTCTTCGATTTCCAGCTACATGTGGGTAATACAAGTCTTTCTTGAAATGCAGGATTTCTACTTGTGCCCAGCAGCCTCCTTAGAGTGCCAATCAGATCCTCAAACATGTGACTCAGGAGAGATTTTTCCCAAATGGTATTCTGGTATTTCCCACATACCAGAAGTATCTGATACTCCTGGGGTGGTGAAAGGAACTGAGAGGGAGCCAGGAAAAATAGAGTTTGAAAATTAAAATCAACCCAGTGGCCAAACCTTTTTTCCAAATTTCATAAATAATTTAATCTGGTAAGCTTCTCCAGTCAGATGAGTAAAATATTATATCACACTATTTTCTTGTCTTTTGGAAAGCAGTGAACAGAAACAGTTACAGATCTTAAACCAAAATCTAGCTATACAAATTTTCATACAGAAATGAACATCTTAGGTATTGTGATACAAAACAATGTAATTGCACAAAAAAATTTTAGATATTTCAATATCAGAACTAGGAGGTGCTAAACTCAGTTAATAATACAATAATATTTTCTGAAGGAAAAAAAATGAAAAGGTGAAAGAAAAAAATTTAGCTAGCATAATAATAAGGCTTAGCTTTTAGCAGCTGTTTTATGTCTTCAAACCGTTGCTGAATTATTAACTAATTGATACCAGATCCTGCACATGCTAGCTCAGTGCAGATTCATGGGGAGGAAGCCAGAGGAGTGCTATTGTTGGCTGGGTAGGTAGACAAATGTTGCAATGTGAGTGGTAGGAAGTGGTAATGTTACCATATACAGCACAGTACCAGGCCCTCTGAGCACTGGTTCTAGGAGTAGCAACCTTGCCTTTGAAAAGATATAATTGCTCTTAAGGGGTTGCCTTACATGGAAACCAAAATGATATCAAGCTTTAATAATTAAATTATGCAGCAAGTCAGAGAAGGATGGATTTGTTCTCAATAGAACACAAGAGACTACTTGCTTTGGTGACCTAATTGCTGTAGCTTTAAAAAAAAAAAAAAAAGAAATGATTATGATAGCTGATTAAAAGGAGCCAGGGAGCTTATTCACATTTGCCAAGAGCACACAGCAAATCAAGCTTTATGACTTGAAATGAACTCGGTGCTTTGTCCAGATTAAATTAAGAAAGGCGGTCACTGAACTGAGGAGTTCAGAAGAGTACTTGAGATTGGAACTATGAGAAATGAACAACAGAACCGAAATGAGAAAGGTATAAGAGAGACAGGAGCCATTTTCTTTTCCTAACATTTATTTTCTTCAGAGGTTAGTGAGTAGAGAGAGGGGAAACTTATTCAGGAGCAAGAAACCACAACAACCCATCCTATAAAACTGCATTAAAAATGTAGTCATGGAAGTGAGTGGGCAGTGATGGGAAATCTTTGGCACAGAGAGTGGTACTCGTGGGACTGGACACTGTCAGGGGAGCTCATTTTGTTGTCTGCATGAAGGATATGTGCCACAAAATCTAAAACAAAATCAGAAGATCCTGACACTACAGAGATTTTTCTATAACATACCTAAGTTTTTGGAAATTTGTGGTACATTCTGTGCATATAAAGTAGTAAAAAAATATTATTGATATAGTCCACAAAGGAGATTCTATGCAACATTGTAGGCTGCTATGTTCTGGCAGCCTCAACCTTCCTCATGCTGCATAGGCAGGATACCCTTGCCTGAAATAAGGATTTAGATATGGAAGTGTTGAATTCCTTTGTCTGAGATCCACATCTGCACAAGGCACTCCTGTTTCCTCAGCTATCAAGAGAAAAAAAAATTCCTCTGATCTCTTTTACGTGAGAGATCTCCAGGAGAGGAAATGCTATCTAGATGTACTTTCTCCCTGCTTGATGCCAGTGAGCTTAAGGTGCTGAAAAATAGACTGGTAAATTTTAGTTTCCCAGAGCATGTGACTCACCAGAAGTGCCATCACCAAGCTGTTATGTGGACCTGGAGGCTTTTGCATTTACTAAGCAGAGAAGAGGGAAGCAGGTGAAAGCTCTTACCCTTCTGTGTGATTAGCTCATGGCTACTCTAAGGATTTGGGACAAGAAATCCTGTTACTGGGGTCCTCCATCCCTTAGCTGCTCTGCTCACCCACGTGACACCCCACAAGGGTGAAGAAGTCCCCAAAGTGGAGCTGCCGAGGGGCAACCAGGTTGCAGACAAAAGGTGTGGGCAGTTTATGAGATACAATTCCAGCTCTTCCAAAACAGTTTTCAGTTTCCTGATATGTAAACTACAGTACTTCAGATTACCTGCCCAGGGCCAGTGGGAGATAGAGGATTTAGCTCAGAGCATGTGTGTCCTGCTTCACCCAACCCACACAACGGAAGCTAGAAATCTCTCCCACAACTATGTACATATGCCACCAGCAGGATTTTTGCCCACTGCCATTAAATAACTTTGCTATGATCCCTGCCAAGTGGAAAATGTCTCAAAAGCATATTTAATGGCATGCAAACACCAGCTGGCCAGGTTAAGTCTCCAGCGCAAGAGTACCTTTGGAAACATGAGTGTATCAGCTCTTGGCACTTAGAGAGTGGAAGAGCACATGAGGCTGCTGAGAGACTCCTCTGCAGCTTCCCACTTAACAGGCCATGAAGGTTGCTGTGGTGCTCTGCACTAAAGGTTTGTTCTGAAATGGAGTCTTGTCAAACATTTTTCAAGGACCTTTCCTGAACCCGGATTGAGTTTTTCAAAGGTGTCTATGGGAGTTAGCTGTTTCTCAAAGATGTGTAGAGGAAGTTGTTCTTTGTTCTTTTGAATGTCCCTGTATGGGCAATTTATGGCAGCTGCTTAAAAATGCCATTGAAGCTTAATCAATTAGGTGACTTGCTATGTTGAAAAATACATAAAGGAACCATGACAATTTTAATGAGGCTTTTCCATTGGTTTCTATGACTTCTGCTATTTTGTGAAATATGCCCTGTGAATTACAAATTCTTTTATTGAAAGAGGGAATCTTGGCCAGGGCCCCAAGGTTATTACTCACTGTATTCAAAGGGTACTTGGGATCTTCAATTTCCAACTGGAGAGCTGGCAGAAGGACAGTAGGTTTAACATTTCCTCTGAAGGATGACACCTCTAAAAGTGCCACACGCTGCTTATTACTGCAGTACACTGGATGGGAGCCAAAGTCCCAGTATGGGACTTGAACCCACAAGTAGTTGGCTGTGAGACAGACATGCTACCCACAGAGTCACAATGACATCTAGTAGCATCTTAATTTAATAGAACACTTTTTTCAATGGCAGTCTCTCATCTTGCATTTCTGCAGTCTGGATCACTGAAAGTTTATTTTTCACTTCAACATGCATTTAGGGAGAATGTCACTGTGCTTTGTTTTTCTGTATTACTTTTGGCAACTATAAACAATATACTCTTCAATAGCTGTGTCCATTTGAAAGTAAACATTTTATCACCAGTTCCTCTAAGATCCTTTAAAAGTTATGGCAAGAAAAAAAATCTAATTTGGCTTAAGAATAAGTTGGTGACACATCTAATTTGATAGAAGGTCCTGGGAGCTATGAATAGTCATACCTTTTTTTCAGATGTTTCCAAAGATGTGAAGACTGAAGGCATTACTGGTTAATGATGCCTCCTTTTCTAAAGCACAGCAAAATTTTCAACACAGGCATCTACCTCTTAGATCTTGGAAGTGCAGTAGTTTGGGTCCCCAGACATCTTTGTGCCTACTTGGTAAGAGCACAGTGTCAAAACCTGCCATTCTAGCTGGAAAATCCACAACTTGGAGTGAGTCAGGAGGCAGTGGGGTGCTGGGGGAGGAGGAGGAGGGATCTGAGCTGGGGGAGAGAATGCATCTAATGGCAGACAAAGACGGACAACACTGAAAACACTTGGGGCAGAGCTTGCTCATTCTGGCACAAAGACCCAGCACTTGTGCCAGTGGAGGAACCAAAGCTCTTTTTGTGTTTTATTTCTTGGCTCTTGATCTGCAAAAGGTTGGGCACTGATCGCCTAAGCACAGATCCAGCTTTGCAGGTGCCTGGGAACAGAGCTGAGAGAACATTGCCCCAAGCCCTCTCAGGCTGACTGCTCCTCTCACTTAAATGAGCTTCCCAGTATTTCAGTGTTTGCATAATCCAGGATTAAACTGTGAGAGCTTTACTATGTGTTTGCCCTCCAGATCTAAAAGTTTATTTTTGACCACAGCTAATAAATAGTTAATACTCACATTTGATTAAAAGAAACCTTTACTAAGAAAGAAACAAACCCAAAGCAAAACTCATAAATTCCGTAAATATCAGAGAGATTTTTAAAAAATAAATATATATAAATAAAACATTAGTACACTCAAGGGAAAATAATGCCATTTTGATCTCAGTTAGAAAATATATTTGTCAGCATTTAATGAAAAATATAAGCTGTTCTGTCAGGTAGCTAACAGAATTTTTAAAATTGGTGAGGATGATACTACTTCAAAAGCACCGCCAGTAATTTATCTGTTCATTTGAATACATCAGTTAAAACACAAGTTGTTCCTCACTGCAAGATGAAGTTGGTGGGATTTCTAACTAGCAAGAATTTTTCCAAGGGGATCTTAGGCCCTGTTTGGAAACCAGTTCTCCAGCACCTTCCAGTGGTGTCAGAGATCCCTGGCCTTGGGGGCAACCCCATGGCCTCTGAAGCTCTAGGCATGCATGGAGGTCTTCTCTGTAGCTACAGCTGGTATTCTTGGTCATTTTCCCTAATATAAGCATAAAAAATGCCTACATTAATCCTAGGTGCCATTCAAAGCACCTCAATAAAAAGGTTCCTGTAACTTGTGGATCCCCAAAGATCTGAGGCATCCTGGACACCAAAGCCAAGCCCAAAGTAATGTTGTCTCATGGGTATTTGTTTTAGTCCAGTACTGTAAATATGTCATGAGGTCAATGGCACTGATCTTGATGGCTAACTTTTTGATATTTGAAGTTAGATGATCTACTGTATAGTCCATATGAAGTATTCAAAAGGTGCACATTTCCTTAGAAAACTACATTCCTGAGAAGAGCAGCCTAACCTTTTAAAATTACAGTTTATATTTCTCTATCTTTTCTTGGCTCATTCTTGGCATTAAAAACTGCTACAACATCATCAAGGATGATCCACAAAGACAAAAAACATGATAGGAAATATTTTTAGAAATGAAAACCATTGGTGGTGTTCTTGCCTCAGGGCTGACTAGTGCTTGAAACCGGGTCTAGACTACTGATGGGACCATTAATTTCTGCAAATAATTTATAATTTGTTTTGGAAGTCAAATCCCCTCATTCTTCCCATAACAGTTTTGAGCAACCATCACAACTTTGAATATGCTCAGCCACAGATTAGGGTCCAACATATGATCTTTATGTGTATCCCAGACAACTAATTAAAAAGTACATTTGCCAGCAAGATTCATTATTGGGAAGTAAATCAGAGATTAGAGATTCATATAAATGTTACAAGCAAAAAAAATGTAATCTTGGACAACTGTTCGACATTTAGCTATGTGTCTATTTGTCTATTAATTAGTTAACCAGAAATTCATAGGTAATTCTCACAGCTTAAATATGGAAGCTATTGAATGGCAGTGTGTGTATTTTAGTTTCATTTTGAGGCTGTTGTGATAATACCAATTCTCAGAAGCTCCATTCTTTTGATATTTTTCTGAAAACCCTAGCTTGGCGTTAGATTAGAATTTCATCTCTAATCTGGAAAAAAACCCAGAAGAGCAAAGAAGCAAGGACTGAAACCAGGAGCAGCATCTCAAGAATTCTAAATTATAGAAGCTAAGTAAAATGAACCCAAAAGTAATTTTTAGTCTAAAAGTTTATATGCTATATATGGACTATGAAGGAGGAACTGGTAAACTGAATGGTTTTGGGCACTTCAAAGAAAAACAAAAAGTAGTGAACTAGAAGGGAATATTAAACAGGGAGTGGCCCCTGCAGCATTATGCAGGTAAGGGGTACTTCCTCATTGTCACTGGCATTTGCAGAACCAGAATTAAATGGCTTTGACAGCCTGCTCCGCAGTTCCAAGGCATACACTGCAAGCCATAGAAAAAGGAAACACTTCTTGTAAATAAATCACAGTGTCACAAAAAGTGCAAAAATTATTGCATTTTAGCCTGCTGTGAAAATATTCTAGTCAATGCACTTAGTATGAAATCTGTTAAATTCAGAATTTTTCACTTCAACAGCTCTCAGTACATGTGAAGTTTTCTTGTGTGTCTTTAGAGAGACAAAATGGCCATGGGCCTAAATTGTTAACTCAGAAATTTTCACTACCATTCCTTTAACATGGCGTTCAGGTTTGTAGATTATATAATTATTTTCATTGGAAGGCACATTTTAACATCTGGGAGTAATTTGAAAGAATGTAATCAACTTTGTCTTTTTTTTTCTTGGAGAATATCTTCTGTTAATATTTAACCCATAACTGATTGCATGATTTACCAGTTTAACCCTGACCAACTTCTGAAATTTATCATCCTTGGTTGTTACTACACAAATCTATCACAGTAACAGAACTTTTTCCCAATTCTGTCTGTGTACAATGCTGTTCTTGTCTGTGACAGGCTGCTCCATTCATGCTGCTCTGCTGCTGAAGCAGGGCTGACACTGAGAACAGGAATTTCCTAAATGGGGTGGGACATCTTCAGGCTGAAGCTTATTTTTTGATTGTAAAAATCCTTTCTTGTTCAACAGTGGGTCAAATCCTGACACCTATCCCTCTTTCCTGCATCAAGTCTTATGTTTTCAGTCTTTAATATATGGTATTATGTAGTATAGTGTGACTCAGAAAACCCTTAGAAGTTGATCAGGTAACTTAAAAAGAATGCAAAGGTGATTATTAAGATGCACACTGCAGTATTCCTGGGCTAAGATCCTAGCATTTGGTGGCCTCTCATAGCTTCCCAAATTTTGTCCAAGCAAATTTCAGCTATTTTTCAAGACTTCAGTGGGCCAAATCAGTGTCAGCTTTGTCTTATCCTTACCTTCCATTCACCCCTTCCCACTTTGAGTGAACTAGGAGGTCAAAGAGGGGCTGGAGAAAAAGGCCAAAATGAACAATATAGCAATAGAAACAGCAATATACATCTTTTAAATAAGGCCTAGGAAAGGTCATATAGTAAAGAAGTGAGAAAAAAAAGAAACCAAAATAAAAGGGCAGGTGCAAACAAGAGAGCTATTAAATCAAAAATGAAATCAAATTGGGGAATAAATCAAACGATAGAGTCTAGACAGAAGAAAAGGTTGCAGACCCTAAAAGTGCTGGGAGAGAGAATATATCAACAAAGACAAGACAAATTGGGATTTGCACACATGTAGTGAAAGAGTACTCAGTAGAGTACATCTTATAGTGGAGTGAGATGCATGGGGGAAATTCATCTTCTGTGTACACAGAGAGTGTGCAGAAATAAGATCAAAATCCATTTGTTGCTTGATTCAGAAGGACCAGCTCTGATTGCTTAAATATTGAGTCTTGTCATGATGGAGGAGAGCAGCAGCCTCCACCCAGTCAGGGACCCAGTATTGGTAACGTTTGTGTCCAGGCAGAGACAATGGGGAAATTGAGAGAGTTCCCCAGACACAAATCATGCCCTAGTTATGTAGAAATTGAGTCTCTCTTCCTGCCATGCTAATACCACGGGCACTAGGGGGAATGATTTGGTTTCGTTTTACCCTCAGCTTTGGAAAAGAGAAGTTTCTGCACATTTTGGAGAGCTCTCATTCAGCTGAAGGTAAGAGCTGTGATGGTTGCATGCATGGAAGATGGATGGTTTTGCTGTCTGATCCACAGAGCAGTTATGCTGTAACCATGCATATTATTGCCCCTGTAATTGCATCCATCATACCTCCTGTGAAAACAAACAAATGGGCTCCCATACTCACTTAAAACTAGATAAACAACTGTTCTTTGGCAATGTGACAGATACTTATTGCCTGCGAGTAGCCCATACCAGATAGGAAGGACAAGGATTAGGGTGGATTTGTAAACCATAAATTGTAGAAATCCACTTGGGAGTCTCCAAGCCAGACTCTTCTCTTAACTTTCCTTGAGTTACACCCATGGATAAATCTGTCCTTCTGTCGAAACTCAGTGAAATTTTGTGCTGTCTCCTTTTACTGTGTCAGTCATTTATGTGTCATAAAGGCTAGAGCTTCAACAAATCTAAATTAGCTCGGCATTTTTTTCCTCCCAATGAAGGACGAGATGTTGCATTTGCTGTAGCGCTGTATAAAAATGTAACAGATGAACTTAATTAGAAATCAGTGAAAATACTGCAGAATCATGATTTTATTCATATTGGTTCTGAAAGAGCTGAAAACGAAATTGTTGTCTCTAAAATATGTCTATTGATACACAAAAAGAAATCAAACTTCTGATTGTTTTTTTGCTTTTGCCCACAATAACTGAAACTACAAACTAATTAACCAAAACTAACCAAAACAAACAAACAAACAAAAACCCACAGCAGAACAAAACCAAAAAAATCCAGAGGATTAGTTAACATTCTAAACACTAAATTACTGCCTGGGTACACAAACTCAACATTAGACCAGATACGACATTACTCATCTAATTTACTTGGACCATGTGGATAGTGGAAGCCGTATAGACCCTAGCCAGCTGAATGAGCAAGTCCACATACAACTTGAAAACAATTTAGGTCACAGAGGCATCACAGGCAGGTCTGACAGAAAAGGATGAAGATCCCTCAGCTCTTTGCTGCTTTTCATCTGCCAGACAAAATGTTTGAGAGCACTTCTAAATTCAATCCAAAGTCACTCAGGGTTGAAACTATCACAGGTTCACCAGAGCTTTGCAGCCTGCACAATCTAGCAGCAAGCAGCCCAAAGTACTAAAAACAATTTTTAAACTTGGAAACTGGGTTTTATTTGAGTAATAGCTGAAGGAATAAACTTAATATGGAGGAAGTCCAGAAGGAAATACAGTAAACTGGGAGTTTGCAAATTAACTTTCTCCTGCACTGTGTCCTGGCAAGACAGGGACATTCTGACAGGGTTGCTCTGGATATCAGTAACTAAGGGTTGTTCTGGGTTGTGACAAAATTTAGCTTGTTTTGGTTACTCCACCAAAATTCTTTCTGTGATCTCTGTCGAATCAGTGTTCCCCATATTTCTCAGAGGTCTATCTCAGTGCTCCAGGCTCTCTTCTCTGCTGAGTCCCTCATGCTCACCTTGCATCCAGAAAAATCCCTTTTCCTGTACCCCACTTTGCTCTGTTTTTTCCTCAGAGGACAGGGCCTTACTCTTCTTCAAAGTTCCTTTCAACCCAGAGCAAAAGAAGCAAGGGGACTACTGTTGTACTCCTCCCTGAAAAAACCCCCCAAACCTGGCATGCATTAACACATGGTTCCCATGGAGAACAACAGAAATCTTCACAGTAAGCTCGTGTCACCAAGGGAGGGGTTAATAAGTTCATCCCACCAGCTATGGTCCAGCTGCCTGATTCAGCTATAAGCATCAATTACTTGATGCTTAATACCTGCTGCCTTTCAGGGACCCAACTCCTATCTGCACACCCAGCTCTTTGGGGAGGCTCCAGCCCCTCTGCACATGTGGCCCCTCAATTTTCATCTTCCAGTTTAGACTTAGGTTTGGAAACTCTTGGGTTTGTGCACCTTAAATCAGGTGCTCTGGAAAAGATGACATTTTTCTGAAGGTGAGACAACCCATCTGATCTGCATTTAAATGTGTTAAACAGACTTCACATCACATTTTTCCTGGGAAGGATGATTATTTCTGACCACCAGCTGGGAGCCATTGGGAGCTGCTGCATCTGCACGGCTGCCTCCAGAAGTATATCTCTGTTGCTTTGGCCAATCTGTGTCTAATTTTCCCCCACATCTCCCTGTAAACAAGCATTGCTTTGATTAATCTGTACATAATTTTCCTGTATGTCTCCCTGTAAACAAGCATTGCATTTCAGTTTAACAACAGCCTTAGTAGTGATGAGCATAAAATATAGCAGAGTGAAACAGAACAGCAGGGTGGCAGCAGCAGAAAAAAGCTACCTGGAAAATGTGAGACATAGTCTGACCACTGGTTCATGTTTCCTGACTTTAAAACAGGACAGGCAGGAAGGAGAATATACACATCCAATGGGACTAGAGGAGGCAGAGTCAAACTAATAAAATTAAAGCAGAAATGGAACAAATGGTAAAGATGTCACATGGATAGGACATTGTGAGAGCACTAAAAGAAATAAAGAACTGGAAAGGATGTTGTTTCTCCTCAGATGCAGTGATTGCAACCAAGAGCAGATTTTGTGACAAATGACCAGAAGCAATAGCATCTTTTCCCTTTTTTCTACATGTTGTGGCCCGTGTGATAATAGTTTATTCTTCTAAGTCACAGCAGCTCAGGCTTACATCTGTTCCTGTTCCAGGAAGGCAAAACATAAATGAATAATGAAGTTTTCCAGAAGCAGGGTGTCAGTGCAGATCTAGTTTTGAAAAGGATCCAGCTTCTTGGAGAAGTTACCTTACAATTCACTTAGGTCTGAATCCTTGATGTTGCATAGTTTTGAGCTGATAGTTTAACAACAAATAGTTGCTTCTCCATGTGGAAATATTGGTGGGTACAGATAATTTCAGACAAATGGGTTACTCTCCTTTGTTTGTCTTTTCTTTTCTGTGAAACACTTAACATTGTTCTTTGGGAAAATCTCAGCTATATGCCGTATTTGAATAGAAGGAAGGAATGTTGTGACAGCTAGCAGGGGCAGAGCAAGGTGCCTGGTGTGGTTGTTTCACTGTATGTGCCTCCTTTTGATTCTTCTGCAATGTTCTGTACAAAGACAGCTGCTGCAGATTGAATAGTGCATCTTGAGCATATTAATGTATCCTGCATATTCAACACTGAAAATATATGCCAGATTATCATATTATTGTCCATTGTTCAATAAATTCGGCCCATTGTATAATTTTTCTAGCATGGTTTGTCTTTCTCTCTCACACCGTTTAGCAATTTATTTGACTCCCTTCTTTTCAATATTAAGATATTACAATTATCCCAGTATTGTTCAAATAGAAAGACGTCTTCCTGCAAACTCTCCAGGTGAACTCTGAAATAAATGGAATATAGTTGCTGTTTTCTGATATTTACTTGGATTTGAAACTTCATATAATTCACACCATCACAGACTGTGTTTTACAATCAGGAGGCTGAATCCATGGTTGGCACAAGTCCACTGAACTCACTGGAGTTGAACTACTTTATTGAATTGCCTTGTGAGCCTACGTATTGTAAGTGCATGTGCTGCAGTCCTTGGAGTGGAAATATCAATGCCTTTCAATATTGCACAAATTTAACTGTAACTCAGAAGTCCTTTAATTCGTAAGGGACATTATGTTAGTTTTATTAATGAGTGGGGAGGGTCTTTTCTCAAATATGCTTCATTAACCTATGTTGGTAGAGAGGTTGTACTTTGAGCCTTT
Source organism: Acrocephalus scirpaceus scirpaceus (assembly GCA_910950805.1). Lineage (NCBI taxonomy): Eukaryota > Metazoa > Chordata > Aves > Passeriformes > Sylviidae > Acrocephalus > Acrocephalus scirpaceus. Next base: position 139,757,093 of record OU383773.1, on the reverse strand, counting down.
TTCAATTGTAAAATTGGAAGCATCTCTATGATGTAATCACATTATGAGGGTATTTGAAACTGGAACTATACTTCTGGGGATGAGATCACATCATAGGCATTGACCAGTGTGGTTATTTCATTGCTTAAAATACTTGGGGGAAATCACTTCTGAGAATTACCTTGTTATTTTAAATGTGGTTCTGTGCTGCATATCCCACCCACCTCCAAGCCTTGCCTTCAGCTACTTGGACTGTCCTCCTTCCCCTCCACTCCGCCAACTTTAGCTTTAGCTGACACTTCCTTTTTGAATTTCTAGTTCCCAAATGAAAACTGTTACCCTGTGAATCATTGTTTACAAGTATGTTCATCAGTCCACCCACCAAGGCCCCTTATTTCAAGTCTGAACTTGAACTGATGCTTATCTGTCATCACCATTTCCCACTCCTGCCTATTTCAGCCATGCCTATACCTGGGAATTGTGCATCCATGGTTGCTGATATTGTTTAATTGCGAGGTTGCTTTTACCACACAAGCCCCCATTCTTGCAAGTGGGGATTTGGATAACAGGATGGATCCCAGTGGGCAGAAGGGTCAAACAACTTCAAGGAGGATGGAATTCTACTATGTCCACACAAACTGTCATGTGCCCCTTGCTATTCTGAACTGTTTGACATACTAGCAGTGATATAGCTGGTTTGTGAATTCTAGAGGATTTGATTACAATTTTCCTGTTCTGACTGGGAAATGATGACCTGGACAGGGACTAGCCTGTAAGTAACAACCAGATGTGCTGAGATAAAGAACCAGGATCTCATTTCAGTTGTAGGCTGCACCTGCTGATGAGGGACTGCCTTTTTCCCTGCCTTCAGTACAATGTTAATCACATGAGTACCAATAAAAGCATGATAACAATAATCCTACTTTTAAGTCTTAATTAAAATTATATTTCACTTTTGGGAGAAAGGTTATACCTTGATGTTGTTTATTCTGTTTCTTTCACACATACTTACTGTGTATTAAACTATTACTCCAGGTGATGACTATTCCGGAGTTGGCCGATTTTAGAAAACAAATTTTTCATTAGGAGGAAGAAATCACAGCACAGTTTATAAATATAATCTGGAAATGTGTTGCTAGCTATAGCTAAAGCCAAATCTTAAATTGAGCTGTAAATGTTCTGTTTAGATGATTCTGTTTTTCAGAAAAATCCTTGCATTGTTTATCTCTGTACTTCCAGCTACCTGGGTTTCTTTGGATGTATCCTAGGAAGCACACACAAAAAATATACCAAAATAACTAGGTAAGTGAGTATTTAAAGTTATACAGCTTTTAGGTGTCTTGAATATATAGCTACAAACTTTGATTAATAGCAATACAGTTAACAGCATCCATTCTGCAAACAAGCAAGACACCTCGTATTATTACATAGGAACATGTGTCTGTCTGTACCCCCCTAACTCCTGCACCTGTACAGACTCTCTGAGTTACAGACTCTAAGAGGGTAACTCCATATGGAGGGCTAGATAATGATAATAGTAGCTATTCAGTTACTGATCCTTCAAAACATACTCTTACCTTGGTGTAAGGTATTTGTTCATGTGGACTTGCAGCAAGTCTCTGTGTGTACGTTTCTTGGCTGGTCTGCTGCCATCTAAAGCAAGTCTTACTCATTTATTCAACAATCTGTGCAAATTTAACATCATTCAGTTAATGATTTTCCTGCCAAATTCAGAGAGGCATTGTATTTAACTATAAACCTCATTTTAATATCCTATTTAAAAGTCTAATCGAACCAACACTATTTTGCCTTTGATTTGTTGTATCTTTGTGTGTTGTCTTGGAGATTTTGATGTTACGTCCTTCCAGCTTTATTGATATTTATAACACGGACAGCATGTTTCTAGAGGCATAAAAGGGTGGAGAAGTGCTCTCTAATGGGATACATTTCAGGTTACAAAAGGTCTAAGGAGGATACTTCACTTCTGTAAGATGGAGATGCTCTATTAATGAAAACATTAAAAGAAAACAAGCAGCTAAAACTGGAGTACATGTTGTGGCAACCATGTTCATAGAATTAACCATGGAACTTCAGTTTCAAAAAAATGAATACAAACCCCAAAGCTAGCTCTTTGAAGATTTGAGGAAAAATAAATGTTAACGTCTGCAAACAATCCTTTCTAGGAGCAAGAAAAATTCTTAGATTATTAATAAAAACGATGTTGAGTCAACATACATCTTTAATAAGGCAGTTTGACTGTAAAATATTGAAATGTCTCTTGCAAAACAGGTCTAGCCTTCAGTGGGTACTGGGATGGGGTACTTGTTGGCAAACTACTGCTGTAAAAGGACCATAGGATCTAGTGCAGCATTTCCCAGATTCTGAAATCCAAAGCATAATGACCTCACATGTGCCATACCCCATTTATAAACTAGATGGTTCTGATGCTATAAAAACCCCAAAGTTTTGTACAATCTAATAAATAAAAGTTAAAGACAAGTAAAAGTACAGAAAACAGTGATTTCTATCAGTTTCATTACTTTCCAGTGTTCCAGCAGTAGTCACAGGAAAAAAACCAGAAAGATGTAAGCAGATTATTTCAGGAGGGCTGTATTCTCTATAATTTATTACTGGGATGGCCCAACAGCCACATTTATCTCTGTAACAGGAGCAAGGCATCCATTTTCTCATGCACAGATTGAGTAATGTTACTGCCATATTTTATTTCCAAATTAGAGGAAATGTCACTCAATGTTCATATTTAAAATGAGAAGGAAGAAAAACGTTCCCTTCATTCAGTTTAAAGAGAAAAAAAAAGAAGTTAAATCTGTTAAATATCCACTGACATTTGTATGAACTTAAAGCAAAGCATGCAGCACATCTCGGAGTAGCACAGTTCACATATTGTATCAGGTCATCAATTTTTAGACTGAAATATTTTGATTTTCTGTGTGGTAAATAATTTCACTGGTGGGTGGTTTATTATGCAGAAGGCCCAGGGAAATCTTCTGGAGCCAGGATGCAAAGATGACCTGTGTGCACCCTATAGACCTACAGAAACATCTCACAATAAGCACAAAGGTAGAGCAAGATAAACTGTATCTGTATGTGCATACCTGCAAATACAGAAGACTCAGCTTCCTATGAGAAGCTTAGAAATCATTTAGCCATCTGCTCTGCAGATCACTCAGTCCAAATATAAATAATTTGGACAGCACATAAAGGAGCTTTCTTTTGTTTTCTCTCCCACACATACTGAAAACCAATCTTGAATTTGAGACCTTTCATTCAAAATTATAGTCCAGCCTACAGTCCCTACTGGGAATTAACATAAAGCATTACCTATAAAAGGAGTTAAAGGGTTGATATCTGCATGCACTTCTGAGCATCTGGTCTATATTTGATGTATATCTCTGTTCCTGGCTCCATTATAGAAAGGGACAGTACAGAATGAGCTAACTGGCAGATATCTCTGAGGATCATCCTTTGAAATCAGCAGGAATTTTAGCAGAGTTTCCTTTCTTTTCTGCCTGCATGGATAAGATCCTGGCATGCCTGAACCTGCTGTGCTTGTGGCTGCTTTCTTCAGTGCTGGAATCTGCTGGGTGGTTTTGTAGGTTCTCAGGAGCATCCCAGGGAAACCAGGTTTCTCAGCCTGCGGTTGTTGGCTGTCCTGGCAAGCTCCAGGTCCTTCAGAGTATTTGAGGTCTATTTGGTTTTTTAGGAAAACATACTTGATTATGTTCTTGAAATCTTAACGCTTCACTTTCAAATATTTTTCCCACCAGCTGTTGTCCAATTCGGCAAAGTCCTGAGCACTGTCAGCCCTCACAGGGCTTTAGCTGGACAATTACATCTTTGCACTGCTCCTGCCATGTTCCACCACTGGAGCTGGAAGCTGAACAGTTTTGTCCAGATAGACTTATCCTTCCACAGTGAGGAAATAAAATATTCACAGTGGATTATGTTAGCTGTCTGTCTAAGCTGCCTTCACACATCCAAATAGCTGCCCTATTTTTCAAACAACCAGCAGCCTTCCTGAGTTTCATTACCTGTATCAATCTTAACACTATTTAAATAAAAAGGAAGAGCTTAAATATGGGAGAGAACAAGTCTAGATATTTTCCCATGGGGCACCTCTGAGCACAATAGTATCTTCACTTCAACATTTTTTCTGTGTCTCTTTCAAGCTAACCACATCCAGACTGTGGACATGCCAGGAAATGCCATTCTGGGACTAATTTACTGGTACTGAAAATGTTATTTCCAGAACTGTCACTTTCCAAGGGAATTTGAGTATCCACAAGTATTTCAGCTGTAAGGATCCATTTTCTGACATTTGGGATCCATCTGCACTTCAGTCCAGCTGGAACCAAACGGGCCCCATCCATCTGTAATCTCCCTGAAGCTGTCCAGGACTGTCAAGGAAATTGCACTATGACCACACTGGAACCAGTGTTGGTGTTGGCTGGTACAGTTCAATGCTTTGTGTGGAATGAGATTTAAATGAGATCATTTCACTACCCTTTTGGTAAATTCTGTTGGGAAACAGCTGGAGGCAATGATTTCATTGCCTTATTATTAGCTGTGTTATAGGACACAATAGAAGCAGAAAAGAATAGGGGTTGTGTCAGAATTTTATGTAAAATTGTTCTGTCCTGCTCAGGCATCAGCACTGGGTCAACAAAATACTGATCAGATCTGAATCCCAAGAGCTGGCTAAAAATGGAAGGACACATCAAATGGAGCTCCACATTGTATGGGTTTAGCTTGTTTTTTCATTAACAGATGATGGAATAAAGATTATTTAGATGATAGAAACCCAAAAATGACTTACTGCAGGGCAGCCCTTGAATACAAAACAATCTTGACAAGCTGCAGCCAGTGTGGGAGAAGTACTGGGTAGCACACCTAGGCAGAGCTAGTCATCTGCACAAACACATCACCTGCACCAGGCAGCTCAGCAGAGCAGGAGATTACAGTGAATCAGCACAGTAACTTAAGCCAATAATTTCAATCTGTTGTCCCATGTTATTTTTCTTTGCAGGGATCTACAAGCAAGAACAGCTGGAAAGACAGGCAAGACTGATTTTCTGCTGCACACAGCCCAGTTTGGAATCAGCAACAGATTTGCCAGTTTGGGGCATTTTGAGAAGCATGGTGAGCAAAGGGAGAGAGTCCAGAATAAAGGAACAGAGAACAAACTGAGATTTAGAAAATTCAGCTGGTTGGATTGACTAAATGAACAGATGATATCTAGTGTGAACAAGGGATAATGGAGAGGAAAACACAGTAATAGTCACCTAGGCATGTGAAATGCTGGTGCTGGGAGAAGTTAGCATAGTTTTTGGACAGGAAGAAATAGTTGAATTATTACATTGAAAAATGGGACTGGACATTTGGAAAAACTCTCAGAACGTACAGATAGGAAGGAAAAAGTGTGCAGAGGCAGTGAAACTTATGGCTGTACAGATCTGTAAGAATTAGGGTAACTAACATCTTTCATATAGCTTTCAGAGAGGACACTCTTAGAACCGATCTTGCTTTGGGAATCTCCAACTTTCTGATCCTTCCAAGCTGGAGTAAAATGGCCATGGTCTCAACAACATTCCTGAACAGCAGCTTTCCTTCAGTGAAACTGCAACCCACCAGTGCTCCTCAAGTCCAGCCTAAAAACTGTTGAAAAGAAACAGAATATCTGAAATGAATTAAAATTTTATAAAGTGATTGATCTTCCAAGAAGAAAGAAACTGTGATTTGTGGGAACTGCCATTGTTATTTATTTAAGAGTTATGAGATAGCCTCTGTTGCTGCAGAGGTAGGAGGGAAAAGTGGCATCTTCCTGTTTTACACCTTCTGTTCCCCTACTTAAACAAGATCTACATGATTTGCTGATTTTTTGAGCCTATAAAAATAATGAGATTGGCTAGACACTTTACAGAGATGCTTTTCTGTATGAGAAGTATCTTATCTGCTAAGCCAAAACTCTCCTTTGCAATACAAAACTAGTAGTGGATTAGTGCTTATCTTGGTCTCAGTCTTACTTGGGATGGGTCAGCTCAGCATCTTCCAGGATGTATCCTAGCCCTAAAGATTATTAAAAGTGCGTCCTGGAAGGAAAATAAATTCCATACCAAGTGAAGTAAAATAACACAGTCAAACAAATAAAGCTTCACAGCAGTCTTCAAATAACTTCCCTAGGGTAGAAAGAAAAGGCCACATAAACTTGCTTTTCTGCATGGTCCTGAAAGTTAACAGTTCTCCTTGGCCAGGTGAAGATGTGATCTGGTAAGTCAGGTAAACTGGAGCTACCTGTCCATGAAGGCATTTGGACCCAGTGACAGTACAAGCTGGTTTGAAACACACTGAGGACACTAGCTACATCTGCCTCCTTTGGATTTGAAAGAAACATTTCTGTTGCCATGCAGAGACCATTAGTCAGGTTCTTATTTGGAAAATAATTAAGTGACAAATTTTACCTTGCCCTGGAAGAGCCAATACCTGAGGACCCTCCTCCCAAAAGAGGAAAATAATCCTAAACAAGTAATTCATGTCCCTTGTTAAATTGTAGGGGTAATGAATGACAGTCAGGGCCTTACAAATGGGATTTGTAAGAGGAAATTACTCCTATAATCCACTGATGCTTCTCCTTTGGAGGATTGCTGATTTGCTTAGATTTGTCATTTGCATGTTTCCAGCCCCTCAATGCTTCTGTGAATTGTGTCTCTGCCTCCTCCTTGCTGACAGCTGGCCATCCACCTCCCTCCAAGCTTTCTGAAAAAAATTTACCCTCCCACAAGTACACTGTTTTGTTTTTTGGATAGACAGTGATAAGTGTTGAGTGTAAAAGACTCTTTGATAATTTAATTCACTTTGCTGAATTATGATTCTGCATGCACCATTAGTTCAATCACAAACCAGCTACAATAAGAATTAGGTCTGTTTTGCAACATGAAGCAGACAAGGTTGTTCACTGGAGCAGTCAAGGGTGTTTAATGTTACATTTGTTGTTGACATTGAAAACAAACACATGTGCACTGATGTACAGTAATCTGAATGTCCCATGCAGATGTAACAGCAGTGGCATCTCGGGGATCCCGGGCTTGTGTTCAGAGACGGATGGGACAGAGAGGCAGCAATGTTAACTGAGAGTCTCACATGGTTGTGCCAGTGGTACCAGTGAGTAGCTGTAGGGAAACTGTCTGCAACTTTGTAGGAAATCAGAGGACTCAAAACTGAAAACTAGGAGCTTCCATCATGAATAGGTGTTGCTGAGGAGCAGTGGATTTGTAAATGAGAGCACTTTAGGAGGTGTGTCACTCATCTCCATGCAGGCTTGAAAGTTTGAAAGAAGAAACTTCATGTCACTGAGTTACATTTAGTATTGAATTCTGATCAGCTTTCTCTGCTAATAACATTGACTTTGACCTTAGCAGGGCAATTTTCGACAGAGAGGTAATCTCAACTTCTCTCTCATCACTTCTTCCTCATCACTCTTTCACCGCACATTTAACACTCACTCATGAGAGGTTGGCTGGGAAGCCAGAACCAAACACGACCTAACTGTGGCTGAGTGCCAGCCTACAGCTACAGTCCAAAGCATATATTGCTTAAGAACCTCTCCAGTATTTATTTTGGAGAGCATCATCACTTTCAAAATTAAGTAGTAAAGTATTTAGCATAACCTCTTCTACTTTCCTCTTGGAATCAGAATTTTTACAGGAAGTCCCCAGTCAGAAAAGTGGTTTTGGCAGGGAAATTGCTTTTAACCCATAGTATGTTGTTCACTTATGCTATAAAGGTCTAGGCTGGTCAAGGGGAGAAGCCAACAGCTCTATCCTTGAACAGCAATGTGTGACGTGGTGATGGGTGAGAACTCAGTGATGACAGCTCAGAGTTGTCTCAGCACTCTCCTTATCACAGAAATGGTGCAAAGCCATTTTGACATGTAGAAAAAGTTGCCCCACTTGGTAACGTATGACAGCACTACAAAATGAAAATGTTTGCCATTTACATATGACTAGGGACACTAAAAGGATTTTACAGTAGTAAATTTTATGTCTGTTTTGTTTTGCCAATCAATAAAGCAGACAATGCAAATTGCTTTTTGGATGTATATATTGAGAAGCAGGAATTTAATTTATTGCTTGACTTACATTTTCTTAAATTAAATAAGAAAATATCTCACTCTCTTAAAGGTCTAATGAGCTGATAGATCCTTGTGATTTTCTGCTTTTCCTGTGAAACAGCTTATAGACTTGAGCTGCTTCATCCAGCATATTTGCAATATGTCATGTCCAAGGACATGCTCCAAAATCTATTGACATCCATACAAGATATCCAGATTAGGTCCCAGCTATTAAACAAATCTTAATTGAACATATTGTTCAAGATAATCTGTTTCCTGTCAGAGGCTGTTGTAGCTTTCAGATCTCCTGTTGTTATTTTCTAATATTTACATTACAATGGCAGCTCAAGGTCCCACCAGATGAGTGCTGCCTTGTGCTATCCTCTGCCCATGTACACACACCAGCAGGACAGGCCCTGCCCCAAAGGGCTTATTGCCAATGCCATCAACACAGAAATTTCTTATTGACATGTTTTTATATCATAAGGTTCTGTTACACTAGGGCAGCAATAAACCTATGATCCCCATAGTATTTGTGGATTGGTTCATTACATTTCTTTTAAAATGCACTATAAATGTCTAAACTGCTATAAATACATCAGCATTGCTGCTTATCTTGCTAGTTAAACTGGCAGCTTTGTAACCTCAAGACATTGCAGCTGTGTAATCTTTCACATCTATCTGGCATGAGAACCATGTTTTATTTCTCTCCCTGTTTTCATGTATGGAAAAGGTGCTTTGATACACTGATTGTAACTGCTACTGATTGCAAATATATTGTCTTATCCATAAAAATTCTGGGCTATAAGGCAAGAAAGGAATTTCTATAGCCATTTGGTATTCTGATATTCAATCTAAACTAGTTGTGTAACCAAAAAAAAAAAAAAAAAAAAAAAAAAAAAAAAAAAAAAAAAAAAAAAAAAAGAGCAAGAGAGAGAGAGGGGAAAAAAAAAAAAGAAAAAGAAAAAAGATGCTGTTTTCAGCCAGGAAGCAAAATTTCAGTCATGCTGAAACTCCACTGGCAAATCCTTGAGAATGAGAGGCTTCTTAAATATTCAGAGTTTTTAAACACTGGTGTTTCCAAAGACAAAATGTCTAATCTACATATCCTCTGATAATGCTGCATTTGTCATATCTAGGAGGAGAGAAAATAGTGGAGAGCATGCTCTGAATGAAGACATCTATAGTTTCTATTACCTTTTTAATGGATATGCTCGTGTTCTGTGCTGGATTTGGGCTGTATGGCTGTGGTTATGAACAGCTGCAGTGAGACTGGTGGCGGAATTAATAAGAGTCCATTTTTACAGCTCAATAGCTGTTTATTTTTTTCTCTTCAGAAGTTTAGTATTCACTTAAAATAACAAAAGCAAACCCCAATTGCTTTTAGTTATAAGGAATTTTATGAGTCAGAATAAAACTGTTATAGCTGGGTTGAGTAAGTAAGGAGTCACTCCAAACAAGCCACCAAACTCCCACTGCCACAACAGCAGCACCCTCAACACTGGAGTCTGGCTGTGGGAGTGCTCAGTATCTGGGGAGACACACCAAGCTGGCCTGAAAACTGCCCCCCAGAAGAACCTGTGCTGCTGGCTACAAGTCACTAATGACTCCTCCAAACTTGAGTAGCTGCAGCCCTCTGTATCAGGCCATCTTTCTGTCCAAGCCCAATACCATCAGAACAGATGTCAGCTCCACTGATTTTGAAGAACAGCACTGATGGTTACAAACCACTGACAAAGACTTCTTGGAAACTGAAAGCAGCGCTGTCCTACCTGTGCATAGATTCTGTCCCAGTGTGCAAGTCAAGCCTGTTGGGTGCCCCTTGAGGGGAAGCCAGGTAAAGGAGAGAAAATGGTAAAGAAAGAAGAATTTAATTCTGTTACATATTCCAGAGTTGAAACTGTTTCTCACTGTCTGCTGTGTTTTGTGCCTGAATTTTCTTCTAAGATGCTTGATTTTCATCACCATAGTTAATTCTGTAGGTCACAGTGCACTTTGACACCTTTATTGTTTTAGGAGCCCAAGCAGTATGTTCTTCTGTCTGTTTTTAGCAAGAAAAAGCCCAAAACAAACAACAAACAAACCTTCTTTTCTACAAAATTTGTACTTCATAACTAACAAACAATGATGTTTTTGCTGTGCTAAACTCAGGAGTTCAACTCTTTAAAGCCCCATATTATTTTCCTGTAATTGAGAAAATCACCTCATCTTCTTGCCTTATGTTAAAGTAAATTACATCCGCTGATGACTTCACCCTGCTTCTTACCTTGCAGGGAGCTGGAAGAAAGCTTTGAAATGTCCCATGTGTTTGTTCTGTAAGGAAGAATGAATGTACAGGACACCTGGCTGTTTGTGGACCAAGCAGAAAGAGGGTCACTGTGCTGGGGAACACTGCGCTGATCTCCAGGACTTAGAGGCAAACCCTGACCCACATAGTAATGGCTTTTCCTCTTCACACAGGGAGAGAGAGGGAGGGAGAATGTCAGAGGGAGTAGATGATGCCTGGATCTTGTCTGGGTACAGGATTATACTGCAGACAGGATGTGACCCTGAGCTTAGGACTGCACCTGGACACTCAAATTTGATCATAACTCCAGGGTTAATGCCCTTTTCTCTTCACACTATGATTTGGGTTTTATTCTTCAGCTGAAATAACCTGCTTATAATTGCTTCAAGTTGGACCTCTGTCCTTGGGAAGGCTAATCCGTACATCGATGACCCTCCACATAAAGAGTCTGTCTTTAAAAAAGAAAAATGAAAAGTTTATTGTGGCTAACTTGGATCTTGGAATAGCAGGTGGCAATTTAATTGGAAGATGTAAGCTGCTAACTACTAATTTGCATGATTATAAGATTTTGTAATTGCCCTGTAAAAGTTAATTTGGCATAGGGTTCAGCGAAACTCAACAATGTTAGCATGATATTGATGTGTATATGAGATTTGATGTAGCTGTTTGATATGTTCCCTGCTGAAAGACCAAAGGAGAGATCTGAGGGGGTTATTTTTAAATATATACATGCACGTACACAGAGGTGAATCTTGTTGTAATGACCCCCATGGGGCCTGGATAAATGCATGTTGTATCAAGGAGTTCATTGCAGCAGGAGTTGGTAATTTGTCCCTTCAATATAATGAGGAAATATCTGGTTGGAACTGAACATTGATACCTAGTAATTTTTATGAAGATTACCTCACTGATTAACATTTAACTTGCATTTTAAAAAGAAAAATGTTTAAAATCCAAAAACGTGCACTTATATGATAAATACTGCTTGCACAGAGGAAAGTGAGAAAACCCACCCAATTTTGTATTTAGGTTAATTTTGTATTAGTGTTTGCTCTAATACAGCCAATTAGGGAGAAAAAAGGTATTTTGTTATTGGGTATGCATGAAGGGGATTCTGAAGCTGAGCTTATCCTAGAGCCATTTGACTTTGTGTGTGTATACTATCTTCAAGGATGTCCTGCAGGCTGCAGTCTATGGAAGGCTTCTTGTGTGCGGTGCGGATCTCCGTCAGAGGTTTCAGGACAAAGCTGCACGAGTGAGGAGCTGTGCTGTGGAGAGGGATTAGCTCCAGGCTCTGGTGTTGCAGGGTCTGGGGCTGATGGGCCAGGTGGGCCCATGTCACAGTCCCTGCCAGCCCCTGTGCCCCTGTGTCAGAACACAGCCAAGGCATGGTGTTCTTGAATAACCTGCTCTTGAAAAATTGAAACAAATTTTTGATTTGCTGCCTTCTTCCTTTTCCCTTCCCTGTAAGCTGGCAGCTCACAGTGGGTCACTTCACTGCCTCAGAGGACTGTCAAGGGCAGAAATAAGATGAGAGAGGGAAGGTGTAGCAGGGATTGTGCGAAAATACCAGATTCCTGTAGTACATTTACACCAGAAGAGAACAACCTATGCTTGACTGAGTTGGTAAGGTAGACAAGCACATATCTCACTAAAAGCACAATAATGGAATTGCTGATCTTATATATTTAAATTAAGCAAGTTGTCAATGTGATTCACTGGGCTGGGACCCAGAGTTACTGAAAACAAACACACACACACACATCCATATTGGTCTTAGAGGGTAAAAATTGATTTCTGAATTAGTTTTGTTTTCTCCCTCCCCTCTTGTTTTCCATCTTATCTGGGGGAAAGAAATAAGGGGAGGGTGGCATGTAATATCCTATTTTGTAAATAGGATATCCAAGTTAGCTTCTGTGATGGTGGCACGGATGGGTGGGTGACTGTAGCCTGCTCTGCAGGACATGAAGGAGGCACTACAGACAAAGGAGCAGGAGTGTTCTGTCTGCTGTGTGGTTGAAGGCCTTGCCAAAAGGGTGGGTGGATCAGGATGGCTGACCTGGAGAGTTACCCTTGCAACTGTTTCATATGTGTTAATGGAAAGAGGACTGGAAGATTCAGAATAAATTACTACTGAGAGTGAAAGCTCAGGGAAATGTATGACAAATATTTAAATATTGCATTATAGTCTCTAGACAAACTCTTTAAAGTTGAGAGCACGGGACTGATTTTCTAATGGGATGCTGAAAGATGTGTAGATAAAGAAGCAATTAGGAAGGAAATTGGAAATCTGGAGATCTGAACCTCTCTCTTACTCAAATGCTTTAAAGTCATTCAGGTGTTCACAACTATTTAAATACTTCACTTGTTTTACGTGCCTCAAACAGAGCAATGAAGCAGCACTGTCATAAAGAGCCCAGCCCTGCTCCAGCTGAAATTTGTCTGACATAGACAAAACAAATAAACCCTCCAGAAGCCCAACAATGCCATTTCATGTGCAACATTATACCTACTGAATGAGAGAAAATGTAGGCATGCATCAGAGTAAAGTACTCTTAAAAGCTCATTTGGATGGTATGTTTTTACCTAGAGGGGAAACTACTGTATATGCAAAACTCAGATGAATATTTACAATATCCAGGAATAGGTACTGGGAAGGGGAGGGCAGGTGGGGGGGAACATGCTGCAAATGTAATCATCTTCTGAATGGTCCAAAACCAAATTGTTCTCACTGCTGTTGCTGAGCAACAGTCCCACTATGGGATTCAGGCTGTGTTAATGTACGGTGGGAGAGCCCAACCTACCTAAAGTGTGAGAGATTGGAGCACCACGAAAGGCAGCAGAGGGGTCTGGCATGGCTAAGCTCCACTTCCCAGCAGCTGGGACCCCCCCCAAGTACATATTTTTCCCATTCTCCTGGCCTTTTTTGGGCAATTTTCTCTCATAACAGGCTGTAAATAAATAGGGAAGCAAGACCAGTAGCAGAGTGCAGTGGTAGTCTGGCTGTTGTAGCAGTCTGGTTTGTACTTAGGACATTTTCTGTGAAGTAAAGCATTAGCACTTCTTCTGAGGTATTCAAAGGTGCTGGAACTCTGGGGAAGGAAAGGGAAAAGCAAATAGCAAGTCTACCAGAAAATTCTTGGGATTTAAAAGCAATGCCCCTCTGTGACTTCAGTTCTGAAGACCACATGTGCTCTCATTAAGTGGTGACAGTAAAAATCCACTGTCTAAAGTACAATAATCCACTGTATTTTGAAATGAAAATTCTCAAGCACTTAATCATCTAACACAATATGATGTCAGTTTTCATTTTCTTCCTTCAGCGGGTTAGTCTTTAAACAATCAATTTAGAGACAGAGAAAGGAAAAGGAAACCACAAAAAATTCATGTTCAAATAATGTTATAGGCTTTTCTGAAGTAAAAGAAAACAAAAGCAAACCAACTAATGAAAACAAACAAAAAAAGCCAACCCAAAAAGTGATTTGTGGCTGATGGGATGACTTGAAAGAGCTTACTCTACCAAGTACAGGAAAATGGTACATTGGAATAGAGATATTTCAAATGCATATATGACATGCCCTGTAATGCAGTTCTTGGCTGATTTTGTTGTGTTGTTCATAATGCAGTGTAAAGCTGACAGTCCTCTGGGTGGAGGAGTAAATCTGGGCTTGCCCTGGTTTTCATAATCAAAATGTTTTACAACACTTTCTATTCCAGCTATTTTTAAAGAAAATTGAATCTTTATTTTTCTAAGTAACTTTGCCACCAATGTCTAATTTGTAGTATCAAACAAGCTCTACCTACCTTTCTTACCTACCTGTACCCCTAAAACTATTACACTATATGAAACTCTAATTGAAAATATGGTCATTAGACTGAGTCATCAAAGGACAGATTGACCCTTTACAGAAATAGGCTTATGAGGAAGGAAAGAAGCAAAAGAGTAAAATGAACAGCTGCAGCCACAAAATGCCTTATTCCATATACATTTGAAAGGTGGTACCTGGCTGATGTTCTTAGTGATAAACCAGCACTGTGTTTGTATCCCAGTCCCCAAACTGCCAGGGTAGTTCTGACTGTCTGTGTGGACACATTTCAAAATCACCACAGCTGGATCTCACCTCAAGAGAGGACCAAACTGAGGGCTAAGTGTAAACAAGTATAACCTTTCATATGCTCCAGATCAAGATCTCATTCCTGCTGGGAGGCAGGAAAAAAAATTCAAGCCAGAATGTGTAGCCCTCTATGATTCCACTTCCTTAGTCCAAGAGGAAAACTTCCTTTTACAAAATTGGGGAATAAAGTTTTCCTTCTTGTTAGACTGGCTGCCAAGCTGCTGATTTTGGGGTAGCAGTTTAATAGAGTTTCTTGCACTCATGACAGCCTAGGTGGGAAATCGCAGAAGAGCACAGAGGAAACTCACAATATACTTCCCCCCTATTATTTCTCAGCTTATTTTGAAATTAAGAAATCATATGGAAACAGCAGGAGGATTCCTAGCCTTGCACTATTTCCTTCCCCTGTGATCATGAAGTTTTATTGCTGCATGAGCCCTGCTGCCTACCATTTCAGAGGAGCTCAGCAAGAGGTAAAGGTTTTTCTAAGTGTGGGTGGTCATGTCCATGTATTCAGCGGAAGCAATAGGTTATTCAGCTTGAAGAAAGGCAGCTCAAGATGAAGTATGGAAGAATAATTTTCAAAGAGAAAATAACGAAAAACTAACAAAAGCACACAGGGAATTCATTCTTTCTTTTTTTTTTTTTTTCTTCCCTTTTGGTAATTGCCACTGAAGAGCCTGGCAGTGA
Organism: Acrocephalus scirpaceus scirpaceus; assembly: GCA_910950805.1. NCBI lineage: Eukaryota > Metazoa > Chordata > Aves > Passeriformes > Sylviidae > Acrocephalus > Acrocephalus scirpaceus. The sequence continues at coordinate 139,741,894 of OU383773.1, read as the reverse complement.
AATGACATCATTAAGTCAAGGTATCTCACTCATACACTTGTGGGGAAAATTGTATGAAATGAAAGGAGATTTCCCCAGGACTCAGCCCATTGCATTGGAAAGCTCTTCTGCTGGTGAAAAACAGTTACATACAGAAAGATGACCTGCTTGCCAATGCAGGCAGAAATATAAACATTTTTCAATAATTTGAGATTTTAAATTTCTAGTATTTTACTATTATTTGTAGGTGCAGAGACTCACAGTCATATCCATCATTATGAGTGTATTAACATAATTTGTCAGAGCTCCTTTTTCAGAAGGCATGTACAAATAAGTTTCCTGGAAGACAATTTTGTAAAGCCCCTAATCTTTGCTTTAAGCAAACAGTGCATAGGGAAAAAATGTGGACTATTGAATACTAGCAACATACTGCTTGTAAATAAGCAGCAAAGGAATATTGGCACATACTGTGCAGTGGGTAATGTTGACCCACAAGAAAAATCTTTCAAGAACTTCACGTAATTGGAGAAACAAGATTTTTTTTCAGCAAATTGGTGATAACTAGATGCTTCAGTCAGTAGAGCTTATTATATTCCCCATTCTTTTCCACAGGTACATCATAGAAAGTCATAATGTCAGAACCCTGTTTTTCCTTCCTTAAAATATGTGATATCCTCACAAGTAATTTAGGTATACATGCTGCAGCATGCTATAACACAAGCGAGTGTTAGGGTATAATCTCCGTTCTGCACCTGCAAATAACCTCTCAGAAGATCGTGAAGAAAGGAGCAACTCCAAATATTATACTATACCTGACCATTTTTTTCCTGAGACTAGTTAACTAAAATTCAACTAGTAAAAAAGAAAGCACTCCTATTTTCACATATTTACATATTTACTTGCTCGTCGTCATGGAAAGTTGCTACAAGGAGAGACATACTTTAATGCTATTATCTAGTCTAACTTCTGATCATTGACATCCTAGGTTCAGAACACATTAAAAATAATTAATGAAAACCCAGATCTTCCAGTTTCTTTTTGAAATTAAGTTAATGTTGGAAGGACAAATCTGGAAAATACTGGCATGGAAACCTAGCCATTTTTTTAAATGGAGCAGCATTTCTATTACAAAACTTATAATGGAAATTTCATAATTAAAGAGAAATTTCTCTCCCTTGAGCATCTGGATGCTAAAAGCTTTTGTTTTAGTTTTGATCCTCATTTCCTCCCCTCTTGCTGATTTTCAGCCTGCTGTGGAAGATGAGGGGTATTGCAGTGTTCTTGAAAGCAGAAAATATCTGCTCCTCTGATTTGAATTTACAAAGCAAAATGCTCTCCTCTTCAAGCTCTGCTCTGTGCTTTGTGTACTTTCATATGGTTAGAACAGGATTAATTTATTTTCTACACTTTCTGTTATCTCTTCTCACTCTGGGGCTGTCACATCTCTTGCTCTGACAGGCATGGGAAGAGAGAACTTATCATTGCATTTAGATGGAATTTGAGGAAATATTTTGTCAAATCTGTTGCTCTGCATCATACTTATCTTCATGATTCATGAGCTTCACATTGCTATTCCTCCATGGCCAGGCAGAGAGGGAACTCAAGAATTGTACCTATGATTTGCCCTGTTACTCAGAAAAATTGGCTGCTAACAGAAGAGCCTAAATTGCTTCCTTCTGTAAGTGAAACATCTCACACACATCTTTGCTCCCCCTCTGAGCCCTCCAAAGCAGCATAGTGTTGCTGCTCACTACCACAAGTTAGTTTCTCCTTTAAATGAGGTATTGGGTTGAGAATTCCCTTTTTGTGCTTTAAGACACCTTTTCTCCATTTCGGGACACAGGGGATGTCAGATCAGGAAAGCGGAAAGCCAGAGGAGCCACTACCCTCAGTGACTTTTGGATGGCAGAAAATATATGTGTGCTACTCTTTTGGAGGTTGGGCCTGGAGCACAGGGCACCCTCTGTCCTGGCTTCAGCTTTTCAGGAGTGACTGCAGGGCACAGCCACAGCTCTGCCTTTCTCTCCTGCAGCAGAGTGTCTTTACCCAGTGGAGCAGTGAGCCCACATACATGGGATGCATACAAACTGCTTATTGTCTTTCTGTCAGGAGCATCACCAAATAGTCTCACTTTCCCCAAATGAAAGCAGATCTGGATTGCAGAACTGGCAAGAAAAACAAACAGCAACCCTGTTTTAAGTGAAAACACTGCCAGATGCCATGAGTAACACAGAGAACTAGCGTGAGACGGATACTGGGGAAGAGTAGCTTAATAGTTTTAATAGCAGTTTTCTTACCTCTGGCTGTTTATGAAAGCAGATAAGTGAAAAAAGCCTTTCCTTTTTTTTGTGGTTTTTTTGTTTTGTTTTTTTTTTTTTTTTTTTTTTTTTTTTATGAAGCAACACATCCTCTGTGCTGAATGCCTTGGTGTAATGCTTCTTTTCCTTCTATCAGCTTGATGTAGAAATCTAAATATCACTGAGCAGGCTGGGGTTTGGGCCAGTTTTAATGAGATAATACCTCATAAGGGATTGATCCCAGATACATTTAAGTGGCCTCGCAGCTACTGTTTTGCAATACACTGCAGATTCTGCAGCCTAGGAAAAGAAACAGAGAATTAGTGAAATGTATGAAGAAATGTAGAATACAAACTTAGACCCAAGACATTTCACACCCTGTGGATTGCTGACTCTTGTACCAGGCTTATGCAGTTATTTTTTTTGTCTGCCAAGCATGGGTGACAAAATTTGACAGGCAGTATGCTTACTTATCTGTTTTTGTGAAGTAATGCTTTTGCACATTTTTCTTCATTATAAGCTCTGAACAAGTGAGGTGCAACGTTCCACTTAAATAGCTTCTGCATGCAAACAGCAACATCACGAAGCCAGGTTGTAGGAGAAAATACAATGGGAAATATAATTTTAAAAACAGTATGGCAGAAGCAGGGAAAAATATAATTCCTTAAGTATTATTTATCCTTTTCTAATAGCCCATTTTATGCCATGACAGGAATGGAATGTATTCCATGGTACAAAATTGTTTCCTGGGAATGAAAATATGATTGACACCTAAGTTTGAATTATTGTGAATATGTGGGAAAAATGGGATTATGCACATTGACAAAGCCAATAAGAGGTTTGAAAAGCATGTTTATATTGGAAGAATTTTGGTATAGAGCAGTCTAGTTTTTAAAAGAAAAATGGTCTTCATGCAACAGGCTCTAGTTGTTAACAAAGTGCCATTCAACAAGAAGGAACTCTTTTAACAGCTCAGTTATTGGTGATGCTGAGTCAGGAGCCTGTGGATTTAAAGTCTACATTTGCTTTGTCACTGGAAGTAGGGAATTAGCCATAATAGACAACCAAAGATTTCTGATATGCCTGCACTGGAAATGATGAATTTCTGATTCCAATGACATTTCTGTTATACAAGTGATGGGCCAAGTACTGAAACCCTTCCTCACCTATAACTGCTTTCCTAGCCAGGCCAGTGCTGCTTCAATTCAGTTCAGCTTTTACTGACAAAAGAACTGTTTTCTGCCCCACACTTCCCCTAGTCCTGGCTCCTCTGGGAGATCTGTGTGCATCCCTGCCATGCACTCCAGAGCTGTTCACATATCCACATCTTTGACTAACACCTCTGCAGTGGAAGCATTGTGTGGGTAAGTGAATATCAGAGAGTGCTACCTCTAGTTTTCTGAAATTCAGATTGAAACTACTTTGTGTAAATGATGAAAGAAACTCTGCTCTCCATGAGAAACATCGAAAGAAAAATCAGGACGTCATATCCACAGAGCATTGTTAGGTCAGAATGGCCTTTCACATTTGTAGCACTTGGGATGAATTATCATTATGTATTCCCATTGCCTGCCTCTATTTTCTGCACACTATGACACAAGTTATTCCATTCCACCTCTCTGCAGAAAAAGATAGGCATAGGCCTTTGTATCCTGAAAGAAAATATTTTTATTGGGCCATTCTGGATAAACATTTTTACACAATTACCTTACCTTTTAGCTGTCAAAGTACTGTAAAATTTTCAAGAATAAAGTGACCATTAGGAGGCATTAGCCAAAACGTGAGAAGCCTAATTACTTCTCCAAGTAAATAATAAAATGAAAGCAGCTGAGTTTCTGAAAGCTTGTCACCTTTGCAGTCATTTCAATAGACCTTTTCTATCCTTACCTATACCAGATGAAGTGGAACAGTAAATGTAATGCACTTACTCGCATTAGTCCTACTGCTATGTTTTCTTTAAAGAAAAACTTACTTGATCTCCCTGCAGACTCACTCAGTGAAGAAGCACTGAGAATGTAGACTTGTTACTGTAAAATATCCTTTGCATGTGCAATAAAAACATGGATGTCCATATGGCCTCCAAATGGTCTACACCCAACCAAGAAACAATTGAGTTCTGTTATTCCTTAGATAAAAGAGTATCAAAACCAGTCTGACTTGAAGAGATAGGTCTGGTTTCTTTTACACTTAAGTGTATGCAGTTTTATGACTCAGTAGGAGAATAGCTAGGTGCTTTTTTTTCCAGGGTGAATAATATGCCTCCCTACTTTGGTATGACTTGATTTGCTGTATCCCTGTTGGTTATGTGTCAGTGCTGGAGTGGAAGGCAAAATTCCCCCAAGCAGAGGCACTGCTGTCTTCCCAACTCTGCCATAACCAGAGGGGCATTCAGAGCCTGAGGTGCTGCAAACCAAGCAGCACCTCTCACATACAGCACACACTACATCCTGGATGCTTCAGTGCCAATATATAAAGTTTTTTCTATGAACTGCTTCATCTGTTAGCTATCAATGGCTTGCCTTGGTAAATTAGTTTTTTAAAAAGCATCTATATTCATGAACAATGTGTGGGTGATTTCTTCCCTTCTTCTTTTTGTGTGGTCTATCCCCATTACTGCAAGCCTTTGGGGAATATTATAGTGTTAGAATCTCCTGAAAACTGATAGTTAAGTACTTATCATCAGGAATAAGTGAATCAAACCAATTTTCTTTCATTTTTACTTTCAGAAAGATGATTTTGTAGGACAAGGCTCTTTAATTGGATGTCTCAGCCCTGTGAGATAAACACAAATTTTCTTTCTCTGCGTAAAGAGAATATATCACAGAAAAGATGAGAGTACAGTAATACTGTCCATTATATAGATATATATTTCTAGCTCACACTGATTCTCTGCATCAGTCATGGTTTTTAACACAAATGAAAGCATATTAGCCTCAGAGAATACCAGTTAGAAGTACATGTTCCCTAATTAGCACTTTGATGTAGCTTTGTCCAGGTAACATACATAGCTTTAATCATAGCAAGGCATTGTCTGTGATGGTCAGCAAATCCCTAGGTCATCTTTTCATCTTACAGTCTGATGTCTCACAGATAAATGCCAAGAAAGACTTCCTTTTAATACCTGCTTACTGGCAGGTGCATTATGGGAGGCTCACCTTGATCCCTAAGATGCAGAAATTGCTTGGAACAAAGATCCAATAATAATGCAAAATCTTCTCCCAAATGCGTCTATTCCTCAGATCTTTTCTGGCTTATCAGCAAGTTTTCTGACAGAAAAAGTAAAAGTGCAATTTTATTTAGAAAGTGTGATAGCAGAACAGGTCTCAATTTCTTCTGAAAGTCTGACAAAAGCAAAAATATTATAAATTCATCATACATTAATCATATATACCCACTGGGGAATTTGTTGCTTCTGGCTTTATCTGTCATAGGGAAAGTTGCACAGCCCAAATGATTCCATTTATTTTAGTATTATAACTAATCCAATACATTTTGTGACTCCATGGTTTGTGATGCATTTAGACTGACTCAGAAGATGCTGGAAGGAAGCAAGCTGGGTCTGTACCTGAGCTGGGCAAAGGACCAGGACTCCCCATCTGCTTCCTTTTGCATTACCTAGGACATTGTGAGGTTTCTGAGTCCTTTCTGCAAGCTGTGTGAAGGCTTGATTCCATTGAGCTGGCTGTGGATGGGCATTTGTACTGCAGGACAGATCTGGAATTATTAGCTCGGAATTATTACCAAGACTTGGGACAGCAAAATTGATCATGGAGAATCAGCTAAAGGAATTGAATCCAAAACGTTTTGAAGCAAAGAAGGAACACGGGATAGTGCAAGGCTGAACATTGTTAGCACAAATCTAACAGGGTCTGACAAACAGGGTCAGTCGTTTGCTTTTCACAATTCAGTTAACATTTATTTCAAGGCTGAGAGGAAAACACTACTGAAATTTCTAGCCCTCTCAGACACTGGGCTCAGGAAGTTCTTCTAGGGCCAAAAAAATCATGAAATCTGTGTAGCAGGGTCTTTTTCTTTAGGAGCAGCAAGTGAGGCAGTGGGCACGCACCGACCCTCCTTGCCTGCCTTGCTGTGGGCCAGCGGCGGAGCTCTGGCGAGCAGCGACTCTGCACGCAGCTGGCAGCAGATGTCAAAACTCGCCCCGGTGTGATGTGTGGGGGCCCAGAGGGCCCCGTTCAGCAGCAGCAATTCCCTGAGGGGGCTGTGAGACCGGAGAGGTGCCAGCGGACGGGAGGTGCAGCAATGCGGGGTCGGCCCGCTCCGGGCTGCGCTCGGACAGCGGCAGAGGAGGAGGCGAGGCGGGGACACGGCAGGGACACGGGACACGGAACACGGCAGGGACACGGGACACGGGACACGGCAGGGACACGGGACACGGCAGGGACACGGGACACGGCAGGGACACGGCAGGGACACGGGACACGGGACACGGCAGGGACACGGCAGGGACACGGGACACGGCAGGGACACGGGACACGGGACACGGCAGGGACACGGGACACGGCAGGGACACGGCAGGGACACGGGACACGGCAGGGACACGGGACACGGGACACGGGACACGGCAGGGACACGGGACACGGGACACGGCAGGGACATGGCAGGGACACGGCAGGGACACGGCAGGGACACGGGACACGGCAGGGACACGGGACACGGGACACGGCAGGGACATGGCAGGGACACGGCAGGGACACGGCAGGGACACGGGACACGGGACACGGCAGGGACACGGCAGGGACACGGGACACGGCAGGGACACGGGACACGGGACACGGCAGGGACACGGCAGGGACACGGGACACGGCAGGGACACGGGACACGGGACACGGCAGGGACACGGCAGGGACACGGCAGGGACACGGGACACGGCAGGGACACGGGACACGGGACACGGCAGGGACACGGCAGGGACACGGGACACGGCAGGGACACGGGACACGGGACACGGCAGGGACACGGCAGGGACACGGGACACGGCAGGGACACGGGACACGGGACACGGCAGGGACACGGCAGGGACACGGCAGGGACACGGCAGGGACACGGGACACGGCAGGGACACGGGACACGGGACACGGCAGGGACACGGCAGGGACACGGGACACGGGACACGGGACACGGGACACGGGACACGGGACACGGGACACGGCAGGGACACGGCAGGGACACGGCAGGGACACGGCAGGGACACGGGACACGGCAGGGACACGGGACACGGGACACGGGACACGGGACACGGGACACGGCAGGGACACGGCAGGGACACGGGACACGGCAGGGACACGGGACACGGGACACGGCAGGGACACGGCAGGGACACGGCAGGGACACGGGACACGGCAGGGACACGGGACACGGGACACGGCAGGGACACGGCAGGGACACGGGACACGGCAGGGACACGGGACACGGGACACGGCAGGGACACGGCAGGGACACGGCAGGGACACGGGACACGGGACACGGCAGGGACACGGCAGGGACACGGCAGGGACACGTCAGGGACACGGGACACGGCAGGGACATGGGACACGGGACACGGCAGGGACACGGCTGCTCCTGCAGCACGGGGGGACCTGGCAGGGCAGCAATGCCGGCAGCAGGGGAAGGAAGGAGCGACACGACTTAATGGCTGTGACAAATGAGCGGCAAGCGCACATCACACGGAGAGGAAAGGAAAAGAGGAGGGCCTGGGGCGGCCGGGGCAGTGTGAGCTTCCGACAGAGCCGCGGGCAGCCGCCCCAGCGCCGGCACGGCGCAGCAGCCGGCACAGGGCACAGCCAGAGAGCTCATTAGTGGCTGCTGGAAGGAAAATCAGAGCGACAGGAAGGCCGCTCTCCACGTGGGATCCGATCCAGCCCTCGCTGCGGCCAGCACAGACATCCCTGTCCATCTCTGTGGGCTTGGACAGGGCGTGGGCACCCCTGGGGAAGAGCGGCCGCGCCGGGCTGTGACCGATCCCCGCGGGGGCCGGACAATACACGCCAAACCACTTCTTAAATTGTCTGTGCTCCTGTGCCTGTGCTGCCCTTGCTCCTTCAGGTGAATCCATTCCCTGAGCAGACAAGTCCCGCCTGGCGCCCCCCTCACTGATGTCCGTGCCTCCCTGCCCTAGGCAGTGTCACATCTCCCTGGGGCTCCCAGAGGCTCCTGTCCTTTCTCCTCTCTTTTCCTTTTAGGATTGTGGGTACGGCACCAAGGACTCCTTTAATCTATCCTCAGCCATACAAACCTGGATTTCATCTCCAGTCCCTGGATAATCAAGCTATTTCAACAGCTGTCAGTTTCTGGCAGAGGCCTGCTCTAACATTTTTTTTCCCCCACAACATATTTTTCATAGCTAGTTAGAAATGTGCAATATTTTGTCATAAAACTAGTCTCATTTACAGCATTTGAATATTTTTTCCTGCTTTACAGTTACCTTTCTCTATCTTACAGTTTTGAGATTTTTTTTTCCAGTTCCTGCTGCTCAGCACTTTTGCTGTTAGAGCTTTCTCTGCCACTAACCCCACATACTGCACTTCTGTAATGTTTCATAATGTGTGGCTATTCAGTGGATATTATCTTCTTTTGTTTCTTTATTACCAGACTCATTATCTTACATACTTTGAAACCTAGAAGCTACATAGCTGTCTCCAGATCCTAAACTATACATTCTGAATTTTGTGGCCCCTCCTTCTTTGTTTTGACTGCCCCTTCACTTTATATCATCAGCAAGTGTAATCCACTTACTGAATCTTCTGTCTTCTAGGTCATTGATATATAAAGTGAAGAAAATTGATCCTCACACTAATCCTTGTGGCTCTGTTTTAGTCACATCCTTACATGTTAAACTGTTAGCATACATGGTTACCTCTTGAAAAACTATTTGAGATAGTTCATGGCTTATTGAAATTAGATATCCCAAGAAGGCTGACACTGCAAATTCAGAGAAATGGAATAGTAAGAAAGGAGGTGTGTATCTGAGAGCCATTGGTCTACCCCCATGGGACAGGAGTTGGCCAGGGGTCTCCAGACCTTCTGTGGCTGCAAGCACCTCTGTGAGGTGAAAGGGCTGGTGAAGGATATGTTCTGGGCCTGCCAGCAGCCACTGACAGACTTACATCAACTTGGTGAGTCCCAATGTGAATGGCCCCATGAGCAATTTCCTCTTTAGAATGTTCTTGATCCTGTTCCGAAGCTCCCAGAGGTTTAAAGCTGTCTCCTCATCCCTGTCTCTGTGATGTGAGAGAGAAGTCTTTGTAGTTTCTAATGGAAAGCTGTCATAGGCAGAAGTTAAAAGGGGATTTCTTTTGCATCCCTTTGCTTCCCAAAGTCAGACATTTAACACAAAGAACCTGGCTTTTCTACAGAAAAATCTAGTTAAACAGAATGTATGGATTCCTGTTATCTGATATTTTTATTATCCACCCAGAAAAAGATCCCATCAGTGGAGTCATAAGCACAAGCTTGAATCCATGCTGACTTTTCATAATTAAATCAGAATTTCCCCAAGACTGACTCTGAGTAGTATTTAATTTTTTTTCCTACTGCTGCAGTTGAACAAGCACTGCATGTTTCTTGCTTCAGAGCCTTTCCAGTCACCTTTCCAGAGGAGGGAGATAGTCTGTCTAGTGCACTGGGCTGGGACTCGGGAGACCTGGATTTAAACCTAGCTAAGATGCAGGTTGCCAGTGTGAATTTAGGCAACAGACCTAACCTACTACATGCCCTAATACCATGTTTCTGAGCAGAGACAATAATTTCCTATCATTCAGGAGGCTTGCACAGATAAATGTGAGGTGGTGAGATGCATGAAAAAAAAAAACTATTACATTATTTTCATGACAATATAACATTTCTTTGTCGAATGACCTTGGTTGAAGATGCAATTCCTCAAAGGTGGTGGAAGTCTAACTACAACAGGAGTTGTTGTTATTTGTTGTAGTTGTTGTTATTTATTTAGACACCTAAATAAATACTTTTGAGGCACCAGAGCCAAGTCTACATCGCCAGACTGTCTGTAGCAGTGAGTCCAGCCTTTTTAAACAGAGCTGGCTGAGGAAGAGGCACTGCTGTAGCTCCATTATAACTGAAGATGTCTTTGCAGAGATGTGCCTGTGGCTGCAGCACTTGAGCTGAGCAAGGGCTGCTGGTGGGCACCATACTCTGTTGGGATACATTTCTACAGCCTTTGGTGCTGGGTCCTGCTCCCTCCCCACCAGCCTCTGCAGGAGGATGAAGCAAATGCCTTTTCCTTTCAAGCTGGAGATCCTCACTACCTTCCTGGCTGATTTTCAGAAAGCTGCACAGTACTGTGGTAACAAAAGGACTCTGGCTGCAGAAGAAAAGAAAAAAACAACAAAAAACCTTATGCCTGCTATTGTATCACATTCACTCATGCACTCACTCCACAGCTAGCATTCCTCTGGCAGGACATCCTGTCTCCAGTTCCTTACTACAAAAAAAACCCCAAAAACCCACACACCAAAAAACCCTAGAAAAAAATTGTTTCCTTCACTAGCAATGCATAACATTATTGAAGATATTTTGCAGATGGGCTGGTTGAATTAAGGTAAAATTTTGACTTTTTCAGACAACACCTGAAAGTGCTCTATTCTCAAAATCATGGATTTTCTCTTGATTCTCAAACTCAAAATTTCAACATGTACAACTAGGAGAGAATTTGTCAGACATGGGCAAAGGTTTAGCATTGCTAGCACAGTGTGTAATTCTGATCCTATAATGGGGAAGCAGCTGCAAACTCTGCATCCTCATCTCATATCTCAGATGCATTCAACCCTGCATACATTGTACTGTATACAAGAACTGTCCTTTGTTTTATTCCATTTCGATTTTAATGACACAGTTTTAAATCTGCTACAGAAAAACCCCAGGTTTTTTACTGAAACACATGAAGGTGTTGATCATCAAACAAATGGGTTGAGGAATTATTTGGGTGCTTCAGAAAACGAAGAATTACTCTGGCTATCATCACAGACATGCTGAATGGGAACAATTTACCATGGAGGGCTGTGGCTTCAGGAGAAGGATAATGGTAAGTGTTTGTTTTGTTCACTTTCTGTACCAATGAAGAAATAAAGAGGCTGTAAGTGGATTCATTTGCTGTTCAATTGTGAAGTGGCAGTCAGAACAAAAGATGAGGGCAACAAAGTTCAGACTGAAATTATGAAGAGCCAGAGAAAGAAAGGCAACTTTAAAAAAAATCGAAATAATGGAAGTTTTTCCTCTAGAAATAAAAGTAAAAGCAAAGGAAATTTGCTATGCATTCAGAAGTCATAAATGATGAAATTCATTCGTACAGGGCACTTGCATACACAGGTGCTGCCATTATGGATATACATTATAAATCTGCAGGGCACTAAAGTGATTTGTCTTTCCCCCATGTCTCTGAATGCCATATTTTTCCAGCATGCTGGATCCCATCTGGTCTCAAAGTTCTGTCATTCTTCAGACATTTCAATTTCTTGATTACCTGTCAGGTTATGACCCTCAATTGTTTTTCTTTTTTAATATCTCTTGCTGTTCACTTGGGAGATGTCCATGTGTTTCTGACATCTGCCACCCAACTCCCTCCATGAGCCCCACGACAAAGCACTAATTATTGTGTTTATTTCAACAGTATCCTCACCTGCTTTAAAGAAAAGACCCAGGCTTTCTCCCACAACACCCATACTGATCATAGTTCTTGTATTTGTGCTCTTCCATAGTTTACCATAACTGTCTCCAGGTTTTTCATTGTGAAAGAATGTCGTTTGAATCCAGAAGGATTGCTCTTCAAGGTCACAGCTGAAGGTGTTATGCAGCAACTATTTCCATTGTACTCCTTAAATGGATAAGCTTATTTTCAGTTCCACTGCCAACCTGGACTATATCCTATCCCTTGATCTTCCTATGAGGAGGAATTCTTCAATTTCCATTCATTCTAAAATAAAAAAATGATTGATTATTTTGAAAAGTAAATGCTTTTGTTATTAGAAAAATCAAATTTTAAATCTGGATCCTTATTTCCACCTTTCTACCAATGTACTTCTCATTTTAATGGCTTAATAACATGAGAAGCATATGAGGGAATTCTTGCCCTAAGTATAAATATGCAGCAGGTGTGAACTTTTGATCTGGACTTGTAAGCTAGTCTTCGGTCCCTTGTGATAGCAAAGGATCATTCAGGATCCAGGGTTTAACCAAAACCATCATAAGCAGTTGATTCTTTGTGTGGAGTCCAGAGATGGAGCTGAACTGCTGTTGTGACTGGGGCAAGGGTGGGAGCCCTTCAGTGGAATTCAAAACAGGCAGAGCCGGTGGAAAGGGCAAAGGAGAAACTGTAGGACTCTCCTGTGTGGCAGCCAAGTCCCCCATTTCTCAACTAAATAAACTTTCCTATCACCAAAGAGAGGTTTCTTTTCCTTGCTCTGGCCTAGTTGGGTCTTAAATTCATCCTACGTAATGTTAGCAGATGGCATCAATAGCCAGTGCCTGTATGTTATGTGGAGAACGTGGTTTTTCCAGTCCATGATCATGGATGATGGGATCTCTCCCTTTCAGGATCTTGTTGGGCAATGCTTAATGCTAGACTTCGAACAAGTTCAAGCAGGGCCTGAGTGACAGACTGCTTACAATAGCCAAGGTGGGAGGGACTGTGAACACCTGCAAAAGCTTTGTCTCTTTGGGAACTGTATTGGCACGAATGCCAGTAAACATTATCATAACCATTTTTTTGTACTTAGATGCTCAACTGAAATCACCTTTTAGATTTTTAAGTAATTTGGCACGATTCAGGATGAATAGTTGTTTTATTTGTACAGTTGAAGAGTAGTGTTGCCCAACACTGTGAAGATTATAGTGTAAAAATATATGAGCTATAAAGCTCACTTTCACTGTGCTTGCTCCTACTTTCACTGCAGTGATATTTTTCTTCTTATCCTTCACTTATGTCATTAATACATAAAATTTTATTTTCTACTAAAATCATTTGAATCTATTCATAATCAAGGGCTTTAAAGCAACAGATGAAAGTGAGAGATAGCAGACAGCTTTTTAGGAAATTAAAGAATTTGCTTCAATTGCAAATGACCATGGTGCTTATAGAAGTAACCCCTGCATTAAAGGATTAGCATTACAAGCATGAGCAGGCCACAGTGCCCTGGAAGTGAACTTGGATTGCAGTAGGGTCATGTCTAAATGAGAATTAGTTTTTGCCAAAATTGTGCCCTCGGAGGATTACATGTTACTCCTAAGAGGCCAATCCAGACAAAGATTAAATCCACACATTGGAGAAATGGTGCAGTTTGTATTGTTCAGGACATTGCGGGTTCTGGAAAAGATACAACCATTTACATTGTACAATCTACATTTTATTTGATAGTGTGATTGTCAGGCAGTAGTTACAAGAGTAACAGGGCTGATGAGCAGTTGCTTGATGAGCAGTAGGCTTCAGACTGCATACTTTAAGTGGGGATAATTTGGAAATACTGATACTTCTTTTGACTGAAGCCTGTAATAATGAAGTGTACAGGATACTGCTTTAGTTATCTCATTATCTTACAACCCCAAGCAACTTTTTGACATATTATATTGATTAAAGCAGGAGAAAGTTGGGCATTTCAGCATAATTTATGCAAGCTCAAACCAATAATTAGAACAGCTAATTAGCTATTGGTATCTGATTTTATATTAATCAGGAACTAAGATAACAGAAACAATACACGCAAGTCTTGTTTGGTAATAAGGAGTTTGGTTTCTCTAGCCTAGCAGTGATCATTAATTTTGCTGTGTTTTGATTTAGTGTTTGTGTTAATATATTCCAGTATGTCTGAGGATATGAAAGTAACACCTGGTGTGCTCTGTGCAAATGCTTCTCTGCTTCAGGAGAAAAGCCAAAGGGGAAATGCAGCTAAACCTAGAGCATCATTATAAACAGTCTGGTGGGGATAAATGCCTATGCTTTCTAATGCTAAAAGAAAGCAAAAGAAAATATGTGGTTCTGTTTGTATGTTTGTATATATGTAGAAGGAATGCAGGGGGTAGTGCAGAAAGAGCATTTGCGCTGATAAGGTTTTTGATGTCTATTTGTACAGTGCAAGGACTTATACATGCAGGTTTTTGTTTACATCTATGCTCAGTGTATGTTTGCAGTTTGTTAGAGGAGGCAGTAAGCCCAATTAAAAGAAAAACCCTCTGTGCTCAGAGTTTTAATTTTGCTGATATCCCAAGACTGTCAAAGGTAGATATTCCACCTAGATTTGAGATTGCCAGCAGTGAGCTTTGCTAGACTGGAATGAAAACAAAGACACTTCACTGCCTTTTATTTCCTCAGCTTCAAAACAGTCTCTTCTCTCCCTGGGAACAATGCTCTTCTCCTTATACAGAACTTATCTGGTAATTCACATAGTTAGCTTTTTACATGTTAAAAAGAAAAAGGCTTCAGGAGGAACAGGCAGGGTCATTGATTGGGAGACTCAAAACCAGAACAGCGTTCTCACCAAGCCAAGATCCTGAATTGCTGAAGAAACGTGGCATATACTCCGTCAACTTTAGCAAAGACACAAGTATCTACTTTTTAATTTCAGAACATAAATACATCAATGTCCTTTGAAGATAGCTTTTATTCTATTACACCTTTTCAAGAAAGGTTGGTAGCTGAATGAATAGACCCTTTATCAGATGGCATTTCCCACTGGTATAATACCTACAGATGAAAACAAAATTAATCTGGCTCTATCGTTCACGTTATTAAACTCATCTTTAAAATGGGAAACTGGAGCCTACCTTTATGTGACAGAAAGCCAAAGAGATTTGTTCAGACCTCCCATATATCTTATATTTAAGAGTGTAAGATAGGCAAAAACATCTCCTTTCTTACGTCCATCCATCCCATGTGCATTTACCTCCCACTCTTTTATAGTTTTATATATTATTAAGCACCCTTACAAGCACTCTAGAATTATTATCACATGGAAACTGGAGCTTATTATAGGCAGTTTATCTATACATTATCATAGCATCTCTGGTTCAACAAGATGTGGTGAAGCTTCAGCATGAATTCTCTAGCCTGTGAGGTGAGTGTAGTGGTCAGTGGAGCTGAAGGGATAGCTACCTCAGCTAATTTAGACACTGCCAAATGCTTTTTTGCAACCTACTGGAAGAAAATGAAAATCCTGCTCTCTAACAAGCCCTCCTGAAGGCAATATGAGAAAATGATTACATGCATAATAAGCCCATGAAACCTCAAATCTCAGCTTTGGGCTCTTCAGACCTGAGATGTTGACTCATGCCTACTTCTGTATAAAACCTGAAAATCTGAGTTTCGCCTATAGCAGGAATTCCTTCTATTCCTTGAGATGCTTTGTCTGCTCCTCACCTTCCCCTCCTTCCCCCTCATCCCCCAGTCCCTGCCTGGAAAAACACACACACACAC
Organism: Acrocephalus scirpaceus scirpaceus; assembly: GCA_910950805.1. Lineage (NCBI taxonomy): Eukaryota > Metazoa > Chordata > Aves > Passeriformes > Sylviidae > Acrocephalus > Acrocephalus scirpaceus. The sequence goes on along the minus strand of OU383773.1, from coordinate 139,726,180 downwards.
ACACACACACACACACACACACCCCCCCACACACACACACACCCACTCGCACGCACGCGCAAAGCAAAGCAAAGCAATTCAAAAGAGAAAGAATGGAAGAATGTCTACAGAGTCAGGTTAAATATCTGCCTTGCCCAGTTAGCATTTCACCAAGGGGTGGCCAATGACTGATGGCCAGGAGAGATGAAAATGTTAGACAAAGGTGAGCAATCATTCTTTTCTTCACAGAAAATGTGATTGGATGTTGGAATGGGCTTGTAGGGAGGTGGTGGAGTCACTGTCCCTGGTGGTGTTTAAGGAAATACTGGACTAGTCAATCCATGCTATGGTCTGGTTGACAAGGTGGTGTTTGGTCATAAGTTGGACTTGATGATCTCAGAGGTCTTTTCTAACCTGATTCTGTGCTTCTGAGATAAAGAGACCCTTCCCTAGTAGATTTTTCAACTCTCCAGCAATCTGTAGGTCAGGGCAGCCCTGAAACAAAGAAGATTTCTTCCTTCTTCATAGATGCTGCCCAGTAAGCACTTTTCTAAAAACTTTTCTAAGCCCAGAAATGCCTGTCACCCACAACAGCCTGCGACACTGCATTCCATAGCTTAGCCATGTGTTGTAAGAAGCATCTCATCTCACTGTGCTGGTGCACTGTCAAGTGGCTTTGCACATACACTAAAAGTCAGACCCTTCATCTCCTGCAGATGTGAAGAATACAAAGAGCCCCACTCATTCTGAAGACACCCTGTCTAGGGGACTAGATTGGTTAGAAATTCATTGCCATCATTGTTGCTGCAGAGGGGTATTTGAGAAATGAAATCTCCAGTAGTTAAAAGAAGGGAACCTTATGGGGACACTCAGCTGATTACCAGCCAGGTTATAATGGCAGATGGATAACTGGGCTACAAATTCACATGATGCAAAAGCAAAAGTTGCTTTTGGGCACCTCTCTTTCCCAGTACCATCTAGGCAGGATTTCATAAGTCTCAGAAGGTAGGAACACATGAAAGCTTCTTTGAAGTCCTCTACTCAGATCTGGTTTAGTTCAAATTACTTTGGTAGATGCATGCGGAGGGCAGCAAGGGAGAGACAGCTGCTCCTGCAGAGTCTCCAAATGTAGTCAGCACCAGAGAAACATGCCTGGGGAGATGGTTGTGACTACAGAAGCAAGTAACTCATTTCCTCAAAGTCACTTCTAGCCCACACAGCCCCTGCAGAGGCTGGGACAGGAAATGCTACATTATCCCCAAGGCAATGCAGTAGTGGCATTTGGAAAGATTGTGGTTCATTTCCACAGCCACAACTTCCAAAGTTTGAATTTTAGCTGATGGGTCAGTGCCCAGGTTTTTGTGCAGGATAAACCCAAGCTCATCCTCAGCTTCTGTTTCGAACAGATGATGCTCAAGATGCCCCCCCAGGCTTATAATATGTTAGACCACCTTTTGAATTGCCCGTATCTGTGTGTACAAGATGTTATGTTTGGCACCATTTTCGGCTAATGGGGAGGATCAGAGGAGGAAGGAGCTCACTCCAGCTCTGTAGCTCTACACACTGTGACACCAATGGACATTGCCTGTATCACACAGGAGTGCCTCAAAAAACGTCCAGCAACCCACAAACTCGTAAGAACTGTAATATAGCAGCCCTACTCTGGGGGAACAGAGGTCTATCATCATAACTATGAATTGTGTGGTCCATGTGCACTCAGCTCTGTCATCAGCTGTGAGAGACCTTACTGCTATGAATATGTTGCGCTTTTTTTTTTCCTGTGGGCAGGGAAACAAAAATAATTCTTCTCATGAATACTTGTGGAGGATGACTACAAAGAAGGTATTCAGAGGGATTAGATATATTTTCATTCCACTAAAATGTGTATGCCCTTTTTTATCTTGCAGTACTTGTTCAGTGTTGGAAACAGCCAATCAAACCACAAATATGGCTTTATTTTTAAATTGCAACCAAAGCCATAAAGCTGAACAAGGCAGAATTACAAGTAAACCAGCCAGTTCCTCTCATCTGCTATGGACCTTTGCAGCAAGCTGTTTTACAGTACCTATTCTTCCTCATAACCATATCCTTTTTCTCCAGAGGATCATTTTAAGCTTTAGAAACTGCAGAAGCCATCGCAAAGCCATTTTTCCTGAAGGGAGTACTTAAATGGAAAAGAACTCTCTTCTCATGATTTAGAGTGTGGAAAATGCTATCCTGATCCTACCAGGCTGAAAGCTGAGTCCTCATTCTTTCCCAAAACTCTTGCATCTGCAAAGGGACCATTGAATTCAAAAAGGCAGTGCATGAGCTTAGCAGCACGCCCATGTGTTTTGCATTGTAAGAGGGGGACTAAGAAGCCATTTCCCTTGCACTTTTCAGAGAAACCTCCCTTTTATCACAGAAAGCTTAATCTGCTGGGATGAAAATTATAACCCACTGAAAATCCACTAGGAATCTTGAGACAATCCCATTTTCAGACACTGAATCCTTTCAGTTCCTTTAAAACGTTTTCCCATTCATTTTGTCTGTTACTTCTTTTTGTTGTTGTTATAATGCCCTGTCTCCTGGTTGCTTCCCATAAAAAAGTAAATCAGGATTACCAGCGTATTACAAATGAGCCTGTACTTCAAATATGTCCTTCCTGCAGAGAAGTAGTAAATATGATGAGAGAGAAAAATTGTTCCTGGGAGATTTTCAACCTAATTTCATAGACTTAAGGTATCTGATTGTCCTGGGAACTCTGTGCTTGCAGATCCCATTAATTTCAGTAGCAGGTGTCTAAATATTTCTCATACCCAGAGGTTCACATATTTGTAGGAGGATGTAGATAAGGTTTGGATAAGCATATAGCAATTCTCAGGTTTAACAAAGCAGAGCTCCTTGCCTCTTGTTGTTCTCCTAATGCTACTTATTGTTGGATATTAAATATGCAGGTGATGAGGATGCACCAAGCTGATCTGAGAGAGAACCAGAGGATTGTGTTTCCAAAAGTACAATGCCCTCTGTGTAGATGTGGGGTACAATTTGTAAACTCTCTTTAGTGTGAATACTGAAATTTCTTCACTCAGCTTCTTAAATTTTGGGAGGAAAGAAAAAGAGAACAAAGGCCATTGACTAGCTCATCTGTTTTCAGAGATTTGTTCTCTTAATCTAAGCCATTTTTTTCCTTTTCTCACCACTTTTTGGTCCCTGTAGGGAGGAGTATGCCCTATCCCAGGATAAACTTGCTGTGATTCAGAAGAAAGGAAGCCCATGAGTCTCAAAAAGTACATGACTCATGCTTCCAAGGAGATGTCTTGCTATTAATGTAGTGTATTAGTATCACAGTGATTTAAAGACAACTACAGTGAGAGGACAGTGGCACAAGTCTTCTCTGAAAGGTCAGTTTCTGCTTAGCTGGTGACACCCACATACACACACACACAAATTTGCTTGGCCTTTATCTGGTGGCTTAGATTGAGCAAACAGCTGTGAAGTGACAAATCAGCCTTAGTGCCTCAGCAGCACTGCAAGGAGACATCTGTGTTATCAGGGAGCTCTGTCCCTACAGCTGCCTTTGGCCCAGCTCAGAATGTGGCCCATGGACTGCAGGCCAAGGCAAGGAAATGGTGATTGTGCTGCACCTGCAGCACAGCACTCCTTCAGTCTGAGGTGACTGTACTGCACTTAAGGAATTGACAAGGACAGTCTGGCCAAGTGGGATGATGAGTTTTTTTTACTTTCTGCCCCATGGTGAAGAGCATGTGATGCTCAGATCCATCTCCCCTCCAATGGTCCAGTTCCAGCCTTTGGGAGGCCGGGACCAAAGGGCACCTCCTTGACATTCCTGAGAGCAAAATGGTCCACTTCATTCCTATCAAGGTTTAAATTGCAGCTTCAAAATTTGATTCATATAGTGAACATTGAAGCCCTGCTTATATAATCCAGGGGACCCTGGTCATGCTGTAGCCATTTATTTCTGACATGCTAAATATCTGAGAAGTTCTGTATTTTTTTTTAGTTAAGTTTGGTTCCTATCTCTTTTGTTAGTTGTTTTCTTTATACCATTTAAGAAAGTGTTAAGAAGAACTATCATTAAAGTACACTTTCTAGCAATACTGTAGTTAGTAATGTGAGAAGATGGTTTTGATAGATGCAAAAACTAATGTCCATGTTTTTAATTGATGCAAAAACTGTTTTCCATCTTTTTGTAAAAAAAAAATTATTACTATCTTGCAGCTTGCCCAAGAGGAAGATATGTAAGGGCCAAATTTGGACTCTTTTTTTGATTTTATCTTTTTTTCCTGGTGATTTTTCCCTCCTCTCAACTTCTTAATGGTAGTCATAGATTAATGCATTTCCAGATAGGCCATTTGGAAAGATAAAATAAGGTAATGCTGATGACATAAAATGTTTCAAAGAGAGACATTTTAATATTTGTGGGTTTGATCTGAATCTAGTATTGTGTCTCTCTGGATTCCTCTTTTATCTATTCATTGCAGACTTGCTTTCCCACTTCATTAAGACATTCTTAAATTTGTATTAAGTAACCAGAATCAGGCATTAAGGATCATCTAATAAAAGTGTCTTAAAATTTGGGCAGTTCATGTTCTTGCCCATAAGTCTAACATAATCTATTTTCTCTGAATTCTATAACTGTGAGATCTTACTTAGTTAAAATAAATAGAAAAACATAGCATAAGCCATGCTTCTGTGACTGAAAGACATGGAAGAAATTTTTGTGCTTTTACAATAAAAAAAAATTTCTGATTTATTAGGTTTTCTTGCCCTTTTACTTCAGATGTATCTTGAATGTCAAGCTTTATTTTTTCATGTTTAATCATGTGTATTCATTTAGTGAGCTCAAATAATTTTCCTGCCTTTCTGTTCAAATTATGCCTTTTTAAAAGGTGTCCTTTAGACAAATAGCTTCTGTTAACAAGAACCAAAATTTTACAGACTAACTAGTTTTATTTTTTTACACATTTGGTTGCTATACTCCTGACTTCTTTTGATTTGGATTTTAAATTTTTTTTTAAGTGAGGATGCTGATAGAGATGATGCTGAGCTTGGTTTTTTTGTAATGTTCTTATGATTAAGTTGATGGACTACAAGTTGAAATCAATTGTTTCTACAGCAGGTTTTGAGCTCAAGTGTTTTTACCCGGTGGCTAGATCTATTGCAGATACTCTGTTCTACATTTCAGAACAAAAAAAACCCATCATCATCCCCCTCTGTGAAAGATTAGTGAGAGTGAGTGAGCTTTCAAATACCAAGCTTGTGGTTTTGACACAAGATGCAAAATGGCTAAGGGATATAAAATTAAGAGTAAGCTGGAAAAGAATGTTTTAATTAGCCTGCGATGTTAGTCTGATTTCATTTTACTTTGTTGAAAATAAATAATAGTGATGGGTGTGACTCTGCAGACAGTAGCAAGAATTGAGTGATGTGAAGCCCTCTTTGAAGAAGGGTCCCAGGATGATGTGTGGCTGCTCAACCCCCCACAGACCTGGCTTTGCTCCCTGGGCCACTGCAGTCATACGTTAATGTTAACACTTGATCAAAAATCAGACTAGTAGAACATTTTGGATTGAGAAACACCGGGTAAATGAGAAAAGCCTAAAAGTAGGGCAAGAACAATTTGGTTTTATAGGGCAGATAAAGGAAAACTTTGTTTCTAAATTGAGTTGTATTTTTTCAGTTATTTCTGACTGTGAAAGTATTAGTTCCTTGCTTTATGACCTAGTCCTACCCCATGAGCTGGATCTTTCACAAGACAGTGTCTTCTGCAATGCATATGCATTGCTCTTTAGTCAATATTGGCATGAGGTTCACATGGTTACTCCATTTTTCTGAAAACATCAATCCCTGGCTTTGCAATGCAAGTAGTAGTTTACTATTGTCATCAAAAACAACAGAAATATAAAATTGTGCTTGAATTAAATCCCACAAATACGATGGTTATTTGACAGCTGCTTCTGTATTTTTCTGAGGGTTGTAATTTACAAGTTAGATTAACTATCAGTATTTTCAACATATTTCAAAAATAATCTATAATAGTTGTTTAAGGAAAGCAATGACAAATCCTGGCATTAGAACCACTGGCAGAACCACATCCATGCTTTTGCTGTACAATGTGTTACACCTCTTAGAAACACTCAGTTCTGCCCAAGGACAGTGCAGCAAAGAATTACAATTCAAGCACTGGAGGAAGTCTCTTTCTTTCCTTCTGAATAAATGAAGGAAAACAAAGATGGAAAAATACAGAAAACAAAATAATGAATGATCTTGCCAGGATTCATGCCAAATATTGCCATGCTTTGTCAATGCAGATTGATGGTTTCCTGTTTGAAAATTGCAATGTGTACAAAAATACATGGTGCAATATTCTAGTCAGACCAGCAGTTAGTATTGGCTTCACTGGGATTGCAGATTGTGACTCAGGATGGAAGTGGTCACAGACTCCATGGATTAGACATGCAAATGCACATGGGCAAATTGTTACATCTGGGAGTTATCTTGCATTACACACTAAGGAAAACATAAGCTTGCTAATTTTTAGAGTTTGCAACATTTATTTGCAAAATAAGTGCAGTTTGCTTATGAATTTTCCAGCAAAAGATGGGAGAAACAATTTGTCTGCAATGAGTACAAGGCACAAGGAAGCCTGTCTGAGTACCTATGACCAAGGCAGAGCAAAGAGATCAATAGGCATGGCATTCTGCAAGGAAAGCAGAGTCAGCTGAAAGGTGCCACTACACCAGGGCTCAATCATTTCTCCCCACCAATATGTGGGGATAACAGAGGAGGGAGGAGCACAGAGAGCCCCCAGGGCAGCCGTCCAAGAGGGAGATGAAAGCCACCTCCCTGCTCCCCAGCTGTGGGGAGCGAGTAGGAGAAAGCATCAAAAAGGTGAAGGTGGGATTGCTGGAGAGGGACAGGAAAGGCAAAGCTGGCAGAGATCTCCCTAAGGTCCCCTGTGTCTTGCCCATGTCCTGCAGTTGGAGTGTCACAGGTTTGGCAGGGAGCCCTGTGCTCCCCTCCATGACAGCACATGTGTCTCCTGAGAGGCATGACCAAGACTTAATTGTCCTGAGGCAGTGGCATTTCCCTTGAAAAACACATTTTTATTGCTTTACAAATTCATTATAACAAGGGACTCATGTTCCGACTGAAGGACACACTTATTATTGTCCTGCGGTTTTCAATTAATAAGTTCACAGCTAACAGTTTTTAAGTACAGTGAATCATGCAAATTTCCATATCACAGCAGCTAATTTATTTGTTTGTTGAGGAATAGCAGGTGCCACATGAATCTGTTTTGAAATGAATTCCAAGAAAAGCAGATGATTGTGGTCTAAGCTGTGGGAGAAGGGAGCCGGAGGGATAGAGGGATAATGTAACGAAGGCTCAGTGCAGTGCAGGGTGTCTAATGTGGGGTATGAACGTGAAATGAGCAGCAGCACAGATCTAATATCCAGGGGGCTGATCCTGAAGTGCAGCCCTCACTAACGGGGTGATTTCTGGCCAGAACTAACATGACTGCATCTCCAGGTTGGAATGATAAAATCCAGGTGCTTTCTGTATATGATTGCCAATTACTTCATTCTGTCTTCCACACACAGTTCCAGCTTTTGTTCCCCAGGCAGTTTTCACTGCTGGTTGCAAACACAAGGATCATTAAGTTACAAGCTGGATTTATTTACCGTTTGCAGCTAGATCTGAGAATAGTTGTCTGTTATACCAGATTTTAATTTCAAGTCTGTCTTATGGGTATATAAGATGTGTTCTTACCTGTTCTTGCAATTTAACACAATTATGCTTTGGACTGAGTTCTGCCTGTAAAGAGCCATAACAGAGCTCAGAGGAAGACTTAGGCAAGAAAGACACTGCTGTGCCAGAGGTTTGCAGAGCACAGGAATGTTTTGGCTTGTGGCATTGCTGCTGTAGAGCTCAGACACAAGCACAGCACCCAGAGAGTTCTGAAGAAAATGTGTCAGGCTGAAGCCATCTCTAGGTGAACTCCAAAGGGCAGGTGCAAAGGCCCTGCTCACTCAGTGTTCATACAGATAATCTGCAGCTCGTGTGGATGCCCTCATACTGAAGCTGCCACTGTATTTTTTGAACCAGTCTATGTGGAGAAGGAAATCCAGCAGGTATTTTCATGACCTTTTCTAAATAATCAACACCTTAGGCAAGGAGTTGGGCTCCAGACCCATCTCATTTTTAGGCACATGAGGCTTTTAAGTGGACTGTCCTCACCTATATCATTGATGAAAGGCACTTCAGAGATTATCTGTCACCTCAGATCTGGTGCCTTGATTTTTGATTTAGCTATGGAGGTGCACTAGAAATCCCGATCTTCAAACAGTGAGATGATTTGAGACATCAAAAGCAAGGAGAGGTTGGTTCTACACTGGCAGCACCCTTCCCACAGGTGGCAGGTCATTGACTCACCTTTCTGAGCCCTCTTCCAAGTCATTCTTTTAATTTTCTTTTTAAAATCAGACTGAGATGTGGGCTAAACAGGTCTGCAAGCTGTGCATTTGGCTGCTTTATAAGACAGAACCAGTCTTCCTTATTGTAGTCATCTGTGCAAATGATAGCCCCTAAATGCTTATACTATGAGGCTATATTTTAAACTATAATTTCAATGTAAAAGTTACAGGAGGCCTAAGCAGGCAATCCAAGGGACAGATTGAATGATGTTCTTGATGTTTGAAATGAGATGAAAGAGTCACTGATACGGAGAAGCCCATTCAAGATAATGGCAGCGGAAGAGGAAATGGTTCCTGCAACATGAGAGATGAAAGTGGAAGAGGGGAACATTTATGTAGCTGTGAGAGGAATTTGTCTGGTTGTGACTGAAAAAGAAAAGATGCTGAAAAGGAATACCATCATGAAAGTAGCGAGGGGGAAATGATGATGAACATTTTTTAACAAGGAAATAAACCACTGATCAGAAATAGGCAAGAATTTAACCAGAATGTGATAGTACTAAAAAGTTTCCTGATGCACCTCTTCATACAGGATAGAAATTCACATTAAGAACTAATATTTAATTAAAAACATATTAAACTGAGTAACTCCTCTGACTGTCTTACACGTGTAATTTTTTCATGTTTTTCATTTTGTTTAACCATCCAGAATGGGGAAACTGCAGAGTTCCTGCAATTCAAGGAACCTGACTTGAATTTGATGGTTCCTTTTACAACCCATAAAACTCATATGGATAATAAAGAGGATTTCTGACCTTCCACATTAAGATCAGTCTGACTGCTTCCCCCATATTCAGCCCATCTGTCTTCTGGATCTGTACTTCTCCTCAACAGTGAAAAACGCCCCTAACAGAAATGGGAGGGGAAAAAAAGAAACTATTTAAACTGCAGAAGACATGAAAGTACTAAAATAGTGTCTTCAGATGTGATTTAGATTTTTCTGTTTATGGAATAAAACTCAAATGTCCCAGTGTTTTCACTCAGTAAAGTCAGAGCATCATAGCCAACAGTTTAGAATATCCCAAAAGCTAACATCAAAATGTTGGGGGTTTTTCACATTGAGAGAGGCCACTGATTCACAATGACAGAGCTGTTGTAGCATTACTTGTATCAGGAAAGTATTTCCTTTGAAACAGAAAAGGAACCATATTTTTTTCTAATACAATTTCACATGTTTTAAATAAGAAATAAATAAGTAAAAACGAAGATGTTTGTTGTAACTTATGTGACACCTGTATACTAAATTGAGTTCAAATTCTGGCCACAAATGCATTTAAAATGTAGAGAGTTCAGTTTGTAACAAAAGCCTTCAGAAACTCAATTTCTGTAAGGAAACAAATCCTATAAGTTACAGCACTCAGGCAGACCCACCAAAGTCAGTGGAGATATCTCCTTTGTCAAGGTGGACTTAAATCTTGGTCTGGCAATAAACAAAAATTACACACTGAAGAGCTACTTAAATACCAACCATCTCTCGGGGGAAAAGAGAGCATGAAAAAGAGAATCAGAAAGAGAGAAGGGGAATGAAACAACCAGAAGGGAGGAAAGGAAAAAAAAAGAAAAGACACAGACTGGAATTGATCTAGAGGATAAATAAAGTTAAAGGGCATGTTTAATTCAGGGGAGAAGGAAATGTCAGAAAAAGAGACAGAGGGAGAATGACAGGGACAAATAATAGTGGAAAAAAACAATAATAGAAAAATGAAGGCTTAAAATAAGAGTGAATGCTGGGAATGCTGGAGAGATAGAGAGAAACAATGCTAAGAGGGAAAGAGAAGAAAGACTGGCATGAGCCCTTGGTGGCACTGTGAAGAGAGAGGCTTGAAAGGAGCCTCAGCTAAACAATAGAGGGATGTGAGACAGAGGCACCGGGGGGGCAGCACAGATTAAATGAGAACCAAATGTAACCGTAACAAAGGCTGTGAGACGTAGGCAATGAAAGTCTGTTAAGAGGGAAATGTTTTGTGTGTGTCTGTGTGTATGTGTGTTTTCACATACTAGAAAAGATTCTCTCTCCCCTCCATGCCCCCTCTACCACCCAGAAACCCAAACCACCTCAGTCTCAGGAACAAAAGCCAAGACCACTCAATGTCATTCTGGACTTCAATTACTATTTGTGGTGTTTTTTTCTACATTCCTTTTTTCCTCAATTTTCAAAAAAGCACCTCTGTGGTTGCTGCCCCTCCTTCAAATCCATTTAAAAAATTGTTTCTTGCTGTGATGGCTGCAAAAGACGACAACTGGCAGACTGCTGCTGTGCTGAAACTAGTGTTTGTCATGCTGACCAGTTTTCTAGCTGTTTCCTTGTAATTTCTAGATAGTTCTCTGTACCTGCTTATTGTCTTTTCCCCTGGAAGGGAAGCAGTTTAGGATGGAGCTGTCTCTGTGCTTGGGCAGCAGTCAGTGAAGAGGAATATTAGCAAAGATTCTCCCATGATTGCCATACGTCACTTAAAAATTTCTGTCTGTGTCTGAGGGATTCAAAATTGGCCTTTCCTTGACTGAAAGGAGGTATTTAGCTGCAACACTGCATTGTTCTTTACCCATACAGCCCCAGAGCTCACTGAATAGGCTCCAGGCCTGAAGGGAAATTATTGTAGCACTTACTCAGACCAGTGGTTGTAGCTCCTCTTACCCTGCACAGCACAGGTGGCCAAGGCTCTGTGGCACAAGCTTGTCATGCCAAAGTTTCAGGCTCCCTGCTCATAACTCCTTGTGACAGGTGAGCGTACACAGATCCTCAAGGTAAGTTTGTGTCGTCCCAGTCACTCACAGAGTACATCTTGAGCCAAGAGTGTATAGGGAAGAGCCAAAATGCTCAGGTTTGCTCTGTGCCTGGAGAAGCAGTAAGTCCTGTTCCCTTTGTGCTCATGCTCCTGTGAAGGGTGCAGAGTTGAGGAAGGTTCTTCTGCATATTCACCAGCTTCATCTGCAGGAAGGTGGATTCAACACCCTGAGGTCCCGTCAGACCCAGCTGGCTGCCAGCTGTCCCACAGCACCACCCAGCTCTGCCCTGACATCTGTTCTGTTACTGGCTCAGGGTCTGCATCCACATCTCTCTATCAGCCATCTCCTCTGGTGCCAGGACAGCAGATTCACCATGACCATGGGGAGCAAAATCTGTCCTGTGCAGCCATCTGATGGCAAAGGCAGCTGCTGGTCCAGCTGGGGAATGAGTCCCTGGAGGCACCTCCTCTGAGCCCAGCAGTAACTCAGCACATCCTTCCCCTGGACTGATGAACCTACTTGTTACTCAGTTCTCTTCTGCAAAACAGCACTACCTGCGCTACCTGCTGCTCAGACAGGTGGTGAGAGAGAGCCCCTAAATATAAATACAGCAGTTTGTGATATTTGAAGATATCCCTTAGATATTGACTGTTGCTGATACTTGTGTAGATTTTGCTTTTTCAAAAAATAACTACAGTAAGAATTGAGCAGGTAACTTGAGGCAAGAAAAGAAGTATGGACTAGGAACAAACCACAATTATTTATAGTGTAACTGAGCAGTTTTTTACACAGAGGGTTGTAGAAGCAACAAAATGAGGAATAGTTGTTAGCTTGTCAGAACAGCTTCTTGGTTCTTGTTTAGATTTTTATTTTAATATTACTTTGTACCTTAACCAGGGGAAAAAACCCTCTTGAACTACTAAGTGCAACATACTGGCCAAAGAGGGGAGCTGCTGTAATTACCATACAGTGCCTCAAGGAGAAAGTGCCTCTAAAGGAACTTCTCAGGTACCATCCAATGCAGGCTCAGGTTGTTAAATTTGGATCAAAACTTTCAAAGAATTCTAAACTCCCCTAAATCTATTTGTGGCTACACATCTCTACATTACTGTGAGATTACAAGGATGAAGTTATGTAAGTGCATCTGAATTTCCCAAAGCTCTGAGCCATATTTCTATGCCAAGAAATTCACATTGAGTTTTTAAACGAATGATCATTAATGATGATCTTAATGATCATTGACATTGTTCCCGTAGAAGAGCCAGGGAAATGTCACCCAGTGCCACTCTTGCTGCTAAGGAGTTAAACACTTTCTTGGCTAAGGCTGCTTGCTGACCTGGCTGAAAGAGAAAAAAAAAGCTGTAGGTCAGTGAGTGAGATTGCCCTTCCTTTAGAACTGCCCAGGAAGATTACAGTAACTGTGTAGAGACTAAGCTAGGAATTAGAGACTAGGGAGTGCTGATTTCAGTTCTTTCATGTGCAGCCTTTGGGATGAAATCCAGGGAGCTGTATTGGCATAAACTATTCCAGTAACAGAGGATATATTGCTGGAGCCCACCTAGCCTGGGGGCTTGAGCATCACTGTGCCTCAGACTGCTGACACTTGGACAGGGAACTGACAGAAGAAAAGATGGATTGGTCTGATCGGATAAGTAGAGTCATGACTAAATGATTACATAGGGTAAAAGGGGATCTAGGTAAAAAGATATTATTTATAATCTTTAGCTGTCTCTCTCTCTGAGACTTTCTCTTGTTCTTTGGAGAAGAGAGAAAAGGAGGTGGTGAAGGCAATATTGGACATACATTCAGAGAAATAGTGCTGCATTTCAGTCAATGCACAGGATAGGAGGTGATGTAAAAAAGATCAGATTCAGCAAATGCAAGACATGATCTAACTGCAGGCCCTGGTTTGAAGCCTTGATCAAGAAAAGAAGGTCCCCAGTCTGCTATTTCTCTGGGTGGGTAGAAGCAGAATAAAGACAGCTTGGTTACTGTCAACAGTAGAGATTAGAATTGATATAATTAGAGCTATATAATTTACCAACAGCCATATCTCCTCCTTAGCATTCTGAATGACTGGAGATGCTGGGCAGACCGTGTCAGCCACGTTTATAACTGAGAGCCAGCTTTTTCTTTTAAAAAGGTTTTAATAACCTGTATATTTGAGCTTGCAAGCACCCAGCACCCTGTGTCAGCTGGCTGGCACCTGCTCTCACGAAAGTAATAGAAGTAGTATATTACACTGTGGAACAGCAATTGGCTCTTGACAATGTGACCATGAATAGTACCACATTCAGCTACAGCTGTACTTCAGCTTTTGATATTAAATAGAGGTAAATTCCAACAGTGAGTTCATCAACAGAGTTTTGGATAGGAGGAGAGACAAGTGGCAGTGCACTGGTTCCAAACTTGAGTCACAGATGTAGACAGTTGGGCAGAAGCCTGGAAGTGTCTCTACAAGAGTTCTACAAGAAACTAAATGGTGAATCTGAAAGTAATTTCTTAGAGTTTTCCAAGATGAAGCAGAAAGCAGGGTGCAAAACACCAAGTAGAAATCTAATGGGAAATCTTTCTGAAGAAAACCACCTGGAGGCAGATTGATTTCAAATGTGGCCTTGAAAATCACTCTGAAACCATGAACTGTCTTTAATGCACTGAGACAAGGACCATCTCCCTTCTGTGCTGACCTGTGCTCCAATGCAATTACCTCTCCAGCTGATTGTACAATCCTCTTCCTCACAACTGGGAGCTATTTTCATAGGCCTCATTGTTTTAGACAGTTTTAGAAATGACGGTCTATTTCTAATGCAAGAGAGACCTAACAGTGGCTTCCCTGCTAATGGACTGTAATTACAGGATTGATCCCACATCCCTGGCAACATGAACCCTTCTGTGCTTTCTAAGGCAACAACAGCATAAATCAATGGTCTGCTACTACAAGCTTCAGAGGATTCAGAAAGAACAAACCTTGGCATAAACCTTGTAAAGCTTGCTAAATGGGGACAACACACACATGATTGGCATAGTAGCACTAACTTATCTCCACGGCCATGTGAAGGATTGTTCTTGCATTGCACTTCATTTAACAGCTGGCAAGAAACAGATCATTTTCAATATAGGTCTTTACACTTGATAGTGGCTCTTTCTGTGCAAGAGGCAACAGCAGGAGCTGCAGAAGACATAGAGCAGATGTTGAGCAAGATTCTTCCCTTGGGGAAGAATGATCTCTTTCTTACATGAAAATATAGCACTGGCATGTTACTGGATAGAAGCAAGGATATCACAGCATGGACATTGACTTTTCAGTCTCTCATGGATAAAGTGTCTGCAAATTCATGTTAATAAAGAGAGGTACTTGTCTGTGAAGTAATAAAGAGGATGCCTTTCCGTATATTAATGACGAAAGGATAGTTACATCATACTTTTATATTTGAAAGTGAGACATCTGTTATGTTACCTTACCAAAATTAAATTTACAAAACATAATAGATCTGATTCTTCTCAGCCTGTGTGTTTTGACAGGAACTGTTAAGCATGTTGCATGAGCCTTGGTCCAGCAATCTTTCAGCTATGCCTGCCTTTATATCCCACTGCTGTGAGTTCTGACCCTAACAGGCAGACTTGGCCTCCTGGCTTGATTTCAGACCTGCCTCATCCCTACAGACTTGTCTGCCAGTCTTAGCTCTAGGCTGAAGGCAGCAGCTCTCCCTGGACCTGCTCTGCTCACTTTTCTGGGATGCTAAGGGGCTGTGCTGGTGAGAGCTGTGCCCTGCCTGCTTTGCTGCTGTCTCACCTCCTGCTCACCTTTCCTTACACAGCAGTGTAAGGAGAGACCCTTTTGTCTGTATGATCAGTTGTTTGTGTCCTGCAAAGTCACCTAGATCCTCTCTCATTCACTGCCAGCAATGATATGACAGAAGCAGACGTGGTGGGGTCCCGAAGCAAACTTATGTAGACTACAAATATGAGCCTGTGACAGCCAGTCCCACTAAGGTGCACGCAATCACATCCAGTGTACCAAGACTCTTTGTCAGATTCAGTTGTTCTGAATGTCCTAGAGGATGATCTTTAATTTAACAACAGAAAAATGTTTACTTCTTATGAATCTAGAATCTGTGTACACTGTCACATCAATCAAACTGGTGAGTAAGAGCAGTGGTTCAATTAAACTCTGGAGAAAATGACCCAGTGATTTATCTGAACCTACTGTTGCAACCAGAAAACCTTACTGATTATTAACAGTGAGAGCAGTTTCATCAGGTTTTTCTTTTTGTCATCCTATATGGTCCACATACAACAATGAAATGTTGCCTAAGGGGACAGAAAAATCACACCCCTGCCATCATTAAGTGTACCCAGAAACTAAAAGGTTGGCTAAGAACTTTGTGTGACTTTACACAACATGATGTGTATTGAGACATAAAAAGAACAAACAGATAAAAAGGAAGCCAGATGAGGAAGATGTGAGTCTGGGACTGAATCTTGGTGTTAGTGTCCAGCTGGCCTCATTATTAGCCAGATGGTAGGTTCAATATCAAGCCCCTGGAAGGGTCAACACAGCAAATTACAAGATCTGCCAACTGGACTTAGGAAAAGAGAAAAAAAAGGAATAAAAAAAAGTATCCCATATCTATCATGTCCATCTGCTGGGCAGAGGAACAGCCAGAAAAGGATTTCTCATAGTCTCATGTATGTGTGATCCAGGGCTGGAGCAAAGTGGTAATTCCTCAGAGTACAGATTATCCCAAGATATCTAATCCTTGCACGATACAAAACAATAACTTGTTTTGCAAACATGTTCAAGGCAATATTTTTCTACATCTGTTGGATTAAATCTCTCTTATCTTCTAGCACTTGTTTCCATACTCCCATTTGCCTGTTTGCTTGCCTTTGTGAGGGCACATGAGGAGTGGCAAAATAAGAACTACAGAAATGTGGAAGACAGGCATCATTTGATGTAAAGCACTTGGCACAATCTCTTTGCTCTTAATGCCAGTCCAGATTACCCTGCAAAGTTCTGCAAGGGCCTTCCCAAGATATGCCCTTCAATCAATTTTGTTACCCATGCTGTGCACAGAAAATCATGGTAAGTGTCCTTAAAATTAACCAAAGGTTTTGGTAGATATCTACTCCTCTAGCCCCCTCTAAAAAGGCTTCCTTTTTCAATCTGAATTTTGGGCTATTGTTGTCTATTTTTTAAAGTACAGTAGCCACATTTCAATGAAAAAATCTGACAACCTAACAGACATTCTCTGGGACTTCAGATAACGGGGCAAATTTGAGTTATCGTCTGGGAAAGACATCACATTTTCTAATTCTCCTTCAATATTCTCCTTTAAGCAGAAGATCCCATAAATACCTGACTAGAAGAAAGGCTGCAATAACATCTAGGACCATGAAATCATTGCAAACTTGCACTTAAATACTGCTTGATGTTTGTGGCCCAGTAAGAATTATGGTCCATATATTACATGATGTTTCATGCTGATCTTGCTGCACCTTTTGCAGAACTAACCTGGGACAGCTTTTGCTTGTGGATAAATCTCAGTATGTTTTGGGCACAAAGATTTGTTTCTTTGAGCTGTGAGTCTTTAGCTGGACCCTAAAGTACAAACTAGACTGTCTTACACATGATACTGGTGTTAAAGAAACACACACAAAAAAGAGTATCTGGTGTCATATCCGAGTCATCAGGTGCAATGTACTTATTAAAGTTACATCCAATGTTCAAAGCTACATAAAGACTCTGAAATATTTTTTTTTAATGGTAACATTTCGGTTTATCTCTCTTGTATAGTAGCTTAAGAATTATGGTAGGGTAGCATACTTGCAACAATTTTACTTCGTGGTGAAGTACTGCCCTAGGTGACAGGATATTTGAACTCTTTTTTCTATTCCAGATAGGATTGTGGGGATTTGGGAACCAATCAGGAGAAAAGCTTTTAATAAATATGTTTTATCTAAGCCAAAATACTGATGTGGCTGCACCTGTAGCTAGTTGATGCAACACAGTTAATGTCTAACTAACATTTCTTTAATTCCCAGGCAGGGCAACTGTACCTAAGATGTGAATTCTAGTCCATGCTGATCCCTAAGCCATGTCCACTACTTGTCTGGGAGAGTACTGGCTTGTCTGGTCCAAAGACATGTCATGTACCTTTTTTATAGCTTTACAGAGTGGACAGTGCTGTGCCACTGCTTGGGACACACCCTGACCTTACTCAGTTTACTGGCAAGGGGGTAATTGTGGGGTCCCAGGACGGGTTATAGGGTGTGGGGAGGAAAGCCAAATTCAACTACCACCTCCAGTAGATTTGCTGCTGAAGTCTGAGTGGATGAGTGGTTTATATTTCATGAAGCTAGAGACTGTTAATCCTGCGATAGATTATCGCAATCCTAAATTTATCATCAAGGACTAAAAATAATAATTTTGGCAGAGACCTAGAGTAGCAATTGGAAATTTGAGTAGGAAAGTAATGGAGAACCCAAAATAAATCTCTTTTTTCCCTCTGCTCTACCTGTGCTCCAATAGGGAAAGTTTGATGAGGACAGACTCTGAATGAGATACTTGGTACTCACTTAAAGCTGCTTTCTCATCTGCTCTGCATAAAGTGTATGTTATGTGCACACAGCTGGTGTGCATGTGCAAGACACCCAAAGTCAAAAACCTAGCAAGAAGGAGATGTGAGGGAATACCCAACCTGGGAAAGAAACAGTGATGAGCTGTGAAGTTTTAAAATACTAGTGAAGTAAATTTATAACTTTTCAAGGCTCATACAGGCATCAGACATACTGTGTCACAACTTTCCGTGTTGTTTTCACCATGATTTCTCCGTTTTTCTGGGAATTTTTGAACTTGTTAAGAAAAGAATGAAAATGGAGACAATGGCTGGAATTTGGTCACTTGTGAAGTCTGCAACAGAGTAAGGAAAAGATACACATGGGTAGATGTGCAAGCATCGCAGCAAGCTGAAGTAGGGACCAACAAAATTAGGAGAAGCAGAGACCTGAAGCTGTGATTCCTGAGCAATGGAAGAGATGCAGACTTTTAGACAACAGCAGCATTTCTAGTAAATGAATGACAAAGAATTCTCCTATTGCTTGAGTCAGCAAGAGCAATGTTAACTTGTCTAATCCAGAAGAAATTTTCATCACTCTTAGTTTCCTACATGAAGTTGACTCAGTGCAAACCTTCAGGTGGCAATATTTATCCTGTCAGTATCTTAATGTCAGAAGGAAAAACAGTAACAAAGCAGCAATCATGTAATTGAAGCCACAGCATGCCACTGAAGGCAGGTCTCCTCAAGGTGACCAAATCTGTGGAAGTGAGACCCATGTGAGCTATTGTGGCCATTAACTGTCTTTATCCTTTCACCATGTGTGAGATCTTTGTTCCAAGCTAGCAGCCTGTGGCAGCAGGTAGCAAAGACACAGTTCTGCTGACATGCAATCCCCAGAGAGAAAACATGTGACAAAATTGTACTCACTGGGTAATTTCCTATTTATAGCTTGTGTTTGGGAATGGTCTTATCTGTGTTCCTTTATACACTGAGAGAGTGATTAAAGCCTCATTTTTATTTCCTTTTGTACCTTACTCTTATCATCCAGATAATTTTAGTGTCTTTAATCAACATTTGCAGAAGTAAACAATGCTATGCTAATAACAGTGTTGTGCTATAAACATTTCTTAAGTCATGAAACATTGCCATTACATACGGAGGATAAGTGTTAGATTGTCCCATTTTTAGGAAAAAGAGACTGGTAAAGTGAGACTGCTAATAATAGTCTGTGTCAGACCAGGTATTCCATCCTGTCCTTTATTTAAGCACCAGACAGTTCTTCATTTCATGTTTTGAAGTTTTGCAAAAAATCTCTTATGTGAATTAGTCAATAGATTTTACATGAAGAAAACCCCCCCAAAACAACAACCACAACAACAACAAACCAACAACAACAAAAATAAACCCCAACCAAATAGAACCCGAAAAACCAAACCCAAAGCCAATAAATAAAACACCAAATATAAGGAAAGATTTATTCTTATCCAATGAAAGACAACTGTTTCTGTAATAGGGAAGAGGATGAGTAGAGAAAGAGATACACAAGTTACCACTCATTACCTGTTCCACAAGGAAAAGCAAAGATGATGAATAAGCTTGTTAACAGATATGACACCCCAACTAACCATGAAGCACTTGCTGAAACAGTTGGGATTTTAGTGCCAAACATCTTGATCTTATCACTATCACATTGCATGGCTAAATAATACAGAAGTGAATGTGAAGTATTCTCTCCAGTGACATTATCCCATAAATGGAAAAGTGTGGAAGATGGAATGTGCTTTAGAAGCATAAAATATAGATGTAGGCCTTAATTTCCACCAAAAATCAATGAGCCTGGATTTTGCTTTGCACTTGCATAGCACATTCCATCTTCACTGTGTTATTACCTCACCAATTAGAAAAATTAAAAAGCCAAGACAGAAGGCAGTAGCTGCAACATTCAACAAACAACACAGAATCCAGGACTTGAAGGATAAAAAAGCATATTTTTCATAAAAGGATAAATGATAGCAATCTTAAAGTCCTAAGTCAGCCCCATCATCTTTATCTCCTATTCTAACTGATTTTTCACGTTGTTTTCTTTTTTTCTTTTTTTTTTTCTTTTTTTTTTTTTTTTTTTTTTTTGTAGTGCCACTATGACTAAGCTTGCCTGGAATCAGTAAACAATGGGAATATGAAAGTTTCTGGCACAGCACATGTGAAATTTTATCACTATAATAGATATTAAAGATTGTCTGATTGAAAGGAGCAAAATACACCTGGTCAAATTAATGTATGGACCAGACAAGAAAAGCCAGCATCAAACCAGTATTTTAAACATCATGCAATAAAGTTTTGCTATATACGTACAACTGCACATATGTACATAAGAATCAACAGGGGATGTCTTGAGCAGATACAAACAAGGGAGAATGCTTTTTCCCAAAGCCAGGTGTCCTCCCCACCCTCCTGCAGGTGAGACATCAGGGATGGGACCAGCCTGGCCCCTTCCTGGTGTTGTACAAGTCTGAGCATAGCCAGGGAGCCTGTAGAGGTGAGCAGAGGGGTCAGTCATGGCCCATGGCCTGCTCCTGTGCTCAGTGGCTGTTAACTACCCAGTATAGACACAGAAAAATGTCCCCACTGTCACATGGATATCACAGTCCCAGGCACCACTGAGCCTCCCTGTCAAGTCTGTCCTGCTGAGCTGCTGGGGCTGCTCTGGTCATCCCAGGCAGGTTTGGGGATGAGCAGAGTTCACACTCCTGTTCACATGCTGGGTGTGTTGGACATGGGCAGGGCTGGGCACATCCAGTGCAGCCCAAGAATAGGGGATCTGAACTCTTCTCAGGCACTACGCAGCCCCACATCTGATAACCCAGGTAAAGCCAAGAATCAGGAAGGAAAGAGCATGGTCATACTGCTTAGTTAGCTACCGTTTCATTCTTCTGATAGAGCAGACATGGCCAAAGATTGCATTGTCCCAGCTGGCACTTGGCACTTAAACATATGAACCTAAGGGGGCACAATAGTCGTTTGAGGTTCACCTGAACTTTTATTTATAATTCTATCATAATTCTATCATCTGTCATAAGCATTCTCCCTAACTTCTAGAGATCCTTGAAGGGTATGTGGCTGCAAAGACAGATGAGATAATGTTTGGTCTAAACTAAAAGCCCAGAACTTTTTGTGTGCACGCTTCTGAAAAATACATTGGCAAAATTTGTGTGAAAATGAAATTTCTGTACATCCTGATTCTGGTCAGAATTAGAACCTAGACAGCTGGGAGATATTCAGTTGTTATTTAGACCTGGTGATCCACAAGATCTTTCAGAAGGCCCATTTTCACAAGAAAAAAAATCACATATCTTGCACATAACTGAAGAGTGGGGGCTTCTTGGAGCAAAACAAGTCCTGATTCAAAATTCTGTTAAGACAAAACTCTCATTGGCCTATATGAACTTGGAACAAACTTGAAAGTCGATCTTGAATATCATATTACTTCAAAAGTTAGGGGTTTTTTTTGCATAAATCCTGCCTAAAATGTCAATAAGTGAAAGAGATCTAATTATTATTATCTGTTATTATTAGGGAAACAACTGCCTGATGTACTGGAGAAGAGTGCCACACATTCCTCCCTTTCTTTCCTACTTTGATTTGTATGACACAAAATATTTGGTTTCATTTTTCTTTTAGAAGATAGATGCCAGCATGAACTGATATGAGGATGTCATTTTTCATAAGTAAATTTTTACAAGCTCACTGTCTAATCTTTCTGATTGGCAAGTCCCTTGACTTGCACTGTTAATCAGGGCACCAGCATCAAATTAAAAACAGTCCTCTATCATGCAGATGACTGGTTGACTAAAGCAAATAAGACAGGAGTCCAAGAAGCTGCTGTGCCTTTATCTGTGAACTGAGCAAATACTTTCATGTCAAGTACTTCCATGCTACAAAATTCAGGCAGAACACCCAGGGAAACCAGACAAAAAAGGCAGATGTTTGGACTGACTACTCACTACAGTTTGATTGACACATTGGTTGGCTTTGCATAGTTACTGAGGAAACCTTCATGTGAAGTGGGATGTTTCCCAAGAATTACAAGGCCACCTGCAACTCCAACCCTTCCTTCCTCCTCCAAGTTAAATGGTACCACAGGGATTCCTGTACTGGAATGTTGGTATGTCTGATCCCTCTGCTTGAGTTCAGGATAATGGTATTAAATGGGTTAGAGGTTGAGCTCATGTGGCAAGCAAGAAGTTCTTGAATTATTTCAGACAAATATTTACAGGTCAATTACCCATATTCCTCCATGCATTCTGTGGAGGTCAATACCTGGCCAATAACTTACCCATTTGTCTTGTGGGAGTTGGAATATTTTGAATAAACTAGATCTAAAGAGAATAAAACAGTGCAGACAGCTTTCTAGCTGAGACATTCCTAAAAGACATATTCAGGGAAGTGGTAATTCAAGAATAACTGGATAGGAAATTGCCCAATCAATGTAGTTTGATGTTTACATATAATTTCACAATATGCTATTATGTTAACCACTTGATTGGCATATATTTATGTTGTGGTGATTTCCAAGCACTCAGGAAATATGGACCCAAGAAAGGGGTGATTTCTTGGGGAGGTGAAATGGTTGTCAAATACAAAGAATACTGATTGCTTCTCCACTTTGCTTACCCATTTCTGATGTCCTTAACAAGAGACATGAAATGGCAAAGCCCAGTGCAGCTGACAGGTCAGAGATGGAGAACAACATTTTCTGAATCCAAGGAAGTTCAGGGCCTTTGTGTTTATACTTTATTTTGCACAAAGTGCTTCCAAAATGTGTTGTCAAAGCTCTCAGCCCTAACCTGCTTCCCCCACCATTGTAAGAGGAGCTGAGCCTACAACAGCTCTGGGAGGCCAGTGCTTGTCTTTGCCTTCTGTTCAGCCTGTTCAGTCCTGCTGCCTCCTCACAAAGGAAGGATTTTCACGCCAAATAAGTAAACAAACATTTCATATTGGTCCTTGCTTATCATGGTTAGTCCTGTCCTTATAAATAACATTAATAGTTCAATAGCTTTTGTACTTTTGCCACACTACCACTTAGTCAGTTTCCATCAATCACATGCTGAAATAAATCTCTGAGAGAATCAAATTAAGTGCTCTGTGAAGAGTTTACATCACTTCCCGAGCTTGGTCCCTGAACAAGGACTCTCCAGTGCCTTTTGAATATTTACTGCATGCTACCCACTGCACATTGCACTCTATTGCTCTTACACAGAATCCCCATACTTAATGAGTCTTTTAGCATATGGGAAGGAAAGGTTTATAAATAACTACACTATCAGAAAACACCCTCAAGCATTTCCTTTTATAGTATTTACTAACAGCTTTTCTATGTTATTTTTATTATTTATCCTGAGATTAAAATCAGACTTTATTGTGTCATGTTCAATATTCTACTGGAAAGATATATAGCAGATCTTGTCTCACCAACTGCCATTCACAAATTGCCTGTAAGATGCAAAGCAAAGTGACATGTGGCCCAGAAAGTCATTATATTCTATGATAGATCCAATTGTGTCTGCTCCTAATGTATTCTTATATAAATTCTGCCCTTAAGGTTACTTCCATGAAAAACAACATTCTGGAAGCTGGTCTCTATCCTGGAAACAACTCCATGCATTCATCTTTCAACAGGTGGTGCCTTTTCTTTGTTCCTGAATTCAAACTAGTTCTGCAGAGAAATGCTTTGCAAAATACGGTGATAATTTGGAAAAGGGAACAGTATCTCTGCATATATTCTGGATAAATGGGTGCAAATGAGGCATTAAGCAAGGTTATCTAGAAGAGTTGCACCAGTCTCCTTCTTGACTTCAGCCATGAGAAGAATTTATTGCTAAAGATCCCATTCTTGTGAAAAGCTATGGAACTGTCCATCATTCCAGAATAAATCTGAAATGGATTTAAAACAAAGTTTTGTGTTCTGAAGTCTGTTCCTGTAACCCCACAGGAACCCACACTGGAGTGCTTGGTTCCTGAAGGACTGCTCTCTATGGACAGGAATAATGCTGGAGCAGGTTTTGAAGAACTGTAGGCCATGGGAAGGATTCTCCCTGGAGCAGTTTGTGAAGGATTGTATCCTGTGGGAGCATCCCTCTCTGGAGTAGGGAAGAGCATGAGGAATAAAGAAGAGCAGAGATGAAACATAAGGAACTGACAACGCCTCACGCTCCCCATCATCCTCCTTGGGAGGGTGGAGGTGAAAGAAGAAGGCAGAAGATTTAGGAAGAAAATTCAGCCTGGAATGATGGGAGTGGGTTGAGAAGGTGGTTTACAGTTTCTTCATATTTATCATTATCCTATTCTGCCTAATTCTTTATAACTTAAACTAATTTCCCCTAAGTTGAGTTTGTTTTGCCCATGATGGTAACTGGCAAAACATCTGCCTGTCTTTATCTTGATCCTATATTAACCTATGAGATTTTCCATATAATTTCCCCCTGTCCTATGAGAAGGGGGTAATAGACCAGCTTGATGAGCACCCAGCAGCCAGCCAAAGTCAACACGCCACAAAAATGGAATATGTCAGCTCATTTAGGAGGGAAAAAAGGCCTACTTCTGCCTGAGTTACAGATAAAATTCTTTTATCCCTGTTCCACAAGTTTCCATTCTTTGAGAAGTGGGATGAACTACTATAGATTCACAGAATACTAGTTATATGCTTTTGTTATTGTAGATTATGGATTTATTTGTTGTGTAAAAATTCTAACCATTTTCAGATGAATCAATGTTTTTTCCTTCTATCACATATAATATCATAATAACAAGAAATATGAAGATTATAAATGAAAAATCTTTCTGTTTATACATAAAGTCATTGGCTTCTTGTAAAATCTGAAATGAAAAATCTGTGATGGTTCTAGTAGAATTTTTTACAAATAGATCTTTTATTTGGGTTTTTTTGTTTGGTTAGTTAGGGATTTTTTGTTGTTTTTGTGGGATTTGTTGTTGCTGTTGTTGGTTTTTTTGTGTTTTTGTTGTGGGTTTTTTTGTTTGTTTGGGGTTTTGGGGGGGTTTTATGTTTTGTTTTGTTTTGTTTTAAATTCTATAAAGAAATATTTCACATTTTGAAACATTTGCCCTGGAAAGAAAAAATCTCAAAATGGAATTTTTCTATGGATTTCCAGGAAGAACATGGATGTAGAATCTTTATTTTTGACATAAAATATAGAGGTTTCATGCCTTTCCACTTGGGAAGCTCCCTTGATATGTATCCTTATTCTTTTCAGAAAAGGACTTAATAAGTGAAAGGACTTCATTCTTTACTTTTGCAACATTTTTTCAGGGAAACAGATTGGTTTCAGAACTGGTACCTTTTCTGAAGGAATTCTTAACTTTAAAGTTTTACACATACAAGAATGACCTCCTTTCACTGGTGGCTGAGCTTAGGGAGGAAGCTGAATGATTAAGGAGTATCAGGGAAAGTGAAAGGGCAATTGACTGGTGGAGTTCAGCCCTTCCATCTTTAAGGGAGGCCTCTGACCGAGAGTCTGAGGACTCATGTGCCTCCCACTCTCAGGCAATAGAAGGGCATCTGGTAGATGAAGAGGAGTGGAAATGGGTCCCCACTCGGGGAGGTAATAACAAAAACTCCTCCCCATCCCCCAGCCAGGTGCCACTTCAGATTAGGTATGAGGCCCTGGATCTAGAGAACCAGCCAGATGATTTAGGTGAAAATTGTCTGCCTAGTGAGCCTCCCAGTTATGATTCATCTGTAAGACAGATCACCACCTCTAAAACCAAGAAGAAGGGTAATTGTAGTAGGTGACTCCCTTCTGAGGGGAACTGAGGGCCCCATGTGTCAACCTGACCCATCCCACAGGGAGGTCTGCTGCCTCCCTGGGGCCTGGGTAAGGGATATCACTGAGAGACTTCCTGGGCTGATTCAGCCCTCTGATTACTACCCACTGCTGATACTCCAGGCTGGCAGTGATGGGATTGAAAAGAGGAGTGTCAAGGCAATTAAAAGGGATTTTAGGGCATTCGGTCAAGTAGTTGATAGGGCAGGAGTACAGGTAGTGCTCTGCTCAGTCCCTTTGGTGGGGTAGAAAAATGGTGAAAGAAACAGGAGAACCCACACCATCAACAAGTGGCTTAAGGGTTGATGTCATCAGCAAAATTTTGGATTCTTTTATCATGGGAAAACTTTTACGGCACCTGCTCTGTTGGAACCAGATGGGCTCCATCTCTCTGTTAAGAGCAGAAGGTTTTTAGCTCATGAACTGGCAGACCTCGTTGAGAAGGCCTTAAACTAGGTTTGAAGGGAGAAGGGGATGCAGCTGGGCTGTCTAGAAGCAGGCCCAAGGGTGGTAAGGCTGAGTTAGGGGTAAAGTCAGAAACCCAGCTGAGGTGCATGTGTACTAATGCAGGCAGCATGGGTAACAAACAAGAAGAGCTTGGAGCCATGGTACAACAGCAAAGCTATGATGTAGTTGCCATCACAGAAACGTGGTGGGATGACTCACACAGCTGGATCACTGCACTGGATGGCTACAGGCTCTTCAGAAGAGACAGGAAAGGAAGAAGAGGTGGAGGGGTGACCCTTTATACTAAGGAGATTTTTGATGCTGTAGAAATTGAAACCAAGAAAGATGGAGTTGAATGCCTAAGGGTAAGAATTAAGGGGAAGGCCAACAAGGCTGACATCCTATTGGGAGTCTGTTATTGTCCACCCAACCAGGAAGAAGAGTTGGACAACTTATTCTATAAACAGCTAGATAATGTTTCAGGATCATCAGCCCTTGTTCTTGTGGGTGACTTCAACCTACCAGACATCTGCTGGGAACTTAATACAGCAAATAAGAGGCAGTCTAGGAAATTTTTAGAGTGTATGGAGGACAAATTTTGTCACAGCTGGTGGGTGAACCCACCAGGGGAGGGACTATGTTAGATCTGTTTGCAAATAGAGATGGGCTGGTGGGAGATGTGGTGATTGGAGGTCACTTGGGGCAGAGTGATCATGAAATAATAGAGTTCTCAATATTTGGTGAAATCAGGAGGAGCATCAGTAAGTCTGTTGCGATGGACTTCCAGAGGGCAGACTTTGGCCTATTTAGGAGACTTATTCAGAGAGTTCCTTGGGAAGCAGCCTTTAAAAGCAAAGGAGTTCAAGAAAGGTGGGCATGCCTCAAAACAGAGATCTTGAGGGCACAGGGACAGACTGTCCCTGTGTGCCGAAAGATAAGTCGATGAGGTAAACATCCAGCCTGGATGGACAAGGAGATTTTGGAGGAACTTAGGAATAAAAAGAGGATGTATCATCTTTGGAAGGTGGGTCAGGTCTCTCAGGAAGTATTTAAGGGGGCTGCTAGAGCATGTAGGAAAAAAATGAGGGAGGCCAAAGCTCAGTTTGAACTTAGAATGGTGTTTTCTGTAAAGGATAATAAAAAATGTTTTTACAAATATATTAATGGTAAAAGGAAGGGTGAGACCAACCTTTGTTCTTTATTGGATGAGGAAGGGAACTTAGTATCTGCAGATGAGGAGAAGGCAGAAGTGCTTAATGCCTACTTTGCCTCGGTTTTTAGTGGGAAGACGACTTGCCTTCAGGACAAGTGTCCTCTTGAGTTGGTAGATGATGTCAGGGAACAGAATGGTCCCCCCATTATCCAAGAGGAGGCAGTCAGAGAACTGCTGAAATACTTGGATATTCATAAATCTATGGGACCAGATGGGATCCATCCCAGGGTGATGAGGGAATTGGCAGATGAGCTTTCAAAGCCGCTCTCCATCATTTACCAACAGTCCTGGCTCACTGGTGAGGTTCCAGATGACTGGAAGCTGGCCAATGTGATGCCCATTCACAAAAAGGGTGGGAAGGAGCATCCTGGTAACCACAGACCGGTCAGCCTGACCTCAGTACCTGGCAAGATAATGGAACAGTTTATATTGAGAGTCATCACATACAATTTACAGGATGGCCAGGGTATCAGACCCAGCCAACATCGGTTTAGGAGGGGTAGGTCGTGTTTGACCAACCTGATCTCCTTTTTTGACCAGGTGACCCACCTGGTGGATGCAAGAAGGGCTGTGGATGTTGTCTATTTGGACAAAAGCAAGGCCTTTGACACTGTCTCCCACAGCACACTCCTGGAAAAGCTGGCAGCCCACGGCTTGGACAGGAGCACCCTGTGCTGGGTTAGGAACTGGCTGCATGGCCGGGCCCAGAGAGTGGTGGTGAGTGCTGCATCCAGCTGGGAACAGGCACCAGTGGTGCTCCTCAGGGGTCTGTGCTGGGGCCAGTTCTGTTCAATATTTTTATTGATGACATGGATGAAGGTACTGAATCTTTCATTAGTAAATTTGCAGATGACACTAAGCTGGGAGCGTGTGTCAATCTGTTGGAAGATAAGAGGGCTTTGCAGAGAGACCTGGAATGGTTGGATGGATGGGCAGAGTCCAAGGAAGAAGTTTAATAAGTCCAAGTGCCAAGTCCTGCACTTTGGCCACAATAACCCCCTGAAATGTTATAGGCTGGGGACGATGTGGCTGGACAGTGTCAAAGCAGAAAGGGACCTGGGGTTCTGGTCGACAGCAGCTGAACATGAGCCAGCAGTGTGCCCTGGTGGCCAAGAAAGCCAAGGGCATCCTGGCCTGTATCAGGAATGGTGTGGCCAGCAGGAGCAGGGAGGTCATTCTTCTCCTGTACTCAGCACTGGTGAGGCCCCACCTTGAGTGCTGTGTCCAGCTCTGGCCTCTCAGTTCAGGAAGGACATTGAGTTCTGTGTCCAGCTCTGGGCCCATCAGTTCAGGAAGGACATTGAGATGCTTGAGTGCGTCCAGAGGAGGCAACGAGGCTGGTGAGGGGCTTGGAACACAAACCCTGTGAGGAATGGCTGAGGGAGCTGGGGTTGTTTAGCTTGGAGAAAAGGACACTGAGACACTGAGAAAAAGACACCTTATCACTTCTACAACTTCCTGAAGGGTGGTTGTAGTCATCTGGGGGTTGCTGTCTTTCTCCAGGCAACAGTGGACAGAACAAGAGGACAGTCTCAAACTGTGTCAAGGGAAGTATAGGTTAGATATTAGGAAAAAGTTTTTCACAGAAAGAGTGATAAAGTACTGGAATGGCCTGTCAGGGGAGGTGGTGGAGTCACCATCCCTGGATCTGTTTAAAAAAAGACTGGATGTGGCACTTGGTGCCATGATCTAGTTGAGGTGTTAGGGCTGGGTTGGACTCGATGATCTTGAAGGTCTCTTCCAACCTAGAAAAGAAATTCTGTGATATGAAATTCTGTGAAGAAACTCTGTGGAATTCTGTGATTTTTTTTTAATTAATTTTTTACAAATGACGACTTTTAAGTGTTATGTTTACGTATCATTGTGCATAATTCTGCTTGGGAATTGACAAAACTAATTTCTAGATTTATTTTGCTTGATACAATGTAGGAACTTCAGACATATATCCTTGTATGTGTGATTCAGGGGGGCCTCTACTAAGTACGTTACTGCTTCACAGACAAGTGCCTGCCTTCACATCTCTGCTTTTTCACAGCTGGGCCTCGGAAGTGTATAAAGGATGAATGGGATAGGATGGTGGCACAGACCTTTTAAGGAAATCCAGAGACAGTGATGAAGATCTAAGAGGCAACTAATTCTTTCTGTCAAAAAATATTTGTATCACAGAAGAGCATGTCTTGCTACTCCTCTGAAACTGTGCTAAAACCCACTGAGGTGTCACCTCAAAATGATGGGAAGGTCCTTTTTCTCTATCAAAATAGCTCTGAAGAAGCTATTGAATTTTTTGTGTGTGTGTGTAAATAATAAGCCCAGTTGCAGAAGGACTATAAAACGTCATGCTGCTCCTTCCAAAAGTGTTAGCATGTAATGCCAGTAGATTTGGGTTTATTTAATTTTGTGATTAAAGTTTCTATTGATTCCCCTGAAGCATAGAATATATCAATATCTTTGGTTTCAAAGGATCATTCAGTAGTACAGAAATAGAGGACTCAACATAGAAGCAGGTGCTTTATTTTAAATTTATGAAACTCCACAGTTAATCCCCTGAGTGTGCTGTCAGCAATACCTTTCAATTGTGAAACTCAGCCTCTGTTGTCAAACTAAGTCACTTCAGTGCCTCCTAGTTCACGTGTTGATTCCTCTTAACTGGAAAAAAAGGCTTGGTTGGGAGTCAGTAGGAATTAATATTATTATATAGAAAGCTTTTAAGCCATCAAGTGTATTCCATCAAAAGCCACTGCAAATGATGTATGTTTATCCCTTCTCTGCCACTGCAGGGTGACAACATAACCACTGCTCTCTTGCTGCTTGGTTGACTGCATGCAGGACATTTGGGAATGTGGAGTCTTCAGGAAGCTGTTTCAAACCAGCTAAGGTGAATGGCTGGTAAGAAGCAGATCCTGTGGAGGAAGGGCAATGTTTTTTTGATGCCAACTTCCCCTTTTTCATCATAAGACACAGTTGCACAGTTGCAAGAAGCGGGGTCAAACAGCAGTCCTATCCCTAGGGGTGTGTGGGCCATCAAGGGCCCCAAAGCACCCCCTGATTCTTTCTGGGAACTCTCCATCAGGAGACTACACATACCTCATAGTGTTGCATCAGAAACAAAGAATTTCCTCCCAGAGGAGGGATCTGGGTGTTCCCATGCCATCTTGAATGTGTGTAACCTGACAAATTCTTGGTTTGGTGGGCCACCCCCCAATGGATCAAGACTGTGACCATTACTGCAGCAAAATAGAAACAATCAGGTCTTATTGCTGGATCCATGAGTAGTAATATCTTTCCTCTCCACTGTCTACACTTATTCTTTCTTTTATTCTCTTTCTTTTCCTTGACTATTTTCTTTTTAATATTTTTATACTTTTATTGAAAAGAACCAAGATGGCCACATACTTCTTTTGCACTGCATTTAAATTGTTTTAAAATAAATTTGCCTCATGTCTACACTGGTCATTTGGTTTCATTTCACTCTAATTCACCCCAAGGGATTTAGTAACAGAAATCTTTGTTACCCTGCCTCAGAGTGGGTTGTAACAGCAGGCTATGGCATATTGCCTGGGAGAGGACAAGAGAGATCCTTTCATTGGAGCCTATGAGGAGAGGTGGGAAGAATTATAACTTCCCTAGGTTTAGTGTGGATGATGAAACCAATAAAAATCAATAAAGCCCTGGCCACTGGCAGATACATTTGTGACTTCTGTGATCTCTAGAAGGACAAAAACCTGCTAGAGTGGGTGGGCACAAAAATGATCAGAAGGATTGGACCTTGCCTATCAAAACAGGCTGAGACAATTGCAGGTTTTCAGCCTGGAGAAGAGGAGGCTCTGGGGACACCTTATTTCTGCCTTTCAATACTTACAGGAGCTCATTAAAAAAACGTGGAGAAAGGTTTTTTTACTGGGGCTTGTAGTGATAGAACGAGATGTAAAAGTTCTAAAGTAAAAGAGGATAGATTTAGTTTAGACGTAAGGAAGAAATTCTTTGCCGTGAGGCTGGAGAGGCACTGGAATGGGTTGCCCAGAGAAGCTCTGGATGCTCCTTTCCTGGAATATTCAAGGTCAATGTGGATGGAGCATTGAGCAATCTGTTAGTGTGAAAGGTGCCCCTGTCCATGGAGGGAGGGGGAGTGGTGGTTTTGGAACTAAATTATCTTTAAAAGTCCCTTCCAACCCAAACTATTCTATGATTCTATAAACCCACAGATATATTCAATTCATTTATGGTTACAGAACTTCAAACAAAGCCACTCATCCAACTTACACACATGTTTTTCCCTCAGGGTTTTTTGTATAGTTGCACATTTCAACAACAAACATATTGGCAGCCTTACATGGGGAAATCATTACAGCCCACTCACCCCTGAGTGCATGTGCATAATTCCTGGTCTATTGTGAGGAAAGAAGACCATATAGGATTGGTGAATTAATAAATGACATAGGTAGAAAATGTTTTCACAGAAAATACAGCCCAAATCCCCTAGAGTATTTGAAATCTCTTTTGAGTAAACAGAGACAGAAAGCCAAAGAAGGAATTGAATTCGCAGAAGGAAACTCCAGATAAAAATGAAACAGAATTTGCCTGAGTTCATGTGTTAGTTTATTAGTGGGGGTTTTTTTCAAGCAGGAAGGATGTTGTCTAATAGCCTCTTTGACAAGCACCTCTCTGATCAGCTCCTGTTTCCACTTTAGAGAGAGACTCCACATCTAAGTGGTTTCTAAAGGGTTAATCAATTATTAATAACGTCTGAATACATGACAGACACAGGGGGCTATGCTGCAGCTGGATGTAAACATGCCAATATAAGGTGCTCGTGTTAGGGAGGGATAAAAGCAACCTGTTGACCCACTGGACTGCTTACACCCTGAAACAACTATGGAATTGTTAGCAAACCCTTGAACGTGTTTTGTAACTAGATCCTTAGTAGAACATGTAATCCTTTTTTCTTTCATTTTTGCCCATCCATTGCTGTTAAGCATTAAAATGGTAGCGCATTATAAGACAAGTTTGCAAAACTATAAGTGCAAAAACAACCAACAGAGGGAATACTGAGCGTTTGCAGGAGGAGCCAAGCAACTGTGCCGTGCCTTGCGCTGGGAGCACTGACAGCATGTGAAGGCTCCTCAGTAAAAGAAACATGCTACAAGAATTCAACAAACACAGATGAGCTTCATTTTTGCTACAAGGGTGGTCATTCCTTTTGACCCTATGAGCCATGTGCCCAAATCTTTCTGTGGCTGAGAGCCATGAGGCACACACCTCAGAGACCCAAAAGGAAAGGGACCTCCAGGAGAGTTTCAGAGGCAGGAAACACTAACTGCTCCCCAGGGCCCTGCTGTCACAGCTGAGCCAGGGTGGTCTGCAGTCACCGCTCCGCTCACTTCC
The DNA here is from genome assembly GCA_910950805.1 of Acrocephalus scirpaceus scirpaceus. NCBI lineage: Eukaryota > Metazoa > Chordata > Aves > Passeriformes > Sylviidae > Acrocephalus > Acrocephalus scirpaceus. The sequence continues at coordinate 139,693,554 of OU383773.1, read as the reverse complement.
CCAGGGCCCTCCCTCAGTGGCAATTTCAGCCTCCTTGCCTGTGATTGCCAGGGCTCAGCCTCATGCAGCAGGGGAGCTCCCTCACAGACCTGCCCATGCCCTTGCCCTGCTCCTCCCAGGCTGGACCACAGTAGGGGAGCCACATTCCCGACGCTTGCGAGCCTTGAGCCACTGCTATTCTACAAGAGCAAAAACAGAAAGTAAATTGGACAAAAGGAAAACTGTGATTGCTTTGCTGACCGTAGCTGTTATCTCATGCAGTCTTTGTCAGTTTGTCCCATCTATCTATTTCTTACTGTGTGTAGATTAAATGACCTCTTGGGCAGGAATTCTGCTTTCACAATGTGGTCATTGCAATTCCTAAACAAATGGATAAAAAACTAACACACATCCTTGTACGTAAATAAATCTATCAGGCAGCCACAACTACCTAACTGACTAGTACCCCAATTCTCTAGTCTTGGAAAAAATTAAACTCCTTAGGAGTTTTTCCTGAGATACTATTGGGATACTCTTTGGGATACTATTTCTATTGTGGCTTTTAAAATGGGTTTGTTCCATTCTCAGTTCATGTTCAAACCACAACCAACTTGTTAATAATATTATTATTATGGTCTTAAACCAGCATGTTTTAGTGCACAAATGCAGTCTCTTTTTAAGCATAGGCAAAATTTTTCCATCCTGCCAGGCTTAGTTTCAGATATCTTAACCCCACATAAACCTCTCCACTCTTCACTATAACACCACAGAAACCCCTAACAAGCAGTCAGGGAAACATTTGTTCCTCCTTTCCACTTCCAGAATGTCTGATCATTCAGGATTCATCATAAATGTTTCCTGGCTGTTTTTGCCTTACACATGAACTGTGTTTTGACGGGTTTTTTCCCCCTTCTCTTTTTTCCCCCTTTTTTTACAAGCATCATTGCATTTTGTCAGCAAGCAACCTAGGCCAATCACATAAATAGTTTAGTTTATTGCTTATGAAATTAAATGATGTAAGGGACCACTCCAAGCAGGGTCAATTTAAAAAGACAGCCAAGTCTGTAACCTCAAGAGACTTGGATTGGGTTGAGGGAAAGCACCAAGCAGTGTGGGCTCCCAAAGATTGCTGCCAGGTGGACTACAGATGTTCAGATTCAGTCTACTTGCATGGTGCTCACCTTGGGAGATGCTAGTTTGGTCCTATGCATGCAGAAAATTAGCACGTGTATACACAATCACCCTGCAAAGGCCTCTCTCTGGCTCTGCTTTCTGCAACCCTGAGGTTTATGGGCAGAGTAAAATGGCTTTGTAGGAAGCCACAGCATTGTCTGTATCAGTCCTGAGTTTGAATTCGTTTAGTCAGCTATCTCAGAAAAAACCCACAGCGTCCCTTGCTATAGATGGAAGCTGCACATGCAGCTGTGGTCACTGTCTTGCAGCTGTTAAATGAAGAAATACCATGTGAACACTTGGTCTGGTTTCAAAAGACCTAAAAACACTGGCCAAGAAAAATGGTACATCACGGTGCTGCTTGGCTATTTGCCAAGACAAAGAAACTTGTAGATTTCTAGGGACAAGAGGCCATGTGAAAGGAATTTTCCTCCTTTCAAAGGCACATCAAAATATACCAGAGGGGTTATTTATTTATTTATTTAGTGTGTGCTCTTGGCACAGGTTTGATTGATCACTAGCACAGTATCAGCATTAAACTCACATCACTTAAAGACCAAGCCAGAAAACAAGGCAAATAAAATTGTAGGTCTGAGGTGCAACATAGAAGAGAAAGGCAGAATTACCCACACAAAGAATAAAAAGTAGATGGATAAGAGTCCCTAAAAACCAATTAAAGATGAAAGTTTATAGGGAGGAAAGGACTATTCTGTGGTGAGAGCTCAAGAGAAAAAACTATTGGAGCAAAATTTAGCTTTTTTTTCTGACTCAGGCTTAGACATTGGCATGAGTATGTCCACAGGAGAAAATGGTGTCCTGTGGAGCAAAGGTTGATTCTCCCTCCACAGCCTACTTCAAATCCCCAATGTGTCAATATAGACACAACACTCTGCTAATGGCAAATATTAATTTGGAGATGGGCTTTCCTCACTACCTGAGTTAATGCATATGTCCCCCCAAGGAGCTGCACCCCAACCTCCTTTCACTAGCTGCAAAAGAGCAACAATCCCAGTGCATCATTTGCATCTGGAACAATCACATTCATATCAGGAAACTGTCTTTGGAGTCAATCGAAAAATTTATTAGAAATGCAGAACAAAATAATAAGCCTTCTCATTGCTTTTGTTTGGCTGTTAACCAGAAGGAGAGAGTGGGATGTTTAAAAAGCCAGGCAAAGGGATATAGGACACCCAAAAAGAGATCAGGTCCTTTGGGGACAATTGTATTTTCTTTATTCTAAATTATCTTCTGTAGTTTGCTGTGCAAAATGTCTGTCTTGGGCCAGCTCCTGGGCTTGTTTACGTACTGGAGACTGGAGACAAACTCTCCTGACAGGAAATGAGTGAGACTGCAAAGAGAGTATTTTGACAATACAATAGAAACTCATAAGTTCTGGTAACCATGCTATTTTATTGGTTTATTTTTTTAATATTGATACTATATTAAAGGTCAAAGGTACATTAGATGTTAGCAGAAATAAATATGCTGGTGAACAGATAAATCCTATGGAACTCCCAGTAATTAATAAGGTCCATATGTACAGTTTGTTCATAAGAGAATAAACTTTTTTCCTCCAATCTGAACAGACAAATCCTTTTTTTGCTAAATCCATATGCAGGGTTTATGAGCTAAACCTTGCTGCCCTTTCTCAAGGGAAACTCCCATTGAGCTTCCTCTGAGTAAGACTTTGGCCTGTTACTTTGGCTGCCTTTCCACTGCCCTTGAAAATTCCCTTCTTCTTAAGGTACCCTAAAATTCAGAATTGACTCGATACTGACCGCACTTCTGTGAGCAGAGGACATGCTGTCAGGCCCTTTTGCCTGTTTCTCGGAAACAATATTTCCATTTCTAGTAGATTTTCCTGCTCGCATTCCTCTGCATGTACAAACCTAACGGAGGAAGTTGAGCTTCCTGTGGGTGTTAGTCTGAAATAGCATCTGAGGACTGGAAGAAGTGGTTTTATTATGGACTTAGTCCCAAGCTCTAGAAATCAAGGGATTACAGCTCATTTGCAAGAGAGAACTTGAGAAAGACATTCGTCCTGCTCGCAGTATGAGCCAGATAGCTCATGCCAAGAATGTCCCACAGATCTTTGATGCAAGAAAGATGTTGGTACCAAAGCCATCAGAGCACATGGTTACCTGCATTGCATCTCATATGAAATATGCTTAGGAATCAGGAGATTACTATGAAGGCAAAATGCCATTTTGAACTGAGGCTAAATGCTGATTAAAAGAAGTGGAATGTTTCATGCAATGATCCCTCTCCCAAATGTATACTGCATTTGCATTACCTCTTTACTCTAGCAATCCTCTTTGGCTGCATCGTTATTCCTTTCAAAGTATTCCTCTCAGATGCTGAGGATTCAGACCCAGTTGGTAGTCTCACTTGCTCACTAGAATTTCCCAGAGCACAACTGAGCAGAGCTGGCACCCCAGACTTCAGCTGCAGGCCCTTCAGAGCCCCCCCAACTGTGACTCTGAACTTGTCTTGGAGAAACTGATCAACAACTGAATTTATAAAAAACAATTTGAAGATGAAAATCAATATGGCACCGAACATTCTAGCAAAGAATTTTAAGTGATGTCATTAGCCCTGATCTTCAGGGGCAGTTAAAGATATCTTAAGATATCCTTCAGAGGTGTCCTGTTCTGTGAAGAACTTTAAAAAGGTAAGCCCATATGTTTTGGATGACATGATTTTTTACCTAAGGAACAAGTCATGGCCCTCACCAGAAGCATCACAAGGGCCTGTGCTGAGGCTGAGTTTTAATTGCCCCCTTTTCCCCTTCCCTGTGATCAGTTTCATCCACAAGGCTGTTGTGATGACTGTTGTCAGGGCCTGGGAGGGGAAACAAGGGAGTGAGCCATGACTCCCCTGTTGAGAAGTTTCTTTGAAGGTCTGCCAGTCTAGGATCTTTCACATAACATTTGTTTCCAAAAAAAATTCAAAGGTAATAAATTACAGAGAGTACAAGGTATTTTATGCTTTGTGGTGTGATGATCAAAAGACGTTATCATTCTGTTTCACATGTTTGCAGACAGTTTGTTGTTACTCTCAGTAAGTTACAGGCAGCTTTTTTTTCCCTTGAATGCTAAAACTTCGTCTTGTTAAAGGGTGGTTTGCGAGTGAGTGCACAGAGAAAAGGAGAGGAGGCATTTTGCCCTTCTGCCTCCTCTTTCTACCTTGACCAGTATCATTCTCAGATTTTCTAATATGAATACTGACAATGAGAGCAACACTGGGAAATAGAAAGAGGCAAAAATGACAGTTGTCTTTCTGAATAGTATTTGCAGCATCTACTCAAGAAATTTGGATAGAATATCCCAAGGACTTAGGGTGACACAGGTCTGAGTTCCCCAGAAAATAGTAAATATTTGTAAAGTGTTTGTGTAATCTTTTACTGTATAACCAGGGCAGTCCTCCTCCAAGAGCAGCATCCTTATAGACACTTTGGCTTGTGAGTCATCATAAAAGAGGCCAAACCCTTTTCCTTAATCTGAAATCATCAGAATTTTTCAATTTACAGGATCCTTTGTTCTGGTTTTTATGTTGTCTCAATTTCCAGGCTCCATATGGTATCTAAAATGAAACTGTCGTGAGAGGCTAGTCTGGTAGTACATCTGAGATGGCAAAGAGTGAAGGTAAATCCCAATAAAAAAGCCAGCCACATCTCAGACTGATGCCTAATCTTGATTAGATTTTTAGTATTTCTTTTGAAAATTTCCACTTTACGTCTCAGGAAATGGTTCTTCAATTTTGTTCTTTAGCCATTGGATAAAATGAATCTTAATTAAATTTTTAGTATTTCTTTTGAAAATTTCCACTTTACGTCTCAGGAAATGGTTCTTCAATTTTATTCTTTAGCCATTGGATAAAATGAATCTTGAAACAAGAAAAAACCAGTAGCAATAACAGCAACAAAAAAGATGCATTGGTAATACAATATCAAACAATTATTCTATTGGCACACCTTCATAATGGTTTCTTTATGAAAACTTTGTAGTCTTCAGACTGTTTCCTGATTCTGTTATTTCCAGTACATTTATTTCAATAAAAGCATCTATAAACCTTTTAAACAATTCTGAAGATTGTTCCTCATTCTCATTATTTAGTATGTGCAGTTATAGTGACAGCTTGCATCAACTGTTAGTGGATAGTATAAATGGAGCATCCTCCTCTTCAAGATACCTTATTTCTAAGACCTGTGTAAATACTCACTCTATGCTACACTTCAATGCCTCATTTTATTTCCTGCAGTGACCCTCTTTATGTCTTTGGACAGATGAAGTACAAAACAGAGAACTGGATAAAATGCTTTAAATAAATGTGAACTGACCAGATCCATTATCCAGATATTGAACTGAAAAAAATTTCAATCCTTTTACATGTTTACATAAAAGAGTTAGCATTCTACTTTCTCATTGAATTCAGTCCTGTGATGATTAATCTGTTAGTACACCTATCTAGTCACAACTCAGAAATACTGCAACACTTCAGGAGGCTCTGTGGTGGTAGGATTTCTACTAGTTTCCACTCTGTATGTTCTAAATTTGCAGTAATATTTTGTACATCCAGATCTTGAGATACGGACAGAAGTAATCTGAGCTATGGGCAAAACTGGCTGGTAAATCTCACACTATGGCTTGAGTCCCATCTCCATGTTTGAGGCTTGTTTGTCATCAAACCAGAAGAGTGATAATATCATGCTAAATATACTTCCACTTCTATCTCAGCAATTTCAGTACCATAATATTTGTATAACAGCAGAATTTACATTAATTTCTTTTCTTCTCCAAGTCTTCAAAGCATTTGTGGGATTTATTATTATCATTATTCTGCTTTGGTATTTTATCTGTCTCCCCATCTTTCTATGTTTTGCTGAGAATGAAAAATGGAATCAGATGCCATAAGTTTTGTTTTCGCCTTCGAAACTTATGAGATCTGCTATCACACTCACCTTTTTCAGAAGAGAACATTGCAGTATTTGTCCATATGTTAAGAGGATTCTGTGACTTGCTGAACTTTAACAGAAATGTCAGCTTCTCTAATCAAAGTATGTGTCAGAGTTGCTCTTTCAAATGCTGGAGATACCATCTCAAACACTTCATTTATGGTGCCAGAATTGTGAAAATTATTTGCTTAAGTTTGCTAAGGCCATTAGGAATCATAACCTTAATGTTTTTGGTATTGTCCTATTTATCTCAGTAACTTTATCTCTTTAGAAATTATCTAGATGACAAAGATATTTTCTCTAATGATCTTTAACCTGTTGTGTTGCATATAAACTGCAGGGAAAGCTTGCAATAAAGTATACTAAAAGATGTGGTTTCTCGTACCCTTTACATAGGCATTAGTCTAATATTGCTGAAGTCTGTCACCATGAATGGAACTACTCTGTGAATAGCTGAAAAAAAAAATTGGAAAGATATCAGAATGGAGACTTTATAGGGTTTTTTTCCCCTAAAAAGTGAACGCTGGAGCTATACCAAGGTATCTTTGCATGAAGTTGTTTAGCTCTCCTGGCCAGTCCCTGGCAGTAGGAGGCTAGCAGCAGACATAGTCCATTTTGCATGGATAAAATACTCTGAGCTGTGCTCAGAATGAGAGCTTGTGAGGTTTTAAAATGGTGAATTTAAGGGCATGATGGTGTTTTCCCCTGAGTCTTTTCAATTTTTATTGAAATCAGTATGTGTGAAAGCTTCTCAGATCCTTAACAGTTTCCTTTTGAATTTATGAGTTTGCATACTAAAAGCAGTTTTACATATATCTTCCTTTTAATTCACATGGGAAAGATATTCTCTAAACACTGTATTTCTTCTTTTCTCATGGGAGAGAGAGCTGCTGTACTCATCTGTACTTATGTTTTTGTTAACTCCTTTCAAAAATCCAAGCTGAACATAGATTTTGCACCTTTCACTCAGGAAGAAATCCAAATTAAACATGGGTGCATTTAAACTAACCACAGCACATAAATTGGATTTTAAGATTTTAATGGATATGCAGCCCTGTCCTTTGACAGAGAGTTTTCCTACTCATGACAAAAGTAGAGCTACAGTTTATTGTGAGTTTTAGACAGAAGCATTTTTAGTCAAATCTTCACCTGTTAAAGAAGGAGGCCAGTTTCATTAAAAACAACATAAAGAAAATATAAAATGTTTCAATACCTTGTTTTCTACATTACTTTTCCTTTTACATGTTTGGACTGTGGATTGTAACATTTATAGAAAAAAAATAAAAATAAGTCTCTGTAATAGTGATTATGTCCAGGGTTTTGAACAAACCATAACAATTGTCAATGTTTTGCAATAAGCCAAGCCACATCAAAAGGTTATTTTTGAAGTATCATTTTGGAAAGGTCTTTCATTATTAGGCCTACTTGGCCTATAACCCAGCCAGGCTCCTGATAGAGGCAATGACCCTGGCCTGTCCATAAAAAACCAAAGATCCTCCAGGGTGTTTCTATGCAGCAGTCACTGAGGTGTGTATAAGCATGGGTGAGCTAGCTCCTGGAAGATTACTATCCAGAATATTTACTCAGCAGACTGCAATATTAGCCAGCACAGCCAGTTTAAGAACTCTTGGTACTGCAGCAGAGATTGTGGTGTCATTGGGCTCGGTAAGCATCTGACTGGATGTGCTCCTGAGTAATCTGCTCTTGACTCCCAAAGGTGCCTTCCCACTTTTGCCAAGTCTGTTTGATGCTGCATTATGTCTCCTCTCTTTTCCCCTGGCTCTTTGAACATGTAACTGCTTCACTTAATTTCACTATGAGTATTAATCAAATATAACCATGTTGTACTTCCATCTACCCATCACAGGGCAATTCCCCCTCGTCTCCACTCTTTACTGCCCTGGGCTTGCAGCAAGGAGCACTGACAGACCTGTTTTCTCCCTCTGCCTCCCTTGAAGGTGGCACCTCTCCACCTTGCCCTGGTGATGTGCCGAGTAAAAGCCATTTCCCAGTCTGCCTTGCTGCCCATGCCAAACACAGGGCTGGGGCAAATGGGGAACATCTGGAGATGGCCAGCATTAGGCTGCTGCTCTTTCACAATCCTTTTCTGTGGATTAGATAGTGTGATGAGGAATAAATTGAGACCTGGATGAATGCTCAATAGGAAAAAGGTAGAAGATACCCACCCTCCTTCTCTCAGCGGCTTTTGCCTGGCCCTCATTTCAATTGCTGAATCCATTTAAAGTTTATCTTTGTCCTGCGGTACTAGTAAGCAAGGCTGGCAATTCCTCCAGTCCTGCATCCTCACTTTGCTGCTCATTTCTTGGATGTGAGCATTTCCTTTTAAAAGGATTCCATTTAATACCCTGCAAATTATCTGGGGAGGTGCAGAGCAATTTATTTTGTAAGCCTTATGCTGTGGATTGAAATTGCTTTTCCTCATCTCGGTGCGTGGCAGCAGGGAGCGCGGTCCCCTCCCTGTGCTGTGCCTGGGGCTGCATCCCAGTGCTGAGCCACTGCTGCCACAGGCTCTGTCAGCACCTAAACCTGCTCCTGCCTCCTTCCAGGGGGCAGGAAGCAACAAAAACAAGCAGATTTTACACATATAAGCAGGCTTTTGAAGAGGCTCAGTTCTTGAATGAAAATAAGGCTTTGACTCACTTTACACCGTGTGAGGGAGATAAAAGGTCAGACCTGTTCTTCTTACTCAGGGTTTGTACCCAGGTTGCCGTCCCAAACATGGGGCGAGTAACTAAGGGTCATGGCACTGACCATAGGTGCTTGCACAGACAAACTGAAGGCAGAACAAAAGCACACTGGGTGATAGTGGTGTTCTATCCTTCATCCTGCCTGTTTTAGAAATAAAAAAAAACCAACTTTGAAGGAAAGGAGTCCCCAAACTTCCTGTTTTCCCTAAAGCAAATCTGTCTCAGAGTCATCTCAAATTAGAAAGAGGATACAAAAGAGCCGACTCATTTGTTTGATATATTTTAGCAAAGAACTCCATTGCAAAATGCACAACTCAACATTTTCTTTAATGACTAAATTCTTACCAGCATACAAAGAAAAGGAAGTTTAAAACTATATGAAAGAACTCTCCGTGTTCCCTCCCCTGACTGCTTCCCTACCAGTATTTATAATTTGTGAACAACCTAAAGTCCCAGCCACTCCATAGCATAGATATAATTCAGACAGACATTGAGAATCATGCAGCAGAATGCATTCTCACATTATTTAGCAGCATTTAGAAGACAATTTGGTATGGATATGAATAAAAGAGCATCTTATAATACCTAAAATAAACTTGTTCCGACAGAAAACTTCATGCTTCATGGTTTAGGTCAATCTTTAATTTCTAGGGATTAAAGAGAATCTTTCAAAAGGATAGATTATGCTTCCACTTCCTTCCCTGGAGTATCTTCTGCTGTCTTATGAATATCTGCTCTTAGTCACTGCCAGAGGGAAGGCATTTCATTTGATGTCTTTGATTCCATAAGGCAGTTCCTACTTCTTGGTTATTTATATTCAAAAATAGGCCAAAAAGGTTAAGAATGGAAGAAATAAAGTAACATAAGCCTTACTTTAGTAATGGAAGACCAAGCTTGGAGACTTTTGTGGCCTTTTTCAAGGGCATTTAAAGAATTTGTGGCAGATCTCTTCATTGTCTTATCCACAAGAACAAGCTTATTCTTGACCAGTATTTTTCTTTTGATTGAACAGCACTCTTGATTTGATTTTTTGTTCAGGAAAAAAAATCAGAAAAAAGGATGCCTTATCTTTAGATTTCCAGACTTAATCAGAGTTTTATTACAGCTGGGGTATAGTAAAGTTGGCTCACTTGTTACTGATACTCTTTCTAGAACGTGAATAACCATTCAAGTGCTAGTTAAAAAATAAAAAAGGTGATGGAATCTGAGATTCATGTAATGGGCACAAGAGGTACAGAGTGCTGAGGAATACAAATGTGTTTGTGACTAATTCATTAGAGAAACTCCTCATGGAAGATGTAGTTGACCATGATTTCCCTCTAGTGCTGTGAAAATTAGTACTGCCTGGGTTGTATCTACCCTGTAAATGAAAAGAGCTCAAGAGAAATATCAGCTTTGGCCTTGCTTTTAAGAATGTGTCAGTTTAGGGGGTCTGAACAGCATAACTTGCTCTGATCCTAGGTCTTTCTCAGTGTTTCTGATTTCATGCCTAATCTGAACATAATTCCATATTATCTGGGACAAGAGTGTCTGCCTGCAGACTCATCATAGAAGAGAAATAAATTCCATGTTACTCATTTTATTTAGATGGGCACATTATCACACTAACTATTTTTTTCTTTTTTAAAGTAATATTTTTAATTTTCTTTCCACTGGCTGTCATATCATTTAAAATTATCTCTCTTGTCTCAATTTCCTCAGCCTGTAAAGTGTAGTTAACAACTAATCTGGGAAGTCCTGCACCTACAGCTCTTTCATAACATGACTTGATAGTACAACCCAGGTTGCACCTGGTTCTCAGAATGGGAAAATTTTCTCGATTTTAAGAACCAAGAGTAAAGATGAGCCCAGGAGAAAAAATGAAAGAAGACATCTGTCTCCTTCCTTTCAATCAGAATAGTGAAGTTGAAGTTAAGACAACATTGCAACCACTGAGCTACATAATGAGTGATTCATTGAAGGAGTGATAAATAGTTTTAAATGGTTAATTTTAGTTTATCATAAAGGTTATAAATTTATATTTGAAAACAAAAGAAAAAATTGCTGTATCATTTTTGGATTCCACAGCTATCTTCACTTAGATATCCATGGTTTGAGTACAGGAAAAGGGCTATTCAAATACTTAACACCACACAAAACCAGATGGAGTTTGATACAAGGAAAAACTCCAAGCTGAGTTGGTTTCCAGTCCTTCCAATGTTTGAGAAAGGACAATCAGTAAGCATCCATCTTGCACAATCTGCGTGTTTGTCAGTGAAACAAAGACAAGGAAGTACATTTACAATCCATAAATATGCATTGCACCAGACTTGAGGTTTTAGAAACAAATTAAATTCACTTATTGTTGTACAGAGTGGCTGCAGGTTGCTATGCAGCTGCCATTTACTCAGCCTTACACACTCAGAGTTACTGAGGGGTTTGCCTGGTTTGGTTTTTCTGCCACTGTTTTACCGGGGTTAAGGGCCTGCTGGTATTTTCCAAATTATATACAGGCTTTCTACTCAGAGATAATGAAATACTCATAAAGTGGTAGATGCAGCAGCTTTTAGCTGGATATATCCTGAACTGTGGGTCAAACACACGGGTCTGCTAGAAGCTTATCCCTCCTTTCTGCTTTAAACCTTAACGTAGAATGACTTGAAAAACTCTGGGGTAAAATAAACAAATCGGACTGACAGAGTGGGAGAAAAGCAGCTTAAGAGAAGCCTGTCAGCACAACCTGCTCCCTTTTCTAACCTGGCAGCAATTCCCTCTGGGTTCCTGCCGTTCTCCTATGCATTTCCCTTCCAACCCTCATTTCCCTATGGAGCTCCCTCAGCCCATCCGATTTTGAACATCTGCTGGCACTGAACTCCTGCAACTCTCAATCTGTTTCCCCTTGGCTTCCTTCTTCCTTCCAGTTAATCTTCCTTATTTTTGTCTTGGTGAGACTTCCCTCCTTCTTCTCTCTGTCTTCCTGCTGCTATCACCAATTTAATCTCGTCACACTCCGGGTGACACCAGACTGACTCTCCCTGGTGAGGAGACCTGAGAGAGTGACTCCCCACCCCCCAAGGCAGCTGCTTCTGCCTGCTAACATGCTACCACCAAGGGGCCAGTCTTATTCTTCTCCAGGCTCCCAGCATCCATGGCTTCCCCTATGGTTCTTCTTGTGCTCTTTTGACCCAAGATAAGCTGGAACAAGCTTGAAAATGGTGAGAAACCAACACAGCCAAAAACAGTGAATCGTTCTCTGCAGTTCAGTGAGTTAAACTGGCAGTCTGACATAGGATGCTGCAGGAGGAGGAGGAGGTTTGGTTTTCTTGCCCTCTATAACTGTAGTACATAATGCCAGGATCATATTGTAGAGAAACCAGTGGGTGTACAGATGAGAAAGGAGGTAAAGTGACAAAAATAAATGGATTTGAGGGAACCACTGAACCTGCATCATGTTAAGCTTGACCAAATCTGTTCCACCATGTGGGATATATATTCCACAGGCTGGGAAATACTGTGATCTTGTACATTCAGGGCCAATACATTGCTGCCTCCAAGCATGCCTTCCCACGGGAGAGTGAGGTTGTTCCTGCTTATTCCCACAGTTATGTTAAACCAGGCTGAATATAAACCCAGGAGCATTATAGCAATCAAGGCCTTTGTCTGGAGGAACTAAGAGAGGTTCTCCCGCTTTCATCTGAAGGTTGTTGAGAATGATTTTGTGCTTTGTCTCATCAAAAAGACACATAAACATAAATATCCATGTTAATTACATTATAATTCAGCCCTAAAGCATAATAAGCTGAGACTACAGAGGTTATGTGTCTACATAGGGAACAGTCTGAGGTCTGCCCATCTCTCCACTATTTGTCAAGAAAAAGCATTTTAACTCCTTAGTTGGGAAAAATTCTATTAAAGTCCACAAGGTCCAATGGCAGAAGCATAAAACTCAAGTTTGATTTCAAGCTCTTCCAATAATTCTCTCTGAGTAGCCTCAGATAAGCAATTTAGCTCTCTAATGTAAAACAATAATGGACACCGGTACTCTGACAGGCACATCATTCTTATGCCAGCACAAACTGGAAACTTAGCGTTTGGAAATAAAAAGCAGGGACAATAAAAATTGAAATGGAGAAATAGGGGACTGATTTTAGAAAAATATATACAGAGTGGTATAAGAGGGGCTTGGGGAAGTCAAATGTACATCTGTCCCAGGGACAATTTTCAGGTCTGTTGTCCTATACATTTCCTGCCCAGAAGCACAAGTTTTAAGTAAAAAGGTAACATCTTTTCTTCCTGTTTCTTCAGGTTCTGAAATATTGAAATTAGACTGAGCTATTCCTGTTTCATGCAGTGTAAATGAGAAGAATCCAACCCTGTTAGATAGCTGACCTGAAAAAAACCCTGCACGTTTCCAATGAAGCAGTCTGCCTTACACTCTTTATATCGTGTAATATCTTGTCGTACCAACAGGCACGGAGGCAGCTTGTCAGCGACAATGACAAACATGCACAGATGTATTGTTAGTGTAAAATAGTTGTACTTAATTCCCTTTCTTTCCTTGATTTTGTTTGAGGAGTCTTTTGTAGTCATCTTTTTCTATTCCTGTATGTCTGCAATTGATGAATTATTTCTGTTCTCTTTAATCCATTTTTTATTATACTTCCAGATATTTTCTTTTTCTGGTATTGGTGAAAATAAATCTTTTCAAGGGCTTGGCAGTATATTTGGAAAGATGTTTTGAGCAGTATGGGTGCTGCTTCTAGGAGTTAATGAAACAGAAATTAATGAAATAGTGAAACTTAAAAATTCATGTATTAGTAAATGCTGCTAACCAAATTGCCGTGTATTGGTTTTGACATATTCCCCACCTGAGTTTCCATGCTGTCCCTTTGTTTCTATGCTAAGAGCATGAGCTGTGTCCTAATGCTCCATGGTTCTGCAGTCCCATTTTGTATAGGAACTAGGATTCTGCAGTCAGCTCTCAGGCTTGTACTCCTCTAAATTTTGAAGATGTTGACTGATTTTGACAGAGAGGTAGATGTCTCAAAGATAACCAAGATCTTACAAGCATTAATAAAACAAGTCACCACATACAGAGAGATCTTCCAAGGAACTTGACAGAAGGAAAGGAACATTATATAAGCACATGTGGCCAGACTTCAGAGAATCCAAGCAGAAGAGAGACCATACAAAGATAGAAGAGACCTTTATTCAAACCATCTTGAAAAAAAGAGTTATAGAAACATAGAATTGTTTAAGTTGTAAAAGACCTCTTAGATCATTGAGTGCAGCTGTTAAACCAGCAGTGCAAAGTCCGTCACTAAACCATCTTCTGAAGTGCGACACCTACACATTTCTTAAATATCTCCAAGGATGATGAATCCACCAATTCCCTGGGCAGCCTGCTTCAATGGCAGACTGACCTTAGCCCTCCTTAGCCCTTCTTGTGTGGCTGATTTATTTATAGAAATATTTTTACTGCCTTTTATGGCAATAGGCAGATTTAAGTTCTAGAATGACTTTGGTCTTTCTAATTTTATCTCTGCATAACCTCATGACATCATTGTAGTCCTCCTGAGTGACCTGACTCTTCTTCCAAAGGTCATAAACTCTCCTTTTCCCCCCCTGAATTCCAGTCAGGCTTTTTGTTCAGTCAGGGCCTGATTTCTTCCCCTCTGGCTTGTCTTTGCCCTTCAGGACTGTCTCCCAAGAGACCCTGTGAACTCTGAACCAGGCTCCTTAATGGGCCAAAGTCTGTCCTTGGGAAGTCCACCTAGCAGTTCTACTTACTTGTCCTCTTACTTCTCCTGTGCCCAAGACATGCTCTGACCACCATCAGTCCTCTGTTCACAAACAGCAGCTCCAGCAGGTGCCTTCCCAAGGCTCACTCACCAGCTGTGTCAGGAAGTTGTCTTCCACACACTCTAGGAACATCCTAGACTGTTTCCTCTCTGCTGCATTGTAATTCCAACAGAGATGTGGTAAGCTGAATTCCCCCATGAGACCAAGGGCCAGTGATTGTGATTCCTCTGTCATCTGCTTATAGAATATTTTGTCTGCATCTTTGTCTTGGCTGGGTGGTCTGTAACAGGTTCCCACCAGGATATTCCCTGTTGGCCTTCCCAGTGACTCTTATTCATAAACACTCAACTCTAGTGCCAATATAATTTAGTTCTAGGCAACCAAAACTGTCCCTAACATATACCATGTTATACCAGGGTACCCCACCATGTCTCCTTCCTTGTCTGTCCCTCCTGAAGAGTTCGTAGCCAGGCGTTGCAGCACTCAGTTGTGTGAGTCATCCCACTGTGTTTCTGTGATGGCAACTATGTCACAGTTTTCCTGCTGCACAATGTCAACCAACTGAGAAACACAAATCATAGCAAATCAGACTTCATTAATTCTATGGCTCACCAACATAATTGGTTTTTTGTGCCAGCTCAACACATTCTCATTTTGTTTCCTTAGATGAACTTACATCTGTAGCCAGTGTATTTTTATTACTGTTTATTCTCAAAGCAGATCCTCCTGCAGCTGGACTTTTTTCCCAGGCTCCTACTGGTTTCACCTCTACTGCATTTCCAAATATTTATCTTGCTTGCAATGAATCAAACTCTATCTCAATTTTAATAGACTGGGAAGTCGACTGAATCAGCACTGCATCCATGAATAGGACCTATGGCTACAACTTTATGAGTAAATTAAGCATGCCCAGGAACATTTGCTGGCACTGAAGCAAACTGATGCAGAACAGCCTGAATTTGTACTATTGAATTAACTTACCCTCCAGAACAGGGTGGCTGAATGCAATCTGCCTATGGAGAAGGATTCCTTCTCCATGCTGTTCCTGGGAATTGCTTGGCATTCTGTTAGATGGGGTGTTTGTACCTTTGCCAAAAACATGCCAGACATCATCCTAACAATTTCATAGTATAAATAATCAAGCTCCAGTGCCTGGGAATGTCCCCTGGCCCTTCCTAATTAACTGCATGACATGAAACTCCTTCATCCTGATCTACAGGCAGTTTTCACATGGCCATCTCTGCTTCCAGTGTGCCAATTCATCTGCTCATATGAGTTGGGCATTATCCATAAGCTGAGTACATGAGCTAAGTCTCTGTAACCTGTTCAATTTTAAAAAGAGCAATCTCAGACCTTCAATTTAAATGAGTTCAAATTGTTTAGACCAAAACAGAGTCTGCATGCGATATAATCATCTCATCTGAAGTCTATAAGGGACAGAATTTCTGATAAAATGTCTAAGGAAGCAGAGCAAACCAAGAAAGACATGTAAATAAAACTGATCCCACATAGTCCTGAAGCTCCAAGTCTCAGTGAGCATCCTTTTTCTCTCATAAAAGTTTAATTTTCCTGGATGTTTCAGTGTTGTGATTTAAATATAAGGCCAAGAGTCTCTGAATTGTTTTACAATGTATTACACATCCTAGTTTTTATTTTATCTAAAACAGCAGTCTTATCATCTGCTGGGAAACTCAGTTTGGTTTGTTGTTTTCTAGCCTAAGTCAAGTTCTTCCTTCTTTCCTTCTTTCCTTCTTTCCTTCTTTCCTTCTTTCCTTCTTTCCTTCTTTCCTTCTTTCCTTCTTTCCTTCTTTCCTTCCTTCCTTCCTTCCTTCCTTCCTTCCTTCCTTCCTTCCTTCCTTCCTTCCTTCCTTCCTTCCTTCCTTCCTTCCTTCCTCTGCTTCCCACATTACAAAATATATAACTAAGCTGTTCACTCCTTTGAAAAGCCACAGTCCAGAAAAGTACCTAACCACATGCTAATCTCAAGTGAAGAGGCTACTCATATGCTCCAAGTTATGCAAGTACTTAAGTGTTTTGTAGATCAAAGTCTGAATTTACTGATGTGTATCTGAAGATCAGAGGCTGATGCATTGCTCCAGAACACCTTGGAAATAGGTTTTATGTTTGCTCCTTCTTCTCTGTTTGCATTCCTCTGAGACTTTGGTAATGAAGAGAACTATTTATTTTCTTACTCCTAATGCTCTCAACAGGAAAGCAGAAATCCTATCTTAATAGCACATTATTCTATCTCAAAAGGGAGAAGAAGAGAGAATGATGGAAATTGTTTATGAATATAATATACTTTGGATTAAGGTGTCAAGCTACTTTATTGAGGCTTGCTTTGTCAAAGTTTTTTAAGGGATCCAGGGATAAAAGGAATAGAAATGGAGGCTCATGTCATTGCAGCACTTGTGCTTGGATCAAGGCTTCCATGCTTCCAGGCACCTTTTTTCAGGGTCTTTCTCAGTAGCAGAACCTATGTACTCATGAAACTCATCAACAAAGTCCAGCTGAGGAAAGGTTTTTTTCTTTCACCTTTAATTTCATTCTTCACACCATGAGTTAATTAAATCAAAGTCTCATCTACAAAATAAAGAATAATTTCATAGTCCCTCAAGCCCATATCTCTCTATGAGCAGCAGCTCATAGGAAGATGTAGAACTGGCTGATCTGTGGGAAAGATGAAAGCAAAAGAACCTGCTCCCTTAGAGCATTGCCTCTTGGTTTCCCTGGGAACTGTGGGAAATCCCCAATGAATAAACCATGGGATCAAAATTTTCCATGAGACTTTGAGCCAGAGAAAGCCTTTCTTGTAAATGTTCTGACTCTGGGAGATCCACTGGGGAATTAATGGGGATGTATGTCTGGTACACTGACTGTAGAAGTATGTCCCTATCTCTTCCTCAGCTCCTCTGGGGCTGACAGTCATTTCAGACCAGAATGCCTCTCTATATGGATAACTGTGGTTCAACATCTTAAAAGAGCTTCATAACACTAATCTGCATCTAATAATCTTCCTTTTCCCAGCCCTCTTCCTTCAGTGGTCACTTTCATTATACACACTAAGATTCACGCCAGTCTGCTGGAAACATGGCAATGTCATTTGCCTGAAGGGAAAAAAAATCAGTCCTTTAAAAAAGCCTTTATCCTGGTTCTTTGCTCTTGGCAGGTGACAGCCCTCTCTGTCCTCTAGGTCTTGTGTTTAGCTTGTGACTCGTCCTTAGTACAGTGGCTGTCTTTTATCAGCCTGTCATAATGTCTGCAATCCTTGATGGGCTGTGTGTGCACAGATGCTGTATTTGAGAACAGGATGGTTCTGCCTTCACTGGGACCCAGGGCTTCATCCTCTAAACAAGCACCCATGCTGTAGCTCTCCTGGTAAGATCTCTGTCAGTGCAGAGGTGGGCAAGCAGCACAGATGATCTTCATCCCTGGAGGAGACCTACCTTCCTTCCTTCCTTCCTTCCTTTCTTTCTTCCTTCCTTCCTTTCTTTCTTTCTTTCTTTCTTTCTTTCTTTCTTTCTTTCTGCAAAAGGACAGCTAAAATCCAGTTGGATTTCATGCTGAATTCATCCCTTAAAGCTTGCAGAATCTTTTTTCAATAAATGGGGGTAAAGTCCTTTAGGTCACATACCTGATGTATGATGATAAGACTCAGTCTGGAAGCAAAAATCCTAAACAAGATGGAGGTCAAAAGAGCCTCAAGGGAAAAAGCTCAAGGAGAATCAATTAGCACTTTCCAGTCATCAAAACTGAACATGCACAACCATAGATGTTCATCACAGTTGAATCTATTCCCACATAAGCAAATACATGGGTGGTGAAAGTAAATAGCAGCATTACCCTAAGTGCCTCACAATCAGCCTTAATTATTAAGAACAACCATTATTACTGTTATTATTACTATTAGACCTGATACACATAACACTGTCTTCAGAAGGATTTGAATTAAACCCTAAAGTGTCTCATAGTTATATGGCACCGACCTATAATTTCCGTCTCTATTTTCTGATTCCTTCTTTAGTTGTGCAATGACATGGTAAATATATAACTATACTAGTGGAAGAAATTTTATTTCTCAATTTGAAACATTTTGCTCAATCACTAAAAGAATTTTATTGTGTTGGTTTAGTTTCTCATTTCTATAGTGTTTGCAACAACCTATATGTAAGACCCTGACAGATACAAACCGTTTCTATAAAACCAAGTCTCTCCTTAACATCATTATGCTAATTTTTTGTGAGCATAACACCTATGGGAATTTCATGTTGTCAGAGTTTTTTCTAAAAGGCATGTGTTATGCCACTGTATAATACAAACTGTCTCTGCTGCAAAGTTAAACCAAGGGAAAGAAGAAAATTTAATCCCACATGCAGAGCAGTTATTCAAAACTAAATAGAGCAGTCACTTTCAGCAAAGATAAGAATAAACTAAAACTCTGGTGGAAACCAAACTCCTGACATTTTATTTCACTCCCTACCTTTCTTTTTCATCACTACACAGGCCTGATGACAGTAAATCTGGTCAGATTTTCTCTTTCCCTCTGCAGAATCTTGTGTCTTTGTTATGTCAGACTTCGCCAAAAGGCATTAAATGACTTTCTGTTAAGGTCTGGAAAGATCTTAATTACATATCCTAGGTCAAATTTTCTCTGTACACAACTGCCCACACTTGCAGTGTTCCTGAGGGTAACCCAAGCTACAGGTCCACTGCTCCTTCAAAAGGAATTCCAGGGGTTAAAACCCAGCCTCCTGTTTACTATGCAAAATCTGTGATTACAGTAAAAGCTGCTGGCTTCCCGTGAGCATGGTCCAGCTCTATCTTAATGGAGATTCTGTGTCACAGAGTATTTTACTGGGAATGTAAGTACTTCAATAAGAAAAGGATTGATTTTGCAACTGGCACAAAATTCCAATGATTGACAATAAAGCATCGATTTCTTATTTTTAAAATTAAAGCTATCTTGCTATTCAAAATGGAAGGTCCTGCCCTTCTTGAAATTTATTCTCATAGGTCTTGGGTGAAGCTTGAAATTTTGCTCTTACACAGTGAACGTAAGAGAAGGAGTAGACTACTAAGATGGATGGCTTTTGAACTGTATTTATTTAAACCAGGTTAATGTTAGGTTTTTATGCAGACAAAGAAGTGGGGGCAAGAGAGCCTTGGGAATTAGGTGGAAATAGATACACCAAAGGAAGTAGAAGCTTAGACTCTCTATCCTCTCTCCCCAGTATACAGCAGGACTTGAAAGTTGTCTTTCAAGTTCTAGATTGAAAGTTCACACTTTCATGTGCCTGCCTACAGCTGTGAATGCCTGGTTGGAAAAGTAAGACTCAAGGCATAACCCTGAAATAAGTTCCACTCTGTCTGTGACCTGGCTGTATATTTGAAAGCATAAAAAAGGAGGAGGCAGAGCACTGAAATGAGTCTTGCGAAAGACGTCTCGCATTGTTGCAAATGTAGACTTCGTCCCTCCAAGGTAAATTTTCCAAGTTGCACTGGTTTTAGGGATTTCATTACATATGTAAGGCTTACATATGTAAGGCTTGATGCTTCTAGGACAAATTCCCCAGCTGTGATGATGTTTTCTCACCCAGAAGTATCTGTAAGAAGGCATCTCTCTTCACTCTTCATCTTTATTGCTGATATACAGCATTGCTTTTTTTTTACGACAACATTTTGTTGTTGTTATTATTACTCCATTTCTTATTGCTTGTTTTATTAATTTACAAAATCCACTGCCTAGCATCAAGTGCCTTTAATTTTTTAAAAAGTATAAATTTAAAATTCCCCATAAATTAAGGCACCATTCCCAACAAGTGATGCTAATAAAATCGCCACTAACTTGTCACTAGCTGATGATTAAAAGGAGGGACAGAATAATAATCTAAAGCAATGCAGTATCAAGAGTCATATGCACAACTTGCACTGAAGGACTCTGTTCCTTCCTGCAAATGGTATCTCATTGTGTCTAGCCAACAGGAAACCAACTGTTCGAAGAAGAATCTGTATTTTTGGCTCAGGAATAATGGTTTCAAGTTTGTCCTGCCTATCAGTGTTATGAGAATGCTTTCCTTTGTTCCCCATGCTGGCACAATTAAGTAAAGTTACTTTGCTCCTGTTATCTGGTATAATCTGCATGGTGAGCACCCTGTGCCCAATGATAAAAGCAACTAGACTGAAACCTTCCTGAGCAAAGAGTAAGGGCCAGGTTTACCCAGTGGTGTAGAGTAGCTCCACTGAGATAGGGAACCAACAGAAGCCAATCCCTGGACAGCAACACTCATGCAGCCTCGGGGTATCTTGTGGTTGTTTCTGTTCCAATGGTATTTACAGTCACTGTGCCAACAACACACAGAGGTCTCTTATTTTCACTTTTGCCTATCTGTAATGTTTGCTGCAATGCTCACTAAAGCAAATGGAAAGCTTTCTGTTGGTTTCAGTGGGGTTTGGCTCTCACAGTGCTTGCGCATATCAGAATTGTTTAACCTACACTCTGCAAAGAATCCCCAGGCTGCTAGGATAATTTATCTAGGTCATGGCCTGCCCAAACCTCCCTCTTCCCCTGGGAAAATGTTCCCTCCCCTTCATATGATTCCCATGATTTGGGAAGAGGGCAGTCAGGAGCAGGTAGGCTGAGTGGTTACAGAGGAAGATGTGCCTGTCTGGCTTCCCACTTTTTCAGGATGTCTGGTTCCTACCTGTGCTATTCTACTCTGCAATGTGTGCAAAGTCAGACACGTAAGCAGGAGCATATTAAAACCATGCATGTAGCAGCAAGCACACAGTAGCCCTGTGAATAGCCTCTGCTCCATAAAACAAGTTATGCTCTCCTGTCTGCTGGAACAGTTAGGACCCACATGATCACAGTCATAATATCACGTACCCAGACCAGAGACAGTGTGCTGTGTTAGTCTGCGGTCAGAGGGAAGGAGGTGTGTGGCTTTTGCTGCTCCTGCTCTAACCAACTTTTCATTCTTTCATAACGTAAAATTCTTCCTGGGTTGCAGCCCAAGTCTTTGAGGAGGCAAAACCACTTGCTGAATGTCATGAAGAAAGTAAGTTGCTATGCTAAAACGCTGGCAGAAGTTCAAACCCAGTCAAAAAGTTTAGAGCAGTATGAAAACACAACACACAAAAATCATGTAAGCAGCACTTTTTGTCCACTGCAAATAGCATGCATTAGGGCAAGTTTTCTCTATCATACAACAATTTTTTTTTTTTTTTTAAAGAAAGGAAGAAGAAAAGTGAAAGAGCGTTTTCTTAAAGGGAGACCACCTGGTGCGAAATAGCTGTGGCTGTTAGCTTTGGCAGCAGTTAAGAGAGGTCAGTATTCAGCAGCCTGAGCTTGTTGGGAGTCTCTGCTCAGTCTAATCACTGACCAAGGACGTGCAGTAGGGAAATTAAGGGTTTGAATGGGTTTGTAAAGGTCTGACCTGTTTTGCTGTCTCTGGAGTGACTCTTTCTAACAAAGGTACACCGTGTCTGCCTAACCCTGCAAAGCGCAGTTTACAGATACCTCCAACAAATTAGGGGTATTAGCCCAGTTAAATTAATTAAAGCAATGTTAACATGCACAGACTGCTTCTGAGGCTTGGCTAACTAGCTCCAAGCGAGCTCGCGGTTTTATGCAGCTCAGACATACTTTCGCAGGGCTGCGTGGGACTTCATCACTGTCACACACTGAGCACTTCTTCTGTCTTCCAGTGCTAACACTTGCTGTCTTGTGCCAACACTAGCTAGTCCCTCTATGAAAACACTTGGTTGCACATTTTGCAGCTTCTGTAAGCCATGTTCTTGGCTAAGTCTCCAGAGGCTGTAATCCTCCCTGTCTCTCTCCTGACGTGTCAACCTCCTGTTGATTTTTACTTCTCCAGTTCCCTTCAATGCCTACTTCTTGCTTCTTTATGCCAAGGACTTGATAAGATTCCGTTTCCTTCCACTCTATGCTGTTTTCTCCCTTGATTGGGGAACATGTAGGCTCCCAATACATTCTTCTGGACTCTCTCATCTCCTTTTCATGCTGTTTTCATTACATTTGCCCCAGTTATAGTTCTCATGCCCTTTCCTACCCCATACCAGAGTTTCAGTTTGACCCCAGTTCGCCTTCTTATTTTCTTGCTTGCTGGCATTTTTTTGTTCATGTTTTAGGTCAAATGATATGTAAATCAAGCCTCGAAATTATGTCCAAGCTGGCACTTATCACAAAAGTGAGCATTTATTTGGCCCTAATTTGCTGAGAAATTTAGCTTTTTCAAAAGAGTTTTCTCTTTTGAGCAGAGGTGTGATTTTAACCACAGAGACATCAGCCAGTCCCAGGGGTTTGTCAAGGTGGGCAGCACCACAAACTGACTCCTGAGGACAACAGTCACATGAATGCTGAATGAGGGCATTCTTGGATGTGCAGCTGTAGGTTTTGTACACCCAGAAAATACAAATTCCTTTCTGCAGCTCATCTGGTTTTGCTATAGTCGGCAAACAGACCCTTGGTTCCTTCCTCTTTTTCTCCTTCTCCTGTGGAGTGTCTTGAAGGCACATCTCAAAGTTTTAGTGGTGCTTTAATGGAAATGAGATAACCAGCCCGTGTAATGGGCAGTTTCCTGGCAGATTCTCTTTTCTTAAATGTACTATCTGAGTTTAATGAGTTGAAACTCACAACTATAATTAGCAAAATGCTTAAGATACTACTCTCTGAACTTAATTGAATTTAATTTACAGTCTGAACAAATACATCTACATGTTGAAGCAAATGTTTGCCTTATTTTAAAATATTCATCTCTTCTTATCTTCCAGACCTTAGTGAGGCAAAAGTTCACTCGTTAAGCTTTGTGGTACTAGGACATCTGACTTCAGTTGGCTTGAATACTGAATTTGTGAAACTTGATCCCTGAATATATCATAAAAGAACTTAAGCTCTTCTAATGGAAAAAACGTTATCAGCTTTTAAATGTATGTGTTTAAGCCTTAAAAGAATGTGGCATATTATTAGCACAGCAACCTGCAAATTCACCAAAAAAAAAAAAAAAGAAGGACTTAACAGTAATTAAGCTGTGGGCAGTGTTTGAAAAAGATAGTGGGGTTTTGGTGGATTTAAAAATCAATTTATTTATTTTTTATTTATTTCAAATTAATTTCTAAGCATTTTGCTATGAAGGCTCTGTTGCTCTAAATTCTGTCCATTTTAATCTGTCACTATGGAATTCTATTGAGAGATCTTTTTAAGTGATATCTATATAAAAGACATTACAGTCTATTTTCCTATGGAATTTCCTAATATTGCAGTCAGCCAAGAAGATCATTTACAGATCCAAGCACTTTGAGCAGAAATTCTTTGCCAGCCAGAGGTCATGAAACCAAGGGCAGAAATCAGTATGAGGAGACCAGGCACCTGACTGTCTGCAGCGTTAATCCTCAGAGCCCATTAAGGTAAATAAAGATCCCTTCTGTTCTGGACTTCGAGTGTGAATTCAGCAGCAGTTGGGGACTTTTCCTGAAGCAACCAGAAGCCAACTATTCATCAGCATATGAAATGTTGGAAAGCTATAGATGGAAATATCCTGCAGTAGCAGGTGCAGGGGCTGGAGTTAGACTAAGTAGAAGAAGATGGAAGAGGTGAGAAAAACATCAGCTTGTGAGCAGCAAAACAGCTCACAGAGCAGGCTAGTGGAGAAGCTGGCACTGAATGGTCCTCTGCTGTCCTCCCCATGCTCCTGTATCAATATTTTTAGAAAGAGACTGCTTCTTGGGAAAACAAATTAGAGAGAAGTGCAAAAGCAAGTTATCTATGTGGTCACAGGTGTGAAAAGGCAACTAGAAGGCAGGTTTTACTCTCAGATGTTCCAATCTCATCCTGCTTTGGCAAACAACAGAAAATTGTGATCTACGCTGAACAGAGAAGGCTTTATTCTGACTCTGACCTTTTCTCTTACCAAAGCTGTAAATGGAGTCTTACAGCTTCTCCTTACAGTAAACAGGCTACTAGGCATAGAAGATCACTGGGCCTTATTTCTTGCTGTCTCTGGGTCTTTAGAGGTAGAAAAGAGTCTCTGTTGTCTTCCTGAGTGCCATGGGTAAAAATATCGGTGTTCAGATTTATGATTTCAAATTTGATAGTGATCAGAATTGCCAAATGGGATTCATTAAACTGTCAAACCAGACACTCTACCGAGTGTTTGCCTGTGGTAGTCTTAGGAAAGGTAAAGCTAAGTTAATATGGTTTATAGGGATATCTCTGACAGTTTCCATGCTGCAACATGACTTGAGGCATGCCAGTTGCTATTGGACTGGCCAGACTGGGGGCAGCAGCACAGGGATGACCCTGAGTGGATTCTGATCAGTAAAACACTAGAGATGATTTAAAATTTCATCCAGATATGTCAGCAGGACCAGCAGCAACCTTAAAGTGTTGACTGAGAATACACCTGGAGCAAGCCCATACCAGTAGTTAAAACTGCAACATTCAGGCCCAAAGGAAAGCTGATTTTGCCTGTGCTGTGAAGGCAAAATGAAGGTGCTGTGGTTCCTTTTGGTTTGTATAGAGTTTGTTTGTTTGTGTCACTCCCTGGCTCATTATTAACTTGCCTCTTTTGATGATTACACCTATATGAAAACCAAGTTGGGAGCAGCCCACAAACTCTCACTCCGTGGTTCCACACAGCTCATGTTGTAAACGCTGTTGAGTTTTATTACATTAACCATTAGCCTCAGCACATACAAAAGAGCTCACTTTAATTTGACAGCTCTTCCCAAATAGGTGTGCATGGGAAAAGGCCTGCAGTGTGTGGGGTGGGCTGTGGTATTGCCCCTTTGGGAAACCGTGTGTCCTGCGGGCCTTTGTGCAGCTGTTTCCCTGCAGGAGCTGGCCTGGCTGGGTGGGAGCCCCACGTCCCCTCCTGCAGCCATGGTGTGGTACTGTGGAATTTGCTCTGGCCTCTGTGCAGCCTCCTTAGGACTATAAGGCTCCTGCCTGCTCACGTGGCTTCCTCTCCTCATGGTTTGAACCCAGGAGCCTGTTTGCAAGTTTTTCAGACTTCCCAGCCCAGCAGAAATGGAGGGGAAGCCCACTGGCACAGTGTGTTTGGTCACAAATGTGCACGGCACTCCGGGATGCCCAGGGAGTGATCTGAGGGCAAGGAAGAAGGATAGAAGCCTCATACCTTCTTTTCTCTCACACCCACACACCCACTGCTGCATAAGGACGAAGCTCTGATCCCATGCCTGTGGCTACCCTGCTTCCTCTTGAATCACACCACCCACAAAGTAAGCAGGCTTTAAAACTTGGCATTAAGAAAAACAGAAGTAGATTTTCCTGCTGTTAAATTAATCTGCCAAGGCAAACCCATCCCTTATAACATGAAACTTTAACAAGCTCTTGCATTGAGATGCCCTAATTTGAACAAGGAAAAGTTTGCAGGAACTGAGAGCTGAATTTTCACTCAGAGATAAGGCTATATACCTCTCTGCCTGCAAGCCCACGGGTATTTAAAAAAAACCCACAAAACAAAACAGAATGTCTTTACATATTTAAATAAATTAAAATGAACCTGCTCTAGATGAAACATTCAATTCAATTCCTTAACTGAGTTTCTAAAGGGTGAGCTCCACTACAAAAGAAACTTATTAAAGAATAATGAAGACTGTCAAAAACCATATGCTTAAAAGCTAGTAAATAACAAAGTAAGGCTTTTAGTCATCTTGACTGGACAAGGTGAGGTCAAAAAGAAACAACAACACATCCAGCACCATGGCAATGGGCTTTTCATGCTTCTCGTCTTCAGCAATTGCTTTTTTAGGAAGAAGTCTTCCTTTCCTTCAGTCAGACATCCTCTACTGTTAATCACTGTCTTTTGCCTGACCCTCTGAAATAGAAATTCTCTTTTATGCAATATTTTACTTGAAGTGGTGTGTTTCTTTTTTTTTTTTTTTTTTTTTTTTTTGGCTGAAGCTGTGTTTCCCTGCCTTGGAAGCAGGGGCAACTGAATGAAAGAATAACATATTCCAAGCCATTGTTGAAATGCTTTTTCAAACAACTTTGTGTTGGATGGATCCTGGGGCTGTCATTTACTTGACATTCATTTATACTGAATCAGTTAATAAGTCAGATCTTGTGTCATGTTAAGCATTTTTTCCTTGTTTATTTTCTCTGCATTAATAGCCATATTGAAATTGTACACAATGCCCTGAGCAAAATTTAATTCACTGGCAATGATTTACAACTGTAGAACATGTTCTGATGGGGATAGCTGTTGAAAAAAAGATCATTTTAAAAGCATATGCAAGCATAAAGAACTGATCTGTTGACATCTACTTTTTGCTGTGTGAGAATGAAGTAGTTGTTAATTATTTTATTTTTGTTGTTGTTGTTTCCTCTTTTATTCTTTATAAGTAGGCAAATGTTCAGTGGTGATCAGGTGCTGTTTTATCTTAAATACTGTTTGACAGCCTCAGGGTTAACAGAAATCTCACTGCAAAATGTTCATAAACTCACCATGACAAGAGCAGAGGCTTGGAGTACTGTGCCCAGTCATGTAAGAATGCGTCTGAAATTGAACTTAGAAGCCAATAATATCTGAACAATCAACACTGCCTATGTTACACTTTTTTAAGTAAAGGAAATCAGTCTCCAATGTGACCTTGATGTGTAAACAAGAGGTAATTAATAATGGCATTGGTGCAATTTCATGGAACATGAACTTCCTCCTCCAAAATCTTAGCACTGAAAATCAAAGTATATTTTGGTATTTCTGATGTCCAAAGCATTAAAAAAAAACCCAAAACCAAAAAAACCCAAAGAACAAAAACCAAAAAAACCCCAAAACAAAACAACAACAACAAAAAACCCCACAAAAAACAAAACCACCCCCCCCCCAAAAAAAAAAAAAACCAAAAAACAAAACAAAACAAACAACAACAACTATAAAATCCTGAAGTCTGGAGTTACAGAGCCAGGATTTGATGGCTAGAGGACACTGGATGAAGAATAACAGAACAGAGGAAAGGCTAATTCCTGGCCTGAGAATAACTTAATAATGTGGTTTTGCAGCTTGTGCCTTCACCTTCAATTCTTCTTTTTTTCCAATTCCTTTACAACAGCCAACCAAATATCAAAATAATTTTATCTTTACCTTAGTATCCCATGTTTAAACTGGGAAATAGAATGTATCATTTGCAATGAGAAGTTATTCTAAAACTACAAAGTTTTGTTTGAGTCTTATCTGACACTGCTCAAGATTTTAGGATAAGCCTCACGCATAATTTTAAAAAAAGTATATTCAACACAGGCCATCTGTAATTTCTGTGTCAGTAGTGAACTACATACTTGTTTAGAAAATATACATAATTCATTATATATGAATAATTATATAACATAAAAAAAGATATTACATAACTCATTTCAACACAGTTTTGGCCCTAATGAGTATGTGAAGTACCTATTTCCAAGAAATAAAGTAATTTTTTTTAAATAACCAAGTAAATTTATTAAATGCTGTATAAATCTGATATATTGTTATATACTTAAGGTGTCAGAAGAGCCTAACTTTGCTTTCCAGTTGTCTTACCCTAAAAGCTTGTAAAGTATACTGCCTGTAGGAAGGAAGGAAGGAAGGAAGGAAGGAAGGAAGGAAGACACATGGACAAAACTTAGTTTTTACTCATTTGTTTCACTCAGACCATCAATGTAAAATTAGGATTCCTAAGTTTTATTGTACATAATTATCTCTTCCTGCAAATTTAAGTCCTAGAACTAATTGCTAAGCATTGCATGTTACACTGACAGGAAAATGCAGTGATCTGTAGCATCTACTTAGTCCATGTTATTTGAAATTCAAACTATGCTTGTGAAGCAGGGACACCCATTTGAAGGTCTCATGAATACTTTAATCTCCTTTTTTTGATAGTCTACTGGTAGCTACCTTGCCTGCTAAAATATTATTTGTCTCAAGTTTTTGCACTGAAAACTACTGGAAATTTATTTACATTTTGTTTGGTTTTGACCAAGATAACTTCTATTTCTAATAGTATTTGTACACTTACCACTGGACATAATCAAGATCTGGAAATCCACCTTTAATGTATTTTTGAGATCCTGGTTGTTTTTCTTTTCAAATCAGAAAAATGGCAAATGTTCTGCATTCAGAATTCCAAAACCATTGTACTAAGAGAAAAATAAGAATTTTATTTTCTTTTTGCATTCTTTGATTGTATTTACTTAGTTTAGGGTGTCATGGTATGGTATGTCATCATTTCTTAGTGTAGTATTTTAAAAATTACTAAGAGCTGTACTTACATTCATTATATTTCAGCATCTTTTCCAGATTAGAATCTCTCATTTATCCTACAATTAAATGGCTGACAAAAAAACCCAGTTTCATTTATAGAATAAGTCAAATAGTACACAAGTAGGGGATTGTTAATATTTTCAATACCCTTCACTACGTATTTTAATATTAATAAAAGTACTGTAACTCTAATTTATACCTTGAATAACTTATGTGCTACATAATCTTGTGCATTGTAATGAAATTTAAAGAGCCAAATGGTTTCATTACAACACACATGGGTGACACTGTTCCTGAAAAGGTGACGCATTTCAATTAGAACCAATTAATGTTTGTTTATAGGTATTTTTAAAATTATGTGAAATGAAGTCACAGAATCACAGAATTGTTAGGATTTCTCCATGATTTTTCAAAGATAATTGAGAGCAGCAGAGCAGCAACATCTGCCAGCCCCCTCAGCACCTGTGGGTGCATCCCATCAAGGCCCATGGATTTAGGGGTGTTTAGTCTGCCCATCCAATCTCCAACCCAACCCTCTGCAACCAGGGACAACTCTTCCTTTTTCAGCCTTCTCTTACCTCTTTTGCTCTGTTTTTGTCTGATGTACCATAATTCTACACTGCTGCTGCTAACATTTTATGCAAAATTGTAAACAATTAAAAAAAAAGACAAGGAAAAATATATAGATTTCCTACAAACATGACAGGGAAGTTTGCACGTTGATAGAATGGTGGTGGCTGTCGAATTTGTGCTTTGTCATTCACTTAGTTTATATGCCTGCATAGGAGGCTGGATGATCCTGGCCTTTTCAATATATATCACAACTTACAATCAACACTAAAAATAAGCAATAAAAGGGAAATCACAGTTGGTGAAACTATGGATCAGCTGTGTCTAGGCATTCAGATTTAACTGAGTGGTAAGAACCAGCCATCCATTGAGAAAGAGACTTCCTAGAATCCCAGTCCAAACTGGAAAGAAACATCGGGTGATTCCAAAACTCTTAAGTGCTTTAGGACTTAGATTTGCTGGCCAAGAGCAGGAGGTCAGCATGACAGCAAGCTGTGAACAGGGCTACTCCCATAGCATTTATGAATGCAGGTAGAGGAGAAAGCATTTTCATGCAAGACTCCCACCTGAGTTCTGCAAACACAGAAACAACACTCCAACTCAATCCAAAATATGAGCCTTATGTGCCTGCACAGATAACATAAACCACAGTATCAGAAAAACACATTATCTGTAACTTGCAAAATTAAAAGCATCACTTTCTATGGAAGGCCTCAATATTCATTTGTTCTTTCTTTCTTCTTTTACTGCACTGCTGTAGATAATTTCTCTTGTTCTGTCTCACATTGTTCTTGGTTAGTGGCACTTGCCTGAAATTAGTTTCTAATTGGGATAAATGAACTGCATGTATTCATGGGGCCTGGGCAGTTGTTTTTGGCTTCCAGCAAAAAGCAGTGAACAAGCAAATTCTGGTGGCTGCTGACAGCTGTTTCACATAGGCTTGTGTTATCAGGGCAAACACATGTAAACGATATGAATAAATAACATGCAAATGTTTATAAATTGAGTGAATTTAACTTTATCAGATTATCCTCAAGCTAGTTTTAGACTGAATTTAGTGGCACTAAATCCTTTAGCAAGTATCACAGGGTAATGCTTCTTATCAACACAGTGAGAGTGTGGTTCCCTTTTTTTTTTAGCTTTCCACTTGATACTCATGGTGAAAGAATTTCTAGTTCAAGACAAAGCAAGGTCAGCAAGCAGTTTGTGACACACCTCCTGGGTGTGTACTCACAGGAGCAGTTCACCATCCCATCCTGCCAAAAACTCACCAAACCAAATACATACAGAAGTATGTTCTTATTTCCTAGCCAAAAACATTGCTGGGTTTGGCTTCCAAATGTTGGCACCTACAAAATGCTTTACAAAGACACATTTAATGTGAACTGTAAATCATAGTGCATGTTAAATGGTTGCTCAGTTTACCTGGATATCAAGAATGGTTTGGGAAATTGGAGACAGAATCCTCCATTCATCTTTCCTTTTTTTTTTTAATTAGAAATTCACTGCAAAGGAAATATTCTTTCAGGGTAAGTTGTCTCAGTCCCCTGTGCTCTAAACAGAAATCACTGCAAGAAGCAACCAGACATACTTAGGAAACAGTCAAAATCTAAGATATTATTCTCAGGGCATTTACCTCCACTGAAGTATGGCAAACACTTACCCTTCTATGGGTCATATACAACTCTCTGTCAATTGACTGTAAAATTGCTTAGCATCACTGCAACGAATTTCCAGATTATACAAAATTCTTTTTAGACCTGACATTTATACTATGACACCTTCAACTGAGTTCTAAGTTGGTAACGTACAGTGTTGCTGTGTAGTGATGTCTCGTTTA
This sequence comes from Acrocephalus scirpaceus scirpaceus, assembly GCA_910950805.1. Classification (NCBI taxonomy): domain Eukaryota; kingdom Metazoa; phylum Chordata; class Aves; order Passeriformes; family Sylviidae; genus Acrocephalus; species Acrocephalus scirpaceus. The sequence goes on along the minus strand of OU383773.1, from coordinate 139,662,270 downwards.
ACCAGACAGTTTACTAAACAATTTCCACTTTCTGCTGCTCTGGGATGTGTTCTTGTCCCTCTTTTATTTATGAAAAATTGCTGCTTGCCCTTTAATATGTTAAATTGTCATTTTATTGCTTCTGCTAAATATGTTTTTATCCATAATCCTATAGTGGTTAAATGCATCTGTACATTTAATATCATTGATTCAATTACACTCTGAATGAATATTGCATACTGAATGTTACTCTTCTTTTTTGTTAAATATACACAGGAACTAACTAATAGGATTTCGATGTAAATCAAGAACTAAGATATTAGAAATGTGTAAATATCTTTACCTCCAAAAGTCCTTGGTGATTCACTAAAGATGTAGTGCTTGTAGCAGAATTGACTTACAGTGAGGTTCAAAGCTGAATCCAAAACACGCCTGAGTTTAAATTCAAATCAATAAAACTTCCTTGGGTCCTTAGTATAAAAATATTGCATGGTCACTTGATTATTTTCTTAATAAAGGTTTTGAATTCCAATAATTGGTACTTATTGTAGTAGCTGCTTCCACTGCATATTAAAAATGTTTCATCTCTAGCTAACATTTCCAGGGCTTTGGTCTTATCTTATCAGAACTTCATCCTCTGAATTTAAGCATACACTATAAGATAGCATCTTCTTCTTAGATAAAACTACCTCTTAACTTTTTACTTGACCAACAGAAGAGACTGTTCTTTCTGCATTTGAAATCAATTCAACACAATATATGTTCACATAATGTCTTGCCTATGGCCTGGAGCCTGGTTTGTTCTCTGCCTCCTGTGAAATTTGGAAGACTGCAGATACCTTACTCCTTTCTTTCCCAGTTTGCTCTCTTTCTGCTTTAAAAAAATTCTGATTACACCTGCTTTCAGAATGAGGTGTCCTTTTGAGAATGTTCCTTCTAAGAGGGCTTTTTTATTGCCAGAAGTACTGATGCTTAAATGACCTTGGGAGTTAATCACTTCTTCCCCACTGGGCCTTAGATTTGGAACAAAGTAAGTCTGGAAAAAATATCTGGCAGTTGAAATTATTTTATGTCTTTTCCTGGCGTATTGTCAAGGTACATTTACCTGTGTTAAAAGCACCAAATGAAACCCTTTTAAAAATAAAATCTGTCAGAGTAAAGTTTCTTTCTTGCTATTCCACTTTCTAAGCATTATACACAGTTTTATGTTCATTTATGTGTTCAGAGATTAAAGAGAATGTTTGTAGCCTTCACTCCTGAAAGAAAGATTATAATTAAATGATTCCTCTCAGAATAATCTCTATTTGACAATTTTTGCTCAGGACATCTTGGTGGATATCGAGAAAATCAGATTTTGAGAGAAGACAAGCACATCCTCCAAAATGTTATGAGATTAAAAAAACCCCAGATTATTGTTTTTGTTAAAGGAACTCATTTCTTGGCCACTAAGGCACAGATACTATTCCTCATGGCACCAAAATGCATCGATGAGGAGGAGATAAGAGTTGCATTCCTGTGGAAGGAGTCTGGTGCCCAAATCCTGTTGGCAGAGCCCTTGTGCCTGAAGCCCTGAGCCTGTAATGCAAGCAACAATGGATCCTGTCTAGTGCTTCTACAGTCACTGAGAAAAACAATTCTCATCAACAGTCGGGAAAAACAGATATTCTTGAAAAGTATCTGTGTGATGCTAGCCACTTTGAAGTCAAAATGCCGTCATGGAGGCACCAGAACTTTGGGTTGCATTAAGTCACAAATATCAATGTACTTCCACATGCCCCAAAGTAGAGATTCCACTCCAGCTAAAAAGCACCATGTAACAGAGGCAGCAGATGTTTAATGGCTGCACCATTGACAATGTGTTTAACTGTTATTAATATTTATAATTCAGTAATGATAACCATGGCTCCAAAGTGCACTAAATGCACTCTCATTATTGCTTTAACTTAAACCTTTGTCCCAGTTAATTGGCTATGTGTCCCACTCCTATGGAACCCATATGGCAAGGCCAGGAAATAATAATATTGTTATCCTGGAAAAAATTAGTGACTACTCTCCAGTGACTGTTTGGTCTCCAGACAATTACTGAATTGGTTTAGCCATGGTCATGTTAAAGACCCACCCTTCAGCCTCAAGGAAAGAAGTAATTAAACTACATTTCGTGAGCTTCCTAGAAACATCAAGACTTGATCAAAAGCTGCTACCTGTGGACTCAGAGGCTCACTGGTTTAGCTGCAGGGACAAAAGGCTGGCAAGTTTTGGACAGGTATTTCAGCAGAAAATGTGAATATAAAGCCATCAAAGTGAGAGAATGTGTCATGGGTATGGCCAAATAAAATGAAAGAAATATTGTTTTGTTATGGGAACTGATAGAAAGAAAGGCTAGGGAATTTCTTATCAGGAGAGTGGCAGTTTATAGCCAGCGAGCTCCAGGAAAGACCCTGTGGTATACTGTCTTTCAAAATGAAGATGGACCAAAGAACACATCCAAGAAGTTTTCCTTCTCTTTTTCCTTGAAATAAAAAGCAAGACTGGTGGCATTTGACTAAGGAGTGGTGCCAAAAGGGTTAACAGCCATGCAACTTTGATCTTATACAATGCTTTTAACTGATAGCCTTAAACTAATCAACAGATCATGACAGCAGTACTGTACTTCATACTTGTGCATAAGAGTTTTTTAAAATGTTTGTAAATTTAGTTAGTCTCCAAGCCTTCCTTTCATGTAATTAGAGAAAATATTTTTACTCTCACACAAGATTGGATCTGACCAAAGCAAAAGAGAATCCAAACATTGGATGAGGGGTTGAAATAGTAGACTGCAGTTTTGCTTATATCTGTATTACATACACAACATTCAGTTATATTTAGCAGAGACAGACCCTTTCATTCACCTCCTGGGGATTTCAAGAGAGGAGACCGAGCTTGCTCAAGTTATCCATTGCAGTTTCTTTTCCAGCCAAAACTTCCTCCTGGCCACTGGGTCACAGCACTAAGTACATTGACATTCTGTATCTAAGCCATGAAGAATTGTTAGATAACTAACCACCACATGTTTTTCTTTGAATTTTCTCCTTCAAAACAAATAGTCGTAGCATTAATAATCCGTTAGTTACTAAATCTTACTGTGCTAGAGATGTATTCATAAATATGTGACAACTTCATGTCTAAAGACAGAAGAAATTATCAGCAATTCAGACAATATTCATATTCTAATTAAAAATAAACAAAACATTAAAACCAAAACATAATAAGTCAAAAAGAAACCAAGGATTTAAAAACAGTGTTAAAACAGGTTGTTAGTTGAAAAAGTTTCATGAAGCTCCTTAAATCTGGAACTGTTTTCTTCTGCCTCATCAAATCTCAATTTAAAACACATTCCCTGTCCCTGCTCATTTCCTCTATTCCATTTTGGTATATACTAAGAAGTCACGTCCTGTTATTGGTTGAAAATTGTTATGTACTAGGTTCATACAGTCTTACTTTAGCAATATATTTAGATTATTGGTGGAAAACAGTAGAAAAATCACATCTACACATTGATAAATGCAGATAAGTGCATTCTTGCCATTATGTTAAATATTTTTTTTACCCATAGACATCCTGATGTCTGAATGTTATGCTAAAAAAATGGACAGTATAATTGCTGATGTTTCTGACAGGTATTACTCATAGTTTCAGTATCTTCTGGAAGCTGCCAGACATTCAGGGAAATGTTTAAGTCCTAAAAGTTACATTAATTATGTATTTCTAATATGAAATTTCAGATGCTCCAATGTTTGTTATACCCTATTTGCTATTCATCATTTGCTATTCATTACACTTGTATTTATAAGTCTCAGTTACCTAATTGGGAAGTGCAGACAATAGTATGTGATTTGGTTGACCAGTCAAACACTTCAAATAGTGAATAGATGACACTATTTGAGAACAAAAAAAAAATAGGCTGAAATCTGTTCATATAAAACTGTTCAGTGAATACTTACAAATAACAAATGTGTTTGTAGAAATCAGGATTGTTTCCAGAATGATTCATGAACTGCAAAACGGCCAAATTAGCAACAAACACTATTTGCTATGGATAATTCAATCAGTTATAGTTAAAGAAAACTCAGCAGAATCTGTGATTTTCCTCTCCAGAAACGTTGAGTAGTGTTTTCTTTCTCTGCTTCACCATGAAAGCTGACTGGAAAACATATTCTCTTCAAATGGTTGTCTTCCCTTTCTTAAGTCTCCAGGTATTTTTTTAGTCACATTCATTGGCAGTAAACTGAGGCATGTCTGCATTTGTTTAACCTGAAACCCCACGCCTGTATCAGTATCAAAATAAAATAATCAAGCAGTTTTGAAGTTTAGCTTTAGAAACCTGGCTTAACTACTTTTGGACAGCCCCAGAAAGACAGTGTCAGGACCAGATCCTCTCCCCTTTCAATGTCTGCAGTTAGCTGTGAGAGCCACAGGCAGAGCAGAAACTGTGTCTGCTCCTTGTCTGTTCAGCGCAGTGGTATAACCATGGTCTGATGGGATGGTGATGGCTGAGCTGTACTGCATAGAGACAAACTCATACACGGATTGGGCAACACTGTTGGAATAATATTCTAGCACAGGGAGCAAGACTGATGTCCCCTGCCTTTTACCATGTCAGGGACTAGTCTACTAAATCATCTAGGTTCCCTTAATGGAGAGGGAAAATTCATCTCTACTAAGTCACCCGGAGCAACAGAGATAACTTAGAGTGGTAGGAGACCAGATGATGAGCCTTTGGAAGACACATGAAGGGCAATCAATAGGATGATGTTAGAAATGCCCACTATTCCATGTGGCCTCCAAAGGCCTCTCCAGAAATCTGTGGGTCTGTCCTAGGTCCTGTGCCATAACTGCACTGGTTTCCAGCATATTCTGAGTTGCATAAAATTGAACTAGGTATCTTTGTATAGGCAAATGATGTTTTATGTGACAAAGGAAGCATTTTACTAATGTTATTGAATAACTATTCTAATATGTCTCCTCTTGCCTGTGTTTTGGTGAGGTGCTCAATGGCATGATCTAGATTTCCTTTAGTTTTTATTTAAAATCTTCAACATGTCTAAGAAATGCTAGAGATTGTGCTTAGCTCTTACATATTATGACAAATAACCCATAACAATAAGGAAGGATCATACAGTTTCAGAGTACGGGATGGTGAAATTTCTTCCTTTGCTTTAATGGCATTTGCACCGTTGCCTCTCCATGTTTGTGCATCCCCTGGTTCACAAATAGAGGTTGGCAGGGACGTCAGAAGAAAATGTATTTGCAGCCTGTACAAGATCTGTGAATTAAATGCATGGCCTCACCCTGGCTCACAGCTTGCCTCATGTTCTTTGGGGTGTAGGAAAAACAGTTGGATACTACCTGTCTCCCACATGACCACAGCTTTTGGGGCATGCAAGTTATGGGAAATACTCAGGTTATTTCTTACTCCATCTCTCTCACTTATTTTTCTACGTGTATTAAGTATTTCTTGTTTTCCTTACCAGCTCCTTGTGCCAAGCAACAATGCAATCAGCAGTAAAGCAGCAATGCAAAGCAGGAAAAAGTGTCACAATGAGCTGATTGATCAATTATTTCTCAATTTATTAATATACTATGTACAGTACCTACTTCAATTTCCTCATAAACTTCTCCATCATCACTTTAATGTATAGCATCAATCTGCAAAAGCTGTATTAATTGTCCTGCTTCTTAGACTATGGGAATGGTTTCTTCTGCTACTCACATTTTGGATACACATAAGAAAAATCTGCTGTATATTTCAAAATGCTCTTTTTAATGTGTATAACTATGTTTGTTAAGTAACAAACCCATGAAAATAGAAGGCAACAGAATGAAGTACATCAGGACAATACTGAAAAAATTGTTCATTTTAACTTACAGCACTTGTCACAAGGAAATCTCAGCTTGAAATTCATATTTACATTTGTTTATTTATTATTTTGATCCTAGGATGCTTTAATTTTCAGTCCTGGAAATGGGAAATTTAAGGTAAGTTAGCTCACCTACCTCATTGCTTGTTTTGTTGTTTTGGGCTGTGTTTAATATATCTGAAGCCTATATCTGGCTATGGAGCTATCTTTTTTTTTCTCTCTTCTTCTTTTTTTTTTTTTTTTCCTAACAGGAACATGTTGCTGTTTTACAAGCCTTAAAGGAATTTTCTTTTTTTTTTTTTAGATTAATTAAAAAAGGCTTACCAGGCTTGTACTAGAAAAAAAACAGATGGGATGACTCTGTAAGTAGAGTCATTCATTTACATCAGAGCTTGAAATGAGTGGGGCTGCTCAAGTGCGTCAAGTCACATAACTGCAGCACAGTTTGGACAGCAACATAGACTATTGCAGCTAATGAAATGTTAATGCTGGGAGTCCAGGAATGACCTTTGGTTACCAGATCTGGCAAGATGCTTTTACCCACCTCGAGTTGTAAAGTGTCACAGAGGAAAGCCTAAATGTTCACTGGAGAAACTCTTTAAAATAGAAGCATCATAATGTCTGTGAGTCACAGAGCTTTGCAGAATGCAAAGAGGTCACAGCGTGGTCATCCCCTTGAGGAAATCTGAGTAATATAAAAATTTTCTGCCCTCTGACTTAACTGCATGGGTGGCTGAGCTATTTTACCACTCAGGAAGTCTTGAACAGCAAAAATGCTGATCAGAGGACAAAAGTTGCAGTACTGTTTTCCTTCCCCATTCAGTTTCTCTCACGTTTATTTTGATATTGGGGGTTTTAAGTTGCATGAAATTATATGGCTGATTATTTTTCCCATAGTGTCCTGGAAAGAAAATCGTATATGACTTGAAAAGAAGATAAGACTTTTTGCCTTTTTTTTTCTAAGAAACAAAAACCAAAAACCACGTATATGAAGGAAGCAGAAGGTAAATTAAATTTTAGAGAAAGAAAAGAAAATGAAAAATGGTATATCTCAGCCATATGTAGGAAGACATGAGTGCTCATACATGCATTCTTTGTCAGTACAAAAATAATAACCTAAATATATGCAAACAGATCAACTCACACAGACATTTCTATAGTCATACAGGAATATCAGCACAGGAATACATTTTTGCATTCCTTGTTAATTATATGACATTAGATATGGCATACACTATATCATATACATTGATCTACCTAGAAATCTTTTAGTCTAGCATCATTGGCTTTGAATGATTTTCACAGTTTATTTCTGCCAGAATATGGTGTTTCTGAGAATAACACAGAGTCTTACTGCATAATTGGAGGTGCTGTATCTCCTAAAAGCACACATACTTGCCTTTCATTAGGATGCTTTTTCATCTCATCCCAAACTTATCAACAAACTTTTTGAAGCATGAAATTCTTCATAGGGTTGTTTAAGAATGAAGTAAAAAACTTAGAAATAATAAATTCTTTAAGAACTCTTCAACAAAACACAGCTACGAACACATACTTATCTTCTGACTCCTGTTCACACATTCATACATGGTAAAGATAAAGTGGAAAATCCTGCTAAACTGGTTTCTTGATTAGGCTTCTTCCCATGTACCCCTACAGGTTACATCTTGCCATTGAGATATGATTTTTGGGTTCAGGATTATCTCTTGACTCTGTATTTGCATGACAGTGACTACTGCAAAAACACTGCAAAAGGGGAAATTCCTACTCACAAGGCCATAGTTAGATGAATGCAATACCAGCTGTTCTGACTTAGGCCAACACTCCATCTTGCTGAGTATCTTGTGTCCATCAGCATCCACAGGTAAAAATCCAAGGGAACAGCAAGCATATGTAATCCTCTGCATATTCAGACTGCTACTATTTTCAGCTCAAGGATTCCCTATCTTGATGAGATTTTCCTATTTAGTCATCTCCAGAGGGCAATTCTTGCAAGTATTTGTCCAGTTGCTTGTTGATATTATGCAGATTTTATGCACAATGTCCTCCAGCAAGCTCTTCCACAGGTCCATCACTCATCAGATGGAGAGCCATCCTCTTCAGTTAGTTCTGAACCTGCCCCTTATTTCTGAACATGATAACCTCAGTTCTCATTTTTGGCAAAGAAAATACACTGACAATCTTCACGTCACTCACAACTATATTGAGCTCCACCAAACCATCCCTAAGTTTCTTTTCAAGGCTGAGGATCTCCAGCCTATGAAGCTGCTGTTCATGCAGAAAACATTTCTGAAAAAAAAGGAAACATCCTTGTTGCCCTTTTTTGGACCTTTTAAATCCTAATACGCCCCAGAGACCATTTTGTAAGTAGAGCTGGGACTGCTGTTCCTTATGTGCATCACTTTACATATATCTACATTGCATTTCATCTATCATTTTATTGCCCAGTCACTCAGTCTTTGAAATACTTCACATTCTGCCCTTGTCCTACAGGTCTGAATAACTTTGTGCCATCAGCATATTTTCTTATTTTACTGCCTACTTTCTTTTTCAGGTAATTTTTGACATTTTTCTCTGAGGCAGTGCTGGTTTAACCAGCTGGTACCTGCTGCACACCCTCAGCACAGGTGGTATAGCTGTCCATGACCTGGGCTGAGATGACACAGTGACCTGGATCAGGAACATGACCTGCAATTTTTTATGCTGGACTATTTTTAAATGGGAAGGCAGAAATATGGCATTTTATTCTTCTACTGCCCCAATGCTGAGGTGAACAAACAATCTTAGCCTATTTAAACCTTTTCCCTATTTCAAGTATCAACTTTAAATGTGACACTCTACACATAAAAATTTGCATGGCCACTGTACATAGAGTCCCAGATGACCAGATGATGAATAAGACAAAGCGTAGGGAAAAGAAGAACAGGTAAATGTATCCTACTTGGATTAATCACTGTCATAAGAGACTCCAGTTAAAACAAACAAACAAACAAAAAAAAAAAGACCACTAACCAAACTGTAGAAATGTTAACCAAGAAATCTTATGAGGAAGAAGATAAAAGAAATGTGGATTAAAATGAGTATGGTTGGAGAGTATCTCTAAACATTGGGCATCCTAATGTAGACACCAAAGCTCTTAATTCCAATCTCCCTTCAGCCAACAAAGATGGGTATTTTTGGGAAACAATTCATAAAGTATCTTTTGCATACCTACATTTCAATGACCATATTGATTAAATCACTACTAACTGTAAAGAATTTTGGAAAATCAGTTCAGAAGTAGACATCTTCTGTTGTTTTGGACCCCACCTTCAGTCTGTCCTCCCTATTTCTGTCCAGAAATAGTTAAATAATGTATAAGATGATAGCCCATTTATTGCAATTAAAGTTTAAATGCCTTGGTTAAACCTTTGGACAATTTCTCAGGATGACTCCCCAGGTCATATCACTCATCCTAGGTCAAACAAGACAGACATCACGAAAAATATGTGCAATTTTTCTTCACTTATCAACGCTTGTCCTCTGCTCAGAATTTCTAACATGAACTCCAAGTTTCAAAAAATAAAAACCTACTTCCAAATGGCTACAGCAATCTCAGTGGTAGCTCTTTACCCACAACTATTTTAGCAGCATTTGAAAACAATGACCAAAATTGTTTAGTAATAGAGAAAAAAATTGGTTGTTTTCTTTGGTTTTTTTTTTCATTTCTTTCCCTTAATCAGAATCAATAGGTAAAAGATTTAGAAATTTATGAACTACTGAAAACAAAGGTCTGAGATGGAAAACATTATACAAAATTAATTAGAGTGATCACTGTTGCCATGATTGTGATTTACAACACATACCTCTGCTTGTAGTAAGAAAGACATAAAACAGAATATGGAATTAGTTGGAGAGCAATACATTTTCTCTGTGTCTTCCTGAGTGCCAGATTTCTAAAAATTCCCTGCAGTTTCCTCCTGCACTGCAATCAGCTACATTATGGGTAGCTTTATTTCCAAATGTGAAAGGCATTAGATAGTGTGTCCAAATACAAGGTTAGCTGACCTTCCTTACGGCAAGCAAAGGAAGCAGAATAGGATGCTGAAAAGTGGGATAACCTTAAAGCTGTGGGACATCTGGCTGCCCTGTACGAGATGGAATCAAGCAGCTGCTAAAGTGTCATAGGAATGCTCCACAAAGGCACACAGGAATTATCATTCCAGATCAAACTAATGGTACCAGTACCAGATGCTTCAGAGGAAGATGTAAAACTTCCATAATAGGCAATTATGCAGCAACATGTTCAGGAGGGAAGTATCTCCTTTAAGTCTCAGCCGTTTAGTGCATGATTTATATCCTGAAGAATGTGGATTCATTTATGTCCTGGAGAAACCACAGTTACCCTAATAATTCATATAATGGCTAATCATTTTTTTTTTAAATATCAGCAAGCTTTTTCTACATGTTATAGTTGTGTATTATTAGGAAACAAATATGAAGAAATATTGAAACCAACTGAAACTCAAGGAATAATGCAGAGGAAAAATGCAATGATGTAAATTAGAATATGGCCAAAAGGCCAGGAATAATCTCAAAAAAATGCAATACACATGTTTTCTCTTTAACCACTTGACAGCATTTAGAATGGTAGAAGTATAGCTAACAAAGCCCAGGTTGGAGCATTCAGGTGTGAGGCTGTGGGAATGAGCACTGCCAGTTGGCTGGATCAGGTTCTCTTCCTTCCCTTCCATGTGTCAGAGCTGCCAGCAGCCCTGCCACAAGAGAGGAGAAGCACCAGCAAGGGTGCTCTCCAACCCCATTGCCTTAGACACTAAGCACATACCAGATTCTGTGACTGTGAATAAAATACACCCTTAAGTCCCAATCTTCTCAGAGACAGAGATTGTATACTCCCATCACATGGCACACTGTCTGGTATTATCTTTGGGCAGCTTTAGTCCAAATTGTGACCAGGCCACTGAGCTGCTTCTGAGAGTTTTTAAATCATAGACCAAGCCAGTAGAATTGTGTTACTGAGACAGCTTCTCTAAGGAGAGCATTAAACACCAATTGGTCAGGGCTGCTGCAGTAGACTGAGCAATTTTTTCTCTAGAGTGTGAGCATGTACTCTAAACTATTTATGTTAAGAAAAGGCATGCCAGGATCTGAATGTTTGCTAGGGGTATGACATGACAGGCACACATGCTACAGCTGTGTACATCCTGCCGCTGCCAGAGACTGTATTTCATTCTGAACTACTTTAAAGAATAGTTTAAGTTTTATGGCAGCCCGCAAAGTGCACCAGCATATAAACACATTCTCATCTGAAAGAGGAGTTTTGGTCCATGCTACCACTTTTGAGTCAGTACAAAATAGTGAAGATATAAATGGGAAATTCCATTTAAACATAAGCAGGCTGAATAGATAAGTCACCCAAGTATTTCTTAGATTATAAAACTGTGAGGAACCACTGTGCTAATCTAACCCAATCTTTTGAAAAGGCATCCTGTTCTGAGCTACATATTTCCAGAGACTGAGTTTTGCTGTAGTCCTTGTTAAATTGTTCCAGAGGTTAATCATCCTCTTCATAAAACTAATGCCTTTAAATTGGAATTTTTCCAGATTCAACATCCATCTACCACATTTTGTTATGTCTTTGTCTGTTGAACTGAAGAACCCCTAATTATCAAATGTATTTTCTCCATGGAAATACTTATAAACTGTGATTATGTCATCTGTTAACCTTTCCTTTGATAAACTAAACAGATTGAACTAATTGAATTTGGGAACCTTGTTTTCTTGTCCTCTAATCATTCTTGTACTTCTCCTCCAGATTGCTCACCTCCCCTCCCAGGTTTGTAGGCAACTACTTAAAATGGTGAACCCCAGAACTGATCATATTAATGGTCACAACCACACAAAATATAAAGATATAACAGCCCAACTTCTCCTCACTAGTCCAAGTATCACAAAACCATATTTGTTCAGTTAAGATTCCCTGTTTATATTTGGAGACCTAACAGTTAGTCAGTTCTAATAAACTCAATGTGTTCTGCGTTGATTTTTAGTCATTAGAGTTTCTTAAAGAAATGCTTGCTGGGTACTCAGATGAATGCCTGACATAAATCTATGTATATTATATCAATGTTATTTACCTTTATTAACCCAGCTTGTAATCCCATCAGAGAGAGACATCTGGTTAGTTTGACAAGAACTATTTTCATAAACTCATGTTGATTGACATTTAATATATTATGTTCTATTGGAAGTTGTGGCATCCCAAATGTTATCATTTCATAAGGAATTATTCTATCAGCTGTTGAAAGACAAGATTCTATCCCCATGGAATATCTGTGGGTCACTTTGTATTAACTTGATTCTAACTTATATTAAACCTCTCTCAGCCTTTTGTCATACACTATAATGCAACCACTACTGCTACGGGGCTGCCTTACGCAAGTGCAATGAGTGGAATAAGAGTGCCAACACTTCACAACAAATTAAACTAAGCAGGTAGTCATATTTGAGCCTTAGGCTTCCAGAAAATCAATCTTCTCCTGCAACAAGAGCTCACTGATCCATTGATCCACAGCCTATGTGAACATGTTTGTTTTAAAAATGCATTAAATAATGATAACCTAGGTCAGTATATAAAAGGGTGCATTAAATCCAAAACATTTGGATTTACTCAAAGCCTATCTCTCAGTGCTAATACTTACTAGTAGATGTGGAAAATTCCCATCATTTATTATAAAGCACTTTACTCCCAAAACTTCATAAGGGTAACAGAAATTATAATCAATATTGCAGACATGAACTGCAGTGGACAGAAGTGTAATAACATGAAATGTAGTCAAAATACCCAAAGTTCAGATCGAATGGGTTTGGACAGAAATTGGTAGTGGATTTTAGGGTAAAAATTTGACCATAAAATCAAGTTCAAGATAAATTGATGCAAAATTACTATCTAGGTTTTCCTGGCATTCTGCAATCCTAAGATTAGGTCAATAAGAGCACTACACTTTAGACCACTGTCGCCTCTAGTCTTTAATTTATGCTATGTATTAATTATTTATATATATTTATTGCCATGTACTATATACTATTACTATGTACTAGACTTTATTACTATTTAGCCAAAGCACTGTAATAGACAATCCTGCAAGAAGTTCTACCTAAGACAATGTGGTCTGCTGAACTGTAGTTTTTAAAGAAACGACAATAAAATCATGAGTTCCACACCCTCTCTCCTTGATCCCCAGGTCTGGGCACACATTCCTCACATTGCTCACAGTGCTGATTTCTCTCCAAAAACTAGGTAAAGAGCTGTTTCTATAATGGGATCTTTCAAAAATCATCTGGAGAAGGAAATGCTATTACTCCTCACCTCTGTTTTCCAGAACTTCCAGGGGCTGGAGCAGTCATCTAGAGACTGGTGTTCTGAGTTCAACTCCCTTCTCTGTCTAATTAATTTAAACCCTGTTATTCTAACTACCTAAGGCACTATATTCGTTAAGAAGGGCTTTAGAGGTTTGTGAAGTGTTGTTTTTTCTCCCTCATGCTGGAGTTCTTCCATTTTATTTGACCCATTTAAACAACAAAACGAAAAAGTACAATCTGAGTCTAAATCCCAGGGTTTAAATTGCTCACAGGAAAGTGTAATAGTAAAACATTATAATAAATAGAAGAGATCCCTAGATCAACCTCTTTTACTCGGAACTTGTTTTCTGTCTTTCTCAGTGAATGTTTAAATTGCTCATATAAAGCAGAGGAGCTTTGGGATGGGAGAATGATGGTGTCCACTCCTTCCCACTCACATTAGGGGTAAACACACATTTCAGGAGACAGGAGAGGAAGGCTCAAATGTTATTGACCTAGGGAGAAGCTGAATTTCTCTCCTGGATTGGTGTCCTGATTTTAAAAGTCATTAACTGTATTCCTGTTTCCTGGTTTTATTATTCCTAACGGCAGATCAGCTGCTAGGTTTGCTCTATAAGACACTGTGAGTTATGGCAATATTTAGGCCAGGGACAGGTTTTGAACTGTTTTGCAAGTTTGCCAAGAGTGGGAATTCAAGAGAACCAAAGAGGTTTTATCCCACCAACTTTGAAATTATTAACATGCAACATGTTTAATATAAGTTGTCTACGATCTCTCTGTAATGCCCTGAAGAAATATATTCTGGAGAGCAAGTCATTACAACCATTGTATAAACGACACCTTGCAAACATAATTGGTTTGCTCCAGTGACAATAGAAGGGGGATGAACAACCCACTCAGATCAGACGCCTCATTTTTAATGGCTCTGTTAAGGCAAAATGAATCCTACTCTTGAAATCATAAATATACTTCAGGTTTAAGGAACAACTACTGAAAGGGTTGTGGAGCTAATTTGTAGATCTAAGTACCTGCAGTGACCAATCCCATCTAACACTCCTGGTTATGCTCTGATCTCTTGTGGCTGGACTAAAACAAAATAAAATCTTGCTCTTTTTTTTTTTTTTTCACAGAAATGCAAAATTTTCCCTTTAGAATTCACCTTGCAACTCCAGAAAGATATATGAAGCATGGGTCCTCTTTTCGGTCACGAATGCCTTCTCTGTATTTTCCCCTTGACTCTACCAGCATAATCCCAAGAAAATGTTCTTTTCAGGGCTTAACTCCACTGATGAGCTGCGCTTATTTTGCCCAATGTAATGTACTTTACTAAGCTTCAATTCATTATCAATATGATCGACCCAAAGCTGACCTGAAGGCATAAGATAAGGTCTAAGACTACCTGGCTACCAATCAAAATTTCTTTGTACTGAAGATAGCCATGTATTAACTGAATTTTCTGTATCCTTGTGTTATCTCAGTGATCATCAGAAATGTGTCTGCTCTGGCTGCTGGCCACTGACTGGTAAATTGATTCTGTTCCAGGCTTGCTACAGGTGACCATAGAGAGTAACTGCACAGATGAGAGACATCTGGAATGTCAATTCTCCAGACCTCCTGCATTCTGAGAGAACCCATGATTAATTTTTTTCTGGGAGAGAGGGGAATAAAACTGAAATTAACATTTTTGATTTTGCTTAAATTTAATTTTTATTTAATAAATTATTTTACAAAGCATTTCCAAATAATGTCTATTTCTTTAGTTCAGGAGATGACTTTTCTTTCTCTAAAAATCATACAGTGTGGCTTTTTCATGGCTTTAAGCTGAAAAAAAGTAGGTTTAGATAAATATTAGAAAGAAATTCTTTACTATGAGGGTGGTGGGAAACTTGAATATGTTGTCCCCATCCTTGGAAGTGTTCAAGATGAGGCTGGATAGGACTGAGTAATCTGGGGTAGTGGAAGGTGTCTCTGCCTATGGCAGGGGGTTGGAACTAGATGACATTTAAGGTCACTTTTGTATTTCTAAGGATCCAAGGCCTATAATGATACACATTGTGGGCTCTGTATTTTGGGCTTTGGAATTCTGCTGCTAACTATTGCATGCTGATTCCCATGGGAACAAATTCCCATTCTCATAACACTTTCTTTGTATGTAAACATTTATGTGGGCTTCGAGTCTTCTCAGAGTTTTTCTCAAAATACTCTCTGTCACCTGTTGTTTACGAAAGGGGAAGAGAGTGATTCCTTCTCTGACCAATCATGGCCCTTTTTGCGAACCATGTTATAAAAAAGGACAAGGGAGAATAAAGTTGCCTTCTGATCACCACCGAGAACTGGAGTCTCTGTGTCTTCATTGCCCGCATTCCTGCAACAACACATTACTTTGTTGCACCCGGGTTAATTACAAGTGACATTACCAAGTCTGACAACCAAACCCAAACTGCCACGTAGCACAGACTTGATTGCAAATCACAGATTTCCTGAACCAAGTGGTTCAAGAAGAACTTTCTCTGCAAATAATCCGGTAGCCTAGCTTGATCCCCATCAACATTACATTATGTTATAACCAAAAAATTAAGAATGCAGAGCTTAAAATTACATGCACAATGAATTGATTCAGGTGTCATTCTCTGATACAGTACATAGGAAATGCTTCATCTTTCTTCCACTCCCTTCTTCAATTCTAAAGGATAGTCATGTTTTCCCAAATACAGGGAAAAAAAAAAGTGACTCATTTTTGAACTAAAACAAATATTTTCTTAAATCAATTCTTATTTTCCCAAATATTTTACAGGAGTAGACTTTACTGAAGAAGTTTAGTCAGCTGTGCAGATCGACTTTTGAAGTGTAAAATAAACCTTTACTTAACAGATGTCAGGAGTATGACTTTGTGAGATAATCACGGGTTTTGTAATAAGTTGGTGGTAGTTCTTTCTGTGTGAAATGAATGAAGTTTTGGTGCCAACTCTTTAAAAAATGACAACACGATTATTAACAATTGACTGGAATCAGAAAAGAAAAATTAACAACAAAACTGTACTTTCTTGTGTGTGTTTGGAAGGCACAAATTGTTCTCTAGATAGCGTGGAAGTACAACTGTCTTTAATAGGTACACTATTCCTTCATTTGGGAGCGGCAATGGAACTGCAATCCAGTGCCCAGGAAGACAACCTTAAGCCTAGTCTTGAGAAATCAGCCAAAGCTGACCTTTTCCTTAGGCCAATCTTCCTCTACAGGACCTGGATATCCTGATTCTCTACTAATTTGATGGCAGTTCCAAGAGACGACTCATCCCCCATCCAGTCAAAACCAGTTCAGCACCCCATCAGTTCACAAGACTTCTGTGTCTGGGGACAGAAAGGGGCATCTTCTCCATAAATCATGGCTTTTACCATCTTCCCAGAATAAAGGGCTGCCCCTGCTGCTGTCAGCACAGAGAACAGCACGAGAAGGACATTAACACACCCTCTAAATATTTCACACAGAGACAACCCTTTGCTGTGCTAAACACCAGCAGTGAAGGTTTGGAAAAGTTGACGCACCTGAGATGAGTGGCACTAAATTTCCCTGCTGGCTGAACCCATTGGTATTTGGCATAGATTCCAGCAAACTTTCCCACCCTCCAAAAATATCCCTGTGGACTGTCATGGTGCTGCCTGGTTGGCTGTGATTGTTCTGCACTGACAGACAGAGTACATATTCTTGAGCTGGGAACAGAAACATGGGCTTATTGCAGGATTTGGAGAAAAGTTGAGGGACGCTTTTATCTCTGGTGACCTGACACTGAACTTGCTTGATGGCAATCAGGAGCTGCTCTAGGCAGACCTGAGAGTGGGAGTTTTCACAGAGGCTGGGTCCCCACTCGAAAGGAGTACTAACAAGGACATGTGTACTGGCTCTCTTCTCACTTGCTGGCCTTGTGCCTGAGAGCCAGACCTGCTTCTATATATATCAAAACTTTTGAAGTCCCTTGGGAACAGCTATCCTTTGCCAGTGAAACCATGTGTTGCTCATCCCCCTTTCAGTGCTGTATTGCCAGCTCCCAGGCCTGCCAGCTGACACACTGCTGAGGCCAGCATCGGAGAGGGTGGTCAGCCATCCCCACCTGCCTATTGGGTCACCCAGGGACCAGCACTCATCACCTCTCCTGCTTTTTCATTAGTGTCCTTCAGACAGGTCCTTCCAGTACTGATGCCACTCCAGCTCACCTTTATTTTTGTCCGTTTTTATTTGGGATCATCATATTTCTTCCAGCTCCTCACTGATTTGTTGAAATAATATATTTTCTTTCCTTTCATCTTCTTCTTATTCCAATTTTCTCTTTTGTTTCTCAGATTCCACTTCCAAACTTCAGGTTCCTAACCCTCTGCAGCCAGTTTTATAGCTCACCTGTGCACATTACTTTATATTTTATTCTATTCCATCAATATATGCTTGGCAGTCCTCTTCACTCTGTTCTCCAGATTTCCCAGTCTATTTTATTCCTGAATATTCTGCACAGGAATGAGGAAGACAGAGATGAGGTAGAATCACTCAAAACCTTTGTACATTTGTACAAATGCCATTGTAAGTCTGAGGTTTGAGAGGCCAGCTCTTTAAAAAGTAACCATGAATATTCAGACCAAAGGTTATTTCAAAGCAACTCCTTTCCTCCCTCTAGTTGCTGGTTTTTTTTGTTTCTGACAGAATCTAATAAGGAAAAAGAAAATACTCTGTGGAGGGAATTAATGCAGCAGGCCTGCAGTGGCTCTTCTGGAGCCCTCCTCATCTACAGCGAAAATCCATGTAAGTCCCCTGTAAATATATACCCTCAGCATTTCTGCTAAATGCATGCTATTTACACAATAGCCCATTACAACAGCCCATCTGTCAACCCTTTTCCATGGCCACAGGTGGAAAACAAAAAATTCTTTTGAACAGAGCACTGAGGGTCTTTGGAGGAAAGCTTGTTTGCTGCTGTATAGCCAGGCCTCCCACAGAGGCAAGATCTGCAACCTTCTGGGGCTCCCAGCCGTGGCTGGCCTTTAGTCAAACAGCGCCCAGGGCAAGCCAGAATTTCATGCCTTTCCAAAACGCTAATTGATTGGGGATAAACATTAACCTAGAATTTCAGTTGTGCACTCTGGTCCTAAGCATGCTGGGCAGCCAACCAGCTAACCAACCCCTCAGGCTAACCCTGCTTCAAGGGTCTTTGTAGAAGACCCAGAAGGTCATGGAAGTTTCATTCATTTTATGGTACAGACAACTACAAAGCATCTAAACGTTTTTATTTTTAAGAGCTTCCCTTCAATTCAGAAAATTACTGTGAAACTATGGTGAACAGAAGCAGGGCATGTGCCAAGCTCTGGAGATAGACTCCCTGGTTCAGAGATCAAAGCAATGAAGCAGCACCTCAGCCCAGACTGCAAACTGAAGTCAGGCAATTATTTAGATCACATATGCACTTACAGTGACAGATAATCTACCCGTTCCCTGAACTCTGAGAGACATCTTGCCCTTCCAAAAATGTCGTCACAGGTTCTCAGCAGATCTGGCAAAGAGTAAGTGCAGTTTAAATACCACTGGCTGCAGTCCAACACAGAGCATATAAGGCCTGGGCTCTCACCCCATCCGCCAGTGTGGGAATAAAGTTTCTAAGAGGCGGCTAGAAATCAAAGAAAGAATGACAGAGATTTTTGTGACACACTAAAACTATTTGCTGAGAGCTGTCAGGTTGCTAGTCTCCGTATTTTTTTTCCATAATGATTCAATTACTCAATTAAAAAAGAAAAACCCCACAGTGACACACAAGAAAGTATTTTAAAAAGTCAGCAGCAGGAGACTTTCTTTAAAGGCAGGTTGCACATTGCCATGGCCATATGGATTGTGGCCATATCTATTGTATTATTTTTCCCATTATTTTTCTCTTTTTTTTTCTCATTCGATTCATAGAATCATAGAATGACTAAGGTTGGAAAAGACCTCCAAGATCATTCATTCCAAATATTAAGCTAGCACCATCGTATTCACCAATAAACCATAACCTGAGGTGCCTTTTGAATACTTCCAGGGATGGTCGTCCCACAACTTCTCTAGGCAGTCTGTTCCAGTGCCTCACCAACCTTTCAAAGAATATTTTTTTCCTAATATCCAACTTAAATCTTCCCTGGCAAAATTTGAGGTTGTTCTCTCTTGTTCTGTCACTTACTACCTGGGAGAAGAGACCAAGTCCCACTTCATTATCACCTCTTTTCTTTTCAGGTCATTGTAGAATCTCAGGTAGAATCTCTTCAGGTAGGTGTAGAACCATCTCAAAATTTGTTCATAATTCTGTATCATCCTTGCTCATCCCTGTGTCCTTTTTTTTTAATATGAAATTATTCTTTCTGAGCCTTCTACCCCAGCTTCATCCTGTTAGAATGTGAAAAACCAGTCACACTGGAAGTAAACTTTTGAACCTGAAGTGTTTGAGTTAGGTTAAAATTAGGTGAAACCATCTGTACACCAAAGGTCCTCCTTATGTTGAAAGAAGAAATAGGAAGATAAAACATGGAGAAAGTGGTGCAGATAAACATTTCATTCTCTGCAGCATCACCAGCTGAGGACACGTCCACACCTGCCAGTGCAATACTACACCTTTGGCTGTTGCCCAAATCCACTGTAAGCAAAAGAATCCTGATACTAACATCCTAGCTCAGGTGCTAGAGGCAGAAGAACTATATTTACTTAGCATAAGATCCTAGCAAAATAATTAGCCCCTTAGCATGGCTAATTATCTAAGACAAAACATTACCCTGAAAACAGATGAGAAATCAGCTTAGGAATATCTATAGTGTGCTGTATGGTTCAATATAGATATGCCAAATTCAAGCTACTGTTCAGTACAATCCTTCCTGTGAATGCTACTCCCACAAATGTCAGTCAGAATCATATTTCTGACAAAAAGCACCCAATGACAGCAACTGTGAAGTGTTTGGGAGTCTGCTGCCTTCCAACTTTTAAGTCTTTTATGTATTTAAGATGTATAGCTGTCAAAAATAGAAGTTTTTCCATTATTCTTCGTCCTTTCCATCTTTTATCTCGCAACTAGGCATATTTGTTCCTACTGATAGCTAAGTTTTCTGCCTGGGGTGCATAAATGCAAAATACTGGGTTATGTGGACAGGAAGGGTTATGTTGTCCATTAGACAACAGATATTTGATGAAAATGTGCAATCCTATAATATTCATTTTCATCAACCTAATTGCCCCATCATAGTCCTAAATGGCTTGTCAATTAATTGTCCATTTTGAACTCCAGGAGTGTTGAAATCTGAGAAGCTGGAGAGAAAATCTTCCTCAGTAATACCTTTTAGGGAAAATATCATCAGATGAATACTTATAGCTCATAGAAAATATGTCCTGGCTCTTTCATATGATCTTGACTATGGATCAGTTCTAACTATACATATAATTGCGCCTGGGTGCTGGTCAGAGCAGGCTGATGAGCTGTGGTACAGAATGCTGCAATTCCTTTATTTTGGGTCTACACTGTCTGCCTACCTTATTTGTAGCTGATGGCTAAATTTCTCTCTCTTACAATTGCTGAAATAGCCTTGAAATGGGAACTGCCTGTAATTGATGCAGTGATGTCTACCAGCATTTGCAGAATCTAAATGACAAGCTCTGAACACTAGCCACATCTGGAGTAGCATGTCCAGTTCTGTTTATCCTTGTTCCAAAAAGACATATTAAACTTGGTACAGGCCAGGAAAATTGCTCCCAGTTTTGCATAGAGAATGGGTTTTCATTTTAGAAGAGACTGAGAACAAGACAAAGTGAGAAGATAGAGGCAGACTTAAGCTCTCCTTAGGGTACAACAGACAGATCACAGTGCTCCATTTCCACACCACGGCTGGGTCAGATCTGTCCTATTTAGAGCATGGCAAAGGTGGTTTTTTCTTTGTAGCAACACACAGATGCAGGTAGCCTGTTTAGCCTAAGAAAGCTAAAGCTGTGTTAACATCAGTGTTTGGATTCAGATTGGTTTTGAAGCACATCTCCTGATCTGGTTGCTTCACCTCACAAAATAGTTGTTGAAGGCATCAGATGGATTCCTTTCAGATTAAATTAATCTAGACAATGTGACTCCTGCCACTAATGCCACTCACTAGATCTCCTGCCACTAATGGAAGCTCAATGGGAGATTCCTCATGAGGCAAAGCAATGGGGCAGGCACCAATCTCTTCTCTCTGATGACCAGTGACAGCACCTGAGGGAATGGCCATGAAGTTGTGTCAGGAGGTTTACGTTAGATATTAGGAAAAGTAAACTAAGAGACCCCTTGCTGAGCCTTGCTGCCCAGCAAGATTACTCCAAAGACTTCTTGTTTAAAATTAGCTCAAGCATCTTCACAATGTTCTAAGTTAATAAGAGTGACTGCCATGAAGAAATTAAAGAGAACCATTAAAATTATAAAGTTCAGGATCATCTTTCTAGCCAGACCGGAAAAGGATAAGGAGTTTTAAAAAAGATTTTAAATTTATGGAAAGGATTGCACAATCTGACTGCTTGTGTTAATCAGGGGATGGAGAGGGCTTTGTAGATTTTATGAACTGATTCCCAGGGGGCCATATCCTTTGTGACTTGTCAAAAGGTACATCAGCTCTGCCACTTCTGTAATCACTGAAGTGCACACAGTCTAGCTGTCATCTACGCTCAAGCAAGAAAATTAGTGGTAGTGCCTGGGACTCTCAGCCATAGCAGATCTTTACTTCTACCAGGTGCATGCCCTGGGCTGTTGCAAAAGAGAAGGACACCTGCTGCTGTGACAAGTACCTGTCAGTGACCCACTCAGAAGAATCATACTCTTGAATTTCCTAAGGCTAAAGTGGCAGAAATTTGATTCTGGCCTTTCACTGTTTCCCTTAAAAACTTTGTTAGATTATACTTGCTACATAGGGAATTTTGATGAAAGAATCAAGTACACGGATCCATCTGAACAGTCAGTTCCTCAGCAGCAATGGAAAAATCTCTGAGGTATGCAGAAGACATGCGGTTTTGTGATTAGTGAGCAGGACAGAGAGGTCAGGAACTCTGGGCTTCTCATCTCTCTCACTGTCTTCCTCTGTGTCCTTGGGAATGTCACTTAAACTTCTGTGCCTCAGAACCCACATGTCTGAAATGGAGATCATGAATCCTATCTAGTCTTTATGATCTGATCATATTAGCCAAGTCACCTCACATCCTCAAATGGTAGGACTTTATGGGCCCTAAGAACCATTAGTGTGGGCTGAAAGATATGCAAAATAAATAGCTAGAGTTCCACTATAGAAGTTATTTAAGGAAAGTGTGGGTGTAAGCCTAATGTAAGTCATGTTCAAGAAACACACTTTCTTTGTTTCATTATTCATTTCCCACTTGGCATTCAAAATATTTAGAAATTAATAATTTTTAACATTTGTGGTGTATTTTTCCTGTGACTGAGGATGCAATAGTTCGTGAAAGTTGGACAAATTTTAAATAAGCAAAGTTAAAATCCACATGATTTGGAAATTTGAGTACAAATTAATATATTCTTTAAAGTGGAATATTTTATATTTACTTACTGGCTGTACTTGTGATGAAATTAAAATAACATGACAACTTGTTTTTCAAGAAATGAGGAACTCCAAAAATATCAGTATGATTGTTACTTAATTCTGTACAGTTTTTAAAATAGTGTTGTTTAGAATGACCTTCTTGAAGTAAATGACACTAAAGCATGTATCAAGAACAATCTTAGAGAATTACATCAAGCACCATGTGTTGGTTCTGCCTGCTGTGTCTGCCCATCTCTTTTAGTGCCACAGCTGTTTAGTGCTTGTTCATAATCAGAATGTCTCTCCAATTCCAACAAGAAGCACTAAATCAAGTATCATAATCAGAATTATCTTGAAAGTGTAGCAGCAGTCACCAAACCCTCTGCTCTGCTGTCTGGGTTTATTCTACATATATGAAGGTCAAAGGCTAGCCTGAGGTCAAATGGTGGTTGTTCAGGTCCTGTCCAGCCAGGAGTGCATATGGAGTAAAGATCTGAGACTGAAATCAAGACATAGCTGGTTCCAGAACTAGTATTTTGGGACAGGCCTGTAAAAAACTCCAGGTAAATTTTAGTTTCATAGATATATATAACCAGTACAAGCAGTGATATGAGGAGGATGTCCCACTGCACTCTGCTCTGGCCTCACCTTGACCACTTTGTGCAGTTTTGAGCACCAAAGCATAACAAAGATTTAAAACTATCAGAGACCATCCAGAGCAGGAATACAAAGATGGTGAAGGGCCTTGAGGGGAAGCCATGTGAGGAGCAGCTGAGGTCACCAAGATAGACCAAGACAGATGACTGACCCTCACCTGGACACAGGACTCTGGTTGTGCCCCTCCAACAATTCCTTGTCCACCAAACCATCCACCCTTCATATCCATGTTTCTCCAATTTGGAGATAAGTGTGGGACCGAGTCAAAGGCATTACAGGTATTAAAGAGGCCCTATTTTTTAACCTAAGTAGTTCTACTACTCTATTCTTTCTCTGATCAAATTCATAAGAGTGTTCAGAAGAATGGTTTTGCCAGACTTACAGAAAGACCAGGGGGGAAATAGTGATGCACAGCAGATTTTCAAGGATATTGGGACTTCTTAGTGACAGCACTCACTTGTGTCAGTGCAAAAATGCAGCCTGTGTCTGCAGGAGAAAAAAAGCATGGTTTTTATGAATGTGTAGTTTATGTGACTTGTATGTAGTTTATGTGACTTATCTTGTATGACTACAAGATACATCTTTTTTATTTGTATTTTTATTGTATGATTTGTAACCAAGGGGAAAATCAGCAATGAGGTCCTATCAATAGAATGACTTGACATCAACTTACAGTTTTAATGTGATTTTCGTAAGGGCTTTGCTTTTTTCTTGAAAATAATAGAAAGGAAAATAGACTTCTTTCATATTTTAAATCAAAGGAGGTCTCAGTTGTATTGGCCTGGTAGAAATCTCATATGCAAGACAAAGTCAATTATGTGTTTCAGATGTCCTTGTGGAAACTCAGCTATTCTTTATGGCACCTGATTTTGATCCAGAAAACATGCTCCTTCTGGTTTGAATTCAACCCAAAGCTAAACCACAGGGAAAGCTAAGGTCCAGAACTTGGAATAAAATACCACTAAAAGGGCACAACTGCCATTGTTGAGGAATTCCTTCTACAAGTCACATTTGGTTACACCTCAATAAAATGTCAGGTCAAATTCCTGCCAGTTACTGTGCAAGTTAGATTTGAAACAATATCCTGGTTACTTTGAGGCAGGGTCAAACAAGGACAAGTTAGGGAGGATTGTGAAGGACATGTAAGGGTCACACACTGAGAGCAAACCCCACACACTCAGTTCCCAAAATGTACACAGGCAAACAGGCTCCTTTCAACTACACAGCTCTCCAAAGCCAGTCCTCTGTTCTGTAAGCCAGGAGCTTGATAGGCCCAGCAGGACAGAAGAACCTTCCGTCATCTCTGTTCAGGACAAAGGTGGGACTTGTGACAAGAAAGGCTGAATTTCATAGCTGAGCCCTACACCACAGCATGTGGCTGACCACTCACAAGACCTGAAGCTCTGTAACTCATTCACAGGTGGAGGAAACACTGCAGAGCTCTGTTAGAGTCCTTGTCTCATGAATGTGTCTGCAATGGGCACTGAGAAGTTCCTAAAGTGAGGCAGCCCAGCTGAGACAGAATCATGGAAGTATTCATGGAGAAGTAATGTTTTTTCAGAAAAAGGGGAAACTCTGTATTTCCCCACTTGCCATGAGGCTATTAAAGGGATGGAGCTACCTCTGGCACAGTTGCAGCCCAAGATATCCCTTGAGCAGCCTCCTCTGGCTCCCAGTATCTCTTCCTTCATTTTACAGAGACATTTGATGCTGTTGGTGTCCATGCCAATGCACTTTACTCATTTTGTCCATGATATTTGTGAAATTGCCTCACAGGATTTTAGTATATTCAGTCAGGATTTATGAATGGGCTCTAAAGCAGAAAACCTGCTGCTGAATATCTATGCTCAGTCACACTTTGATAACCAGCCACTTAGAAAGTTAAAATATAACTTCTGTGACATGGGTTTCCTCTCACTTCACTACAAAAAGAGTTTGCAGACAGGGCTGTATCACAACAGAGCCCTTCTTCCTGTTTGTCTGTCCTATGGCTTCATAAATCTCTGCTTGTGACATCATAATCTGTTGCTGTGGGAATCCTGCTGGTATCACAAACAGGGGATTACGACCTCAAAGTAGGAGTAAACAGAAAAAAGAGATTGGTTTCGTGAGAAACAAAACATCCTCAGGGAAGATGAATAGATCATTCTCCCAGACCTTTCAGGATCAGACTTACCCATGTCCTGGGAACCTGAGATGGGATTCCAGATTGCTGTGTTTTAGTAACTTCATTTTCAGTGTCAAGAACCTACTGAAGACTCCCTTCATATCTACCCCATCCCTGCAACAACCCCCACAAAACAAACCAACAAACAAAAGCAAAACCCAAAGTCCAGATATGGGTGCAAAGCCTCTTAGAACTAGTTCTTAGGCAAAACAGAAAAAGGTCTCTTCTGTAATGAGTGTAAAAACATGTTCCTACCAGACAAGGTAAACTAGCTAGAATCCACATGTATAAAATGAGTTTATATAAAGGAAGTTCAATTCAGCCTCTATCATCTGCCTATTTAATAATTTTATTTTCTTGATTTCATCTTTGAAGAACGTGCCACAAGGGGTTTTTTGGCCATATTACTGTTGACACCTATGTGAAGGGTCCCCTATGGAAGCTGCTGCAGGGCACTTACATCTGAGAAGCTCAGGGGCCCAGTGGGTCACAGGCAGGTGTCAGTGATATCATGCACGCTACAGTTGCTCCAGTAAGAGCGAGGAGGAGAGCACCTCAAGATGTTCATCACATCATGTGTGTCCATGCTATGGCTGACTGAGACCCCTGAGAGACACTGTAGCTTTGGAGCTGATGCCAGTGCTTGCAGCAGTACTGCAGCTAGAAAAAGAGAAAGAGTTTGGTGCTCTTCTTCATAATTTCTGCTCAGGGCTCATCCAATATTTATCCTTTATTGCTAATCTATTCGAATAGAATTTGAACAAAATGCAAGATCAGTAAAGGCATATGCAAATATAACTTTTTTCTTGTAGGTCATTGCCATAGAAACTATTGCTACAGGATCTAGAGAGGCATGGCCAGATCATAAGGCCACAGGCTCTTGGGTCCAGTAACATTATTTCTTGTGAAGTTTTACTCCATTTATTAGGCAAATTATTTATGTTTTTTCCTTAGTTTTTCTACCTGCTATATGGGAATACAAATTGCAATTTATCTCACTGGAGTCCTAGGAGGAAGCCTTATTTCGTGTGGACAGGCAGCTGGAGAAGACAAGTGCTTTTAGGAATCACTTTTCAATGAGGTTTAACATCTCTTCTAGACTCAGGCCTACAGAGATTTTACATGCCCACACAGCCTAAGGATGTTTCCCAGCTTGTGTCTTAGAGCAATAACTGAGTACCATCCTGACTCTTCACCAAGTGATGGATCTGAGTAAAGTCAGTCCACAAACCCTGTGTCCTATCCTACATCTTGTGCAATACCTCTACTCCAGGGCAGCACTGGGGGCCAGCAGGAAGGTCTCTGGGATTGCTCTTGCAGCCCTCTAGGCACAGGACTGTGCCTGTTTATTAAAATTAAAAAATTATCCCTTCAAATAAACCACTCTAGCTGAGGATGTTGTTTCTCAGTGAACAACCTTTGACCACACTGTAGCCTAAAGCAGTCTTTGCCCCAGGTTTCCTGCCTTATGTTCTTGAAGAATCTCTTGTGCTGGCAGTAGCAATTGCAGAGCCTCCCAACACAGAAAATGGATCCCTTTCTTTTTCCTGTAAGTTTTTCAGACAAATCAGCTTATTCATATGGTTGATGATGTGACAGCTAATCCTGAGGGAAGGGACTGTGTGGTCAGAGCACAGGGGAGGAGCCGAACTGCTGCATTTGGCAGAAGCCCACATTCAGACTGGGCTAAACTGTTGAGGAAATTATTCCCTCACCGACCTATTTTGTCACCATTCTCTTGTTTTCTTTTACTGTAATCCTCATTCCTCTGGGTGGGTACCAAAGGACTCCACTTTGTTTCATTACAGCTACTTCCTAAATTTTCCTGGGCAGGTGAACATCCAGGTAGTGTGGAAGTCTATATTAGATCTTGAGAGAGTACTGGAGTGGAGGGTACTTGGGGAGGCTGAAATTGTTGTTGAAAGCTATTTGCTGGCTGGTTTCTAGGAGACAGCATGACTCATTGCATCTTTCCTTGTAGTCTGTGCCTCTCAACCATTTATCAACTAACACACTTGATCAAGACTGATAAAAAATCTTTCAGAAAAATTATAGAGATCTGCACTATAGAATGGGAACATTAAAGTGTAGAAATAAAATGATTGCTGAAGATAAGGTCTGTTCTACTAGCATTGAAGAACGTAGGCTCACATTCATCCCAAGGGATTTATTGGTAGAACTCCCACTAGTGCAAGTAATAAATGCATGCATAAATCTCTTTGTATCTTGACAATTGTCCCCTAACCATACTTTGACCAAACTTCACAGTCAGCAGTCTTTTTGTGTTTGGGTGTGTGTGTGTGATAAAACTATTATTGCCATTATTTCATTCAGCACTGCCTAAATATATCAAAGCTAGAAAAGATTCTTAATTTTAGTTGAAAAGCATAATTTACATCATTTATAAGAACAATAAATAACATTAGTTGCAATAATAACACTAATGGTCCAGAACATGATTTTAGAAGAAAAAAAAAAGCAAATGTGGTGTAATAATCATAAATAAGTAATAGCTGGCAATTAACACATTGCATTTCAAGCTCTGAAAGGAAAAATGACACTAGGATGATAAGGCTGTTTTCTGCAGCTCATTTAAAATAAAGGTGTAAATGGCATACATGACATTTCATCACTGAATATGCCCAGAGATTAGAATGCAGGAAGGAAGGCAGAGCCATCATATGTAGGTTACACAGGAAAGTTCAGCTACTGCTGTAGAATGCACAGATTTGGTCTTATAAAAACAGTCCTCTGAATGCCTTTTCTGACAAGCAAGAATATGTTGTCAAACATTTGATTCATCAAATGTTATCTTCACTATACAAGAAAAGTATTCTAAGCCCTGACAAAGCCCAAGAAGCAGAGGATGAAGTAAAAAAGAGCAATTTTGCTATGCATCCAAAAAATAAACCAATAAAAATGACCACTGAAAATGACAAAATTCCTTTTTATGAAAATATAAGGCTTCCATTTTGAGCTTGATGAGGTAAAAAGCTTTGTTCATGTTGAATTTTAAAACACAAAGCTGAAGAAAGCAGATGACATTTTCCACAGTGTGTACCTACTTTAGAGCTCTAAACTTAGTTTTAAGTGGTTTAGATGCCTATAAATGACGTGTTCAGGATGGAGATGCTAAAAGTCATGGATGTGCACCAGAGAGTGCAATTTCAGAGCAAATAGATCTTTTCCTGGACCCAGGTGGAATCCATGCAAGGGGGGTTTGTATGAACAAAAAAAAAATTAAGAACAAAACCCTGGCTGTGGATAATGCCTCTGGCAGCCTGCTGCACCTCGAGTGCATGGGCAGCTGCTCTCTTTGTGCATCAGGGCCTGACACTGTGGTGCTGCTAAACAAACTGGAACTGGAGACGGCTTCCTCCTGACCATGGGCTCCTCTGTGCTGCAGACAGGCAGCTGGCTCCAAAACGGAGCAGCCACCCACGCAGGGCAGCCTGGCAGAGAGCTGAGAGCACCAGCAGCCTGGTCCAACCCAGGCCCTCTGTGCTTGGACCTGTCACCAGTGACTCACAGTGAAGCTTGGCATTCTTCCCCAAACGTGTTTTTTATTTGTCAGAAAGGCTGGAGGGACAAATGTTTTAGCCAGCTCAAAACATCAGTTTTGTTTTGGTAAAATTTCTACGTGCATGTGCACAAAGGCTACACTAAGGTGTCTTTGAAATATATATTCCATTAACCAGAAGAAATTAGTATTCTGATTACCTACACAGCCTTGCCTCCCAAGTGCCTCTGCCATTTTACAGGGAAGTCTACATTTGCCTCGGATATTTCAAGTCTCAATTATTTAAAAATAATGCATAATCCCTTTTTAATGGCTGTACCTTAAATTCCTGTTTATCTCTATCAGGACTATTATTTGCTACAGAAAAAAAAAAAATACATGGAAGTGGGGAAAAAAATGCTGGCACCCAAGTGATCTGTTCTCCACCAGCATGTGGGAGAAACAGGTTCTCTTCCAACCCTCTTGTTCCCCAGGCTGTCATGGGCACCAAGTGCTGCAGAGATAGCAGCAGCAGCTTCTCCAGCTGATTAACCAGAGACAGTGACAGACTTTAACAGGAGTGCTACCCAGCACTCCAGAGCCAAAGGAATAGTTGCCTCAAAATAGAAGCAGATGGATCTGCGCAAAACGGTGGGACTTTGGAATTCAAAAAAGTGTGTTAGTGGCGAGGGAAAGAGGGAATTGTGTATCTCATTCTAAAAGGAATATGTACACTCTATCTCTTACTATCTTTTCTACCAAGAAAATAAGGAGGTCAGGCTGTACTGAAATACAATGAGCTGTGGTAAACCATGATTTTAAAATATGTTGAAACCTTTAATAGTAGCAACAGAAGATATTTACAAAAGTATCATGTATAGATAATTTATAGAGGGCTAATCATCCTGGTAATAATTATAAGTAGAAACAAACTTGGTGGTTTTTTTCATATACTGGACAAGTAAAGTGAACTATGTGGAAAGTAGAGAAATGTCCTATTTTACAAATAAGGTCCAAGTGTGGAGCTGAATTTGAAATTTTTCATTAGGATTTCCTGAATCTGAGACACATTTGCTGGTGTAAGGATCAAACTCAAAAGTCAGTAGGCCTAAGTCTCCTGCAGTTTTTTACACCAGAGTAACTTCTTCTTGGACCTCAGTGAAATTGCTTTAGAACTGTACTCTGGTAACTGAAAAGAGAATTATCCTCAAAGGATAACTTCCTGTCAATTTACTGATCTGATTCCGATCTAGCAAATCTGCATGCATCCTAAGTGCATGTTGCAGGGCTTGAGGATTGCTTTATGCTGCTCTGAGAGGAAGTCATTTGTTCTCCCACAACATCACAGATGCGCCATAGTGTCCTCCAAAACACTGAAAATTACACTTACCATAGGATTCAGCTCATCTTTGGCTACAGATTCTATCCAAAGATTCACTCTGTATTAGAACATCACATTCTCCAGTCTGTGGGCTTCACCCTGGGCTAACTTTTTTCACATCCACGTGATTAAATTCTCTTAGCCTGTAAAGCAGCCTGACCTCATTTAACACACTTATTGAGGATGTGTCAGGCCCATGCTGAGCCCCAAACTGTGTGTGGGCACTGTCTGGGAGAGTGCTGGGCTGCTGCTGTCGGTGCTCACAATTTGACCATATGGATGGTCATGCACTGGTGCACAGGGCTGTGCAATTGCCTGGCTCAGCTTAGTAGTGTAAAAATGATCTTGGTGTCTAAGCCTGTCTGCTGCCTCTTAAATGCCCTTCCTAGAAAAATGAACACCTAGAGATGCCCGTTTCTCCTCATTGAGTTTGCAAAAAATCTAAAGTGACTCATTCAGATCTAGACTTTGATTTTCTCATGCCTAAAGTGAAGTGTCTCCTAACCAGAGTGCTTCCGGGACACCATGTGTATCAATCAATGAAGAAAGAAAAAGGTTAGATTTCTTACTGCATGTGCCTAGATTTAGTATCTGGTAAAGCTGAATCTCCAAGTAAAGAAATAAAGAGTGAAAATAAGGCAGTGTCTGACACATGTAGATCGATGCAGAAGCAAGCACTCTCTGAGACAGGCCAGATGCTGACACCATGCTTTTGTCCTGTCTGCTCTGTAAGCAATATAAACAGTAATAGACATTGTATCATTTTAAATTGCCTCATCGAATGTAATGCTGATTTTAGACTGTTTTGAACCTCCTAGCTACCAAGGAGCAGAGAATATTTACTCTCATCTTAAAAGATTTTACCTGGCGAGACAGAACAAACAGCAGTCAATACCATTAGGGTGAGCAAGACCCTTCTGCACGCCCAGCAATTCTTCAGGGCACAGTCCCTGCAGAGCCCTGAGGGATCTCAGACTAAAGTGGAAAAGCAGAGTAATGGGCATGTCAGCACAGTGTGATTCATCATCAGTCAAGTTAAAGTTTGGGGGACACACGGACACTTACCCTAATGAAAGGAGAATAAGCTCCCACTTACTGCCCTTGTTACCTAATGCTTGACATGGCCTCAGTGCTCAGATTTTGCAAAGACCCAGAGAGAGATGCTGACATCCAAAGTTGCAGTTGCTGATTCTTTCAATGTCCCTTGATGCTTCTGATTAAAGCAAATGATCAATACTAAACTTTGAGAAAAACGAGTGTGGGGATGTTATGGATGACAGCCCATGAATAAATAACTCTGATAATGGCATTTGTCTTACTATAAAGCTCATTCATAATTTAGCAAGAATAATGCCCATTAAAGAACACCTAGAATGATCCCTGACAAAATACAGAGTTAATTGGTTTCTATCTTCTGGGAACTCTCATAATAAGCTCAGTATGGAAAACTGGCTACAAACTCTATATAGCGATTATAAAAGTATCTACTCTCCAGGTTACCTCCTCCTCATCTACTCTTTCTGCAGCACTTTTTGGACATCTGCTTTTGATATATGTTCTCTGAGTTGGAAAGGAAAAATGGTGAGAGATGTCCTATCTCTTTTTCACGAAAATAAGGAAGAATTTGACCCAATCACCACTGAAGTAATCAGAAACTGATTTGGGTCCCAAAGTAAATATTGTGGGAACCTTAAAGTAAATACTGCTCCTTATTAAGCAAATAAGTGTTGCTGTATGCTAAATTTAGAGGAAGAAATAACCCAGTTATGTCAGACGAGTTATGTACTTTAATAAAATCTAGCTTGAATATTCATACCGTACAGTCATGTAATGCCTATAAAATGTTTCCTGCCCTACTACCACAAAAACAGTTTGCAGATGTCTTTTAATCTAGAAATAATGTCTGTCTAAGGCAAGGGGAGAATGCCAATACCAGAGCCCTGCTCCTCCAAAATACAACTGGTTTGTATTTTCACATAAGGATTGCGCATATGCACTGGCACATCTGTTCACTACGCAGTCCCACAGCCTGGAATGGATAACACTGACTTTGGGGATTAATGTCAGCCTCACTTGAATAACAAACACTTGTACTCTAACCGTCTTTGGAGCACTCAGACAGGACACACTTTTCTGGATGTTATGTCAAAACGCAAAGCACCATCCCATCCTGCCCTCACTGGGCAATCACCTGTTTCTATTTAATGTCTTCTATTTAACAAGTATAATATGATGGTGATGGAGCCAGAGTGTTTCAGAAGCATCCTGGAACAATACTCCATGTGGAAAATTATGGTGTCCCATAGTGCTCCACATCTACCCCAACTATATTAAACACTACATAAAACAATCTGCATTCCAGACGTTCTCTTTAGATATTATAAGTATGCTATGCCTGTATTTATGAGATCAAAAACATGCCAAGGTTTAAATTCATGATACTGAATAGAAACTTTGTGTTTCACACAAGACTGAGCTCTCAGGATATTGCTCCCCTCCCCTCAACGTGTCACAACCTCAACTTTGAACGTGACCAAAATGTCACCACTGTCACTTCCCTTGAGTCAAAAGAAATGCAGAAAGGCTTATCACAGTGTACTCCAGAGGTCTACTCTTAGAAACCAAGCAGTTTGGGTACTGACATCCAGTGACTCCCTACAATTAATTTGATGCCTCTGCACCCAGACCTGGCAGTGCCTCTTCTGACTCTTGGCTGTGTTAGTCAACATCAGAAAACAGCCATTGCTGATTGGCACCTGGTAAGCAATCAGGGCTGTAAGAGAAATGGTTTCACAGGCCTGAAGGGAGAGACAAGGGAGATGCGTGAGAGGGCAGGGAGGCAGCCAGCTCCCCTCAGGCACACTGGCAGCAAGGTTTGCCATCATCTCCAGCCACACACAGGATTTGTACCACAAGCCCCATGCATTGTCATCCCTTACATTGCTGTAAGGGATTTCTCTCTCTCCTTCCAGGCCATTTCAGTCTCTTTTGCATGATGAAGTCTGTAGGAGTGCAAAGAGCAGGGGGCTGAGGTACAAGTACAGATGGATGGAGCAAAAGAGCAGTCAGGGCCAAGGGTGAAAGCTGTTTGTCGTCCATGGAAAAGTGTTCCCATGTTCTGTCCCACTGGACAGAGGTAGCCCAGGACAGGAAACCACCTGGCACAATGTGAGGGGAACTATCACAAGGGAACTGTCTTGCACACACACAGAGAAAAATGCACACACAGAGAAAAAAACACTCACACACACACATACACACACACACACAAACAAAGGTATGTTGGGGGGAAATGATGCAGATTTGAGTCCCTTTAGCTCAGAGAGTTTCACTTCAGGACAAGAGGCTGTGCCATCTGGGCAGTTTTGAGGTAGTTTTTCTTTTCCCCAGGGCCAGATGTGGGTTTCCTGGAACAGTATGTGTGCACTTCCATGTGCTAAATTGCGCTTTTCTCCCGTGGCTGTCCAGAGTGAATTGTGGAGGGCTGAAGCATGCTAATGTGGAGAGCTTGCACTGTATGTACCACATGATCCATTCCAGGGAGATTTTAGTCTCCAAGGATAGCAGCCCAACATGCTTAATGAACACTGTTACTTTCTATTATTTCCTGTAAGAGAAAGTGGAGAGAGATGATTCACTAAGGAAATCTGCATAATTAGGGTCCATCATTTCCTACAGATGGGAACATCACAGGCAAAGCAGAACACTTCCCCCCATCCTTTTAGCAATTCTTCTCAAGTAGCTGCTAGCTTCTCCACCTCTGGGAAAAGAGAAGGAAGAGCTAATGCCAAAGAAATCTTCACCAGGAGAACTTTTTCCCCTTTGCTGCAACTGTTACTTCTCCTCAGCTTTCTAACTCCACATCTTTTCTGCTTAGGAAATGTGCAGTTTGATTTTATTTTCCCTTATGATGCGTGGCTTTATGTGGATTTATAAATCACATTCTGACCACAAACTGAATTTTGATCTGGCAGCTTAAGAAGAGCATGTTGTTGTGCTGAGGCCTCGTCTTTGCCAGGATCTGCCCAACGCCATGGGAATGGCACAGGTTTCCATCAGATCAGTCTTCAAAGAAGAGTGGTCTTAAATCCCTGCTTTGGCCAGCTTCATATTCTGCATTCCCCCTGTCCCAGCATGAGGTTTGCATGTGAGGGATTATTCAGCCAGTGGTCAACACGTGGGGAAGAGGGAGGGAAAGGGGATGTTGAATAGTTCCAAATGGTGAGAAATGTGGAATCACAATTTATATATTTTGTATTACATTACAAGTAGTGGTACATATTTCTTAGCATTAAAATAATTTCTAGATAGTCCTGTAGTATGAGGTAAAATTCACTGCTACCAACAATGGTAGATCCCACTCTATTCCACAACCTCCTGTTCAGGGCTAGCTGTGGCATAGGTTTGGTCAGCTCTCCTCCCTTCCCCTGGCTGGTTTAATTCACTATTTAGGCAGGAAACTAATTTAAAGAGCATGAGGAAAATATGGGAGAGGACTAGGAGAGGGTTAGATTTCTGTTGGCTCAGTGAGTTAAAGCAGTCCAGGGACACATCTGGAAAAGGACAGAGCAGGTGTAAAGGAGAAAGCAGGGCCATAGGACTAGGAACAGAGTAGGGGAAGAAATCAGAAGGGAGATCAGTATTTCAATAGCAGCCAATTTTTTTACTGTCTAGATTGCTCTTAGAGCAGCACTCTTTGTATCAGCATGAAGGTATTTTGTCTAGGACAGCCCTAAATTAGGCATTATCAGAGTGGGTTTGCTTTCAAAACTACTTCAATGGAAAAATCACCTATAAGCAAAGGTTGGTGGGGGCAGACATAAAATGTGTTAATCAGGCCCGAGTTTACCTTCATTCAGAAGCTCTGAGCAGCAGAGCAACTTCAGAGCTGGAATGTGACACTTGAGGATATCTACTGACCTCTTCTACCTTGAAAACTTTTCCCAAGTTTTTTTCAGTTGGGTGTTTGCATTTATGTCTTATTCTCTTATTCTGCAATTCTTATTCTTACTCTGCAAACTGGTAGGAGAGGCTTGGAACCTGGACTGCTTGATATTTTTAATATAGTTTTTTAGATTTTGATGCACTTTAGAAAGAAATTTTATGACAAGTAAACAACATATAACTCTTCAAAAGAAAATCCTCAGAATACTACATTTTATGTAGCATTGATCAAATTAGCATATCAAACAGATTTTCTAAAAAGTGTTCTTGTGACAACAGATTAACATAATCTCAATTTTCTGGTAAAGCATGTGGACTGTATATTTTTCAGTTTGCTTTTCTTGTCTCCTCTCTTTTGTTTTCTAATATATTAAATTATCTTATCTCCAATGTTAATCAGCCTTTCTTAGTAGCTCAATTTATTACCTAAACAATCATTTTTCATAGCTCTGAACTCAAGTCCAGCAAAAGTGGGAAGTTTCATGGATCATGTGAGAAAGCCTTTCCTTGTAGGACTCTAAGAATTAATCAGTTTGGATGGGTTTTGTATACAGTCATGAGCACCTCATTTTTTTGTGCTAAACCTTCAAAAGGTAGAAATTAGTCCCTCTGCCTTCCACCTTTTAAAATGAGGATAATTACCCTCAGCTCCACAGTAGCTGGAAATTTCAAAATTACATATAAAACCTCTGTTGCATCTAAAGACAGATTGAAATGTTTTGTGCTTTTTTTCCCTTCCAGTACTGTTAATACTCTTACTGCATTGTAGATCAATAGTAGTTTTTCCTAAACAATAGCATAAAGCATAAATCAGGGGGTCCTTTTGGCAATAGTAAAAGAGCCTTTTTGTGATGTGATTAGTTTATTATAAAGTATTCATCAGCACACCTCTGTGGGGAGGAGTAGCTAACAAATGGCAGCCTGCCGCTCACAGAGACCACAAACCTCACCGATTTCCCCAAAAAGCAACTGCCTGAGATTTCTTATCTCTTCTGAAGTTTCACACTAAATCGAAGACCTCGACAAGAACTTCCTGTCCCCTTGTAAAAGCCCTTCACCTAAAAACTGCTGGAAACTTGTGACCTTCAAAGGTGAGATCTGAATATCAGCTCTCCCCTTGTGCCACTTTGCAATACAAAGGAACCTCTGAGCTTTAATTGTCAGACAAAAGACTCTCTTTTAGCCTACACAGCCCCTTTAATTAGGGTCTGCATGTGTATACATCAGTGACCTTTAATGGCAGGCCATTAGCACCTTTAAACATTACACCCTGATTGGTTTAGAGTCTGTGCAGAGAATGTTTTCGGTATTAAAGGTCTCTTTAATCTAAGGGAAAGGATAATAAGATCCATTGCTTGGAAACAAAAGTCTGCAGAATTCTGTACCTGCTTGTTCTACATTGAAGACACCTTGCCACTGAAAAACCTTCCCCAAGTGTGGTCTCACTTGGAATTTAAAGCCCCTTAGTGTTGACAAAATGAAACCAGTAAAGAGTGGTAAACAGCAGGAAAGGAGTGTAAAGTGTAGAGGAGCATTATACATCTGGCCACAGAGCTGTTTATGACTCAGTTAAGGGAGCTCAGCTGAACCACTGTAACTGGCTCTCCCCTGGGGCTCCATTACAGTCCTTGGCGCTGGATTCTCTCTCCAACCCTTACCCAGTGTTACCACCACCAGTCTTTGTGGTGCTACCGACTGAACTAAGCAAAGGAAATGATTTTGGGGGGGAGCAAAGGAAAGGCAATGAAAAACCCCAGCCTAGGCTCTGTTGGACCCAACTAGATTAATTCATTGATCTGCTTCGTGGCAAGACCTCACCAACCACCTAACCCACAAAATCAGGAAGAGTGCTTTGTGGTTCAGTGTAAGGAATCACTGCTGTGGGGTAGTACCACAGCATTGCTGCCAAGCATTTAACTTTTTCTTTTACGTGTTGTTTTGCAAGGTGAAGTAGTCAAAACATTAAAATGATCAGTGTAGGAAAAACTGCAGAACAAAAACTAGTAGAAACCTAAAAAGTTAGCCTCAGCTCTCTGCCCAGGTCTCCTGATAGAGGATTTTCATCATCTGCAGCTTTCCATTAGGAAACCCCTTCCTCTCTAGGAACTATTATGTTCCATGTGATCGTATCTGTCATGGTGATGTTTTTTCAGGCCTTCGACTATGAAATTGTTTACGGTCCATTTAAAATAAAGTAATCTGAAGCAAAAAAAAAGGTGCTAATTATTTCTACAAAGCCACAGTAGCAAATTTACTCCCAGTTGTATCAGGATCAAATTTACCACTTTAAAATACACTGATTCCTATTGTGCTTATATGTGGTCCTCTTCTAGTTCACCTTATGATTTTCATCATAACTCCACTCCTTTGCGCTCTTTCAGGACAGGCCTACCTTGTTACCCTCTGCTCTCTAACGCTCTAATGTCTCAGAGACTCTCATTCCCTATTTCATATTCTGGCACAGAGACACATTTTCCATCTCCACAGACATTCCAGTGATGGGGACTCTGGGATCCCACCTATATCTTTGCCTTCCTGATAACTGTGAATCTCTACTCTATCTCTTCAGGGCACCTATGAAGGTTTTCAAACTCACTCCTTTGCTAGGAGGAAAGCAAAGGCCTAACAGGCCTTAAAAATGTGGAATTTGTTGAACATATTGCACTCCAGAGAGATGCCAGAAGTCTTTGGGCAAGGACTTAGATGAGTTCTGAGGTGGGTAAGACATACAAATCATCATTTCAGTGCTGAAGGTGCCACCACCACTTTCAAACAGCAAGGTGATACAGATTGCAAAGGCATAATCTCAAATCATATTTTGCTGCAGATTCTGCATCTGACTTGGGTAAAGCTGGGAAAAAAACGGTGTATCTGGATCCTCAGGAACTAGGACTTTGCCAGCCAGCAGTCATTTTTGCATCCTGATCCTGCACAACCAGTAGATGCTCCTTCCTGCCAACACACAAACAGCTGGAACCACTTAGATTATTGTTGTCGGATGTGAGAAAAAGTTCCTTTACCTTCCTTTGGCTTCTTATTTTCTTTTCCACTGGTCTCCTCACATAGAAGCTGTTGGCCAAATCTGCATACAAAACTCTCTTCCCTTCTCCCAGACTTGTTATCTGGCTTAGGCAGACACCCAAGTCCCTTCAGACTTCAAAGTTTTCAGCATGCATGCCAAGAACCAGCCATGTCTCATGTACTCCTTCTCCTCTCAGCCTCCCCCTGACTTCTCCAGGCTGTAAAATTCCAAAACTGAGTTTTCAGTCATCCAGAGTCCAACTGTTTATCATAGCAATACCCACCAGGGTTCCTGCGGGAGTCACGCTATGAGACTGAGCATTCCATAAGCACTGGAGAGAGCAAACATAGGCCCTCTCTTTGAGAGAATGCCCATGTGATGCTGACCCTTCCCCTGCCAAGGCCCAAAATAACTTGTTTAGGAGAGTAAAAACAGTTAGTCATCACTCCCTGCAGATAAGGACTTGTAATCTGACAGTGCTGGGTCATGTTTGCTGGGTAGATAAGTTGGAGGCTGAGGCACAGGAAGTGCTTTGGCCAAACAATGCTTGTGGGGATGCCTGGCCTGTCCCCAGTTCCTGAATTAGCAACATCTCTTTTTCAGCTCTGCAAGAGGTCTGGTGGCACCAGTTTAACCAAATCAGGGGAAATCTTTCCAAAGAGGTCCTTTTACTACAGCGACCCGGAACATGGCATTTGTAAGAGGAATTATCTGTGGTCCTGGGCTATCAATCACCTGCATGATTCAAGTGCAGTCAGCCTGCCTACACCATCCCCGTTAAAGATCCGTGACCAGTTGGAAACTCTCATCTCTTTTCCTCTCATGAAAGAGCGCCGTTCACAAAGCGCTGCGCATCCCACACCGTGAAATGTCGGCGGCCTCAGGGTGCCTCTCCAGAACACCAGCTGTTATGGCAGAAAACAACTCCCTGACATCAAACCCCCAAGTAAGAAATATTTGGAGAATGAGGAAAAGGAAATTGTTGAGAGACCAACAATGCTTCGCTCATTTCACTCAGTATCTACAGAAATCATCTGATGAAGGGGGTTTCCATGCAGTGACCTGTTCATCTGTGGCAGACTGACCAAATGTACTTGGATTTCTGGCAGAGGAGTTCACCTACAGTAGCCACAAATTTCACATGGGGAAAGGTCAATAATTAAAAATTAATTGAGTAACAAGAGAGTTAGAATAGCAAAAGACATCCACAGTCATTAACAATGTGTGCCAAGATCTTTAGAATTTATTGGCTATTTTTTTTGACAGGCAAAACCACTACTTTTTTTTTATTATGACTGTTCACATTTTGTAATTGAAAGTATTGTAGCTTTCAAAATGTCTATGCCAGACAGTCTGTGGGGCTTCAGCCTCAACTTGATACATAAAAGAGCTCTTCTTAACCCTGATGCTCATCAACAGTGTCAGAGACTGTAAGGGGAATTTCTCTGCTAAATGCAAGTGTGACTGTTACCCAGGTTATCTGTAGTATCTGGTATCTGGTTAGTGTATCTAGTTTTTATGGAAGCCTGGGGTGAGCAGTATGGATGCAGATGCCTGCTCTGTGGATAACTAAGATTAAGTGAGATGACTCTGAATGTGTTCGTTTGCAGTGCAATCTCTTCCAGCAAATCCACCTTTATTTTCTGTATCCTGAAGAGAGCAGAGAGAATATCAGTGCAAGTCATCTTCATTAGGTGTCTGTTTACGTTCACATCTTTGGGCAGATTGCTATCATCCTTCCAGAAAAGGATGCAAATGGTAAATTGAATGTTTCAGAAATCTCTAGCTTGGCCCCTTAATCTTGGAGATTTCTAGTTAGACATCTTCAAATACCCAATAAACACTTAGGAAAATATCCCATATTGCAGTGAAACAGATAAAGCATAATTCATGGGAATTGCTCCTTCAGCTTGAACAGATTTTTGTTCACATCCAATGCTTTCAAATGGAATTGCAGTTGGACAGCTGTCCATTTCCATGACATTTTCTAGTCTGGGACATAACAGGAAAGGATCTTAGATATTTGATTTAGTACATAAGTACTGCTTTGACTAATTTGGCTATTTGAACTCAACAGATGCAAATGTGGACAATTTGGAAAGCACCTGCTGTCTCCAGGGATATTTGTGAAAATGAGGTGCTGTCTCTCTTGAGGCTTATCTTGGCAAACAAAACCCAGTAAACCTAAGCCCAGTATTGCAAAACATCTCTTACTATTTTACATGTCTATTTTTTTTGGTGGTGATGGGTGGTTTGGATTTTTTAGAATCTATGAGAGCAGAGAGGTCCTAATTAAGTTAAATCAATTGAAACGGGCATAGAGAGAAAAAGAGAGAAGAATATTTCAAACAAGCTATTTTTGGTTTTGCTTTCACAAAACTTTTTCTTTCTTTGTTTATGTGTCTGGGCTCAGATTCAGCTAAAACAGCTGATTCCAATAAAGAAGTACTGGCAGCTTTCAGACCTGCTTTCCCCCTTGAATCCAAGAGAAAAACAGAAAAGAGTTTGCAAACTTTTCCAAGTGGACCTGGAGGGGCTCACTTTCTAGAATTTGAATGTCTGGCAAAAGAACTCATGCTAATTATAGCATCTCTATGCTCTCAGCTTCCCAAACCCTTTCCTGGTCTTTTCCCAGAGCAGGAAAAAGGAATGTGCAAGACTTCTATTGCCAGTGAGTGGCAAAATCAGGAGCCCCCATTTCTTCACTTTCTGCAGCTGAACCCACACCTGCCTTGGACAGGTCCATCCATAGCAGATGTCAATTGCATGTGTCATCCTTGTACTTTGGAATTGCTAAAATGTGAGACCACACCAAATTGACAGCCTGTATCCTGCTAAGACAATTTGTCAGTTTTCATTTGTAGCAAGCTGTGTGGTGATGCCACTGCTAGTTAAAGGGTCAGCATGACTTTCATTTCAGGTTACCTGTTCTTTTTGAGGGCCTCTAGGCCTTCTCTCTTGTGGGATATAGAATTCCTTTTGCAACAAGCCACAGATCTGCCTTAGAAAGCTAGGCCCATAACAGAGTGCTTGAGAATGCATGCAAGGATGACTCAGTTACCTGCTCCTTATTAAGGACTCTGTCTTCCCAAAGGCTGCAGCACTGCAGTGAAGAGCAGCTGGAAATCCACTGTACATTTTCATACTAAACCGTTCCTTTACACAGGCAGGCAGATTATGAGCAAATAGCTAAACGTTTTTGGCTCCTTAAATATTCTCCATTACAATGCTTAAAAAAAGGCATGATTTTTCAATCTGGCCTAACCAGCACATGGGCTCATTGTGAGAGGAGCATAAGAAACCCTGCCATAGATGTGTTCTGGGAAAGCTGGGCACAACAGCAATACAATATGATCCGGGGAACAGATCAACATCCGCCCAGGGACTCTGGTTTGGTCTGGGACTGAGATGTCCTGAGGAAGAATTTCACAGCTGGCCCTGCTTCCTTTTCCAAATGTATCTGTAGCACATCCTCCAGTGCAATCCCTTGGATGTAATGATGTACCTGTATGCCAAAAGAATCTCCAGCTGCCCAGCCAGGGATGATTTTACAGTCCTTTCTGTACAGCAGAATAGGGGAAGCCATAATTTGACCCAGAACGCTTATTCTGTAAAATAGTCTGTTGTTCAAGCAGGAATTGTAAAGTATTTAAAATACTATATTTTTCTACTATTATTTTAATATAAATATTATGCCTTTTATCAAGAGCTAGTAGTTTATTTTTCATGTTATATTTAACCTGTGAAAGTTGTTTTCTGTCCATTTATTTCTGAAGCTTCATTTTTTTTCATGTTTTTCTGTATGTAATGGCTTACTTACACATTTAATGATAAGGCAAAGAAGCATGGAAAATTAATACACAGCAAATAATGTTTCACCTGCCATCACAGAGGAGAAATAGAGAAATCCAATAAGACAATATTATCTTCTGAGCCCTATAATGTCCACAATATACTTATATGCATTCTTCACATTTATCATTGTTCCTACCTTCTGATATTTGTTTGTAATTTTTGTCCTAGACTTCTAATACATTATTCAAACAATGAGTATCTCCTAATTTCCACTATCTTCTCTGATAAGCCTGAGCCTCTTTTTATCTCAAAAACTAAGCAAATGAGCCTGTTTTATTTTTATATGCTGTTTGCTGAGCCTCAGCTAAGCTTTGGGTTTGAAATACTCAGACTTGGTGGAACCATAGGTTTGAATACAAGCAAGTTAATCTTTCCAACACACAAACCTGAAATGGAAAACAGTTCCTCAATGAAGAAATTCTTCCTCAAAATCACACCCCAAATGCCCGGCTTTGAATGGACATCTTAAAATCAGGCTTTCTTAGAG
The DNA here is from genome assembly GCA_910950805.1 of Acrocephalus scirpaceus scirpaceus. Classification (NCBI taxonomy): domain Eukaryota; kingdom Metazoa; phylum Chordata; class Aves; order Passeriformes; family Sylviidae; genus Acrocephalus; species Acrocephalus scirpaceus. Next base: position 139,619,481 of record OU383773.1, on the reverse strand, counting down.
GTCGCCTTATAGAAGATGAGTAAGTTCTGAAGACAGAGCCCCTCATGAACCATAAACTTCCACTCACCAGTTCCTATTTTATGGAGCTCAGAAGATAAAATGTGCATCTGCACAGATTTCTGCTGCAGCAGTACAGCACACAGAGAGAAAGTAGTTTCAAGGGACAAATGAAGCCAGTTAGTATATTGTAAATCCAAACCAACGTACTAAACTCCACCCAAAAATCAATAAGCAATCAACGTAAATCACAAGGCACCCAAAATATAATAATCTCAACATTTCTCCAGTGAATAGCTGGAGTCCTTTCCTCTGTTCTAGCAAAATTATTCCAACAGATTTAAGAAGCAGAGTTCACATAGATCATTTTAGTGTGGGTTTGCACTTATGCATGAAGATTGTACTCGTCCGCATACAAAGGTAAAAAAAGCTTTTCCAGCTGCTACTATGACAATCATGGAATAATTGAGGATCAAATCAGACTATTCACTGGTAAACCAAAAAAACCAAATGGCTGACAAACACCTGCAATCCAACAGAAAAGTATATTCCTCATAATAATCCCAATTTTTTCTGGTTTGGGCATAGTGACAGGATGCCAAACTGGCTACAATAGAACTGAGTCTAGACCACTGTTATACTAAGAAATCCTCAAGAAACACCAAATACACGACAAAAAATTGTTTGGAAAAAAAAAAGGGTAATGTAATTTTTCAAATAAGGAAAATGAAGTAACCAAGGACAAATGAATAGAATTGTTGTTTGTACATCTTTTTCGTCATCCACTACATCCTTGATTCCAGGAAACTTCTTTACTGTGGAGCAGAAACAAACTCTTCCCTGTATACTTTGGGTCCTAGACGAGTTATTTTCCTCACCTCTGAGGCCTGGCTAGCTTCTCCCAGCACTGGGCATCCACCTCCCTGTTCCTTTGCCAGGTTCATCCTGCACTCTCTTCATCACTTTGTGTCCAAACATGCTCAGAGGCCTGATGAGGAAGAGCCACCTTCCCCTTCCCCCAAGCCCAACATCTCCCAACAACTCTCTTAAGGGAAGATACGTATAGTTGTGAAGATACCAGTAGAGCAAACATCATCTGACACAAGGCTCAATTAAGTTTCATATAACCATGTGGCAATACCAGCTGGACCCAGGAACAAGAATTTAACTGGGCCATCTGGAGCAGAGAAAAGAAAGATAAAAGCTGACGTGTGTCTGTTCAATGAAGGCAGCTAACCAGGACTTCACACCAGCACCTTCAAAAGCTTGTTTTCAAGCAGAGCAGGATAAACTCTTGCACAATAGCTCTCAGAAGAGAGAAAGCAGCTGTCTGAGGTTACTCACAAGGATTTTCTCTGGGTAGAGAATAAGAGCAGTGCAATGCACACCACTCAGGTTTATAGACATTTTAACAGTATCCCGTGAATAGCCAAGGGGATATGTGTAACTGCTCTGACTTCATTCATCAGTAGAAGGAAAGTCATTTGCCAGCCCAACAAAGTCAGCCTTCACATTATGCCCTGAAAATCTTTGATTACATATATATGTATATGTTGCATTTGTGTGTGAGAGTATACAGAGATAAAACCTGTAATTTTTGTCTCACTGTGACCTTGCCAATAAGCTTTATATCCATACAAGCTTCACCAGCCATATCACTGCTGTTTTAAGCAAAGTTACTGACCTGGACTCTTGAAGTAACCACTTCATTTACACAGGACCTAGTGCCTCCTGCTAGGATTTAATAGCTGTGAAACTCATGGTTTCAGCCTCCAAGTCATGACCCAAATGTCACCAATCTCTTCCCTGCTACACACAGCATGACAAGAACAGAAATTAGGCAGAAATATTGTAGCATTTCTGCTGGGGAAATGTTGCACTAACTCCACAGTGGCAAAGTCCATCTGAAAGGAGTCTTGATTTTTCTCTCAAGTACCTCATGTCAGTCATGGAGTAGAGCCAGGTAGGATTTTCCTCCTAGATATCTGCAACCCAAACCAACTGGGGGATTTGGTAAACCCTTTGGGAAAGAAATTTCTTCTTTGGTTCCAAAGCTGTGAAGGGTATTAGAACTTTTACCATATTTTTGCTGCAGTCAGATGACATTTATTTGACATTCCTCCAGTGAGAGCACTGCCTGCCTTCTAGGCCTCTGGAAGTGCTCTGGATGATCACAATCAGCGTGATCTCCAAGGGAAATGCCACAGAGGGGGTTATCTTGGAGCCAACTCTGGGTCAAAATCCATCAATAAGGTGCCAATAGAAGGAGAAATTGTCTTCTTCAGGGTCCAAGCAAGACTTTCATCTGCTAGAAGCCGCCATCAAAACAGGAGTCCAATGCTAAAAATAGAGCAATGACCAAATTTCTGATTACCAGTCCAATCAATGTCCAAGCCTGATCTCAGGTCAAACAGCTCAAAGATTCTTGAGGCTCCAAACAGCCGCTAACTCCCACCACCCGCTGCCAGAAAACCTTGCACTGTGCACTGAAACAGAACACTCTCCAACTCATATCCCCTTTCTCCTATGGCTCCCCCTCTGCAGAGACTGAAAGAATCCCCAGCCACCTGTCAAGCTGTGCCTTTCCTCCTGCACTCTTGGCATCTTGCTTTTTATTCCCTACCTGTCACACGCAGGCAGCAGAGCTGGCCACCCAACACCTTCTGCTGTGAGTCATGCCTCTGAAAAATGCTGCAGAAAATCCTCAATCCTGCCAATCATTTTAAAGAGCCCTTCAATAGTTTTCACAGTGGGTGGTATTTTTTTTTTAAGAGCCATGATTTTTTTTGTCAGTTGCTAATCTGGAAAGAAGGTCAAAACCTCTGTGAATATATACACTGTTGAAAGTTCTATTGCTGGTGTATGTTTAAGTTATCATAAAGACCTGTGAGAGGGGAAAGTGTCTCAATTTCTAATTGCAAAAGCACAAATCTTCAGAAGGGGAGTAGCAGAGAAGATCAAGGAATTTGGCAGTGTATATATTCTGGAAACAAATGATTTTCACTTCTTTCAAGGGTGAATAAAAATGAAATATTAAAGGAGAAAAAAAAACCCTTTTACAATAAATTTTGAGGCTATACCTCATCCTATTGTTTCAGTAATCAAATACTTTATCAAGCAAAAAGAGATTTTAATTTGCTATTTTAAAAATTCCCCAGCTGGAAGTAGTCTAATCTTTAAAGGAAAGAGTGCCAGATGCATAGGACAAGAACAGTAAAAGCTCTAACCCAGCAGTCTTCCTCTTATCTTCACTGATAAGAGGAAACGAATGAGTCAGCAGATCAGAGAGAGAGAAATGGAGTGTGTCGCTCCAGCAGTTCTAAAACATGTGAACCCAAGAAAATGTCTGAGTTATCAAGCAAACTTTTAATGTTAATAAAGAATTTCATTGGAAGTCAATGGAAGGATATCAAGTTTGACAGCATAATAAGCCAGAGTCTCTTTGTACCCGTCATTATTTTGGTGGTTGGGTCAGTAATACCTAATTCTCACAAAGTATTTTTCATCATTTAAGAGAGAGTGCTTTACCAAGGAGTTGAATATTCTTCTGTTGTTAAATTGAAGCAAAAAGTAATCTAAAAAAGAAGGGAATCTTTATTGATAAGACATAACAAGAGCTACAGGGCAGTCAGTGTCATGTGATCTACACTAAAAGAAAACACACAAATGAGTTTCCATACTTGCCTTTGATTGATTAGATTGTGCTGTTCTTGCAATGATAAGCATGTTAACTAAGATTGTAACATTTCTTAAATGGCAGGAAACTGTCAAAGACTCTAAGAAGTCTTTGACTAAATTAATTTAGTATTGAAAAAATGTTTAAAAAGAAAAACATTAGGGGAAAGAAATAACCAAACCCAGTTAAAAGTAAAATTCTAAATGTTTCAGAAATTTTTAGATAAACATTCCATGTGTTAAAGGTCAATCCATTTCTTTTAGCCATCAGTCTGATTGAAAAGCTGCAAATCCCACAAATTCTAAGAAGATTTCAAATACTAGTTGCTGTCACACAATCTGGAATGTTCGCAAAATACAAGTCTGTTTAAAAGTACTTTGATGTTTTTCACTTATGATCATAGATGTATGTGTTATTTAAAAAAAAATTCTTCCATTTTGGATTAAAGATATCAACTAAACCATTTCAAATCTGCTAAGAGAGTTGAATTTTTAACCTCTCTTCTATTTATTTAACTTTGCATGGCTAGAAGCTACTTAACATATTTCTGATGACCTGTATATCATAGGTACCTGGAATGAACTCAAATAAGGGGTTTTACCTACATTTTTCCTACATTCAAAAACTTCAGAGATTCTTGCTAGTTGACCAACTGCAACAGTCTAAATATCTTATGATTTTTAATTTTGTATGGAAGGAAAACAAATTACAGAAAAAAAAATAGTAATCCAAATTGAAAAGGTGAGTTTATGAGGCATGCAGAATTTTTAGCTTGTTTTGGTAGCCTGTGAGAAGGTGAAATTAGACCCCAGTAGCTTTCATTTTGCTGTGGACTGGTGAGAGAGGTATGCCACTCATGATTACAGCATGTGAACTTCTGTTTTTGAGGAGCTCTGACATTCTGTGCAAGTAAGAGGAGACATCTCAGCCCCTCCTGTTACACAACCAGGCCTCAGAGATGTAGGGTGAAACTGTCCTGCCCTGCAAAGGTCTACCAGGCAAAAGCCACCAGCTTTTCCAGGACAGAATTTTTCAAATGCTTGTAGGAGAATCTGTTACCTACAAAAGTAAAAGCATTCATATCTCATCTTGCTTCAACATTTTGCCCGAGATCTGGTAGTGATCATGGTATTATGTATGGTGATTGCATTGACATTGTGCTCTCTGAGCATGGGTTCCTGTCTAGTTTCACTGGAATCACGCTGAGCAGATACATTTCCTTTACTTAATGAAAATATATAGCCCCCCACCTCCATGGTGCCCGCCAGGAAGCAAGGGTGGCTGTCCCTGGGAGAGGACACTCTGTCCCCACTCCCCCTGCTCCTTCCTGAGCTGCATTTGCGTGACTTTCACGGGCAAAGTCAAATGTGGAAAGTGTGGACTCATTACCAGGTTACTCTCAAATTCTTAGACTGAAAGTCTAATAAACATGCCTGGAGAGCCATTTTAAAAGAGCAGCTCCTGGACATGCCATCACCAGTAGCTAATTCTCATTCAAATGAAACAATATGAATGAGACTCTGGGCTACTTTATTAGGAGTAGAATCACTCAGGCGTGGCACTCAGCTCCAAAATGAGCTTTCTCTCACCGAATGGCTTCCTTTAGCAGGGTAAACAGTGACCACCTGCTATTCTCTGAGCTGCAACCAGAGCACAAGGAGCACTTCTTTATTTTAACTAGCTTGCAGCTTGAGTTGAATATCCCCATGGATATTAATCAGCAAATTTAGAGCTGTAGTGCTATCAAAAATTGTAACATTTTAAATTTATTTTCATAAAGTACAGGGTCAAAGTGAATGTTAATCTTTAACAGGACGAAAATATGTCATTTCCTTGTGGAAATTAAAAAGTAGACATAATCTATAACTGACTTATAAAGTAGACAATAAGGCAGTCAGCTTTATCCAGGAATAAAATATTTGGCATTTTAGAGGAGTATTTTCTATGAATTATTCAAAACAGAGGTAGAACTATGCCTCGGCTGTGAAATTATTTCCTGGCATTCGTCAAAGCTCTTTTCCACTAATTAACTAAATATCTTCAATCAGTGATTTCTGTGTTTATTTATTAAATAGGCCACAATACATTGCAAACCACTTTGCCAAGTTGTCTTTTATTTTAAAGAAATAATGTTTAGAATCTGAATCTCCAATTAGAATGCATGCCTTTGAATTTCAGGGTGCCATTCAGGTATTAAAGAAATTACTTATCTCAATGTTTGTATCTTAGTCTCCTGCTACCTGTGGTGAGATTCCCACTTTGGAATTCAATATATTGTCTCTTAGATGATTTCTCTATTTAAAAACATGAAAATTATTTACAAAACATGATACACAAGTACCTTAAACAACTGTTTGATTGGTCAGTACTCTTTCATAATTTGGTCTTCTAAGGTGAAACAGGCAGGGAAGCTTAAGAGTATCTGTATTTCCTATAAAGAAAGAGAGCATAGGTCCCGACACACACTGGGAAAAATCTTTTTACCTTTAATTGTGTTATGCAAATATAAAACTAGAGTGGTAGCACCAGTCACTTTTCCTCTTTTTAGTTATGGTTTAGGTGTGATGATTGTTTCAGGATTTTCTAGTGAGATAAAATGTTATGAATTATTACTTTTTAAGATAATACTTCAAACTTAAAAATGTTGCACAAAAATACACACTTCTGCACAGAAATCACCATGTCCCTTTTGACAAATAATAGCCACTTTCTGTAAAAAGACAAAGCTGCTGTTCAACAAGGCACAATGCCACTACACAGCAGAGTAATAAACTGAGGACCCAACTCTCCCTCTTACAACAAACACTTGCTTTTATACCCTTTTAGTTCAGCCTGTTTGCTGTCATCTAAATAGGGTTCAGGTTCAGATGCTCACAGGCCACCATTGCTTGGGACTTCTGGTTGAACTTAGGCTGGAGAATTGAATCTGTTCCCTGTGCTTGCTGGAAAGTGGCTTCCAGCTAGTCCCGGCTGCCCTGGCTGGGAATCGTTTCAGCCCCGGTTAGGCAGTCGCAGGCGGACCGGCCACCACCCCCCCCGGTGGGTCAGGAGCCACACGAGAGCTGTCGATAAGGCTATGACAAAGGCAGGAAAAGGAGACCTCATGGCTGTGCTACAGGTTGGCTTTTATTGCTCCTCTACACCAGCTCGGCATGCTGACAAGCCACAAGTGGCTAATGGGGACTGGGTAATTGATTATAAGGCACCAGGAAAAGGGGCGTACACAAGAGGGAAAACCAATCAGGGGAGTGAGGATGGCACACAGACAACGAATAAGAAACGAGGGGTGGGGGATTTCCCAGCCTGTTCCAATCAGGGACTGACTTCTCTGGATCTCTCTAGAAGCAGGGGAGAGTCCTTCCCGGAGATGGACAGGCACAGCTGCTGCACAGACATCTGCAGGGGGAAACCATTAGGAGGAAGGGATAGGGGGAACATGGACTAAACCATTACATAACAAGTTAATATTAACAATAAATAAAAAATAGAAAATGCGCCGCTACAGAGAATGTGATTTTTTTTCCTCAGGGTAGTAACATTAACCACATTTTCCAGACTCACTTTGTTTTTTATATGTGGATGAGGAAGTAAATGCAGGTGTTGGGGAGCTGTGACATGCCTGGAGAAGGGCTTGGGCTGCAGGGCTCCCCTGGGGAGCAGGGAGAACCAGCCCAGACAGCAGTGGACAGGACAGGCTCCATGGGGATAGACAAGGCTGGGAGGGACATCGGCCCTGGGAGCTCCCTGGAGCAGGAGGTTGGGCAGGGCACAGCTGTGGCACCACTGGAGACAGCATCCCATGGGTGTGGCAGGACAGGCTGAGGTAGGGCCAGGGGAGATGTGAAGGCCTGTGGGTGCTCTCAGGGCCCTGATAGCACAAAAGCTTGCTTCTTACAGACAAAAAAGTATTTAAAAGTATGACTGTGGTTTTTGTTGTCTTTAGAACAAATATTTCTAGGTGGAACACCAGCAGAAAAGAGACAGGGGGTGAAGGTCCCAACCACCCAAGGGCCAGTGCTCAGCCGAGTGACAGCTTTGAGCAGAGAAGAGCATTTATAAACATCACATTTCAGAGCTGGGAGACACCCTCAGGTGCTGACTGCCTTCCATCAGAATTTGGAAAAACACTTTGGAAAACAGATAAAGAACCTTAGTGCACATTAGAAAGCATGCCTCTCCAAGAGAAGGAATGATTGGCCCAGGAGAATTTTTTTGAAACAAGGCTCTCAGTCTAGTGAGTACATTTCCACTATTTTTTTGTATTATTAACTAATGATTGATGGCATCTCTTCTGCTATGCCCTTTTTCTTTAAATAAGCGGCTTTGATTTTTGTGACCTGAAGTGTTCCTGATAGTTTTAATCCCTTAAAAAAAAGTTAATTGGCCAACTTAAAGAGAAACAATTTTTTCCACAAATTTCATTTGCTCAATCTTTTTTTTTTACCTTTTTCACTACTGTTTGATATTGGGTTGATGCAATCAGAGAACTACTCTCAATTATTATATCTCACAAAAATATGTTTATAACCCTTTACAGTGTACCTGGAGCAAAACTTACTTTTTTTGTGCACAGTTCCCTGTTTTCACTGACATTGAATTTAATTTGATAAGCTGTTCTCTAGTTTTTCATGGATGTGAGATCCTTTTGTAACTCTTCAGAGTCAACTTCAAGACAGACTATGCCAAAAATGTTTGTGTGCTGAAGAGACTTAACAGTGACTGACAACAGATTCATCCTCATTTTCAGTTCCAGACTATGTTGAACTTACATATGTCCCAGTACTAATCTTAAGAAGATTTTGCAAATTTTTGGTACGTCAACCTTCTTTATTTCTCCATTGTATAAACATGTCATTTGTTTCTAACCTTCTTTGATCACCCATTAATCCATAAGAAAAATTCTGTTATCTCAGGAGTGCTTAGTTTCTTCAAAAGAGATAATGTCGAATGTCTTTTGAAAATCCACATACATTGTATCCTTTGGATCAGCCATATCCGCATGTTCATTTATCCTTTTCTCAACTGTAATAAAGCTTTGACTTTCACCAAAAGTCTGTTCCCAAATATGTCATATTCCTCACTGCATTACTGAATTTGTTCATTATCAGATCATTTAATTTCTATGGTTTTGTGGAAATCAGATTTACTGATTCATATTTCCTAGAATCATGAGAAGAGCTTTACTTTAAAGCTTGATGACATGTTTCTCATGTTCCTTTCTCTGACAATAAGACAGATATAAACAGTAATCTCAAGTCTTGATTAGAAGCTCAACAATTTTATATTTACCTTTTTTTAGAAGTCAAGAGATGGTGCTACTAAGTTTTAGTGATTTGTTACTCTTAAGTGTGTTAGCTTATTTTAAAACTCTTTCATTGACAGATCAGTCTGAAACATTTCCTCAGGCTCATTCCCTTTTAAGAATGATTGTGATATAGGAGTGATCCAGTCAGCCTGTCTGCAATCACTGCATGTTAGAAAAATATTCTTTCTTAACAATATCTTGGAACTAGGCTGGCTTTCTTTTTCTGATAGGTTTGAATAAGAAGCAGCTTCTCTTCACTGAAGATTAGTTTCTCCAAAATTTTGGCATGTTTTTTGTAATTTTGGTTTTAACTTGTCAAGGATTATGTTCCTTTTCAACCTTCTTTCCTGGCCATCTTTTTCACATTTTGATTTTTAGACTTATTCCTGAATTTGCCCTTATATTTGTACTTTCTTGTTTTTCCTTCACTCTAGTTTTCTCCTTTCTTTTTTTAACAATTAATTTTTAAAACATTTCCTTTAATTGCCTTTTTTTTAAATTTCCACTTCACTTAAAAATTTGGAAGGGGGAGGAGAATCCTTTCTCTTTTACATATGAAATACGAATACACAAAATTTCTTCAAGATAAAGGAGATGCTTTTACCTGAGCAGAGGTCACACCATCAACAGGTTTATTTTCTATGTCGTCAGGTATGAACGGAGTACCTTTAAGTAATGTTTTAATGCACTTATGAAAGTGAATTGACAGTGGGTGGCCTTAAAATCTCATTAACAAAACTCAAATCTCTGAGATGAAATTTAAGATTCAAGTCATTTCTAATGTCAACTGATTGATAGCTTTAAGAGAGGGGAACCTTACTTATTCCTAGTTTTCTCACTCACCCAAGACTACTAAAATAATCAGGTTTATATAGCTTTCTGTATAATTTACAGTCTGCTCACATATGCTAAAACTGAAGAATTATTATAACTAACAGATAAAATGAATTCTTATATTAATAGAATCCCTATATCTCTGACAATATTTAGCAGCCAATGTGTAATATACTGCTTTTTAATTACCACTTACAAAGGAGAATTTTTTCAATTTCATATTATTAAGATTAATATTCATATAATTTTTAGGGATGAAAACTTCAAAATGTTGAGCAATCTTGTTTGTCAGGAACCATAAGATTACGTGAGTGTGTCCCAGTATCTTTCTGCTTCCTCTACTAACTAATCTCTTCTGTCACACATATCTCTTAAGGAAGACTGTTTTTGAGCATTAGTCTTTGTCTTTTTTTCCTATATATTTTTGACTTTGTCATTGGCCTTGCAACCAGCTGTGTCTATTATTGAAATTGTAAATACAATAATCATTTTGGCTGACTCATGTAGGGTCTTTCAGACCTTTCCTACTCTCTTTAAAGGCTTCTCTTTTACCCTTAACCTCACGTGTCTTCAGACAAACCCCACAGAGTTTCTCTTTTTTGTCCCACCATATTGTCCGTATGACAGTAAGAGATGCTGCAAAGTCTGAATAATAATATTGAACCTGTATATTTTTTCCCTAGATCACAGTGCATATAACATTGGACATCAGCAGATAGCCAAGAGCTTATTCCCTTCATGGCTAAGGCTCTTCAACAGAAGGGTCAAATGTCAAGGGAAAAGTCTGGGTGGGAGGGTAAGTCAGTTGTGGAAGATGGAGTCAGAAAATTACTCTTACCAGGGCAGTTATAAGAGCATAAGGTTAAAATTTCTACTTTAACTTACACTTGTGGTTTTTCCAAACTAATTTGTCCCTCCCTAATTAATGCTAAGAAATAATTATGAGCAACATTATAGAGTAGCACCACTTAGGCTAATGTTAGTATCCCATACTACACATCTATAAAAATTCCCTCTGAGCCAGAGGTCCTTAGCCTTTTGTGCAGCAAAATACAACATTTACCACTCTGACAGACTAAGGGTTGTGTTGAATTTGCATGAACATCTAAATATATTTACATACATAAGTTGTCTTATAAATACACTGTAAAATTTGTTATTAAGACTTAACTGAAAATAGTAGGTAAAGTCTGTATTTAATGATGAAAGAAAAAAGACAAGACAAAGAGAAAGTTATGTGCTATAAAACTTATGCAATGTTCTTTCACAGAACATTTTATTTACAAAGTAATTCTGTCTGTTCTGAGAATGATTCCATAACGAACATTCATAAATCCATTCCAGACCAAATAATTTATGGCTCAAAATGGACTAAAATGTATCTGGCATGTTACTAGAAGCTGATGGATTTTCAACACTATTCACCAATTCTCAACAAAGTTCTTCTTTAAGTGAACATCCTTTCCAGGAAAATACAACAAACAAATAAACAAACTAAACCAAACAAAGATGTGAAAGTAGATACAACTTGTATTTTTAATTTTTTTCTCTTTCCTTTTTTCTCTTATTTTCTTCTTTCTGTTTCATTCTCACTCTTTTATTTGAAAGAGCTTTTACACTGTTTTTGCAATTTCAGCATGAGAACATGTTGACATTCCTGTGTAACCACAAGAATAGAAAGAAGAGAAAGGAGCATCTCAGAAAAGCAAAGCTCATTACAATGTCCTGTCGTGAGAGGTGGCAGGAACAGGCCCTGAGAGCTGCGTGTGAATGGCTCTTCTGATCACAGCTTTTTTCCTCCTGCAGGGAAAGGCCACTTTCCAGAAAGATGCCCACAAACCAGATTTGAACCAGAGCATAGGCTGCAAACAACAGGTCCAAAGTCATGTGCACTGATGGCTTATGAGCTTTGTGATAGAAATGTAATACAGTGCCCCCATAACTCACCACTTTATACCTTAGGTGATCCCTTAACAAAGGTGGACATATCGACCTCCCAAGGGAATCATGGAATTGCTTTGAGGAAGGCTGATTGTGCTTGATGTCAGTGACTGGTGCTTGCTGCAGAACAGATTTTCCTGTCAGATAAGCTTCTTTCTAAAAGATTTCAAGTGGATCACTCAGACTGTTCCTGAAAACTAGGGGTGTGACCTGCTTTCCCAGTGGACCAGTTCCTCTGAGCCCTTTCCCCAGATTTTCTCTTGGGAAGAGACAATCAAAAATGCAGTGTGTCTTCAACTCTCATGTTCTTAATACCTCTTTGCTTTGCTTTACATCCAATTTTAAGATTTAGATGTATATTTGCTTTCATGTAGGTAAATATATCCATAGAGTGTCAGCACAATATATCTGTACAGTCCTCCAAAGATGCTCATAAAAACAGTATTGTTTTCTCTGTCTCAGCCTATGAATTTAGTCACGGTCTTTATTGTCTTTAGCTGATAATGGCCTCTTCCATAAATATTGCTTTCATATACAACAAGAATCCAAGTCTTACCCGTAACATCGACATTGTCACAGAGAGGAGAGATATTTCACTTTTAGCAAGCAACAAAGTTAGTGATTTTGTTGGTGTGACTAATTAAATTTTTGCTACATTTATGCTGCAACTGAGGTATCATGATTTGGAGATAATTGCTGGAGCCAGTCAGTTTTATTTAATATTCTTCAAACACAGTCAAGGGCATCCAGAGTTTGAGACTGGCATTTGTTTTGTGTAGGTAAAAATCTAGGCAAGGTAAATTCTCTTCTCCTATCAGTGTAAATCTGGAGTAAGTCCACTGGAAGTAAAGTTAGTCAGATTTGTGCAAGCACAGTAAAGATCACTTCAGACCTCATAATTTCTTCTTTGTTATACCCAATGCCATGTTATGAACTTGGAAAAGATGGGTCTCTGTTTTTCTTAGTGGTTTCTTTCACCTTCAACAAACATGCACCTCCATAAACATTTTCATACTTCAGGTAAAAAGATGTCCATATTAGTACAGGAACCTGAAATTGACAAAGTATGCTGAGTTTTTGTTCTAAAATATTTCACCCTTGTAATAACCACAAAGGATTTGCATTTTTTTTTTTTTTTTACAATTCCTCAAAAATTTTGTTAGTGTTTTTAAGCTTTTTTAATCTATATTTTGGCAGATACAGAAGCTTTTTCCAGCTAGACATTTTGCTCAAGTAGAATTTGAGGACTGTGTACATGATCATATTAGAAACAAGATTTTCCATGATCATATTAGATCATATCATGTGCACATGATCATATTAGAAACAAGATTTGCCCAACAATCAAATCAGAGCAGCAACAGAGCAGTACAGGAATCCTGGCTATGTCTGCAACATGTATGGGGATCAAGAGGACAGCAAATGCTTAGAAAGAATCGAGACAGCATTGCACCTCTCACAAACATCCTGAATGGTTGTGGGAGCACATAAGTGTAAACCACATACATCAGATGCTGCCAGGACCTGTTGGGCTTGTGAACTTCGTTCTGTCTGAGAAAACATAAAAAATAATATGTCAGCAAGTCCTTACTTGAATTCGCCTCATTAATGAAGCAAAGCAGTGGCCTCTCATTGGGAACTGATCCTGTTATCTTCTCTAATACAAAGCACAGGCAGTTCCCACCAGAATCTTTTGCATCAAAATTGTCAGAGACTGGAGCATGTGATGTGGGAGACTTTGTTCAGTGTCTTTCTCAGATGGAGATTATCCAGACTCCTATGTTGCACCTCCCAGAAGGATGTCCTAACCATAGAAAGAGAAATGAGGAACCTCTGAGCTCCTTAATGCATCTCCCAGCTATGCTGTGCTGCATTAAAGCAAGCCCACATCTGTCTCCACGAACAGCAACCACTGCCATGAGACTGTGCAGCACAGTTTGACAAGATGCCCAGATTTTAAGATTTAGATTTACAAATGCCTTCTCAGGTTTTCTATGCTTCCAAGGGACCTAGGGGACTGATTCCCACAGGTCCTTGGATATCACTAAGTATCTAGTTCCCTGCTCCAGCTGATGTGGCTGCTTATGTGCATGTGTCAGTCTTGTATGTCTGCACAACTTACCCTGTTCTGAAGAGTGAGATGGGGTCTGGTATTGAATATGCATCAGGGACACATGGATCTGAGCCCATGGCAACCTTCACAGGAGTCCTGTGGAGCAGACAGAGAGGCTGTCAGGCTGACACAGCCGAGTGCCTTGCATATTATTATCTGTTTCTTCCAGTCTCCAGCTGACTCTTACTGACTTTGCCACTGGGGTTTAAATTTGTGACCACCTTACACTTCAAACCTTATTTATGCATTCAGTTTAGTAAAATGGTATTAAAATAGCACCATTGCACCTCACATTATCACCGTTCTTTCGTGTCTGTAGTATTTTAACCAGGGTCAGTAGTATTTTTAAATTACTTGCATCAAATGTGGTAAGTACTTAAACAATAGGCTCCATCAGTTCTAGAAAAGCTGTATTATTCTACTAAGTCAATTATCAGTAGTTTCAAAAGTCCCTAAATAAGTAGTTGTCTGACAGATCATAATAGCTCCTTCTGTTACTCTATGCCAACTAATACTGCTGCAGAATAATTTGCCTTATTCTTTTGTTTGGAATTTGAAAAACAATCATGTTGAAAGGAAGCAGATGAAATATTATAATAATGGAATAACAAAACAAAAGCAATTTGGGGAAAAATAAACTTCCTGCTCTAAATATTGCTGGGCCCTTCTAGCCATGCATTTTGCCATATAAGCAATGGATTTACCAAAACACTCAGTTCTCTGGCAATAACGTTAACATGAAAGGGTTGCATTGGCTGAAATCATCTGCCCCCTATTGCCATTAGATTGGTATTCATCGCCAGCCCCTTTCACAACTGATGCTGGGCCCTGGGGAAACCAACTGGTTGCCTGTGCTGTAAAGGAAAAACCTCACTTCTTGAATATCTTTTATGCCAAAAGCATCCAGGCGGGAGGTAACACTGCCAAAAGAAAAATAAAAAAAAAAAGGTTACAGCTTTATTAATGGGCTTCCATCAGGTGTGCTGTATCCTTTCACTTTCCATAATTGCTTTGGAGACTGAGCTTTGCTGAATGTTCACAGAGGCCAATCTTCAACTGCAAGGTGCAAATGGCCGTGGTGCTTGGTTGCCCAGGATTAGCTTGTAGGCTCTCCACTCAAAGGGAGAAAGCAACAGTACAAGACCACTTGAGATCTGCTGTGACTCTCCAAACCAGTCAGCACAAACATGAAGAAAACTCTTCGTGATCACTTGCCAGACACACCTTGGATAATGTCTGCAAAGCTATAGGATCCCCATGGATACCATGGACTATGGAGAGGCAGCCAGTCTCTGAGATAGCAGCAACTGGAGCTGGCAGCAGCTTCAGGATCAAGGCCAAGGGAGGGTAACACTGAGCAGTGCTGAGGCTGCAGCAGTGTGCCCTTTGTAGCCTATAGAAGCAATGACCTGAATATAGCCTCTGAAACACTTTCATGCAGTGTCCCAGATACAGGAAATTTCACCAGTAATGAATGGAGGTGCTCATCACATCCTTAGCCAAGGCCAAATTTAGGTTGGGAAGAAGTTACTGATTCCTACCTGTAGCAAGAAGACATAGAAGAGTGGGGTGTTTTGCCTTCCGTTGAGCACATGGGACAAATGTGTAACAGGAACTCAATCGTTTAATGAACAGAGGCACATACATTGGTTTGGCTCCTTATCCAAACCATCCATCCTTTTCAGCCAGCATTATTCTACTCCTGCATGTCTGCTATTGGAGCCACTGCACCTACAGTCAGTATTGTGTGGAGACTCACACTATGAAAAGCCAAAGTCCATGAAGGAGACAGAGGAGTCCGCAACTTTATTTGAATAACAGGAGAGAGTCTACTGGCGCATACACCTGTGGGGTTTCTCTTTTGAGGTTTCAGAAGATGCAGCCTCCTTTAATCCTAAACTTTGGGTCACTTCCTTTCCCCATTGATGGAGGTATTAGGAAGACTGCCCTGAACCATCTACCACATATTCTCCACCTGAACATATTTTGCCCCAAAGTTCAGAAGTTCAGGCTGCCTGAGTTCTGCGGATCCACCAGAAGTTCTGACTGCGCTCTGCAAAAGGCTTTGCATGGACCCATTTTTCTATTACCTTGAAGTTCAGGAGTTCAAACTGTAGTCAAACTGTCTTGAGTTCTGTAACAAACTTGTGGGGCTTGAGGATGGCAGAGACATTAAGGCTCATTTCAAAGACATTAACACCCATTTCTCCTAAAGACCTTCACCCATGGAGATTTTTGTAAAGATATCAACTCTCATCTTTCCTATCAGTATCTACAGGCAGGGAGAAAATATTGAGTTAGGACAATATCACCATGCTTCCAAACACTGTTTATATGAACTTCTACCAATCAGTTTTAATCTACAAGCACCTGCTAACCCCATAAATTTAGGAGAGGTGTAGAAACCACTAAAAGGAAATTATAAAATAAACTGACATGGACATGTGGAGACCGCTTTCCAAGCAGAAATCCATTTCCAGTGGAATAATAAAAAAAAATAAAATCAGTAGCTACAAATCTTCAAAGAATAGTTTAAGCTGGCTAAAACTAGTTGCTGAGCAGAGAAAAGCAGACAAAAATTTGACCTGATGTTTCAGTTTTGCTTATACTTCATATGCAGTTCACTGTTTACCTTCATTGCTCACATTGTCAGATGAGTCTTTCCCTCTCTGTGTATTCCTACATGTATTCCTATTGTCCAATGTTTGGTTAATATCCATACATAAATCCAAACATTTGTAGCAACTCTTGGGTCAATTTGTGGAGAAGTTCTTGAAAATCCATAAGTGGTTTTTACGGGTTTGCATTCTTTGTCCCTCTTTCTGTGTGTATTGTGATAGGGGAAAACTGAAGGAAATAATGTTTTCTTCATTAGAATTCAAAAACAAAGTTTCTTTGATGCTTTGCTCATGATTTTTATAAATAGCCATAAAATAGTGCATTCTTTATCCATAATTTAACAGATCATTATGTTTACTTCCCTGTACTTTTCTTTCCCTCTGCAAACTGCAGATAAGGAGTCACTCATATGTGGCATAAAGCTCTTTTTAAAAAAATTAGTCATGGTGACTAACAGTTGGAATCTTGCAAACTTCTGGTTATTCAGCTCCTACATGATTGAGATACAGAATCAAAATTCATAAGAAGTATCAAAAACCTTTTGTCAGACCCAGAAAACCAAAGGAGTAAGAAGTTGTATTATCTTCAGGGACAGTGAGATGAGAAAGAGTGGCATACCCAAATGAGAACTTTTAAAAGGTTTAGCCAACAGTACTCAATGAATATTGCTTTTTCTGAGGCAAAATTGTGTGAAATATTTCGGAACATTTCCTAAGGTTACCTACCAGGGCAAAAAAAAGAGAGGATATTATATATAATTAGTGTTGGGCTTTTAAATACATTTGACCACAGGCCATTGAAGCAGAAGATAATGTGGTTTTTTTAGCATGAACGTGTTTTCCATGCATAATAAGTAATGATCAAAAATGTACAAAAAAAGGAATAGCTCAATGATAGGAGACTATTCGTAGGTTTTCTTTCTGTAATGGGAAATGAACTTTTATTACTTCTCAGAATTCATATCAAAGAAGACTATTTTTATCTACTTGGCTGTTGTAGTCTTAGTAATCTCTATGTGGGAGGGTGTGCTAATGATCTCCCCATACATCTTAAAGCATTGCTCTTTGGAAGAACAAATCAAATTTGAAGATATCTGAGACACTTTTATTCTTTTCTTTTGAGTGGACTTTCCAGCCCCACATAATTGTATGTAGTCCATGAGAACTGTTGCTCACTGGCAACTCAATGGGCAATCAGACTAGATGCTCACTTATTTTTCTGACAAGACTGAAAGCATACCTTTTTTTTCTAAGACAAAATATGTTCCCTGGAAGAATATTTGAACCACTAGCAGGACACTTGAAGACTCTACATTTTCTGAAAGCTTTACCTTTCAATCATTTGGATGCCTTTCACAGAAAGGTGTTGAAATTCTCAGCTATGTCTCATGAAACTGTTCTTGTGTCACAGGAAATAACAAAACAAAACAAACAAACACACAAACACAAAAAAGGCACAACAACATTAAAAGAAATCACAGATTTATATCTTCAGTGCCCCACAGGAAGCCCTCCAAGACATGATCCTTAGTGGTGACTCCTGGATTTCCCTGCCTGGAACCTATTTGTACTTCCCACAATAGCTCCTCTCTGCACTGTGCACAGCCCTTCCCGGTCCACCTCACTTTTAAATTTTGCTCACTGCTTCCCCTATTGGTCCCTCACTAACATCACTATTTCTAAATCTGCTTCCAGGATTTAATCTCTCCATCACATTTTCCCCACCACCCCCTCCCTTTCTGTTTTTTCAGGGCACTTGTATGACTCCTATTTTCCAGGTCTCTCACCCTCCCAAATCTCCCCTACTGTTTGCATGGCCCTTCCCTCTTAGGCCTACAGATGTTTTTCAGCTCCTCATTTGGCCCACTATTTAAAAAGAATAAACCCTCTTCCCCCTGTATCATTGTTTGCTTCTTGTACTTGTCTCTCCTTCCTCGTGCTGCTCTGCATACATTGGCTGGGCAGCTGCAGAAAACATGAAATGGCCATTCACTTCCTTGCCTAGGGGCAGGATTTATTAGATGCTGAACCTCAGAAAGCTCAATTCTCTCAAGATAGTTCAAGACACAGGGCAGATTCTCAAAAATTGGTTTTATGGGCCAGACTACAGGAGAGCAGTGTTCAGGCAGGCAGTGTGGGAGGAACGCAGGAGCAGCATCTCTCCCCTCCTGCAGCTGGGTGCTGGCAGTGCCAAACAGAGATTGCACTCGCCTCTTCCCATCTCCATGGGCCCCAGAGCAGAGGAGGTGCAGGTTTCTCTGCTTTAGTCATTATCACTGTTTATGAAGCTGTATTGTAACCTTCCAGAAAGTGTAACACCAAGAGCCCTGGCTTTTCTTCCTAGGTCAGTACAACTTCCTGCATTCCCCTGGCTATCACTGTTGTAAATACCCCTGACTGACCAAGTCAAAGCATGATATTTCTGCATGCAAACCAATGTTTTAGAGTTCCTGTGGATGAAAGTCTCTTATCTGAAGTCTATTATCTGCATGGGCATGTCATCTGCTTGCAAGTATACCATGCAGGACAGAGAAAAATATGACCCTAAACTAATGTTCAAATTTAGATTAATACTTCCCCAAGCACTATTTCCATTAGTGCTAATACAGGAATGCATAGATCGTAAATTGTCCTTTCAGGCTCTGACAATTCTAAATTTAGTGCCAATGTTAATTAAGCAAGAGAAAATTAGGCAATGCAACAGATTTGGGGAACAGGCAGTGGAAGGGGAGAGATAGGTCAGCAGTTTGACAGCTTTGGGAGTTAATAATTTAGTGAACAAACAATCATGAAGATAAACCTGAATATTTCAGTGCTTTTAATAATTTGTAGCATTTAAGGACAGCAGATTATTTTTTAATTATTTGGGTTCCACATAACTAGAGAATAATCTTGATTTACCCTTCTCTTGGCCTTTTCTGTGTTGACAGAAAAAGTTCATTTGTTACTCTGACATACGTGCTAATTACTGTGCCCATATGTACACCCAGCACGTTTTACTGACTACTGTATGAGAGAGATTTCGAGGGGTTAATAAATGTCAAAAAATCTTATGTAAACATTTTCTTCTCTTTTCTTTCATTCAATATAGGAGTTTGTTTGATAAACCCCAAATCAGTATAAGGTCACACTGTGTTTGGCTTTAAAAGTGAGGTTAGGGTAAGTAATTACAAAGGGTCCTTATTTAGTTGCATATTACACAGAACTGAATGGGATGATTAATAATCATGTTCCACACTGAAAGAATGTAATTTATAAAAGTTTATGTAAATACAGCCGCAGAATTAGTTGTTCATTTACCATTGCCCCATTAGCACGTATGAGAATTCTAACGTTTTTAGAAAGCAGCACAGCCAAGATCCTCACAGGAGTTCTGTGCTTAAATACCTTGGAGAATGTGGGCCCAAGATACTAAAATAGCTTAGCATTATTGAATGTTTAGTTAAAATTAGACAGAATACTGGCATGTGTAGTAATGTTTGCTGAGAAGTCTGGGTTATACTGAGCTATGTTGGCAGTGGAAGAAGACTGGAGAGAATGAAAAGCTTTTACAAGATCATTGAACTAAAAAAGAGCAAAATAAATAAAAATTAATCATGAGTATAGAGTAAATTGCATTTCTTAAATGAACATAACTTGGAGTGCAGGACAGGATGTTCTTTTAATTAATTCATTAATGTCAAAATTTTGATTTAAATCATGTTGATTTTTTTAAATCAGCATGATCTGCAAGAAGCCTGGGAAAAACTGAGCTCTCTACAGCACTGTCCATAGCCCATGGTGCACTGCCGTGACAGTAGTGAGTTGGCACTTACCTGCAGTAAGCACCAGCAGGCATGTACTGACCATCAACATAATCAACAATAACTCTGCTCCATCATGTCACTAATAGTAACCTACGTCATCAATTTAGAACATAACAAATACATCTCTCTCACTTTCTGAATGGATATTGTTATTACACATAGATTCGCTGAGGCTAGAAAGATTTTGGTTCCTAAATGCCTCAGTGGATCCAGCAGTTAGTAAGCAGTATGGTAAGGTAGCTATTAGCTTTTGAGAGAGGAGTAAAACTTGTTTCACACTGTCCTTATGAGGACTGAGTGCTAAGTAGAAAGTGTTCTATAATTTTCACTTTGGAATACAGCATGGTTGGTCTTTTATGAAGATGACCAGATCCTGGGTTGTATTACACTTTGAATTCATTATACTTTTTACTGCTATTCATAGAGATTCATGTTCAGAAAGAATACCAGGTTTATATCTATTTATATTTCAGATCATATTAAACTCCCAAATGTGGTTCATAAATAGGGTAGTAAATGGGGTTGCTTTTTTGAATGAAAATTTCTTGGTAACTTATTGACCAGGTAATAAATGGAAAGTGCTTGTATTCCATGCTGAAAAGGCTGGATCGTGCACCACCACGGCCAGTGGGAGTTCTGCCACTGACTTCACTGGGAGTGCATAGTGAGGCTGTTTTGTTCCTCATTCAGTTTGGTTAACAAGATTTGTGCTGCAGTCCCTTTTCACCAAAATTCTGGCAGGCTTCTTACAGCATTACTGGAAACTAAACCCTATACAAATTACTAAGGCCTTTTGTATTTTAATGTCTTTTTTGTAATGATATTCCGTCCTTTGGGGCAGCTGCCTAAGAGAGACATTTGTCAACTTCACTTTGTTTTTAGGACAGATGAGCCAGAGCCAAAACCATAGACCTGAATAACTTGAAAATCCAGAGGAGTTTGGAACCAGATTTGAGCCCCACAATTTGAGGCCCTTGCTGATTAGCAGGCCAAAGTTTCAACCTCTCATCGTGTGCTGTGCTTTAACAAGCTGTACTCATGCTTAGAGAGGGGCTCAATATTTGCTGCCAGCATCGTCGGGATTGAAACACAGAGCTCCCTAGCAGTGTCCTGGCTCTGACACTGTCCTACAGCCATTGCCTACAAAAGAGTACAGAAACAAAAGAGGGCAAACACAGCAGTATTCCCCCAGCATAGCTCCTCATCTTCAGCAGCATACTGAGGTGGAGTCTTTGCGTTGCCAGAGAATTTTCTTTGTTAGCACCAGCCATTCCTTTCTGGATTACCTATTGCTGTTCCTGGTCCTCCTGCTCCTGAGGCAAACAATGGAAGAGAGAGCTTGTAAAATCCCAGTGCTGCTATATATGCATGTGAGAGAGCTGAGAAGGGAAGGTCTGAAACAGGGTTCATGGGGAAGAACAAAAGAGAGAAAAAGGAATGGCTGCAGAAAGTCTGTGCTTGGAAAGATGAAAATCCCGGGCTCTAGGATACCCATGACAGCTTTATGCAAAAGTGTAACAGAGGACAGTTAGAAAATGGTTGGACTTAAATTAGTACAGCATCCTTGTCTAGATAAGGTTGTCACTTATAAATGCAGTTCTGCCTTTTTAGGATAAATTACATGCACACAGACCAAAAAGTAGTGAAAGTAAGGGCAGAGTATTTGCAATTATGTCTGAAATGCATATGCAAAACTAATTAACTTATAGATGGCATTTGTCCATATCCCCCCCATGTGATGCATTGAGAATCTCTCTGGTATTGTAGAATTCAAACGCTTTGAAAAGAAATTGCCCGAGGGATTGAATGTCTTTCCTTTACATTGTTTTTAAAAGGAAGAGTTTCTCACACTGTGTTTATTTGCTGCTAAGATACTGTTACACTAGCACCATCACAGTCTGTTTCTCACTGCAGTATCCCATAAATTAGGTTGTTGCAGGGAGTATCAAGAATGTGCATACACTGCCTGACTACAGCAATTTTATCTGAATAATGTTTTGTGACCTTTCTTGCAAAAAGGTCCTGACTAAAAAAGCATAGATTTACCAGGCATCCTGGCTGTACTGAAAGATTGCAATTACCATTCTATTTTATCAGTATTAGTAGAGAGAGTTCCTGCCCTGACATCTTCTCTCCAAACACAAATGAAAAGTTGGGAAGCTGTAAGACTCAAGTAATGAAGTACATTAAATCCAGGTACCTGTTTCAAATTCAACAATTGTGGAAATGATGGAAGAGCCATCGCCATCAAGATGACTTTCCAACAGGCTCAGTGAGATGGTTTTGTGGACTCAGTCCAACTCTTAATGGACATAAGTCCACATTACAAAAAGCAACACACAACTGGCAGTAATTGATACTCTTTTGGCACTCAACAGAGAAGTGAAGTATTGAATGAGCATGAAGAATGGACTAACCTTTCACCTCCCTCCCTGCATTCCAGGTCAGGGATGAGACATCTGATAGAGCTACATAGGAAGCTTGGGCTGCTGCTCTCCGTGCCGCCCTGTGCTGTACCCAAACAAAGAACTTCCTTCTTAACAAGCATTGGGCTGACACTTTTCATGAACTTTAAATTTATGTTAAAAATTTGGAGGCTTTGGAAGTTAGTGTATAACCTCAGGATTCTGCCTAAAGAGTACAAGCCACCACTCCACATAAAGCTGTCTCTCCCTGACTGCCAGCTGCATTAAAAACTATTACACTAATTCCCTGTTATGCATATGCTTATATAATGTATATGTACATGCATAGCAAGAGTAAATGTATTAGTTATTCATGTATGTTTATACATAATAGGAGAAGTAATGCCTTTAGCTAAGATTGCCTAATGCTCATTTATAAGAACTTAGTTTCAATTACTTATACAGTTTGCCAAAATTTAACTGTTACAGCTTAAATTTTCCATGGTGGGTATCTGTCTCTGACTGAATTGGGTTGGGAAAGTCTTGACTAAAATGGCTCAGATAATTCCAAGAATACAGTTAGTAAGAATACATCCTTTTAGTCATGTTAAGAACTCTTGCAACCATCATATTGAGAGACTCTAGCATGTTGAAGTTTTAGAGTTTGAAACTCTGTAAGGAAATTACTTTGATGTCAAGACTTATCTTCTGTCACTCTTGTGAAAATCTGATCCAGCTGTAATCTCCTAAAAAACTAAATTCTCACACACTCATATTCTGTTAAAATGTAAATTCTCCAAATACTCTATTTGCAGTAAGCATGCTGTCTTTTCACGCAACTGTGACATCTGAGGCACAGTGTATATTTACATTCTCTATGGAGAATATCCACACATATATGTATATAAAAATATGTCCAAGGGCTCTCCCTGTCATTTGTACACGTTGCATATACCAGGAATGGTAGCCCTATAGACCCATCTATCCACTGTGTTGGAGTTCAGCTCTTCTCAGGGACTGTGTAGATGATTTTAGTTACAGCCATGAGGACAGCAGCACTTGCAACAAGGACCAGGAAACACCTGCATCATGAATCAGGATGCTTAAGCCTACGCTCAAGATTTCATCCAATGGTGAACCCACCAGGTATCTAATGCCTCATGTCTCAAAGAGGCCATGCCCAAAAATACTGAGGGCTGCCCTCATCAGTCTCTATGACCACAACAGCCAACTCCTTTGACTTGAACTTTGTTGAACCCTCTGTAGGGATTGGATATTGCTCACAGGGTGCCTTACAAACAAGTTTAAGGAACACATAGGAAAAAGGGTGAGCAGTTAACATATTAACTTCTGAAGGAGGGTCATTAACTTCTGAAGGATTCAGAAATGACAAAGTGCTTGAATTATCATTGTCTTTTCGAGAGCTCCAGAGTGGGCAAGGTAGAAATCTACACTTCTGTAAGCACTGAAAATGAGGACTAGAGGCCAAAATATCCTAATGAGCTCCCACCCTCTGATCATGATATAAACACACAGGAGGAAGTGTAATGATTTTTGTTAGTAATAAAGGTTTGAGTAGTGTGTCTTAAAAGCAAAGGCTTAGACACATCACAAAGTGAACTGAGTCAGCTTAAAAAAAAAATCAGCATCTAATTCCTCTTTTGAGAGCTCTCTGAATTCAGTGCATTAAATAATATGAGGGCAAAATGGAAAAAATAAGTTAACAAACATAATCAAAGTTCTATTTAAATGCCTACTCAGGGGAAAGACAATTTAAGGTTATACAGATCACTTAAAGACTATTATTTTCTCACTTTTTGATCCTTGTCTCTGTTAAAAGGGTTGGATAAGATGACCTACAGAGGTCCCGTCCAACCTCAACCCTTCTTTAATTCTAACAATCTCTTAATATAGTATTTGGTATGATAGACATATGTGTTTAATTTCCAGATTCCCCCTCTCCTCCCCAAAAAGAGATTATATACCAAACCTAACGTTTTCTTGCCTTTCTGTAACATATTTTGAATTTTGTTTGTTTTGCAAGCTAAACCCTCAGGTTGCAAGCACTTTTCCACTTTGCCAGCCAAATGAATATGATAAAAGGACACCTGTAGGCATACACACAAGCCAAAAACATTCTGTACATCCATTATTTATTTAGTTTTTCTCTTTAGGTCTTTTATATAAAGAAAAAACACAGGTAGAAAGAGAAGAAAAGTTGATCTGTTATAAAGTTGCAGTAAGAAAAAGCATAGAAAACTACTTTTGTTACCTTGGCAAATAAAACAAAAATGTTCACCACTGTGCAGTCTCTGCAAAATAAGTCCCACAGGAATTGTGCAACAACATTCTCATTATGGTAGTTATGATTTAGATTGCATTACAAAAGTAAAAACAATCATTCAAAGAGGCTTGGGTACAGTGATTTGGAGTGAAGCTGCCACTCTGCCAGATAGAAAAAGAGAGGAAAGGGGTGGGGGCCATGAAAGAAATAAATCCTGCCAAAATGAACTCATGCAAAGGTGAAGCCAAAATGCCAAGAGGTACAGATTAAATGCTCTTATGAATGTCCCAAATGTGTGTGTCAGCAAACTGCCCAAATAAGGTTTTGAACTGGAAGCTCTGGCTTCTGCTGGAAACACCCAGAAACAGAGAGATTAAATGTTGTTTGGAAAAAGGGATTCTGGCTTGGTTGTCTAGAATGAGCATTGAAAATCACACATCTCACAAGAACACATGTTAATGCAATAGAAATAGTTCTTTTGAAACTGAAAAACTGTCCTTTACTAATTTCACAACACAAGAATTAAAGGACCACAGAAATTGTTTCCTTATAGTTCCAGTTGTTCAACATGTTAGGGGTTTTTTAAGTTTGAGGTCTGTAATGGCCATTTAAAAAAAAAAATTGAATCATTCAGATAATTCTTTATTTGCCCCTGACTTTAATGAAAAATTCACAGGCAAAAAACTTCTTATCTTAAACATAGCTACCGACTTCCAATATCTCATTTTTCTCACACAATAATCCCAGTGTTCAAAGTAGGTATTGTATTTATCATCTTTGTATGGAGCAGAATTTCACTTCACTTTTCTTTACAGTCTTATCACATCGTTTACAAACACTTTATCTCTGTAACTGAAAATAAATGAAATCCTGGGCTTTCGATGAAATGCCATGATGAAATGAATGGTCCAAAAATCTATATTGAGATGACTGACTCCTGTTTGTAGAAGACATGATAAATGTTTCATGCATATAAACTGAAGGATGATGGATTTAATGATCATAGTTTAACAGCGAAATGTTATTTTGGAATAATTAAGTTCTGTCATTTGCAAATCTAAATAGTCCATTGTTAGATGGTGCTTTTGTCTGTCAACAAGTCATTGCATTTTGTGAGGGTTATTTATCACTAAAACAATTGATGCAATGGAAATAAACTACCAGTATGCATGTTAACAACACATTTTGTGAGACCTTGATTTGGATCCATATTTCAGGGGTAGTTAATTGATGTATGTTTCTGTCTTACAGAAGAAATATATTACAAGAACCTTAGAAGGATTGGAGGTGTCTTTCTCATGTCAAGTATTACTATTATTATTATTATGTGAACTGTATTTATTATCTTTCCTGTAAAGATTTTCAGAGTCAAAAATACCTCAGGTTTAAGGCACACATGTGAAAGGAGTTTACAATGGGGTGTACTGCCTGGTTTCCAGTGGTTGCTCCAAGAGGATGTGAATATCTGCAGACTGTGCTTTGTCTGCTGGCTCTCACAACAGTCCTGGGCACCACAGATTGTGTCTTGCATGGACATCTTTGTTTAGACAGGTTAATCTCTTCATGAGGAATATCTCAATGGGAAGTACACTGTGCCTATGCTATTTTTTATTTTTAATATCTGCGGCAATACAGCTTCAATCAAGACAGTTACAATATTCTGATTTCCCCTGTTGTGCATACACAATTTTTTATTGACTCTGTATACAGAACCAAATGTGAGTGCCTTTTTTTCTTGACATTCAATAGCAAAGAAAATAATAAGAATCAAAAGTGCTGGAGAATAATATGAAAAAGGTAATTATTTTGAGAAAAAATAGTGTACATTTGGTTGTGTGAGAATAGTGTATGATATTTAATATCTGAATGATCATCACAGCATGGGAAGGTATAAAGAAAAGATTAATTTGTATTTTAATCACAAACACTGTTTTCTGGGTTGCGTGATATTTATAAATATTAGAACACTTCATATGTCTTCTTATCTCCTGATACATATATTTTTTTACCACTCAATCCCAAACCAGGTTTAAAAGTATTTTGTGTCTTTTCTTCATTTCGTAGTTTAAGGACTAAAAAATATGAAGGTGAGGATCAGTGATAAAATTTAACCAAAGGCCTTGATCTCCTGATTCTCTACTCTGCTCTGGTGAGCAGTGACTCTGTGATATGTCTTGTCACACCAGTTTCTATACTTTGCCAGATATAGAGGCCTTTTATCACAGCTCTGAGAAGCAACACTCTCCTTTTTACTGCCCAGTTCATTACCTTGCCATGAGTCGCTGCTCTCTGAATTCGTACAGCCACATACATGGCTAGTGAGACCTACTAATCAAGAAGAAATCCAAGCACACACAAGTGTGGAAGCTGTGAAATGAATATATCTGATCATCAATGATTTTGCCCTGGGCTGTGGGCAGAAGCACTGAAAGTATTCCCAGATGGCTAGAGCTGGGATCCACAGTTCAGATCTTGACAAAACTGGCTGATATGTTGTGACATATATATTTAAGCCTCAAAACTCTGTAGAGATTCCTTTCACACTTTTTCCCATGAGAGAGTCTTCTGTGTCTGTGCTTTCCAGGTCATTTTCCTTATCCCGGGTGTAGACAGGAAGGAATGTCTTCAGCAGTCCCTTGAGAAGAGGAAAAGGGGCAGCAAGGGGAAAGCATGTCTACTCCAAGAGAACTTTGAATAGGAGAGTATTGACAGGGTTGGGGGATTTTTTTTCCTCTTTTAAGAGAAAATGTTTTTGGAGCTTTTGTATTGAAGGACTTTTTCCTAGTCCTAAAGTATACTAAATTCTGATATTAATCATATGTCTTGATTTAATGAATGAATTGAATTATTTGGCCTAGGATGCATTTCTTTTCTTGAAAAACATTTTTTCAGAATTTTTTTCAGTAGTTCCACAACCATATGTAAGGTTAGCAACTATTTAGATGCATTATACTAATGAGACAAATAACCTGGAGCTTTAACACTGCTTTCAGCATACAATTTCGCTACAATATAATTCTCCATTTATCTTTTTTTGCCATAATATCCATTTCTTGTTAAAATCAATTCTTTATTTATGGGAATAATCTATTCAATTCTATGCTCCATAGTCTACCTAACAAAGATAAACTTTGTTCCTTTTGGAGCAGACTTCCCTGAGGGCCTGGATTTCAAGTCCATAAAACCAGGACAGTTCTACAGAAATCAGGCATGCTTTGGGGGGACACTACCCTGAACTTGGAGTTATTGTCTTGAAACTGAAGCCAGTAAAGGAGGCTACTTCAGCTGGCCCCAAACACAGTTCCTTAATGACTGTAGGGTAGGACAAAGCACCATGTCTCAGCCTTTTTGTGCTGAGGATGCACAGAGGCCTGAGCAGAAGCTGATTGCTGCCAGGACATCGCTCCATTCCTCAGTTGTCTCAGAAGAGGAGCCTTTGTGTGCATCTTCCAGTTAATGGCAGATACTGCCACTTACAAGGGAAAAATAATTTGTAGTCTCTCAAGCAAAAAGTAGTGAAGTATTGTTATTTCACTGATTGCTTACGCTCAGATGCAATTACAACTTAGTTAAAGCAGAAGAGGCCCAGAATAGTCCTGATGACCTCATTCTGAACAGGCATGAGACCATAAACATCCAGGCAAACAAATAACTTTTGAGTTCCATTAGTCACAGAAATTAAGATGCTGAAATGCTCAAGCACTTGCAGAATCAGACATTTTGCTTGTAGTCACCTCTACAAGCAAACATGGCATTAAGAGTGGGTCTGAAAGAGTGATTTCAATATAAAGTCCATTTTTCATTCTTAAAACAGTGGAAGTCTTAATGGCAAACCCATTAAAATTACTTTCATGACACACAGTGAATATTTTGAATATATCAAGTCAAGGTTTCAGTTAAGTATGTTCATATCATGTCAAGCTTAGCAATTTATTGGAGAAACTTTACCTAATTTGATGTAATTGATGTTAAAGCCTTTTTTCCTAATACAATGTTTGTGCATTCCTTTTAAATGTGGATAAGAAGAAATGGATTTGTAGAAGATATTTTTAATTGATTCCAAAGGGAATAGCTGCTGTGGAATCTGCTGATGAGTTCTGTGGGGGTCTAGGCTCCAATCATTCAGCATCCATATTTTTAATGACAAGATGCTGTAGTGTTTAAAAAATGAATTTGAATTATGAACACAGATAATTAATGTCTGCTCTCTCCTAACATCTTATCAATAACCACCAAGCCTCCAGTTAAGGCAAGGACCTCTTTGTTGGCTTAGAGACTCAAATTGCATAAAAACTCAATGGCAGTAAAGCTGCATTCAAAGACTTTGAAAGCTTCAGTCAGACACTGCATGTTAAATCCTTGATTTTCAGTTACAGAGGAGAGTTATCAGCACATCATATAGAAAATACTGCATAATTTGCCACCACTGGATATTTTGGCATTTTTTTCTCCCTCAGTTTTCACATAGGTCGATATCCATTCAAAACTAAATAGCGTTAATCCTTTGGCCACCTCCATGGTAGTCATCCTCTCTGTGTGAAGAATCTCACTGACAGCAGGAGAACAAGTTGTACGACTGAAGGTTGCTCAGAATTAATAATAACCAGGCTTGTCGTTTGTAGTGTGATTTAAGTATCCCTTTGGGTAATAAGAAGCAAAACTCTTGGGATGCTGCTGGTATTGATTCACTGTGTAACAACTGGACAAGATATTTAACAACATAACTTTAAAACAAAAACCACAATGTTGTTATGCATCACATAGCTGCAGCTTGATTTACTGAATGCTCCATGTTACATTCTGTAGAGTCATCTGTCCAAACTGTATGCATTTTGCTAGCGTATGAATTTGTAAGCAGGAATGTAGCCTATAGGATATACTAAGTAATCTGTCACTTCTCTTCAACAATGACAGAGACTTAGAAGAAATATTTCTACCAGTTTTGGCTACTACACTCCAAAAACCAGCTGTGGACTTTATGCGGAAGCCCTGAGGAGAGGAACAAAAACAATCAGAGGAACAAAAAATATGAGCTATCAGGAAAGATTGACAGAAAAGGGAATGTACAGCCTGAAGCAGAGAAGTCTTTGGTGCCACATGATAACAACCTGTAAGTGAATGAGAAAAGGTGACTGAAGCTACATGTGCATAAACTTTGTTCTAGCGATACACAAACAAGGAAATGCAACAGATTTCTTGATGATAATGTTTTTTTTCTGGAGTGTTTAAAGGATAAGACACCTGCCAAGAATGGCAAGTATAATCAATGTGGTCTTTGGGTAGGGACAGAGTAAATGAAAACTTCACACTTCCTCGTAAGGTTACAATTCTACAGCTCTATGATTGAAAGATGTTATATAAATGTAAGTGGCTTTTGCATTACTCCATTTTCACTGCCACTTACAGTTAGATAAAATTACTGGAGATACAAGCATCACCTGTACATTTGCAAAAAAGAAGTCCTATGCACCAGGATCCTGCCTATCACTTACAAAGATTTACTGTGGCTAAAGAGTATCCGAAAAATCATTGCTTTGAAAGTAAGGCAAAATAGTGTGCTACTTCCAGCTTGGCAAGGACAGATGGAGATGCACTCTATCTGTGCAGGCATGAGCACAATAGAAGTGATCTGAAGCAGAAGGCCTGCTCAGACTGTGAGGTCTCTCTGAAAAAACAGTCGAGTTCCTATTTAACTCCTTATCTCCAAAAGGTTTCAAAGGCCTCGAATATTAGCCAGGTAAAGATCAGACAGAGTATGCCTTTAAAGGTTGAACAGATGGACACATCTCTTTATTTGACAGGAAAACGTATGTGTTGCTTGATCTGGCAAACACTTATTGGTGCAGTGGAAACATTCAGACAGTATCTGAAAAGAATCCCCCAGAAATCGATCCATAATTGGGATATGACAGTACAAAGCCAACAACAAAATAAGTTTGATAGTTCAAGCTTAGTTAAAGAGGGTTTCTTCAGTTTGATGACTCTGAAATTAGCTGTGCTATATGACTCTCTCTTGCGGTGTTACTCATGAGAGATATTCCTTTATTTTTTTCTTTTCAATGGAACGAGTTGTATGAGGATAGACTCATGACAAAAAAGAAAACCAGAGCTAGTATTTTCAGAAAGGTATTCTACCCATGAGGGATTAATTCCTTCACTCCATCTCTGATGATGATCTTCACAGGTAGTTGGGTACCCTTCTTGCACAGGTAATACTGCAAAGTTAGTTCTTACGTCTCAGACCTAGCAATATTCCTCCAGCCTTACCTTTCAGAATCATTTAACGGAGTTAGTTTCAATCTAATCCTATTTTTTTTATTAAAAAGAGAGATTTCTGTTCCATGCTTAACACTTTCAGTGAGATCTGCTGATAACCTCAATATCAGTAACATAATTGCTTAGCGTCAGGTGTTGGCACAAACAAGAAAGATATCCCTGTATCCATCAGAAAAGACTCTATCCTCTCTCACAAAGAGATCCTTGGGTTAGTACTGGCCAGTCTGGTATAACACAGCTCTGATTTCTGTTGGAAATATTAGCTCTAGTCCTAAAAGCTGCATAATTACATTAGTGTTGTTCCATGCCTGAGGGAACAAGCTCTGCTTCTCTGCTGTGTGACCAGCCGGAGCTCAGCGCCGCTCCAAATGCTGCACCCAAAGTGGGACCTGGCACTGGCTCAGCAATAACAGCCTCACCCTGAAGAGTTTTTACTCTGGTAAAAATGGTGCCACATTTTCATCCACGAAAGAAGCAGACTGAGTTTCTGAAAGTCCAGATTCTCCAGGTTTCCAAATCTCCCTGTAAATTCTGTAGAAACTTGAATATTGTTGAAAATCAGATATGGTGCCCATATCATGAGGGCATCTGGAATGCTAGTCACACAAGCCTTGCTTACTCACAGCACTCTCTCCGGATATTTTTATAAAATCTACATTCTCAGCAATAAAATATGTGTTGCTATGGGGCATCTGTTTATGTTTTTATGTGAACTGATAATTACCCTGGAGTTCCTTCTGTCTACAAAAATCGTAGACTTTTACAGTGAGCCTATGAACAATTACCAGTTAAATGTAAGGATAGGCCTGAATTTATATGAGAAAAAAACTAATATATTAGAAAAATCAGTGCAAACATTTATCCAGGTAATTGCAGGTATGACTAATGTTTTACACATGTTAATACAGTTTTGTCCCTTTATAACCTTGTAAGCTCAGCTCTCCTCTGAGCTCGGGACACAGTACATTCACCTGTCAGATCCCAGATGTCACAGCAAAGTATCCTAAGCTGGGTAGATCTCATTCTGTATTTCTCTGAGCAACAAATGCCAGGCAAGTGATAGAAACACAACATCACTCAAAACACATAGGTAGATAGGAAGATTTTATATGTTTGAGACAATTCTATTATGACATTCACAAGCCTCAAACACTGCAGAAATACAATATTTACTATGAATAAGACAGGAAAAGGAAAGTAAAATAAAGTAAACTATGGTTGCACCTAACTCACACAGCGCAAACATTAACCCTGCGAGGGAAAATCAGCAAGAACAGAGTCTCTTACAGTCCAGTTTCTTAATTTATGTTTGATCTTTTTGCCACAAAGACACCCCAGCACTACCATAACCACTGGTACCGATGCTATTGATTAACTGCCCTTTCACATTCTTTTGGTAAGTCCAGTCATACTCTTTAGTATGAAATTTTTCTGCCTCCATTATCTCAAATGCAGTTACATAAAAGGTCTCTGGAAATGCTACCAACAGTCTCACAGTTACATGGGGAATTTTTGATCCTGGATTTTTTTCTCCTGTGTCGCAGGACTCTGAGTGATGATAAAGCCTTTTCTTTAGAGCTGGCTTCCACATCTGCATCAGGATCCTCCCTTAAAAAAAAAAAAAAAAATCAGGATTTACAGCCTACTTATTCTGATTAGAGGTTTCAGTCTGTGTCCAGCTCATTTTTTCCTTTAAAAAAGATAAGGTTCATATTTTCTTACAGCTTCCCAACTTTGTTCTGTTCTGTGTCCGATGTAATTGATGACAGATTAATGCCCATCTGTCACAGTTCCACACTGTTCATTTTTAGTGTAAATATTCTGTGCTTACTCTTCTGGGTGTTACAACCTGAAAAGAACCAAATCCAAATCTGTAATAATAACATTACCAGAATTAGATATCAATGACAAGTCAAGGAAGCATTGCATATGCACATACATATGTGCTTTGCAACACCATGGTCAGACAGAGAAAACTACCAGTGGCTCTAGGATAAGGGTCTATGCAACAGAAAGAGCCACAAAACTGAGGAGCAAGGATCTTTGAACTACAGGAAGAAAAGGGGGCCAGAGACCCAGCAGACAGACACAGGGATGGAGATTAACATGGATGTGTAGATGCCCCTAAGGATAGCACAGGTAGAGTATCTTTAAGATTTATCTGTACAACAGCAACAATTTTTTGTGTTTATGCTGTACTTCAGAACCAGGTGTGCAGAACTTATGGCTGAGATCCTATCCTGAACTCCTGTCTTAATGCCGTGGTAGTAGCCTGATAGTGTTTAGTACCAGGGTATTACTGTCTTACTACCATAAACATAACAGTGGTTTGGGGCCTGATTATGCATGACTGATCTGATCAGCTCCTCCTGGGCCTGACTTAACTCTGCTTGCACCAATTGATGGAGGGTGGAGACAATCTATGAAAATATAACATGAGGACAAAAACATCCTCTATCTTGCTTGCGTGATCTAGCTGCAATTCAGTCCCACAGCCCAAGTACCCTACTGAAACATTTGTCTTTTCACCTTCACCATTTGGTACTAACAGTTTTAGGCACCCAAACATCCTATGAAATCAGGAATCAGTACCAGATTCTGTAACAGACGCATAACAGCAAAAATTGAGCCATGGATTGAAATTATTACAAGCTTTGTCTTGTCGACTGTAGGAATCAGGAAAATGAATTCTCAGCTAGAATCGTGGATCTCACAATGGGGTCCCAAAACACGAACAGAGAATGTTTTCCATGGGTCACTAGAAAATGTAAAATCAGTTCTTGATGTCTAAGTGTTAATATGAAATGAGAAATTCAGTTACAATGTATTCAAAAATGAGACATTTGGGTATCACAGTGTACAGTAGAAGGAACCAGAGGTAGAAGACACTGAAAATAAAACCACAGACAATAAAGCAAAAAAAGGAGAAAGATAAAAGAGCCCAAACAATGTAAAACAAAGAAGGTGAATATTAAACAAAAGAAGATTAAAAAAAAAATTAGAATCAAAGACCACAAGGTGAACCATGGGAATTGAAACAGAAGGTAGAAAAAATGAATGCAGAAAATGTAGCAGAAAATGACTCTGAGCAGCAGTAATGCTGAGGTTTCTAGAAAAAGGAACATAACATAATAAATATGAATAACCATTCCTTGTAAGAAGAAGCAACAGCTAAACCAAAATTAAGTGACACCCAGGCTACTTTCAAGTTGTGCTGGAAGATAAAAAGCAGAATCAGAGGAGAAAAGTGATCACATGCTGTGTTACCAGGAAATATGACAGTCTGAAAGCATTTTTTAAAATACCAACTTAAAAGCATAAGCATAAAAAATAGATATTGCAACAGCTGTACAAGTGAGGAATAACGACTTGAAAGGAGATATCTAGTATGACCCAAATTTCATAGAACTTAGTGTAAATCCACAAGAATACCCTACACTCTCTTCTTTAACAACAGTATGCAAATTAGTAATATTAAAACAAACAACAAAAAAAGAAATTATAAAACTAGTGATCACCAAATTAATTAAAAATCAAGGACAAATTAACAAGTCATTATTGCAGCAGAATTGGATACTGATCATGTTAGAACAACTGAAAAAGGACATAGGATCCTTAAATAGGAAAACCGTACAGGTTGGGTAATAGCACTGGAGGAATATCCAGGGCTAAACAGTGAAGATCAATCTTTAATTGATCAACCAGCCCCAACAAATTTTAGCTGGGCTTTACTTACTCAAAAATGCATAGTAACCCAAAAGGTAAAAGTGTCTTAAGAAAGGGAACTTGACTGGTTTGACAGTTCATTTAAGGTGCTGGTAAATTGTTGGTATATTTTTTTACCCTGCAGAATAAATAGGAAATTAAAATCACCAATGGATACACATGAGAAAATAAATTATTGGGTACCAGAGCCAGGGTTTAGTTTCTGACAACATTGGTGAATATTTATAAAGAGGGTTTCACACTAGCCATATATGAAGCACTGAATCAGGCTGAAGAGACAACTAAGCTCAGTAAATCTGGTAACCATGAAATTGGAGAATTTTGCAGATATTATGTGAAGAGCTTAAGAAATTTTATGAGAACAATAGAGAGTTAAAATTCTACTAAATTAATAAGTGGGGGGAGAGGTGCAAAATTATTCAAGTCTTAGCCTTCTCTAATCAATGTCTAAAGGGGGTCAAAAAGATTTTACAGGTGAATAGAATCATGGATAAGACTGTAATGAATGCAGCTGTGTATCCAGTAAATAGGGTGAAAGTGTTAGCCTGATGCTAAAAGTCTGCAGAAAAAAGCATGCCATGGCAAAAGAAACAGGAAAGGAATAAAGAGAGGAATTGTTTTGTTGTTATTCTCAGACGTATGTGAAATCCATGGAGAGAAGCCTACATGTTTGAAGCCACCATGGAAAACTGAGAGGTTTTTCAAATTTAAAGACTTGTATGTTGCACAAATCAACTTAAATATTTCTTTGAACACAAATTTTTGAGTTATCCGTTGGAACATACGTTGGGTTAAATCCATGCAGACAATGGATTAAAAAATATATGAGTGCAATGGAAAGATAGATACCTAAGTACTTTATTGAGAAGTGTGTGGGTAGTGAGTGGGGCATAAATAGTATAGATTTCACATGCTTATCTAATGCATTTGCATTTATCTTTGATGGACAATGACATTATGAAAGCACCAATATAGGAAAATGGAAGTTTGCACATCCTAGGACATTACAAAGTAAGCCCATGTTCTTTCCAACATCCACTTTTCATTAGTTTCTAGTGTTACATGCACAGCATGAGAATCTATCTGGATTGTTACCTGGACTGTGTGTTGATCTGGTATGCAAATCTTGTTAAAAAAGAAAATTTTCCAAAACTTAAAAATAGTAAAAATGAAAAAAAGTTGGCTTCAGTAAGTTCTATTTCAGAAGGCTGCACACCATTACGTGAAGTTTTACAACATTATATTTGTGATCAAGGACAGCTTCTGTAGTGTTGTGTTGGGAATATTTTAAAATAAATATGTGATATGTGTAAGTTAAAGGCCTTGCATTTTTTTAAGAAATACCAAGAAATGGTAGAGGCCATAAATTCTTTAACTGTGGAGATATACTGATAATGAAAATACTACAAATCTGTGTGTGCAAGCATGTACTAATTTAGTAGAAAGATTCTTTCGTTTTCAAGGAACTAATCAAGTAGCCTTAGAAATGTCCAACAATTGTTCTCTTGCTTCAGGAGAATAACAGCAAATATCCATCACCATGAAGAATCACTCAATGCAAAAGTTATCTTTTTCAGTCTGGAAAAAACATTCACTTTATGTACTTTGTCATGTGGTATCTTGGCAGTTAGATCACACTTTGTAATTGAAAACCAAACTTTATCCAGAGATGTTTGGTGCTCTGTGCTCTCAGTTAGATGGCTTCAAGTGCATAATAAAACTTTCACATTTGCCATTTTTGTAACTGAAAATAACACACTGGATTTAAAACTTTTAAAACTACTCCAACTGAGCCAATGGATACAGGAAATTATAGAAAAAACCTTATACCTACATCTATAATGAACTATTCAATAATAGAATTCCAGCAAAAATAAGGGAAACTTCAATAAATCCAGGAAAATGTTAAAACATGGGCATTGCAATTTGAAACAATAGCAATGTTTTTATAGGATTATATATTTTGCAGTTCCACAGCATCTAAACTACTGCATGTCTTATTTCATCCACTACTACATTGTTAATAGTACAGGTTGGGAATCTTCTAGCTGTCATTAGAATATTAAAATGCTTATCAAAAACTTTTGCATATTACAGCAACGTTATTTGCAAATAATTATCAAAAGTATCTGGTGAGGCAAGACCAAAGCTTTCACAAAGCTGTCCAAGCAGCATGCACACTGCAATAACCAGCTGGTGCAGCTTAGAGAGTGCATGGTTTAGGCAACTGAATCAAAAGACCACAGTTACCAGAATATATCTCTGTAATGAAGAGGTGTTTGAAACACAAACAGGACCAGTGTAGGAGAAATCAATCCTAACAGTGCAGCTGGGACCCCCCAGAAAACCAGGTAGCAGAGACCCTTGAATGCAGGAAGAGGAGGAGGCCAGAGACCAGACAGACATTACAGCTGCCCACTGACACAGATGTGTAAAAGTGTAATGAAGCTGTACCTATAACAGCTACCACAAGTGGGCTGGTTTAAAAGTGTGTGTTATAAGACTGCCATGAGAGCAACTGGTTGCCCTTACCCCATATTTCAGAGCCACATATGCCCACTACATGGTAAATACTGTCTGAGTCAAACCTTGAAAGGAACCTGTGTTTGGGTTAACATTTTGTTAATTTAATTGGGCTGGTTTGGCTGGATGCATTTGAGAAGTAACTGTTAAATTTAGATGCATGGGAGATGACTAGCTGGAAAAATAGATCGAAACTCTGCTTTTTTGTCCTTTGTCTTTGAAGTCTGCAGTTTTTGTCTGGGTAGGTTAAGAATTTCAGAGTCCTAAGCAAGAATGTTAACCTCAGAAGACTGGTTGCCTCAAGACAAGGACAGATTTGATGGGTTCAGAGGGCAATACAAATAAAAACACAGTGATGGTGAGGCAATCAGCTTTGGTACTATTCATTTAAGAGTAATTTGTTATCAGTGTTAGGAACTCTGTGTTGATTCTTGAGCATTTAATGTGATTTCAGAGTTGTTTTAAAACATCTTCCAATACAAAATGAAATTGAAGCTTGTGGAGCTCTTCAGCAGAGAAAAACCCCTACTGATCTGTATAGAAGTATGTTATAAATGAACACAGGGAGTGTCTGAGCTGAGACCAAATGTCCATTGCTAGCCAACTTTTTTTTGTGGTGGATTGATTTTTCTTCTTTCAAAGCTCAGCATTGATAAATTGTTCTGGAAAACCTCAAAGTTATTTGAAAAGGTCTATAGCAATATAAATTTCTCTATGCAAAATGGCTGTTTAACAAGATTGTCTCCTTGAACTTTTCACATGATTGCGACAGCTACTTTCATTAACTAATGGAAGTTTTATAGCGGATTTTCCCACTACTCCCACATCACTGTTTACTATTATTTTATGGAGAATACTTTACCAATTGGGTCTTTGAAACAAAGGAAAAGACATTTTGGTGACATTCCCAGACTGCTATATGGCTTGTTAGCAGGGCTGCCCAAGAGACAGCTTGCAGAAGAACCTCAGCTCACACGGGCTGCAAAGTTGTGCTGCAACTAATTGGCCCGTGGGGGTTAATTCTACAGTCATTATGGTCACTGCTGAAAAACTCCTTTTGTGTTAGCCCCGCTTAGATTAAAATTAGGAAGAGCAGAAGCTTCATGAGGAATTGTTCCTCATTAGTCATGGTGCAGACAGCAGAAGGATGGTGTATGTGTGTAGTTAGATTTTACAATAATAGAGATCATTTGAGAGAAAGAGAGATGTTTAAGGAATAAGAGGTTTGGAAGACATCTGAGGCTTCATGAACCCAGTATCCATCATACTGTTGCTGGATGAATTTTGGAACTCATCTGATCAGGAACCAACTCTTTTCCCAGCCCACCAGCAGAGAAAGTGTTCACTTGGTATTTTAGGAAATGTCCCTATCATTCCATCTGGAGAATCCTTGGGTAATTTTATGTTAAATGGTTGCATTCCCTCAGGGCAACAAGTAAAGATGTTTTCAGTTGCCTGATGAGAAAGAAGATACTAGAAAAGCAGAAAAAGTATCTGGAGAAAGAAGACAGCTAGTCTACAGCTAAGTGTAGACTAGCATTTAGGGAAGTAGAAAAGTGTGAGAAACAGAAGTGAAGGAATGATTTATTTATCTTTTATTTTTCCAAGTTATATGTCTTTGTGAAGTCTCTGTTGCAAAAGACAAACTTTAAGTTTACCTGATTTGCCATTTTTCATTTCTTGAAGGAAAGACAGTAACATTTCTCCCAGCAACTAAAGATTTTTTCTCCAACAAGTTATAAACGTGGGAAAAAAAATAAATAATAAATGTTCTGACTTTGAACTTCATTGGAAAATCTCGTTTTTACAGTCAAGCTTCATCTTTCAGAGTAGTAAAAAAAAAAAAGAAAGATATTTACAAATGTCTTTTTTTTTTATTTTTACCAAAAAAGTAGCTTTCATTTTCAGCAAAGTTTCAAAACTTCACTGAACATTTAATATTTTTTATCAGTCCAAAGGAATATTTTGTACATTCCTAAATGTGACAAAATGAACACTTCTCAACTTTTGAAGATGTGTTATCCTTCTGAACCAGGGTCATCCAAGGTCAATGCACTAACCCTAGTGTGAAGCCTATGATTAATCATTTTTATATATGGGATAAAGGCATGAGACTGCATGTTTCTTCCAGATACACTCATTACATTGCACAAAAATTGGTGGGGAAAAAGTTAGCCTTGAGACAGACAGAATGTCACATCTCTAATTGAGATGGCTTGTGCTTACTTCAAGCTGAAGTTTGACATAATGGTTGTACATTGTTGACTAAGAACTGTTGTGATTCTGGCTGTGTGGTTTCATAGCAGCAACATTCACTTTAATGCGTACTGGCATCACTGCAATTAAATTAAATTCATAAAAGAAAGCTAACTTAAAAAAACATTTCATTTACTTTTGTTTCTATATAAAAGCTAAAACTGAAAAATTTAAGCACACATAGTCAGAGCAGGAGCCAAGGATATGCAGTCCTACCTCCAGACCCTTAAACTGGCTACTGTTGAGGCACATCATTTACATCAAAAGGACAGAATTGCAGCAGAGTATGCCCTCATTCATTACTGTGGCAAGTGAGGAGATGCACGATCAGATTACCATTACGCTATGTAGATGCAAAGCATCAGGATAGGACCTCAAAGACATATATTCTGAACTTCTCAAGTAAAAGATTTCCTAAATGTTATGCAAAATATTATGTGACATTTAATCTTCTAAAAGATTTAAAGAAAATGTCTTCTACTTTATACATTTAAAGGAAAAAATCTTTAGTTCATCACATTGGACAGAACTTTTATCCTTAAACTGTCAAGACGGTAAAGGCATCAGCATACATTTAAATTCCTTACCTTGAAAGATGGTAAATGATGTATGCAAAAGAAAACCAGATTGCACAAGAAATTTCTTTACACAGGGATTGTACCATAGAATAAAGTCAATGTAAAAAATATAGGTGTAGGTTTTTTAAGCTAATGTTAATGCATGATGAAGTCAAGCGCCAAACAAATCCAGCCAACTACAGAGGTTTTTTAAATAAGAAAAAGGCACACTTTTTTTTCAGATAGAAGATTTTTTTTGCTTTGCTTTTGCTTATATTGATGGACTGTGAAGGTCAAGAAGAGATTGATCCACAGAGGCCAGTAAAAGTTAGAAGTAATTCAATTAGAGTTGTCCAAATCTGAAATATCTTCTAATCCGATTATATACTTATTTCTTGAGGGACAGTGTGTGGGCATCTATATTTGCTATAAAATATCCTCTTTTGTAATCTAAAAGGATTCAGTTTTCAACTCTTTTTTTTAAGAAGCAGAATGAGTCAAGAAAATAAAAATCTGAAGGATTTTTCCAGAGTTGAAAAATAGAGTATGCCTTTTAGTTTACATTTCAAATTAACTGTATGTATGCATACTTGTGTTTTGCACATTATATCTTATACTACATTAAATAGTCTTTTGGAGTCCAAGTAAGTGGAGACACAGTTGCTTAGATGTGTCATGAGAGGATCTGTTTTCATGCTGTGCTGCCTGCCTTATGTAGCTTGTGTGATTCATGGTAACAAAGGGCATTGTCTGGGTCATTTAGAGATGTAATTTTGTCTAACTCTCTTAATATAAAATAGACAAAATGCTTTCTGTGAAGAGGAAGGGTGTCATCCATCAAACATTTTTAATCCCTGCTTTGCCGTGGTCATCCTTTGAGGGTTTTAAAGGTACAAAATGTACAGTAACTGTGCCTACAAAACCTGAGGTGACTCTTAACGACTGTGAAAGCGAATGAGTCATCATGTGAAGGTGAATATGGTGTAAATGAGAGCAGAGAGCCTGGGACATAAACTGGTATCTACTAACAGCAGTGCAGTCTGCATCACAGAGCCCTGAGCTGTAGAGAAAGGTCTTCTTCCACTGCCCCAAAATAGCTGTGCTACAGAGAGGTTTCTAAGAATGCATGCCACCCTCAGAAAGGCAGGAATCAGCACTGAAGAAGAGATTTGCCTGAAAACGCTTCACTAGAAATCTTGAGGTAAAGTAAGTTTGGGTGTATAGAATGCACAGGAGAGTGAGTCCCTTCCTCTCCCTGTGCCTATTTGTAGAACCAAAACAGAAACAGGGTGGGGGGGGGGTTAAGAGTGAATTTCTTTTTTTTAAATTCCCCACCCTTTCTGTTCTTAAATCCAGATCCAGAAATAGCAGTGTCAACATTCTATGAGA
This sequence comes from Acrocephalus scirpaceus scirpaceus, assembly GCA_910950805.1. Taxonomy (NCBI): domain Eukaryota; kingdom Metazoa; phylum Chordata; class Aves; order Passeriformes; family Sylviidae; genus Acrocephalus; species Acrocephalus scirpaceus. The sequence goes on along the minus strand of OU383773.1, from coordinate 139,577,775 downwards.
AAGACAACTCTTGCCCTTCTGGGAAATACCATCATTATCTCTCTAAAGTCTGTTGCTGTAAGATTTGGAGATGTTTTGCTGACTGCAGAGATCTGGATGTTCTTCAGATAAGGAATTGAAAGTTTGTCTCATTACCAGATGCAAATCTCCACTCTAAGGTCCATCCATTAACAGGTTAGACTGTTGAAGTACACTGATGTATAACTATCGTACAAATCTGGTCGGATGTCCTTGACATGAGAGTTTGCAGCACTGCTTTCAAGAGATTTATAAATATGAATGGGCTAGTGATGCCAGCCAACATGATTAAGATGCTCCCTAAATCTATGCTACCACTGAGTTGCCCACAAATGGCACAGAAATAATTTTATTTTGATAAATAAAACGTCAGAGATAAAAAGGCCTGTGAACTGAGTGCTGTGCCTCCTGAGCTTTTACTTTTTTACCTTAGATGAGCAACTGATACAAACAGCAATTAAGGGCTTACTTTAAGGAAGGACTTAAGTTCCATATGCTCAAGTGCTTTGCCAAGCAGGAATGAGGTTACTCATATACTTAAATATTTGTCCTACTATTAGACAAAGAATGCAAAATTTATATCCATGCAAATTTATCCACATATAACAGTTTTTCAGATCAAGGCATGTGTTTTATTTTTTAGGGCTTGCTTCATCCTGGGAAATGGAGAACATATTCTTCTGTCTCACTGGTTATTTTACTACACAACTGAATTTCTTGAGGAGTATTGGGCAGAACATGCATTCCTAATGATAAATATGCCAGCGTGATGACAACTGGTTTTACCTTGAACATTTCCCTGGGTAGTGAATTTTTTCTAAGCTGATAATAATATGGCTCAGTCTCCCAGAGGGGGAAAAAATACTTTCCTAGGAGCCATGTTAGTCCATGTTGAATGAGGCCTCTAAAAGTAAGAAGTTACATGAATGGTTTCTTGGAAGGTTAAAAAAAAAAAAAAAAAAAAAAAAAAAGAAAGAAAGAAAAAGGCTGGCCTAAAAGAGTTTACACAGCTGTGAGTGATAAAATATAGCAGCCATGGCAACCCACTCTCCAGTATTCTGATAATGCATCAGAAATGAGGCTATTAGAATTATTAATTCACATTAGCAGCTATTAAAATTACTACCTGCAGATTCACAGCCTGAAAATCCTTTTCTATTTCTAAGAGAAGGTTCAATTGCAGAGGGAACCTTTTTGCTAAATAGGTGCACTGTATTGTATGCTAGACATTATGGGAAGTCCAACAGATAATAAAGCTCACATTGAGCTTTATGTAGCTGCTTTGTAATGCAAGCCTAGCAGATGTAATACTTCATTCTTTTAATGATGGCAAAGAACCAACACACCCCTAATAGCAGTAACAATAACTGGACTCTTACTGGTTCCCTGGAAGCTAATACTAGAAATCCAACTTACTGCAGGATATTTCATTAAATAGCAAGTGACATACAAAATGTTCTACACTGGTCTGTAATAAACAAAGCCAACAGAAACCAGCAGAAAAACTGCGCCAGGCCCATAGAAAGGTTTTGTAGAGATGCTGTGGTGAGACTTAGGGAGTCCTGCAGAGATTTGGCTACATCCTTTCCATCCCCCATTAACTTAACTCAAAATGCAATTGCATGCTGTTTTAAGTAAAAGAAGAAACACTATTACACCAAGGCCACAGCAGGAAATAATCAGGGGGAACAGCAACATGGCAGAGAAAGAACATTTTATTTATGGAAATGAGCAGAAAAAGTAACACACCAGCTAGAAGCCAAATAGGTACCAGCAAAAACGAAAAACAAGCAAAGAACACGAACTTGGATCACAACCAGTTTTTAGGAATTCACATCACAGTCTATCTCCTTTAAGATCCCAAAAATGGATATGACATCCAGTGTTCTTTTTAAAAATGATTGTCCTCAGAAAGAGAAGAGGAAAATAAAAGTGACTGTAAAATGAAATTTAGCACATCCCCACAGGCTAGATACAGCAAAGGATGTAGGTGTACACAATGGGGCTTGAGTAGCCTTAACATTAAATGCTATTCTCAATTCTTTTTCCCTGGTCACTTCCTAACCCAAGAGCAGCCAGAATTTCTCAGGGATTTATTTTTTTACAAAGTTCCCTCTGAGCCTACAGACATTTGTTTCTACATAGTCAAATTTTATTTCCTGCAAAACTCTATCAATATTATCTCTATCTGTAGAAGTAGATATCTATCCATCTAAGCTTCCTTTGGAGCATAGAATGAGAGCCTCTCAGCAAACAAGGACACACTTACTTTCAGAAATGGTGGCAAATAATCTTCTAAGAAATAAAAAAGTGGTAATACTTAAGGTTATTAATTAGATGACCTAGAGTTTATTTCTTGCTGGGGATGTCCAGACTGACAAACACTGGATGTCCCTGTCAGAGTCCCCCCAGTGCTCTTGGGGCTGTGCCTAGAAAAGTTTACTGCCACCAAAGAACAGCAACTCTGGGTACATTTATAATACTAAGAAGGTGGAAGTGGAAATTTGGCTTAGTCCAGTTCGGAATGCAAAGTCAAAGAAACTAGGCATGCCAGAAAATGTTATTGATGGTCCTTACAAGAGATGACCAAGTAACAAAAATATTTGTCAATGACCTTAACTGTAAAATTTCCAAGAACTACAATTCTGTGGTATCAGTACCCTGCCCTTTTCCCATTTCTCCTCAGGCATTCAGACAAACATTGCTGGATATGGTATTACTCACACAGATAACAGCATCCCTGCACAATCAAAGGGCTTCATGCATGAAGAAAAGTATTTGTTATTTCTTTTCCCCTACTTGCTGTTCATCAGCTCGAGTTCATGTCAGCAGGATGACTCACGTGCTTCTGTTTAGCACGTGCCTAGTTCTCAGCTGAGTGGAGCAGAGCCTGCTGTGGCTGCAGAGCCCAGTTTGCCAGCAGGGATGGGAGAGCAGAGCAGCTCATGCCCCACAGGCCAGCACACTCGTGACCCATGGGCCAGCACACTCGTGACCCATGGGCCAGCATACTCATGGCCCATGGGCCAGCACACTCGTGGCACCACACCGGCAATTACTGAGCACTGCTCCGTGCCATGGGGAGTGCTCGCCCAGGATCCTGCAGATACAGCCACCCTTCCTAAGGTCACAGAAGTGTCAGGCAAGTATTTTTGCCTAAGAACTTGCTGACTTGTGAAAAAATGAAAGTTCCTGCAGAAGTGGATTGGTTTTGACATCATGTTTTGTTTTGTTTTCCAAATTAATCCTGGGAAAAAAAACCTATTAAAATCTTAAAATCTTCTAAAAGGCGAAATAACCTTTCTCTATGCAGTTTCTGTACAATGGACTAATGAGCAGTTATTTTTCCCTGGAACAAAAAGAGATTTTTAGGAAACATTTGAGGTGGGAGACAAACAAAACTTTGGAGGGAATAGCTGGAGAGATCATGCGAATCAGAACAGACACTAGAAAACAATACAGAGTGGAGTAGGCAAAAATCACGAAGTGTTTTTTCAACCTTTTTACCTTTTTTCAGCTTTTCACCTTGCAAGGTGGAGACCCCAAAAGTTGCTGAAGGGGGCAGAGGAAGTAGTGGATGTGATAAAGCACTTCCTTTTTTTCTTCTCACACACCATGAGTACATTTGCAGAGATTTTCAGTATGACATGATAGACCTCTAAAAATACACCAGAGTACATACCCCAGAAAGCAGCCCAGTACTGGAAGAAGAGGAAAAGTTGAAATATCCAAGAACATTACTACTCCTTACAAAAGTGTCCACAGTTTAAAGAAAGAGTCAGGTTTATAATAAAATTTAGTTGGACAATTGCTGAAGGATACATGATGAAATTCTCCAGTAGGTGAAGGGAGATGGACTCCAGGAATGCACAGGTCATTCCAGGCATGACTCCTGGGAGTTGCTCCCTATGCCCCACACGTCACTGCTTCAGAGTGGCTCTGCAGAGGGAGCAGACACTTCCACAGCAAAATGGGTTTTCCCCATTAAACTATTTCTGCTAATAATACCATCTGACAAAAGCAGTTTAAAATCATTGGCTTCTTTCTACTTCAACATTCTCTCTGTGTGTTCCTTCAGATCATCATCTTCTAACCACCACAAAGGGATAGATTCTATACATTGCCCATTGACTGCTGCTACTTTTAGTCAATTCGATTTTAAATTAATCTCACATTAAAATCTAAATAAGGGATGATTTCAGTTTTTATTTGGAAGATGGAAGGAAGAGCAATGTGAGACTGTACCAGCTGCAGCTTTAGAGCTTTATTTGGAAGGCTACAAGGACACACTTTATTTCCTTAAGGATCTCAAAGGCCTGAACTAATTAGTACTTATTAGAAAACAAATTAGAAATGCATTTTATTTCTCCATATGGTGAAAGACAGAGCTAGAGTAAAGGGGTGGGATATCATAAGAGCTGAGATGTTGATTTGAAATGCATAATTTATTTGACTAATTTTGCCTTTTCTTTTATGTCTACACATTGTCTATGAAGAGGTAACATCTTCCTTCAAAGTAATAATTGTTTTGAATTATTTGTCAAATAATTTTTGCTATCTAACTCATCTGTGAACCATTCATTGCATATATTTGATCATTATGATTCAAAATTATAGTGACAAAAATGATTGATATGCAGGTTACCTTATTTCTTTTATTTGATAACATGGGTACCACTACGACCTTTTTTATGTGAGTGTGCTTGATTTTACTTTTTAATTTTTGTCATTATAAATTCTTCAAAATTAACTTAAAACTGATTGAACTAGAATTACTATGGAAGAGAAAATAGGCACTACCAGAACTAAGCAGAATTCACAGAAGCTGACACCTTATTCACACTGTTTTGTGAACGTTTCTCCCAAGATGTACTTCATGTATGTTGGAGGTAAACATGGTCAGTGAACAAACACAGTTATAGAAATCTTATTTTTAAAAGTTCATGAATACTCAGAGACAAAGTACAACTGATCTCAGTAACTGCTGTCAGAGATACCTTATGGCAACCCTGTCATAACCTCATAACCAATTCATTACTTCTGTTTGTAAAAGACAGGGATTTCCAGTATTTTGAGGCTGGAAGGAAGAACTTGCTGTTCATTATGCCTTGCGTACATTAGAAATGGGAACACTGATCACTTTGTTGATCTCTTCCTGACACTGTTCAGCACCAGGGGATGCCAGCACTAACACCTGCAGAGTGCCACCAGAGATGGCTCCTATCCTGTGCTGTTGGAGGTCAGACCATCTCAAATTCACGGCTCTTACCTCTCTTTTTCCTGAGCAGGACATCAACATAAAGCCATGGTTTTCAGCCCAAATCCTCACCTCTAGCTCTGGGACTAGTTTAAATATGGAAAGACGGTGTTTTCCCCATGCCCAAAGTTCAGGTCTTTAACTTCTGAGTAGCTTTTATAGGAACTGTTTCTAGAGACCGGCCAACCACATTTGTTGTCAACATCATGGGGTGTGGATGTCAGTATTGCCAGTGTGCTAGGTGTGCTTTCAACCCACCTACAAAACAGGGTTCTTTAGGGAAGAATGGGCAGAAATGCCCATTTCTGCCCAGATTTGTTCATCCCAAAAAATTTCTCATATTTGTCTGCTCTAGGCAATTTCAAAAGAGAAAATTATGCAGATAGAAGTAATTATGTCTACATGCATGCTGACCATGTAATTACAAGAACAATGATTACAAATATTCCTTTTAATTCCCTCTACACCTGCCTCACTCTAAATTGTCATCTTTTGATCCTGGTATATGGAAGGCACCTGCAGCCTAGTCCCACCAGTAAGACATCTAAATCCTTTGGAAAGAACCACATACCCTTCACGCTACTGAACGTTCCAAGAAAAAGCATTTGATATACCTACTACTAGAAGGGAATATAAAAAAGCATCTATGTAAGCATGAAAATTTGGAGGAATTGATTTCATCCCTGGATTAAGTGTTTTTGTTCACTATCTGTAGATTCCAGCCAGACATATTTTATTTTACTCCAGTGAGAGAAAAAGATAGGAGATCTGTTATCTTCCTTAAAATGTTTTTTGGCTAGAAAATGTTTTTAATTTGTATAATGTGTTTCTCCATCAGTGTTCTAGAACTACATGCTTAATTTATACAAACTGTAAGTATGGATAGATCATACAGAGTTTTTCAAATTATGGAAGACTTATTTTTCTCTGTTTATTTCCTTTCTTGACAGGACTGTAATCACCTTTCAACCACCTCTTTTAACAGCACTTTGCTAATCTATATGTAGTTTATAAACTCTTTTCTCTCTTCAAAAATGTTTTCTTCAGTATGTTCCACACTCAGAACTATAGTTCAAAGTGCCACTTTAATCCTTTTTATCTTTCTGATAACTTAGGGAGTTGGTCATTACTTGGTTATTCTGGTCACATTTCACTGTTCTTCACTGAAATCTCAATAGAAAAAGAATGCTTTAGGCAAAATGAACTCTGAACTTTTGTGTCATCAAAATTTTAATGTAAGTATATTGAATACAGCCTGCACAGCTAAGCCTAAAATTGTAAGAAACATATCACATTATAAAAATTGCACCAGCACAGAAGTGGATGATTTTGTGAAAAACAAATTTCATTTCTTGGTGTTATTCCTTACAACTCCAGGTATTTACTGAATCTAAAAATAAATTTAAAAAAAGTTTTTAAAATATTTATATAAAATACAAGAATGGCAATGCAAGGAAGATAAGACTCAGAACCTTCTGCTATTTCCTATACAAACCATGATGCTTTTTACTCCCCATAAGCTGTTAAGTGATTTTGCTTTCTATAATTACAAAACTAGTATGTTTTCTTCATTTGAATACTTACAGGTCATGATGACACCATAAAAGCTAATGTGCATACTCTTTTTTAGATACCATTACCTCTCCAAGGAGGTAGTGCTTATCATAAAATTGTGTTTAAATTAAAAAGAGATATTAGTATGAGTTTAAGTGTCCTTTTCTCTTTCATTCTTTTAATATCTTAAAAGGGATCAGAAGAAAACTAGTTGTTTTCTAAAATAGCCATTTCTGACATAGGTGTTTCGGTACATACTTTTCATGTCCCCACATCATTATTACATTAAATCACCACTTCTGAAGAGGATTTTGTCTTCTTCACTTCATGTTCTGCATTAGTTGTCAAACCTGCTGCTTCCTTCTTGGTACAGACCAATTTTTCACAGTTTAATACTCAAATTATTATCTTAAAATTCCTAAAATGCAGTTCCACTGTGGCTTAGCCACTTCTACTGCTTTTAAAATCACTACTTATTAATGTTAATCATGTTAGAATGCTGGGTTTTCTTAACTAGTATAAGAGCTTAAGTTTTTAATCTGAGTCTTTTTCCCCGCTCACAAATTTCCAGAAAATTGCTAGGATTAAAATACCATTAAGATTTCCTTTCAAACCCTGTGAGTCTGTAAGCCAGGTTGCTGAGAAGTGAACCTTTTATCCTTTTTATACGTGTAAAGCATGATCTGTAGTACATGTGTGTTCACACCAGAGGGACATTTGCACACCTTGCATGCTGTGGCTAACAAAAAAGTAAGAACTGAAGAAATCTGGTTACAAGCAGTTATTTCTTCATCTTCATCCTGTATGTATCTATCACTCATTTTTATTCACATTTTAAGTGTCACTCTAATAGGTTAAATACACAAGGCTTTTAAGTTGTGCAGACACTGAAGGGTAGTGAAAGCTGAGTTTCCATTCAGAAGAATAAAGGTGACCCTACAGAGGAAGCCAAGCCAATCTACTTCACTGTAATCGATTACCTGGGGGAAAGGAGATGGACAAATGAACTCTTCACCCTCAGTGCTCTCCAAGCCAGGCAGTGTATCAACCTGTGGTCACACTGGGACTGCAAGAGATAAATGTGACTTCTTCTCTGGCAAGATGTCAGCCAGTTTAAGCAGCAGCCTGGAAGTTTGAGGAATGACTTAATTTTGCAACCTGGATTTTGGAACGGAGTTGAGCACAAATACATTAGACCAGATATTTCCGATTCCTCATAAGAAATAAAGATAGCATTTTTACAAAATTTTATAACCATTAGTTGTCTTAAACAATGCATGTCTCAATCCTTGCAATTCTGTTGCTATTATATTGCTCAAAAATCTCCTTTCTGAGGGTCTTCAAGAAGGAAGATGAGGATAAATAAACCAGTTTGGAACCTTAATGTGTCCTTCAACTTTTTTTCCAGTTCATTTGTGTTAGGAGAATAGTACAGAGACTGTTCTAGTCTCACTGTTTGTTGGTTTCTCCTTAGCAGTGGACAAAATCTCAGATGTCTGTTGTAATTTCTTAGATCAGTCAGTGGTGTTTGATACCCATGGTCCTTGGTTGTGATAAACAGCAAAGCTTTTATGCTATCACTCACTTGAGTGATTTTGTTCTTTCCTCTCCAAACGTCAACTCCAGTTCCCACTGAACTCAACTGCAAAACTGCTTTAGGCTTCAACTAAAACAGGTTTAGGCCCCAGGAGATGAAAGAAAGTGATTTTGATCAATTGCTCATCTGCCCAAAGAACACTTTCACACAGGTTCTGCCAGGCAATATTTTAGTGCACCTCCTCTATGTGATGCTGAGAGAGATAATAACACAGTTTGGGCTGTTGTGCTTTCAAGATGCAGGTGACACGCTGTTTTATGCCTCATTTTCATCAAACCCAGATGGTGCAGCATCTTTGCTTTGCCTGTGCCTGGCAGAGATTAATACTTAGATAAGGGCAAGCCGACAGAAGCTTCATTTGGACAAGATGGAGGAGGGGCTATTGTGTAAGGGAAAATAGGCATGATCTTACTTCTTTTCCATTTCCCATTTGAGAGAGAGATTTTGACCTGGAGTGCATTTGGATTCCTATTGCTATTTGAAATCACAGGTGGCTTTGAGGGCCCAAGACAGATTTTCATATCTGCTTCAGTTAGACATCTATCACATTTCTTCTTGGCTTTGGACAATGCCACCTTTAATCCATGCCTTTTTAAATTCTAGACTTAATTATTGTGATGTGCTCTATATGGGGCTACAGATGAGGACCAACTGGAAACAATAGTGCGTGCTGAAACCAGCTGCTTGCCTGGCTGGCAACGGGAACCACTGAGCACATACTAGATAGCTTCTCTGGCAAAAGTTCTGTTTTCCTCCCCATCAAAGGAATGGTTCCCTCCCTATTGAAACTGGCTCCTACACTGAATTACTGTTAAATGACCTGGGTTCTATCTTCTTGAAAAAACATCACCTGCCAAGTGAAGTCTCAAAGCAATTTCTGACAGTATAATGTTAGAGCTCTAGATTTAAACAAATAGGAGGCAGTAGCAAGGCTTTTAAAACAAACAGCTCTCAGCTTCAAAATTGGCTTCCCCAACTACTCCAACAGAGCCCAAATGTGTTAAGCTTGGCACAGTAAATGACCCTTCACTTTTCCCTAGCTTTCGATTATCACCACACTTATCACAATGGACTGGTTTGAGAATCCCATAGTAATTGCCTCTGTATTCACAAGCTTTTTAACAACATCATTAATACTGCACCAGAGTTATGGACTCCTCATGAAATTATACAAAACTGACGCCAAGAGCTTGAACTTTGGATTCTTATTTTAGAGATTCCATCCGTGACCCATTGCCCCTCAAAATGTGTGGTTCAGAGAAGCACTCTCAGGATTCAATATTTTTCTGACCTGCCTCTTGGGTCAGCAAAGTGGTTTGGAAAGCTCAAGAGAGTAACCTTATTTATTGCATTTCAACACTTATTTTTTCTAATTCTTGCTAAAACCAGGACCTACAGAAAGAAAGCCTTAGAACATTAAAAAAACTCCTCTCAAATTCCAGAAAGCCTTTTTGTTTAGTCTTAAGATAGGAAAAGCCTGTCACTTCGTATTGCAGCCAAATCATCCATTACAGGGACAGCTTAAGAGAATACCCCTGTCAGAAGTTTTACAACAACGTATCCAATGCAGAATACTGAAACACTTTCTATTAGACAAATATTTTTTTCTGTATCCATGTCAGATAATACTATTGTCCATCAGCAGTGAAACTGCCAAAAGGGTGTAAGATACTCAGGACTGAGCTATGACTTTATGAGAGTAACAGTGGCAGAATCTGTTTTTTATGATAATAGACCCAAGAATCTAATTCCTTCCTCCATTACTCCAGCTGACCAGTTCAGACATTGTTATCTGACTACAACGTCTCTGTCTCAAATACTCTGAGTAAATGGGATTTAGATGTAATTTATAATAATTGGAAGGGAAAATATTTCATTACTTCCTATATAGACTGCATATGCCAGTAATAATTTAAATTCCTAAAGATATGCAGGTGCTTGGATGGAAAAGTAGACATTTTGATTCCTTAGTCTCTGCTTTGTTTAATTGGATTTTACTGAGCATTTTAAATCGGCTGAGACTTTTGATCAACTGCACATTCACCATCACTTCCAAGAGCTTTCACAACACTACAGACCTGAATATCTGACAGACATATTTTTGAAGCTACTAACAGTTCTTTACTAAGATATTTTCATCAAAAATGTAAAACCTTATAAAAAATTCAAATGTTTTGGTTCAGTTGAGGCCCTCAGTTAGAATAATGTCATCTCATGTCTACATGGCATGGTGTTGTTTTTATTTGGGGGCTTTTAATGCTACAGTGATAGTGATTTCAAAGGTCCTAGCTCCTTTTTAAGAGATAACTGCACTATTCTTGATTTTGATCTGTCACCACCTTGCCACACTATGATATTCCAGGTTTCTTGTTTTGAGTAAAGTATTTTTTTATCATTTCAGCTTGATAAAACAGAAGCCCATTTTGAACAATAAAGCATAAGTAATGTATTTCTATTTTTATATGTTTTCTTGGACATGATTGCAATTTATGAGAAAAACCACTATAATTATGAATGCAAATGATTTCACAGTTACTGCAACAGATTTTGTTTATATATGTTAAACTATGCTGAGAAAGAGCCGGCTTTGATCTGGGAAACTCATTAATGTCTTTGCAAAACAGCAATCAGAACATGGTATACAGCAGCGATAGTGAATGTGGTTCACCAGGATGTGAGTCAAACAACGCCAGCTTTGAAATTCAGACACCCTCTTGTGTCAGTACTCAGAGGTGGATCATAAGCAACATAGTAAGACTTTTTAAATTAAATTGTTTTAAGATTGTGTTTCTAGCCTGATAGAAATAATACTGTAATTTATTCAATCAACAGAATTATGATTCCTACCAAGGCAAGGCAGAAGTTCCAGGGAGGACTGACAGTGCATATCCATATCCTGTGAAATCAAAGAGGCTGAGGGTGCAAGCTTGAGCATTCAGCCCTTGATGTTTGTTCTGCATTCTCTTTTATAGTGGTTTGGACTATTCCCCTTACATCTCTTCAACATGAAGCTTGGGTTCATCCTGAGGTTAGCTTCCACCAAGGAACAGCATGGATGAGGCCATACTGCGTTTAGCTGTCTCCATCTGTCACCATCCTCCAACATTAACCCAGAAGACCTTGTACTCTCACGTGCAACCCAAAATATTCACACAACACTCCAGGGCATGTGTATACTCTCCACATCACACTTATTAAAATCCCACTCTTGAGGCTGTAAGGCGGTTTCCTCATTAGCAGCCTGGCCTGTGGACCCAGGCCTGACGACAAGTGCTGTTAACACCATGTCAACAGATGTCTGAGGAACACGGTGGAGCCAGTCTGGCCTCACAGAGACAGCAACCCTCCTTTCAGCAGGCAAAAGGAAAGCCCAGGAGGGGAGAGCCAGCCAGATGCCCTGAAAGAATCATCAGGGTATTGCACCATCCACAGGCCATACCAGTAGCACCACATGAGTACAAAAAACAGTAGTTAGCCCAAGAGTATCCCAACAGCAATATCTAAAAGTCATTCCTTGCCTTCCCCTTACACAGTTTTGTGATACCTATTCACATTTCAGTGTTTAACTCATTCACAGTTGGCCCAGGTGAGCTTAGAGTGATGTAGGTGGGCCTTACACAGAGCATAGGGAATATCTGTGAGTCATCCAGCAAAAGGGCACAAAATGGGCGCTGTGCTGGACAGGCTTGAGATCTGGAAGAGGAAGCCAGGAGGTATGGCATGAGAAGGGTCATTTACCACTGACTTCAGTGTTTTCTCAGAACTCACCATGGCCTTCTATAGGGTGGTGGAAACATGTCCAGGTCTCTCTTGTAGAAAAGGTGAGATCTGCTCCTGGATGTGGTGGGGAGCAGATCTGTACAGCAATATGGGGTGGTGCCCCTCTGTGCCTCTCAAAGACACCTTCTTTCCAGGGCATTTGGAGTAGCAGACACAGTACCCACTCCCCCTTGCCAAAGAGCAAGATCTCACACTGTGAAACACTGAAACGCTTCCTGGACCTGTCAGCCAGAGCAGCTGAAAGCCCTGTGCACCCTGGTTTTTACACAGAAATCTGAGCTATCACCTCATAGTTGAATAATATGAACTTGGGAAAGGGAGGGATGATGAATCCTTTGCATGTCCTCATACTCAAATTCCTCCAAGAAACCCTGCCTGGAGGATCTGCAGGGCCTGATCCTGAGGTATCAGCAGAGGGACTGCTCTCCACAGCGGGCAGCTGAGCAACAAGTGGTAGTATGTAGGGTCACCCTTCATTTTGATTGCCTCCTCTCCATACCAAAAATATGTTCATCAAAAGTAGCCCTTCATTTTGGTTAAGTTTCACATTGATAGTTTTCTATTTGCTGGACAGCATCAGTTTTTGCAAAGATGTAGTAATTGTCTGTGCAGCTACCAAAGTTGTGTCTATATTTGTTGACCAAATGGATTAGAGATTGTGCCCTGGCCTGATGGCAACTAACTCAGTCTCATTTATACAGGACAGCTTCATCCAGACTTCCTTTGGGGAATGGTTACTGACCCATGTTGAGTCCCCTAGGCACTGCCTGCACGCACTAGCTTGCAGTGAATAAAACCACACTGAAATCATGATGACAATTATCAGTAGTGCTCAGGTCCACACCACACCCTCATCAGTATATCAGTTTAACTATGACCTACATAATTCACTGAAATATGAAGCTATTTCAAATTGATATAAATAGGGATTGAAATGACTGCAAGTTACAGAGCAACACTCTATCCTTGATTTATCCTTTAGACAAAGAAACTTTTCTTTGGACTGGAAGATAGGTTAGCAGTTGAACAAAATTAACCTAATATGTTTTAATATATATGAATTTGAGTTTGATGAAGACAATTTTCCATGGGGCATAGGCAAGCAGCAGAGTCTCAGAAACATTGACTTCGTTCAGTGAGTGTTTCTTAGGCAAATCTTCTGATTAGTTGCCGAGGAATTGTATCTTTTCAATGTTTGCAATACCTTACTCTTCAATGAGAGCCGACTATGGCTGGCAGGCAGAATTCTCATCCTGAAGCAGCGGGTCAATAGGTTAACGTCTTGGCTAAAGACCCTGGATGTTTCTTGGCAGAGCTGCAGCACGGGTCAGGATGCATCCACAGACCATAATAGTGATAATAACTTCACTGCCCAATTCTCCTCTTCACCAAGGGAGAGATTACACTCAAATATCCCCAGCCTCTCTAAATACCTGTTGCTGCCTTTCTGCTGGGTTTTAGAATCTACATGCAGTCTTGTCACTGTATCTAGGGATACAAAACTTTTAAGCTATTTTTTTTAAGCAGTCAATGCAGAAAATCTTCTCATTTTATTGGCAAAAGTGTGAGCCTTTGGAAAAACAAGCTCCACCATGTCTCTGGTCTTCTTTAGCTATAAAAAAGGTTACATTTAAAAGCAGAAATTGTTCATTACCATTGTCTCATCACAAACTTAATATTTTTTTTTCTTCAGGTACCACATTTACATTGTTTATACACTTTGGTTCTAAATTTTAATTCACCTTCAACTCTTCAAAATAGTGTGTCTATACTTCCATGGAGACTTGGAGAGATTCTGAATATATGAATGACTGCAAAATGTATTATTTGTTTACTGATTGCAACAGGATCATATATGTATGCCACAAAATTATCTTGTTAGACAAAAATCAAGGCAGTAAACAAAAAAGAAGCCCTTTCAATAAATCCAGTAAGTTCTGGTCGTTCTCAAAAATGTTATTTCAATTAGATTCAGGGAGTGATACTGCACATGTCAAAAAATCAATTTAATTAATTTTCTCATGTTTCATCCAGATACTATATCACAAAGGTCTGGAAGCCCTTTTCTAATTATGGGTAATTGGGTGAAAGAATATTTGAATTTATATTAACATGTGAACTTTCTGCATGAAGGATGCAGAGCTCTCCAGCAACGTGCTCAGTGTTTTACTAAGGAGCTGAAAAAACATCAGCTCCTGCTTGGTGTTGTATGGCAGCTCAGGTTACTCACTCTTTTAAAAGATTGCTCAGTATCTTACAGGATTAATTTGAAGTGGGGCTCTTGGCCATTGGTCACAGCATGTTATTTTCTGCCTAGCTGAAATCATCTTCATTCCAGTCAATAAAACCCAAGCACCTTTTGGATTCACTACATGCAATTGCTAAGCTTTTAAAGTGGGCTTTGACCTTTTTCTAGTCTATATGTGGTACCTGGTTTTTGTCTGTTTATTACTCATTAAGATCTTTGTGGTGGGAGAATTTGCCCCAAAGGAGGAGAAAATAAATGAAGGCTTTATGACATGCTATGGCATGATGAACAAGCCATGAAGGAAATCTCAAAAACAACATAACATATAAATGTCAGGGAGTTTGCATCAAAACACAAATCTCACTAGAATAAGTCAAGGACTGTTACTAATCAGAGTCTGAAATAATCTTAAAGAACAAAGGTGTGTGTGTAAGACTTTAACTACAGAGATGAAAAAAAGAGACTATGTCATGATTATAAATTCTGCTATGATGGCAAAGAAGCTTCAACACGGTAAAGCCAACAGAGCAGTTGAGAACAAAAAAAGCAATGTCTCTGGATAGATTTAGAATAACATTGAATTTAATTTTTTTTCACAGCAAACAAGATGTTCTCTGGCAAATGATATGAATCCTTTGTCAAGGCTGTCCAGATGGCCTTTGTGAATAAAATACTGCACACAGCAGTGACATACTTGTTGGATGGATAACTTACAGATTTGGAAACAGCCTGTTGGAGAGCTTCTTCATTAGACTAATAATGTTTCTGATGATTTGGTTACAAGAAGCCAAAGGCCTGGTGACAATTTTACAGAAAAGAAAGTTTTAGCTGCTATGACAACCTGAACAACTGTGTTTCTCCTCATGACAACCTGTCTGAATTATATAAAGTCATGAACCCACAATGAAAAATAGATTCCAGAAAGGTCTGCAAGAAACGTTAAACTGTACCTGGGAGATGACAAAAAGAACTTATACTATTCTGTTCCTCTTTTCATGAAATAAGATTGAGAAGATTGTGAAGATGTTGAAAACTGCTTTGGTTATTGCTTTGATGCTTCTTTTACAAACTTTTTTCCCCAGCAAACTTAGTAAAGCTCAGAACAGGAGTTCTTCAGTTGACTTTATTGGTAACAAAGTGGTCTGAACACAGTTAAAAATAAAGTAGAAAAGACAGGATGAAAAAAAAAAAAGACAAAACAAAATTTTAAGAAAAGTGAGGCTTGAAAAAAAAGAAAAACACAACAAATTTCCAGTAAATGTGAAGCCTTTTAAAATATAATTTCCCAGTCCTTGTTCAGACTCTTAATTTCTTTCTCTAACTCTATACCACAGAGTTTGTCAATCCAATTTTTTAATACTCCCATTGGGTTTCTCTAACATCTCTCTACTGCCCCCTGTATATTGAGTTTTAAAAAAATTTCCACATTAATTCCATACCAAAAATGTCTTTCTGTTTTGATTGTGTCTTCCTGATAAAGTAACAAAACAAAATTCCATGCTGTGGTGGGTTTTTTTTTCGAAGAAATTTCATGAAACATGACATTTAAGAGCAATATTCGTAGAAACATAGCAACAAGCAGAAAATACTGAAAGAAATCAACATTCTGGAAATGAACCCGGTAGATCAGACCAGTATATTTCTTGCTTTACACTTTGAAGCACTAATATGAAACAAAATTTACCCATGTAGGGCCTAAGAGCTCCTTCCGGATCTCAGTCCAAATTCTTGTGCTGCAAGAACAAGAGCAGCAGACATATAAACTAATTATATTCTATTTGTTTGGATAATACTCCTACCATTATATGTAATCACCTGAATAAAGATCTGTGTGCTAGGGGTTGCTTCCATCTCCTCCAATGAATTTAACTGACTGGAGGTAATCCACTGCCTAAGAGTTAATCCCTCTGTATACGATTCCCTGAATTTCTAGTTAATCCACTATAGCCTTCAAATGGGTTCTCCATCACATGTTTAACATCAAAGTATGCCAATGTAAATGTTCCCTAGTTAATAAATAACCCAAACAAGCATTTAGCTGAAAAGCCATTTAACATCAGCTGTAATAAGTGACAAAGAAAATTATGATAGAGAACATCTCTTGAAGAAGACGAGAGATGGCAGAGAAAGGGAATCTGATCTGTAATGAATGCAGTTCTGCTGCTTGTTTACCGTGATTGCTGCACTGTAGCTAAAGGGGGTGCATGACAACCATGCAGTGTTGCTGTGACAGCTTCCATTTCCCTAATAACATTGCACCCTTCCTCGTATTATTCTATCAGATGTAGCACATATAAAGTAGTGCACATAATTCTCAATAATATGATATAATCACATGGACCTTTATGGATGAATAGATGATATGAGCAGAACACTAATTTTCCAACCAAAAATAGAGCAAGGCAAGAAATACAAAGGTACATCTAACACTGTTTTTTACCTACTTCTTAATGATTATAGACCTTCAGTCTGGCAAAACCTTACTTTGAAAGAACTGCTATTTTTGTTTTTTTGCGGCAGTTATCTTAGTGTAAACACAGACACTGATATACCCATTATGCAAGCAAATGGAAACAACTGAAGCTGATAAAAACAAGTTTATAATCTAAGGGTCCATTATCATCATACAGGGCCTGCTTTCCTCCTTTGAAGTCAGTGGGATTTTGTCATTGCCACCAATGGAAATATAGTCAGATATTTAGTCCATATGGTGAATTTGCTATGTATTACTTCCTTAATCACAGAACAGCTACTTCAGGACTCCTTGAGTTGATCAGGCATTATTATTAAAAACACTACTGTAAATCATATGTTGTATATGTTGTCAACTTCCTATTTCAGATAAAAGCAGATTACTCTGAGAATAT
Organism: Acrocephalus scirpaceus scirpaceus; assembly: GCA_910950805.1. NCBI lineage: Eukaryota > Metazoa > Chordata > Aves > Passeriformes > Sylviidae > Acrocephalus > Acrocephalus scirpaceus. The sequence goes on along the minus strand of OU383773.1, from coordinate 139,560,454 downwards.
ACAAATATTACTGAAGAAAGAAGAAAAAAAAAAAGAAAAAAAAAAGAGGAGTGGGACAATTTGGAGGAACATGGTGACCATGTTTAGATTTTGGCAGCTATAGCAATGCAAGCAATAAAGGAATTAGGCTGTGGAGAGACCTGATGAGCTTGTTGTCAAATTGAAAATGGGAATATAATGATATGTGAGATAATTTGCCTTTGACACAAATGAAAACATTGGACTTCTGATGATCAGATAATCAGCTAATAAAGCCTGGGGCTGTGCTAATTTTTTAGAGTGGAATGTGTTTAGACAGGATGATGGACATTGATAAGGCATTTATGTCATGGCACAGTTGTGATTCCAAAGAGTTTGGTAAGATACTTGTAAAATGAATCTGACCCTAAGAATGTAGTCAGTGTGGAGATGATGTAAAAGCAAATGAATCTGATCTCTAACCAATGGAGTCTAGGATATGAGAGTATATTGCAACACATGGCCATATGTAAATTTAAATAATGTATAAATCAGATGGCACAGTTTATGAAAATAAATGTATTTGTAGTGGTTCTTTGGAGAAGGGTAAGATGTGCAGTAAAAGAAGAGGGATCATTTAGATGTATGTGGCTCTGCGTGAAAAAGAGGTGTAACGTGAGAGGACAGGCTAAAGAAGTATTGGGTGTGAGAGACTGAGTGGGAGGATAAAAGATGTAGGAGATAAAAGGGTTGAGAGAGGAGAGATACAGACAAGGTAAAATGTATGTCTGATCTTAAAGATAAGGGTAAATGGCTTTGGTTCAGTACAGTAAGCAACAGGAAGCCAAGTAGTGATTCATATGGCCAAAACAACAGAAGAAGAGATGACACAGGAGCCTAGTTTTGGAGAGATTATTGGGGAAGATAAGGAAAAAAAAAAAAGGAAAACATTAGAGAAAAGGATATAAATGAGCACCATGTATATGAAGATATTAGTAGACACTAGTCATAAAGCAAATATATTTATAATCTGCACTTAATACTCATAGGAAGTCTCCATTTTCAGGCTTTTAATATTATGGATGAGTTTAATTTGTTGTGTTTCTTTTTCAAAATAATACCAAATAAAGGTGTCTTCAGCCATTGATTAATCATTTGCCAAACTTAGTTTTTAATTAAATGTGCTATGTGAGTACATAAAGGAATAAACATCAAAGTTGCTCTGTTCTGCTATTGTTAAAATGGGAAAAAAAATTTCCTTTGGAATTTTAAGTTTTATATTACATGATTTAGCCTAAAGCAATTTTTTTTTATGGTTGAATTATAAACTTCTTGAGAAACAGGTTTATAACAGAAGTGCAGACAATCTTCAAAAAAGCATTATAAACATCAAGTCAAATTATGAAGCTAAGATGGGCCTGAACCCAAACCCCAAAGCTAGCCACTCCATTAACTTTTACATACACTGGATTCAGATTCAGTCTTTGTAACACTAACTCATTCTTGCCAGAAAATCCCATTACTGATGTGAAAATGGAGAGCTGAGCAAGTGTGTAAGCAGTTGCAGGATCAGGACCTAAAATTCCGTGACTAAAATGTGAGAAGTGGATTATAAAAGGAAACTTCTGAATGTTTCATTTAATGCCAGTTTATATTCAAGATTATTGAAGATTAAACATTTTCAGGTAAATACATGTAAACCAAGGATAGAACATCTTCACTCATCATTCCAGGGCAATTCATACATAGAAGAAAATTCTGCTTTTATCCATGAACTGGAGAGAAAAAGATGGGTAGAAAAATTAGACTAGTGTCATTCATGTTATGCTAGGAAAGGACATTAACACACCAGACTCTGGTATATTTGCTAGGCTGTGAGACAACAGGAAAAATAAATAAATAAAGTCCCATTGTGGAATCCAAAACACCCCCACAGTGCCGAGGAAGGGCAGAAATCCTCTTCCATGGGCCATGTTAACCCCAACAGAAGCCATTCCTGTTCAGCTGTCTTTGCAGCCTGTTGCACATCTCTCTCTCTGCAAGAAGAGAAAGCACTGATATTTGAGATATAAGCATGTTGAAATAAACCTTGGTGTACAGATTAGCAATTACAGGCTAGGTTCAAGTGATAAAAACAACTTTCATCATTATCTTACACTTTATCACATTGTACCATCTTCTCTAATGTACATATTCTCTCTGCATTTGAGTATTTTCTTCCAGAGAAAGGAATTTCTTTAAAATACACTAGCTACTAAAAAACTATGTCTTCATATGCAAAAAGCAATTAATCAGATATTTGCCAAATGATATCAGATATCAATATATCAGATTGGTTGGCTGGTTGGTTGGTTGGTTGGTTGGTTGGTTTGGAGCATCTTTACTGTGTACAGCTGACAATGATTATTTCCTTTCTGCAGATTCCTAGAAATCACCTGACAGGCAATGCTAATCCCAAAGCAAGAGGGCCATCACTGTCATGCACGAAGTGTATTTTTGATGTACATGCTTCCTGGGTATCTGTCACTTAGAGAATTAATCTTGGTTTCTGAAACAAATTTTAAAACGAACATGTATGTATATATTTCTGCAAACCCTTAGTAAGCAACTATCAGCAGATATTTTCTGTTTTCATAAATAGATTTACTTTATTTTAAAGCTATATTGTTGCTCAAATAGTCAAACTATGATCAGGTCAGAACCCATTTATCTCAAGGACTGTCCAGCAGAATGAGTTTTAATAATCAGAAAGCACTGTTAACTTTCCCCTTCCCCCGTGTTCTGGGAATGTCTCTAAAAGAAAAAAAATAAAGGGGGCTTAATGTGCTACACATAAAATATACATCCCAATCAATCAGGAAAATGCATAAGTATTGAAATTATGATCCAGAGACTGCCTAAAGACGGGGAAATGAGACTGAACCCAATAACTCAATCTGACTAGTTCCAGCCTGCCTGGTTTCTAGCCTGCCTGCAGACACAGGCATGGGCAGGAGCAAGGGCAGAAGCAGAAACTGACAAAGGAAAGAATTAAGTGTACAGAGAGTATAACAGCATCAAACTGCATTTTAGTTCACAATATTAAAGAATTGTAATCATGGGAGAGAAAGGGAATGTCTTGAAAAAACTCAGAAAGAAGTGGTGAGAGAGTGTGCAGTATGAAACCAGCAGACAGATTTCCTACAGACTTAATCTCCAGACTTCAGCTGACCTTAAATTCAGGGCTTCAAAAGGGCAGCAAGGGAGAATGAGAGTAGAAATCTCAGACTCAGGGCTAGAGACAAAGGGATGAAGGAGGCTGGATTTGTGTATGGTTTCTGCACACAGATGTAACACGTTTGTAGTTAATCTGTGTGGTTGCAGACTGACAACTATGTTTGAAAACTATTTCAAACATGGCTATATCTTCAGAGTGGAGTGGGGGTTTACTGCCATGGCAACACTTGGAGGATGACCCTGTCCTCAGTAAGGTCCAGCTCTTTTCCCACTGCATCCTTCAGAAAAACTCCTTATGGAGTGGGTCTTCTATCAGGCCTTTTTCCTGATGAAGCGTTAACAGAGTTTACCTTGACTGTGCACTGGTAACAAATTGTTTTCAAACTGCTCTGGGAGATGAGAATGGCTGACATCCACCACTGGCTACAGGTCATTTTCCTAGCACAGACCCATCTTTGGGGACCATTTAACACTGTGATTCAGCTTTCAGCCTTGCAGCTCTTCCTGTAACCCCTACCCCAGCGACTGGATTGTCTTCACATAGAGGGTGTGCAAAGAGCTCCACATAAAAGAAGCAGTCGGACTCAGCAAGGTGATCACTCCCCAGGTGCAAGGACAGCCTGTAGGCAAGGCAATAGGGCAAGGAAGAGACAGGGCCCATAGCTGGTGAGCACCAGACCGTGCAGCCAAAGCAGCAGCATTCAGAGCCTGATATGTCCCTGCTTTGTTGCAGTCCTCTGATGCCAGTGGTGGTGGTGGGGAGAATGCTCAGGAGGAGACACCCACTCCCCAGTGGGGATTTCGTGCTGCGCAGCCTCCTTCGGGAGCACAGCCGGCCCTGGGGGACCCCAGGAGCTCCTCAGCCTCTCAAGAGGCTTCATGAGAGACAGACAGAGAGGGGCAAAGCTGCAACAGGAGCTGAGAGACACAGCAATGACAGCAAGAGCAGGTGAGAAGGGAGGTGGGAAGAGGGTCGGAAGGGAAGGGATACAGGGAGGCCTCCCCCCAAGATGCAGATATGCAGTGGCCAGATGAACCTAACACCTGGGGGAACTCTGACGGGGGCTCCTGGCAGCTCACCCCACATCAGCACAGCCAGCCTGCCCTAGGACAAGAAGGGACTGTGGTGCCCCAGTGGGGAAACGGTAGGGACTTCGAGGGACTATTACTCTCGCACGGAACAAAAAGAGAGTGTTGGGAGGCGGGGAGGGAAAGGTGGCAGAGAGGATGGCCCGGGAAGGGATGGAGCAGGGTTCCCACGGGGTACCCGAGGCGAGCGAGCCGGGAGGTGGGCACGGATGCGTGTGTGTGTGCGTGTCTGCGTGTGGGGCCGGGGCCACGGGGGCGGGCGGGCAGGACACGGCAGGACAGGCAGGGCAGGGCCGGGCAGGGCTGCGCGGGGCCGCGCAGGAGCCCGCGGGGCGGCGGGCGCAGGTGGTGCCTCCACCCGCACCGGCTCTACCTGCCTTGGCGGGGGCCGCCGCCTCTCGCCCCCCCTCTGCCCCTCGCGTTCCCCCTCGCCAGTCCCCGCCTCGGCTGAGTGCCAGAGCTGGGGCTTGCCGTGTTTGTTTGTTCGTTCTTCCGCGCTGCCGATGTCTTGGGGGGCTGAGGAGGAGGAGGGAGAAGGAGGAGGGCGGGGAGGGGGAGGGGACTGGGGCTTGGGAGACGGCAGCTCCTCGGCCTCTCTTATTGCCGCTGAGTTGCGCTCCTCTTCCTCAGGCTGCGAGCAGGAGCCGCCCGGGCGCTTCCCACTTCCCCGGCCGGCCGGGAGTCCCTGCGGCGGCAGCGCGCTCGCTCGCTCGCCTCCCGCCGGGGCAGGTGAGTGCGGGGCCCCGCCGGGCACCGCCGCCCCGCAGCTCCAGGGCTCCGGCCCCGCGGGAGCCGCGGCCGCTGGAGAGCGGGGCAGGCAGGGGGGACGCAGTTTGCCCAACTCCGGCGCCCGGCTGGTCCCCGCTCACGGCCGCTTTCCCTTCCTTGTCTCCCCTCCGCAGAGCACCCTCGCCCAGCAGAGCTCTCCCGAAGTGCCGGCAGCCGCCAGTATTTTTTGTCTGTCTTGTTTGTGTGTTTGTTGGGTTTTGTTTTTTGTTATTTTTTCCCCCTCGTTTTCATTTGGCTTTCTAGTCTCGCTGGGAATGGCAGGGGCAGCGGCGCCTGGAGAAGGAACAAGTGTGGGGAAAGGGAGAGGGAGCCGGAGCTAAATGACAGGATGCGGGCGGCTTGAGGCACAGAGAGAAGCCAGCCTCCTTCTGCCCCCGAGACTGCCCCTGCGGACCGTGCTTTCTGCTCCTCATTCCGGCTGGAGAATTTAAGGAAGAGTTGTGCGTGGAGGGCATTTTTATTTTTTTCCTCCTTTCCCTGCTGTCGGAAGGGAAAATGGATTGGGGACTTCTCCTGCACTGTGCAGCCCTCACCTTCACCCTCGCCAGGGCTCTGCGGAGCGGTGAGTGTCACGGGGGACGTGGGGTGTCAGCGTGGGCAGCTGCGGGGCCGGGCTGCGGGGGAGGGCGGGCGGTGCGGGCCGTGGGATCGGCAGCGACATAAACCCGGCTGGGGGGAACTTTCTGCCGGAGGAGGGATGCGGCGCAGTCCTCGCCTGAGGATCGCCCGCCCTGACATTGCCTCTCGACTTTATGTTCTGCTCTTTGGGTTATTGTATAAAGCAGGCTGCTCATTCTCACTAGATTAGGACAGCCAATTATCTTAATAACGTCCCGTCCCATAGGCAATTAAACGTCTCTCCTTCGATATCTGAAAGATAATGAACACTTTAAAGAGTAGGCTCTCTTCCCCACCCGCCCTTTCTGTTTTCTAAAGCGTAAAATTTTAGATCATGCCTCCTACTAGCTGTGTGTGTACTTGCGAATAGTCTTCACAGAGGGAACTCTCTTGAGTACCCCTTTCCCAAGTCTGCAGTTTACGTGCAACTTACACTGTGCCAAGAGGGGAGCTGAGCTTCTCTGTGAAGGCTCGAGACTCCCTTCCAAGAGGAGAAATCCCATAACAAATGAGTGGTGTGGCTAGTTTACTGTCAGGCAGCCCTTGAAAACACAACTAATTAAAAGCAGCGTGCTCCTTCCCCGAACAATGCCAGGGCACTGTGAATATTTCACTGCATGATGCATTTTTAAAGATGGTCTAATTGTGGAACTGCTTAACGTTTAGCTCTTGCACATGAAACAGCTCATGTGAGTCTTCCTATCCTGACAAATCCTGAGCAATTATTATTAACTAATTATCAAATATTTACTTTTGCCTGACTAGGTTTTCAATCAAAGTAATTAAAAGAAGAGAGCATCCTCCACTTACACTGGTATATTGTTTTAATAAAGGACCACAAGTGGAGTGTCAAGAAAGAGTATTAAAATCGCATGGTTTATGATGGAAGTTAATCTCTTTCCCAATATGTTTTGAGGAGGCTGCTTAGTTTAATCAGGATGAGCTTCCTCTTCCAGTGCTGTGGCACAGGAGCAAAGGTGCTAGAGGGGTGCACCAAGCCTGGTGTGGGGATGCTCTGAGAGGTGCACTTTGCTCATCCCCCCAGCCCAGCTCGGGGTGTGGGCAGCTGCCTCCCACATAGACCCATACTGCCACCCTGTACCTCCAAGGGACAGAAGGGGGCCACCCCCATGCTCTTGTTGATCATTCCTCCTTGTGAAAAGAAGGGGAGGAGGGTGAGTTGCTGGGCAGAAGCCTCCAGCACGAGTGGTTAATGTGGTGGTCCTGCTGGAGTCACCAAGGCCATTAACCTCCTTTATAACTTACCAGACCTACTAATGCCACCTTCACCTACATGCAATGTTAGCGTCCACTAAATTAATTCATTAACCTTATTTGGAACTAATGGTCCAAAGTCATTAGAAACTGCTCTTCCTAATCAAGTGTAAGAGAGATTGCACAGAGCCAAGGAGTCTAGCAGACCGCATTATCTTAATACACTGTCACTTTCCCAGAAGTCACAGATTAAGGAGCACTGGTGGTAGTGAGTCCACCTCAACATCCTCTGAAGTGACTCTGTCAAGTGACTAGAAGCAGCACTGCTTTATTTCAGGCATTTAACAGATGCCAGACTCTGCCATGTTGTTTGCAGGGCTGGAGTGGGCTTAATGAGACAAGATCACTTTCCAAGTATGCTTACACAGGGAGGAAAAGGCAAGATTCCCTGAGAGCCCCAGACAGCAGATTAGCAAGGATCACCAGTGACAGCTTTTGAGCTTTGAGCAGCAATGCCTTTTGTTCTGGTCAGAGGAAAACAGCCTGTTTTGCAAAGGCACAGCGGAAATATAATAAGACAGCCTTTCCCAGCAATGTGCTTAGCAGCATCTGGGGTTTGACCGTACATCTGAGTACCTATCAACCCCTTCCCTCCTAATTTATGGCAAATAATTTCTATAAAGAGTGTTGCTTTATGCATTTTTGATGTGCGCTTCCTCATTCATTTCCATTTGACCTGTTTTTCCTACAATAAAATCCTGTATATTTATAAATTCATGCTGAGAGCAAGGATTGCCATTTTGCTTTCACAGGGAATGTATTAGATAGAGCACTGCAGCCTGTATATACCATTATTGAGATGTAGTGATATATAGTCTTGCTTTAGTGGAGACATTCTTCCTGTCTATAGCTTACTGTCATGTTTTATTGCTCAAAATTAAACAACCAACACTTGGAGAAAGTTTTTCCTACCTGAAGGTGTGCAGAAAGAAATCCATAGTAGTAAAAAAAGTGATAACACAAACCTGCACTGGACAGTGATGTGAGTGACTCTGTAGGACGGATTTTTTTGTCCCTTTTAATTTTTCCTATAAACCTTAAAATGCATCCCTGACAATGCTGACCAAAGGAGCAAGATGCAGCATACCACATTTCACAGTCACCCTTTGTGATTCTAGAAACTTTTGCAACTATTTTGCTATTAGAAACAAATCTTTGTTGTTGTCCAGGGGAGGAAGGAATGAAGGGAAGAGGAAGGGAGGTTGTTCTGCTCCATTACTTTGATGCAGTCTCCAAGCATGAACAAACTTCCTTGAAAGAGTAAATAGCAGATGATTTCTGCTTCACTAGAGCTACTTTGTTCTCTTCTACCCCGGGTTTGAAGAGCACAGATAGTTTCAACCTGCCTAGATTTATGGACTGATAAAACAAAGGCAGGGTCTCCTGTGAATGAGCTTGGATCCACCAATACAATCCCAGCGGTCGGTGACACAGACCAGACTTATCCCATAGCTGGGCAGGGGGTCAAATGGCATCCCTTAACATCTCCTCCCAGCTTTTCTTAAAACTCCATACTTAAGAAGAGTATAGTTTTTGGAGTGAATTGTGTCCCAGGAACCTTCATAGCCAACATTAACGCCGTTATGAGGGTTCAAGGTCTTAACACTGTAAGGGGCACTGTTGGAGTAGAGGGCTTTTTAAAAGGATATTGTTTAGAAACGGGGCGCCTTCTGCTGCCTGTCCAGCTACCGGATTTAAGGAATGGGTGATGGAAAGGGAGTCCTCTTCCCTCCGCTAGAGAGTAGCACAGATGCCTTGAAAAGCAGAAGGATGCTAAGTTAGCCTGAAGAAGGCTGAGGCCCCGCAGCATTCCCACGGCAGTCTGCCGAGTCCGCTGCTGCTCGGATGCTTGCCGGGGACACCGAGACCAGCCCATGTGTTTGCTTCCCCCGCAGACAAGTGTGGAGACACGATCAAAATTTTAAGCCCCGGGTACCTGACGTCTCCTGGCTACCCGCAGTCCTACCACCCCAGCCAGAAGTGCGAGTGGCTGATCCAGGCGCCAGAGCCCTACCAGCGCATCATGATCAACTTCAACCCGCACTTCGACCTGGAGGACCGCGACTGCAAGTGAGTGAGCGAGCGCGCCCGCTCTGCGGAGCGCCACGGCGACACCTGCCGGCCGCCGCGGGCAGCGCCGCGGGCAGCGCCGGGCCGGCCGGGGGAGGGGCGCTGTGTATCTGTGTGTCCGTCTGTGTGTCCGTCTGTGTGTGTGCGCCTGCCAGAAATGTCTTCGCAGCTCTCCGCGGTTTGAAAGCTGCGGCTGGGCTGTGCCCGCCCGTCGTGCTGCGAGTGGGTGGCGGGGGTGATGCGCGGGGTTGGGGTGCGGTTGTGGTGAGGCACCGTTTGTTGGGCCGCTTGCTTTTCTAAGTCTTTGGTTTGAGCTTGCAAAAGGAGTTCCTTTTCCTTTTGTTACCTGCACGACTACAAACAGCCCATGGAAGATACAGGCCATTTATAAATTGCCAAATCTTCTTAACGCAGAGTTAGTCTGGCATTTACCTCACCCTTCAAGGGGCGGCGGACTGGAGAACTGATAGTCATTATTTCCTTCTTTCTCCCTTCGCTGCTGATTTATAGCCAGTAGCTTTTCTTTCCCCTACTCCTGCTCTCCTGTAGTGCCCTGAGAGGAGGAAGGAGGGACCTGAGGCTCCCTTTGTCCCCTGTCCTCGCATTCCCTTTGACCACCAGTTCCAAAAGTGAGGAGAATTGGAACTTCCCAGAGGCTGTTCTCCACTTTTCCCCAAATCTGTAAATCTCACAGCTTGCACAAGGCAACATATGGTCGAATCATTCCCCTCTTCAACATGCCCTCTGAATTCAGCCTGCTTGTTGCATGAAGAAAATATTTTAGTGATTCATTATTTAAATATTTCTGGAGTATCATAGTTATTTAAATATTTCTGGTGTATCGTAATTTTTAATACCCTACTGATAATTGCAAGAGAGTTCATTAATGCTACCAATCAAGATTTTCTCTGCACGTCTGAAAGATTAAACTCAATAGCCAGTGGTGTTTGGTATTTCATGGGAGTATACATGATTTGGTCCCATAAAATGATGCTCAGTTTATCAGGAGTCGTTGTGATAGACTATGAGATGAGAGTGTTTGACTTAGGGTAAGAGAGAAACTGTATTCAAGCACTTAAATTTTTACCATGCATGTCTTAGTCCTGTGATTTAATAAATTGATTACTTAGATCACAATTACTGTTTTCTCTTAAAATGAAGTTTTTAATGATGTATTGTGGTGCTTAGTTGCTTTTTTGTGGTATTTTATAATCACTTATAGATCAGCATTTCAGTTCATAGTTGAGTGATAATGCAGGAAAACCCTGTGCTCATAAAACTAAACTTTGCAAAAATGAGTTTTTACTGTAGTGTTGGAGCGGCAGCTCGTATTCACACCATATGTTCACACGCTGACTTCCCATTCTTTAATTTTTAATGTCTTGTACTCAGGCAATGGTTCACTTCTCTGTGTCTTCTTGATACAGGTTTTGCTTTCATTCTGTGGAACACTGCTAATGCTTTAAAATATTTGTCACTCCTTGGCTCTTAGAGAGAAATTAGGAGATTAAATCAAGCATATTTCAGTGTCAAATCCTTTTTCTCCCTTGCTAGAATGCATGTTTTTCCAACTCTGTAAAACCAACATGGTCCTTGGCAGCAGTAAAATGGTGTACAGCATACAATTATTTGAAGAACAAGTAATCTTTGTGGCACAGTGTTGTGCTAAACAGTGCTAGACTGAGCTGAACTGAGTCCAGGGAAAGGATTGACTCCCTCCCTCTGTTGCTTCCTTCTCAGTGTTCATTGTCCACTCTCCCCGCTGCATTATTTCTGCCCCTGAAATAGAGCCCAAAGCAGTAATGAGATGGTAGTGGGTGGAAGGAAGTCTCTCAACAGGGTTGTTTGCATTGTCTTTGCAGTGTATGATGGTGATGACTTTACCATTATTTTGTCTGTGGTGAAAAGCTAATTTTCTAGGCTATGCTAAATTACTCGGCTGCTACTTCATTTATATTGAAAATTGCTCTTTTTATCTTGAGAGGAATTGTATTTGTGCAAAAAAACCCAAAGCGTTAGAATCAGAACAATTATTTCAGCAACAGGAATTTGTCAACAATCTCCGTGGTCTGAAATTTCAGCATCTACTTACAACATTTACATTCCTTGTACTGAATATTGAATACAACAAGCGATTAAGGGAATAAATGTATCACAAAATTTTTTTGTTTTCCAGCTAAGTACGTTTTGTTTTTCTAATGTGCTTAGCTTATTAGAGACTTGGTCTGCAATCTAGGAATGTGTAATTTAGGTTACACTCTAGTTTATTGAAAGGTTTAACACTGGAAATTAATAACCACTTAAATATGAAATGCAGATAGAAAATGAGAGATAAGGGAATTCATGTCTGGGAACAAAAAATGTCCCATACAATTAGAGTAGACTAGAGAAGATTAGCTTGCTGGCCTAGCTCCCAAAATCCTCTTTAAAATGCTGTTCATTGCAACTTGGACCTTAGTTAGCATTGAAAAGAACTTTAAGAACAGGGACCCCCTGAGCCCAGGAAGGGAAACATTTTGACTTTGGAAAGGTTACCTTCTTGTTCCATAGTGCCAACAAGAAAATCAAGAGGCTTTACCTAACTTTAAAAAATATTGCTCTATATACAGGGATAGATGTATTGAAATGTAAAACTGGTGAAAGGTTGATTCTCTGAGGAGACTCAAAAGCAGCACATTTAAGCATTAGCTGTTACTGAAGCTGTTCCCAGTTAGTCTCTTTGTATGTTAGGGTTCAGAATTAATTTAGGAATATGCCCTTGATTTACCTACTTATTATGCCATGCTTTAATGAATAAGTATTTCTCAAATGACTGTTAATAAAATTCATATATGTATGTTTTTCTGACAATCAGAGCCATTTGAGTTGTTTTAAATTTCAAGTAAACATGGTGAAAATTCCTTTTTCTCTGGAGGCATTCCAAAGGACTCAACTTTCACAGTTTTGAAGAATAAAGATACGCAAATAATTAAAAATATGTTCACACAAGCTAGGTTCATCTAATAAAGAATCTTCTAGACAGGACTACTGTACCAGCATTATGAAATACTGGGTTTTGACAGGAAGTACACAAACATGTTGACCACAGATTGTTATCAAGGACATATATAATGAAAAAATTCACCGTCTCTTTTTAACTTTTAACTCTAATGAGTGTTATGCCTCCTCTTCAGGAAGCCAAGAAACTGAAATTGTGGTTGCACTTTAAGAGAAAAGTAGGTTTTGTTTGCCATTTTGCCTTTTCTCAAGCAAGTCTCAATAATAAGCATGCATTCTTGGAGTCAAGAACACAGTTAAAATAAATAGAAGAGACAAAACATATGGCCACATATTAGTTAAAATGCTCCAGTGTTTTTTGCATGTGGTAAATGCTTTTCAGCACTTAGTGCAAGCTGTACAAGTCTCGTGTTGCTGAAGTATCCTACTGTGTAAATGTAGCCATCTTGAATCTAGTAAAACTTTATACCTAGATAATAAACAAGAATGTCACTGATACAGTACTTTGAATTTATGGAACTTTTCCGGTTTCCCAGCAATGCACACTATCAGCATGATAATTTATAATGGTTTGTGACAAATGTTGCTGAGCAAAGAGGTGTGTGGTTACATTCAGATCAGATGTCATTATCTAGGGAGCAATAAAAATTTCACAGACACTAGGTTAAAAACATTAAGAAAATGAATGTGAAGCTTCAGAAGAAAAGGGCTTAAGAAAGGTGGAGGGTTGGGTAGAGAAAGCCCAACAGTTGTTTCCTTACTGACAAATTATTAACTTTGTTGCCAGACTTGACTATATTGTTTTACAAGGTTTTCATGGATATGCCACACAGCACTATTATTTTAATGGCCATCATTTATGGATGTAGAAAATAAATATAATTCTTGCTTAACACTTGTGGATTATATACAACAGTGCTGTCAAATCTCTCAGAATGGAAAAATTGCCCATTTTGGAAACCTTCAAGTTATAGGAGAGATGCCATAGATAATTACTCTTCATATTGCATTTACTAGGAATTAGCTACATGGATGAGAGTAGAGCTCTATAGAAATTGTGCTCAGTTACAGAATACAGAGCAAAAAATATCTATGTTTGTTTATATAGAAGAAAATGGCTCCTCCAGATCCTTGGTAAGGAAGAAAGCATAGGTATTCAAACCTACAGAGTGAAAGTATAGCTCCACATAACTCCCATAGACCTTAGTGATGTTAGAAATTCATCCATCCATTTTATTTCTAAATAATGTCAATGGATTTATGCTACAAATCTGTAGGTATAACAAACTCAGGCTGGTAAAATAAACAGGAGCAAGCGAAGTCATGGCTCAGCCTTTCTTTAGTTTCTGCATAGTTTAAGCTTTCATTTGCTTTTGTCTAAATCCTGGTTCCTATTCTTCCATGCAGCGAGGTCGGCTTTGTGCAGGCCTTGTGCCTCACATTTGTTCCTTTTGTACGGGGGCGGTTCCAGCCCTTTGGGTTGAGCCGATGGGATTTAAGAGTGCCCGTGTCCTTGCTGCCCACCTGCAGAGCCACCCATGAACAATCCTGCTGGGCTGCCCACTGAGCCTGTCAGAAGGGTTCTGCCATCAGCTGCACACAACAGCTGCTTCCTGACTGCCCCAGGTGCACCTGGAGCCTGGACAGCCCTGAGCTGCTCCCACAAGCTGCCCCAAGGACATCTCGGGCAGGGGCGTTCCGGTCCCGGTGCAGCCCCACTGCGTATGGAAGCAGTGGGAACTTTGCCTTCCACTCCCATAGTGTCGCCCATCCTTCTTGATGACTTTGGGGTTCAGCACAGGCCCTGTAGGATGGTTAATGACTGTATCAGGTGTTTGGACAGCAAATGTCAGTCAGAGCTTCCTGATTCCCTCTGCCTGGCCACCATGGGGCTTGGCAGGCAGAGAGTGACTGCAGCTGACGAGGCAGGGTGAACAGCAGAGCAGCACAGGAACAGGGTTGTTCAGGTCTGTGGAAGGCAGGGGTTGTGTTTGCCCACCACTGAGCAGAGAGGTCTGAAGGAGCCAAGGCCTCTGAGCTTTGCTACAGAAATATGGCTTGACTGGTTTGGCCCCATCAACGTAGAGTCATCCCACCATGGGCAGAGGTGGGCAGTGACCTCTGTCAGGCCTGGAGTGGGATGTGGGCACTGACACACTGGGAAAGCCATACCAGGGCTGAAGAGGTGGCATCTTATCCTTTTTGTCTCCCTCAAAAGTCTGTCCCTCAAGAGCTGTTTGGAGTTACCAAGATATTAATTGGAAGTACTAAAGGGATGAAGGGAGCCATCCTTCATTCTGTTCCTAAAACAAGAAACAAGTGGTTTTGGCTTAGTTTGGGATGAGTTGTTGCAGTAGATTTGGGGGCCATGTGGTATCTCATGTTTCTGGGTGCACTTTGAGGGCATTTCTCTGCTTTATATAAAGCACAGGAAAGGCTTTCTCAGGGACCACTCAGCTAGGACCCAGAGAGCCCTTCTGGAGACCACTGCTGTTTGGTACCCTCCATAAGGCTGCAGGAAAGGTTCCTGTCAAGGAAAGGAGTCAGCCTAGACCCTGTGCAAGATGAGGGAAGCAGAAAACTCTTGTACCCCCAAAACTTTTCCTTAACCTAAAGATTTTGCATTATGAAAATATATATAATGTTCTCTTTGCCACAAGATTCCACATGTATTTGCACACACAGATGCAAATATCTAAAGATAAAGATGCTGTTATTTTATTGTAGAGTTTAAATGAGAGTTAAAAGAAGTGGGAAATAATATTATTTTTTGTGATTATGCAGTGTAATGAAACAATTCATTTGGTTTTTATCCAAGCAGTTAAACCTTGTGAAAGTCTCTATTGTCAAACTGTTTGACAGTTCAGATTTTTAGAGTAGTGGTTTGAGTTTTCTCAGGAAAGGGTATTAGGAAACTCATGGCCAAACTGCCTGGTCTTAGCTAGAGAGTCTGTGCTGGCCTGCGTTCAGGGCTGAGGGGCAGGATGCAGAGCCCAGTGTTGCACTCTGCGTGTGGGTGCATCCCCTGTCACAGCAAAGTCTTGACTTGGGTGTCTGTACAGTAGCGCATTAAAACTATAAAACCAGTCATATATGGATGTTTGTATTACTCTGAACACTTAACTGTGAGGAGAATTCTGTCTAGATGTGCTACAACCAGATGCCCTTCAGACAGGAAAAATTTGAGGGTCAAATATGGAGTCCCTTAAGCCTAATCCTTCATCCTTTCTGCGGACAGAGATAAATAAATTCAGAACAAAGGTCTAAGTCCTTTCTAAATTGAAATCCAGAGTTGTTGGAATTAGCTCCATGAAACTCTCAATATGTTTTCAGTCAACCCCACACTACTCTTCTCTCCACCCTCCTCTCCTGTGCTAATCTAATTTGAAACAAAAACCTATGTGTTTCTGTTAGTTTCTTAGTTTCTTAATTATAGTTTATTGCAAGCTATAACATTGGATCATAATTTGATAATTATGATATAGAGATCTTTTTACAGCTAATGCAAAACCAAATTTAATTATTTTCTTCTGTAGTATTTCCAAAGAATGAAATTATGTCTGAAAACTAGATATACATGCACTCACATGTATATGTCTAGGCTTATATATCACACCGAACTGCTTGGATATAAGTACATGTTATGTACACCTCTTTAGGGCTGTGCATATATACACATATTTATGTCTATGTTATAGATCTCTTAGTTTATGTAGAAGTTCCTAAAGTAAATCTACTAATTAAAGTGCTAATACCCATCTTAAGGCTGATAATTAGGTATAAAGAGAAAAAGGGACAGGATTAGTGTTCAGATCATGTTCCAAATGCCTCTTAATTGGGTGTTTGTAATCAATCCTGATTGCAAGAGGCAGTGGTTTGGCAGAATAAAGAATGAAAAGGCTTAGCCCTACTATTTTCCTGTTAGTTGACTTGGCCATAGTATTTTAGGACAGGATCCAGTGTCAAACAAGGTAATTTTGTCAGCCTTAGCAATCCTTATAAAACATTTTAAAAATCCTTTATAATGATTTTTTTTCAAGCTAATAACTGTCTCAAGCTGGAGAGTTATTTTTATCTTTAATCTTAAAAATTGTTTTCAAGCGAACGACAGGAAAGACTTTGTTCTCCTGGCCTCTATCCACCACTGACTTCAGAAATCATGTCTGAGTTCACTGTGGGTTTTTCATTGCATTGACCTTGGTACTTTTCTCACCAAGCCACAGTTTTCCATCATAAAACCACACAGCTTGGTATAATGATTATTTCTTTATCCCGAGTAACCAAACAATTTTTTAAACAGGGTGACAGATTTCCCTCTTGCACTGTGGGAAGCAAGCACCTGGCCATTTCCAAATAGACTTTTAATGAACTTCCTGAAGGAGATTTGAGAGAAGTTTAATAAGTCACCTGCCAACTTTTTGAGAGCATAGGTCATTTGTTTTTCTGTAGGAATTCCCAAAAATGTGAGAATAACCCCCTTCCCAAGTCCTAAACTTCCATAGAGGAAATTGATTTTCATGGGCAATATCAAAGGTTTTTAAAAGTGTAACCTCAGAAATCGAATTTCTGATTCTTTCTCACGCATAAGGTACTGTGAAACTCTGTGATTCGCAGAAGCTGGTTATGAACTGTGTGAACTTTAAAATTATTTATTTAAACATGATCAGATTGTGCATATTTAGACTCATCTTGCAGGTTAATATCATTACAAGTATTTTTTGTAATGCTATAAAATGAAGAATTTAGATGGCTCAAAAGGACCATTGAGAAAATATCTCCATATGTGGAAGAGACACCCATTTAATGTGATGATTTCTTCCAGAAGAAACTATGCACATCCTAGAAGCACATCAACCAGCTGTTGTTCAGGAGAAACTGGGCAGTTGTCTGCTGCCTTCCACACTGATGTGGAGTTGCAGTGGCCTAAATACAGATGGGCTGAGCCTCACACTGGGTGAGAGCCTGGGTTAATCCCTTCCCTACACTCCCAGCACTGGGGCCCCATTGCATATTTGTGCTCTGGGCTGCTCTGTGCCCCCATATGAAGACACAGCCCGTCAGAGCTGTGGTGTGAAAGTGGGATTGGAGCACCCCACTGCAGGTGGGGCAGGACTGAGCTCACATCCCAGCCCTGTGCTGGGGCCATGCCATTCTTTGAAAGAAATATACCCGTAGTCCTTTTCCTTTTTTTTTTTTTTTTTCCCTTACAATTCTCCTTATTAAATTGAAAGTTGATAACCTAGAGAAAACTAGAGGTCTGTTCACACCAGAGTGATTATTCTGCCTCGAGCTTTGAGAAATGCTCCCTCACATCCGAAGTTTTGCTCATTCACATAAGTAGTCACACTGAAGTCAATTAAAACAACAGACTTACTTGAGCAGGGCTAATGAGTAGGACATATATTTCTGGCACTACACAAATTGATAATTGCTTTTTATAACAGTGGTTTTCAGATGTTTGCAGAGTAATTTACAGTACAGTACGAGATTCAGCCTCATACTTTGTAGATCACCATAAATACATTATTAGTTCTTCTCCAGTCTTAGCTCTTACTAGTAAGTATTTTAGACAAGTTCCTAAGTGCATGAGGAAGGAGCAAAGTTTGCCTTCTTGTGCCAATCTGTCATTAAGCCAGACAACTTCTACTGACTTTCTTCTGATGTATTCATCTGTAACAAGGAAAGCAGATCAGCAATTTAGAAAAGGTTTAGCTTGATCACCATGTAGAAATGCAGGCTACACTGCCTATTTCCATAGTGATCACACCACTTTGCCAGATGCAAAATGAGAGGCTTACATCCCTCATGCAAAAAGCCCTTCTTAGAGGAAATCCTAGGCTGTCACTTCATTTGAGTAGCTTTAGCTAAGTCTAGAAAAATATGCAAAGGTAGCTCTTAAATAAAAACTTTTTTTTTTAATGTTTCAAAGTCATCTCCATAATCTGTTTTGGGGACAGAGGCATAAGATATATTAAAATGGAAGGCATATGTTCTGATTGCTGAGTGTTTTTGACATTCCTAGAAAACCCCTGGGACTTTGTGTCACAGTTCTGTAAACTTTACCTATTTGTATATTCATATCTGGGCCTAAATCCAAAACTTCTTTACATGCGTTACAGCAGACAGTTTAGGTTCATCTCCTTGTGTTCCAGTTGGCAAGCAGTTAAATCAGGTACACATTTTAACCATTCCATGTAGTCTAATGCTCTAATGCTTTTCAAAAGTTTTCCAATGTGTTCTTATAGCACATAGACCATAAAATGTACATATATAAAATAGATACAGGACTACATTGAGCTGTGAAGCAAGTGAAGACAACCCCACTGATGCCAGTAGAGCTGCACCTGCTAATAGCTCAAACACGAAATACCATAAGTATATCTTACTATGTTCCTTACTGGTTTCCATTTTCATTTATTCTCCATGGCTACACTAGATGATGGCCTTCCAACAGTATAATAGTCATCTTTATCTCATTTCTCTGACATAATTTTCAAGCTCCTTATTACTGTTGAACAGTGTAGCTAATAGTGCCCAAATTGCTTCTCATTCTTCTCATTATAGTAAGTCATTATTCAAGAAACCAGTGCTGTTCATCCTTTCCCACACAAATAGCTCGCCCCCAAACTAAACTTAAAACTTACCTCCAAGCGCCAGTCTTGCATTTGCAAATTAGACTCCTTCTAGTGGCTATTACATTTATACTTTGCACATTTTTACACTTTTTTTACTGACTGTACCTGTCTACTCCTTGGAATTTTAATCTTTGTCTTCTAAGCCTAGTTTTCATGCACTGATTTTTGCACCAATTTAATGATTTCAATTAAGGTTTTGTTTGTGTACAGGTAAAATCAGCATGCACTGGGGGATACATATATTCTAGTATAAAGATGCCTAATGTCAGTACTTTTGCACAGTAAACCTTGCTAATGTCAGCAGTTTTCAGCAAAGACTGTACTGCTTTATCTATAAAGGTTTCTAAACTGGTGAAGTTATAGTGCCTGTAAAAACAATGTATAGACCTACTTCTGTGTGACATAACTAGTCGCCAATGCTAGTAGAGGATTTGGGATCCTGTATTAGCTAAATTTGTCAGCAAAAGTTAATTGGATTGCCTTACTGATTGCGAGTTGCAAATTGCAGGCTACACGTAGATGTGCATATTGAGGGCCTTCCTGACACATCCATTTTCTCCCAGCTTATGCTGTAACTTATGCTTTCCAGGAAGGTTTTTTCTGAACTTGTGTTACTAGGCAGCTACATAAATTACTGTGGTGTGACCTTCAAGCACCTCACTTACTCCATGGAAATTATCCATATGCACACTCTCACCCTGTGATCTTCTATATGACATGCAAGTGTCTTAGTTATTCCTCCCCCATACCTGAAATTACAAAGTAGAAACATGCTCATAGGTGTAACCACAGCTCATCTGAGGCTCTGAAATCAAACTCTGAGTACTCTGAAAATAAATATCTGATCACCAGGTAACTTTTGCATGTCCCCATATGTTCAGCATAGAAAAGAAAGTAAATCCTTCCTTTCAACATCCCAGCTTTAGCTCTTTTTCATCTGAGAGATATCAGATAATTTTGTTTTAAATATGTAAAGAGAGAAAGCTGTTTTTCATGGACTATATTCCTAATTTCTTTAAAGATCATTCTACTGAACTTAGTAGAGCCCCAGTGATTTATACCAGCTGAATGAGGAGCTGACTCTACACTTCCTCAGCTCCCTAGAAATTCTCAGAAGAAAGGTCAGTATTGTAGCTGAACAAATGTTAACTCAGAGTGAAGTCAGTTAAAGTTTTGCCATTCATCAGGATTGCACTTTAATACTTAGGCAGAATGGGTAGAAGCTTCTTAAAGGTGGATGAAATAAAGATCAAAGTAATTCTGTATGTGTACAAAACTCTCTTTCCACTAACATCTTTAGAGAAATGTGCAGGATTGGGTGCTATGGTACTGTGACTCTTTATAGTGTTAACTCTCTCCTACTGCTGGATCTTGGGACAGTCAATCATCATCTTTGTGCCTCTGTTTCCTCAGAGTGCATAATATTCCTCTGGTTTTCAAAAATCTGAGGATGTGCTTATTAGTGTTTGCAAAACCCTTAGAGACTGCTGGTGGAAATGTAGAGCAGTATAGTAGTAATTTGCCATTGTTTTGTGTTTTTCATCTTCTAGCTGTTAATTTTTTTTAAACAATATACTGCTATGTAAAAATGGATGTGGCAATCTTCTGACATTCTGAGAGAAGTGTTATCCAAACAAAAATAAAGAATAGGGCTCATGCTCACAAGAGACACATTATCCGTGATGAGGAGAATCTGTAACAGACATGGCACTAAGTCAAAACTGTGCTGCAAACAGCATCCAAACGCAAGCAATTTCAGATGTGTGCATATTGCCAGTGCAAAACCAGGCCATTCTGCAAATGCAGAGTCCCCCAAGGAGCAGTGAACCTCGCAGCAGCAGCACTAATGGCTGTCTTCTCATGTGCAGTGGGGGAAAGCAGCACTTTAGAGCCGCCTTGGGCAGCTGTTAAGTTATTCATTCTTAACTTACTTCTATAAAGCTGTTATTGGGTGGAAGCAGATGATACAAAATATTTTGGACCTGTTCTGTCTGCTGTGGGGGAAGCATTCCTCATTCTTGTACACAGGGTGAAATTCTGACTTCCTCCAAGCCAATGACAAGATTTCTCCCCAGTTTTGCTTGGACTGAAAAAAATTATGTTAGCCTCCAGAAAACCCTTTTTTGAAGAGCACTTTAGTGGTGCCAGTGTCTCTTGTAGGATTTTCTCAGTTTGGACATTATTTTCCTTTCAATGCACACTATTCAAAGGCATTTGTACTGCTAGAATAATAATGAAATAAAATATAAAAACAACCAACCACAAATAAAGCCAAAAAACCCCCCACAACCATTTTCTGTTGTTAGAGTACACGTAATGCACAAGGTACTGTGCTGGGTCATCTGCCTTGTTTCTTAGCCTCCTTTCAGAACATTTTAGGCTGGTTTATGGTTTGCTTCTTCCACCCGATGCCTTGTCCTTCCCTATCTCCTCTCTACAGGTGATGTGAAAACAGTCTCTCCTCAGCAAAACACTCCAAATTTTGGGCATCATAAGTCAGGCCTCAAAAAATCGTGGAACTTTATAAAAATCCTTGTATCTCAAAAATTACTACTGGTTCCTCTTTCATTTTTTATCAAGTATCTTTTGGGTGCTTTCCTCTGCCATAAATGAGAAGTTTGGCAATACCATGATATCATCAGCTGATGCTTTAAAATATGCAACCAAATTTCATGCTACTCATGCTAAATTAATGAGAGCTGGTAATGTTAGATTCTTCCTAAAGTCAGAGCTTCCTGATGTTGTTTCTGTTTTCAGTCATAGCCCTGATACTTCCACTGAACGGAAGATTTATAGAAGAAAAATAGAACCAAAAGGAAATGGAAGTGTTAATTTATATTGATTTCACTGCCTGTTTCTTTGCCCTTCATTGTATGATTAAAATTTGCAGAAATCAAAATTCATCCCAGAAAAAAAGTACCTCTGAGTTTACTGTCCTTTTCTTTGAGAACACATGAAGTAGCGTCAGGAGTAAAATCGTTATGATGGCTACCTATTTGCTTGGCTTCAAAGCCAGATTACATCAATGAGAAAAAATTTGATTGAAAGCCATTAAATACCAGGACATGACTTTTGGCTCAGGAAGAACCTGATGTGCAAATTGCTGGCATGGTTGGTACAAAGATCACACTGGCTGCTTCAGGATCCTTTCCCTGTGCTGCAGCTGTCCTCTGCCAGTCCTGCTTTAGATAAATGAGGTGGACTGACACAGAAGAAACTTGCTTATGCCACCTTCTTTTATGTGTTATGCAGGCTTATGTTTGCAGGGGATTGTTCTCGTTTGGATGGTACACAAAAATATGGTGCAAAGTAGCTATCACTGACATTAAGGGGCCCATCCTGCACTTAACTATACCATTTTTTTGTCAGCGTGTTTCTAGTGAAGTAAATGAAGTTGTGGCCACCCCTTTGTATCTCCTTAATGGTTTAGATCCTTCCCTGCTGCAGTTACAATAACTGCAGTGGGTCTGATCTGATGTGCACAAGCTGAGAAGTGGATGCATAGTTCTAAACTCAGGGGCTGTTCTGAAGACAAAACTAATTTTTGAAATGTTTTTATAAACTCAAGGAAATCTTAATGTCTTTATTCTGTTATTACTTTACAATAATAATCCCAACTGGCCTGGGAGCTATTACTCAGTGAGCACTGGCCCCTTGGAAGGTTTCAACTTGTCAAGTTTAGCCATTTTTTGAACGCACAGAGGAAGTCATTAAGGCACATCAGGCTGCTGATTGCTATTAAACTCTGCAGAGACTTCTGTGCAAAAATCAATGCCATAACAGGGCTACAAGAATCTAAGAGGTGGGAAAAGCATTTCTTTACCCTCTGGTAACACAAAAATGGATTAATAGTCTTTTTGAAACCTCAAAAAAAAAAATCACCTATAAGCTAGGGGCCAAATGTAAACCTTGGCAACAAAATAATACAGCTCAGAAAGCTCCAAATGTGTGAAAATGGGTTTATAATGGAACTGTCACTGCTGTAACCTCAATTGTATGTTTGTGTGCTGGGGAAATCTCACATCTATGCACATCTACGCATGCACGTGCTTATTTATTGTATCCCAAGGAGCACCTTTTTTGCTGTATTGCCACTCAGGAACCCGGAGGGAAAATGCTTTTTTAGTAAGGTATAATCTTAGATAGCTTTTGGTTTGAAAGTACCACAAGAATTTTCCAGATGAGTTCCATCTCAGCGTAAGAGAAAGTGTTATTTAGATGACTGGCTGGTTTTGACTGGGGGGGGAAATGGCACTGAAAAATGCAACACAGTTGCAACAATTGCTAACAGTTGAAGACTTTTGTTGAAAATATCTTTATCATGGGAAAAACTAGTTTAAATCACATTAGGAAGTTTTATTGTAAACATGTACTGTATAAACCTGGCAAAGTCCATTGTCTGACTCTGGAATGTCTTAAATTCCAACTGTCCAGTTCTCTTCCCCCACAAAGCAAAGGGGAAACATTCAATTCAATTCTATTTTTGTTGTGAATTTCATTCAAATTTTATGATAAAACAATGAAATATCTTTTCCATTTGATTTTTTTTTTAAATTCTTATATGAAAATAAGATTTTACTGAGTTGTATTAGATTTGTTTCACCCTATCCTAGGAACATTTGGATTAGATGGGACTAGTATGTCACCTCACTCAACTTACTAATCAAAGAAATTGCATTTTATTTAATGCAAAACAGAAAATGAAGCAATCCATGTAAACTAAATGTTTGTTGCCATAAAAACAAAGATCTAGTTATGGTGTTTCTGAACCTTTATTTCACTGACTATGTCAGCCTTTCTGCTTAAATCAGTACTAGTTTGTCACTAGCTCTGCTCATTAATTTTAAAATTTTTGATCGGATGTTTTTATTGAAAAGAAGGTTCCCTTCTTGTTTTTCTTCTTTAAAATACATGGAAGTATCACGTAGGGTTGGCCTTCCCTAGGAGGAGGGCTGAGGGGTAGGGCCACAAGCACATCCCTATACAGAGGTTGCAGGGCCCTGTCAGGTCATGGTCTGTCCCCTCAGCTAAGCCCAGAAAAGACTCTCTTAAAGAAAGAGCATGAAGATGGGACACCTCAGTATTATGGCTCAGGGCAGGCAGGAATCAGGACCAAAATAGCCAACTTTGGTCCAGGTGGAGGCAAGTTTTTCCCAAAGATCATCAGGGCTGCAGCTGTCCAACGATTTCCACCCTGATACTGAGGAATCACCACTGTACCTCCACCCATGGCAAGAGCATGAAGTCATGGCTGCAGCCAGCATGGCAACCCCCACCCAAAGTATCTGGAACCAAGACTGAGATCTGGAGAAAAGGGTCAAAAATAGGTTTTCTCTTAAGGACTGTATCAAGCACACTCAATGGAAAAGTTTTTAGCAAATTAGTTGTTAAAGCCTGTTGCAGTATGTATGGTTTGGACCAGCTGCAGTGAGGGGGCAGATTGTGGACCATTGCCCCAGCATGGTGCCGAGGAAGGAGGCTCCTATATTCTCATTATAGCAGGGGAAAATCCACTTTTCTTGCATGGATAATTTAGAAGTTATGAATCAGCCTGTTGTTTTTATTTCAGCAGAGTACAGACAAGAGTTGTGCAAAATGAAGCTGCTGCCTGTCTGTCAGGCAGCTGTAGTTTTTTACCCTGCAGCTTCTTTTAATGTGCATTCTTGGCAAATTCTAAAGAGAAGCAGTCACAACTGTGCGCTCAGACGTTAGAGCAGATCTCATTCCCTTGCCATTGAGCCGAGGACTTCACTCATGCGTTGTCCTGTGTCTGACGCAGCCATTAAGCACCCTGACCCAGTAACCAGAACACTGAATTGGTGTCTAAGTTAAAAGGCACTCTAAAAATATGTTCTTGAATCATCTGGTTTTGAAAAGAGATTAATATTTTCTTGCAGTGTATCTGCTTTTCCCAGGTGTTAAATAGACCATTTGCTGTCTGCTGGTCTTTAGGATTTTTTAAAGTAGGTGTTAAAGGCTATTCCAGACTAGCTCTACAGGGTTTTAAGGCATGAGAGACAGTTACCTGCAGAAAAATGCCCGTCTCTCTCAAATAATTAGCAATTATCTGTCAAAAAAGCTTCTGAGCTGACTACAGTAAGAAAAATACTTTTCATCTTTGGCTTTTTTGACTCTCTCCTTCCCTCTCCTCTTCGCCTCCCTCCCACCTTTCTCCAAGCATTTTTTTGAGCAGCCTTTTCCAAAGGAAACACTGATGAAAGTATCTTTCAGTGCCTGAGCAGTTCCCTCAGATACCTCCTCCCTGTCCACCCCCAAGATTGCAAGAAACATCTGCCTTTGTACACACCATGTCAGTGTCCTGCAGAGGCATTTTATGTTCGTTGTTTCTCCAAAATAAATAAGAGCAGCACAGAGGATGCAAACTGGCTGTAGACATCCCATTGCTAATAATGCAGCTACATTGGTAATAATGGTGCAGTGTTTCAGCATGGGAACACTCTTCTAGCTGCAATGTGGATAGGGCCTGAGTAGAATGACACAGATGGCAATATTATTGCATATTTCTTTGTAGAAGAAGTTGAAAATTTGCTGTGGGAAATACAAAAACAACATCCCTGCATTTTGTTACAATTATTTCTTTAATATTAGCAGCACTGGCATGCTTGATCTGTGAACTGTGTCAGTGCCACCTAAGGAAAAACCAAGAGGAGTCTGAAAAGTGAGGAGAAGCAATTGTTTCCACTTAGCAAAGGAAGCACTTAGATGCTATTTGACAGAGTTGCGTTTGCCTTCTTTGGCAAGGATGACCCATTTTGATCACACACAACAGCCAAACAACAGCCAATTCACAATAAATCAGACTTCAAACATTTCTGTAGCTCCTAGACTGATTCTGGAGTCTTGTCTCATGTACCAGAGTTCCCACATCTGTACCTTGGTTGTCCGGGAGTGCTTCACTGCATTTTGCAGGCCACAAACAGCAGGAACACATGGTTTCTGGGCCAGCCCCTGGGTTTCAGCTTCCTTTAATGCCTGCTAAGTACGTGCTCCTCTGTGAATGCCTGACATCCTCCCTGCTTACGTGCACAAGCACTTCAGCACCCCAGTGAGTCCAAGCCAGTGAAAGCACACACTGCTACTTTGGCCCCACTGCAGCACGTTTCCTTTGAAAGGTGTTTGGAGAGCTGTGGCAGCATGTCAAAGATAAGAGAGGCAGGAATTGGTTGTATTTGCCAAGTGCCTGCCTTTGTTGGCTCTGTCCACGAGAGCAGCTACCCTCACTTTTGAACTCTCCGATCTTGCTGCACGTTCATCCACAAAAATTGCTAGCTCACCCAGACCTGGAGTGTCAGGGGCAGAGTGGTTCTTCCTGCAAGATTAGGTCATATCATTAGATCAAAGTCCTATTATGCCATTTTACACCACGTGGATGCAACACCAGCCAAGTTTCAAGTCCTAAGCACAGGTGTCTAGTAAATGTATGATGCACACATGAAAATTAGAGCTATAAGCCAAACGCAGAAGCTAAATTTCCTGTCTTTCCCCAATGTTACACCTTTCTTATCCACACTTACAACTGCATTTCCAATTTAGATTTCAGAAGAGTGATGCTAATGTCTGAAACTATCCTACCTGTTGTTTCTTTGCAACTTTTTCTCTTCATCTGGCAATTCAAAACGGCTCTTAAGGAGGCCCTTTTAAACAGCTGAGAAACAGTGATTTGCCAAAGAGGCTTTTTCCTGGCAAAAGGAGTGCTGCCCAGTATTAATTTCATTGTAGAGGGAACTTGTAGCAGTAAATAGGGTTGGCACATGGGTAGGAAATAAACACAGGGTGTTATGCTGCAGAGTTGCTGTGTAGATGGAAGTGCAAGGCATAAGCAAGAATGATAAACAAGTGTCATTTAAAAATAACTATGAGAAAAATGGTGGAAAAGCATCATAAAACACATAATTTCACCTTATTCAACTTCAAAATAAATGTGTGTGTTCTCTAATCTGGGTATGTGGGTTTTTTCTGTGGCTTATGGAGCAAAAATAAATCCTACCTTAAGACTGATCACCAGGATAAATCATTCTTTCCAGGTACTTTTATCTCTCTCCCCAGACTACCAAAGGATAACCAGCTCAGTGTATCTCCCTGGATTTTAGACAACTATTATAAGGTGAAATAAATTCCACCCAAAATCCTCAGAAATGGCTGGCCTAAGTGGACAGGAAAGCTGGCAGACTTAGATAGCTGCTGGAATTCATTTCTGTCATGGCAGACACAGAGCTGATTGCCAAGGCTGGTACAGTATTGCCCATGTCAATGAGGTAAAAAAGTCTTGTTACTGTTCTGAAATTTTTTGTTGTGTCACAGGCTTAATGCACAACAAGCAGCATAATTGGTTTACAAGTGAAAATTAAAATGGAAAATGAGCACGTTTACATTCTGCTCTTATAAAAGTAAACTTTTCTTCAAGAACTGAAAGAGCTGATATAGTCATAGTGTCAGATTGTGTTTGCATAGGCAGTGTTACCTGCAACACCCCTGGCTTGGCTCAAAGCCTGTGGGAGTCTCTGTGGGACAGACTTACAGACCTGTGCTCAGTGGGACAGGCTGACAGACCTGTGTTCAGTGGGACAGACTGACAGACCTGTGCTCAGTGAGTGGGACAGACTGACAGACCTGTGCTCAGTGGGACAGACTGACAGACCTGTGCTCAGTGGGACAGACTGACAGACCTGTGCTCAGTGGGACAGGCTGACAGACCTGTGCTCAGTGGGACAGGCTGACAGACCTGTGCTCGCTGGGACAGACTGACAGACCTGTGCTCAGTGGGACAGACTGACAGACCTGTGCTCAGTGGGACAGACTGACAGACCTGTGCTCGCTGGGACAGACTGACAGACCTGTGCTCAGTGGGACAGGCTGACAGGCCTGTGCTTGCTGGTCTGCAGCACTCAAAGTCACTCCTGCAGAGCACAGGCGCTGCAGGAGCACAGTGGTCAGAGACCTTCTGTAGAAAAGATACTTGGTAGGATACAGTGATATGAGCAACATCCCTGCAGTGGAAGGGAAAGAAAAATACTGTAGTATAAATGCACTCAACACAGGCTGCCTAATACAACAAATGTCATTAATTCACTTAGACTTCCTCATTCTTCTCTCAGCACACGCTCAGTCCTGTTTAACATATGCTTGAATCCTGCTTAATATAATGTAGCCAACTTACAATTAAGCACATGCTTAGTAATGTGCCTGAATTAAGGCCCAAAATATTCCTGCTTTAACACATGAACAAGACGGTTTCCATTAGGATGGAGCACTGCACGCTAGGATTTGTAATCACTACAGACCACGCCACATGGACGATGAAGCACTATGAAATGCTTCTGTTCAGAAGACTGTTCATGTGCATTGATTTGGGTCTGAGCTCAGAACTCATTTTTAATCAGGGTCAAAGCAATGACTGTCTTAGATCAATTTCTGAAGCCCAAATCCTGAAGTTCCTGTTGCTTCAAAACTCCCACAGATTTGAATCATGCAAACTGGATGTAGCTCATGGGTTCCTGGCATATTGTCAGGGCAGTGTCCTTAAGTTTGTGATATTTTGCTAAACTGTAGTAAGTGGTTCTGTTTAAAGTTCAGGAAAAATAGAGGACACTGCATTTTCACTTACAGTCTGATTTGTTGTCTCTACCTTATGTAACTAAAATAGGGTGGACTTGAGCACCAACAGGTTAAGCAGTAATGACGCCAGCAATTTCTTTTGCAGAGGCTTTAGTTTGGCTAAGGACACAATGTTAATCTGGGGTTGTTTCTCTTTTTCCTTAAATAATATTTTTATTGAGCAAGAAGCGGATGTCAGAATGGCCTTTTGATCAGCTAAAAACAACAGTGTCTCTAAGGGAATCTTTCCTGTTTATTGTATGCTGCTGTATTTGAAAAATGCTAGTCTATAGTACAGCAAGACTCCTTAACATACAAGAAGCAGGGAAAAACAGGATGAGGCCAAAATGGGAACTGTATATCACAGGAACTTGGAAAGACAGGAAGTTACAAAAGAAGCAGAAATTCTTGATTAAAAGTAAAATTGTACCAGCTTGTGCAAGAGGATAATGACTTTCAAATGTCAGCCTTTGTGCCTGTTCATAATGATAAAGCTATTAAACCATATGTACTGTTCTTAATTCCATTTCTCATGTCGAGTCATTTAGGATCTATAACTATTCTGCCCACTAAAATCCAGAGTATTTCTTCAGCTGTATATTCAAACACTAGATTAAAAGGAGTGCTACCTAAAGCAGAGCCAGCCAGGATTGCTGCACAGTAGTTTAAACCACATTGGAGTTTCTGTTACAAGACCCTATTTTCAAGGATTTAAATATCAGCCATAAAAATTCACTCCCAGGATAAAAGTCAACCAATGAGTGAATATTTAAACCCAAATTATTAAAATAAAAAGGCATAATTTTTACACTTAAGAAGTTTCATGTGTAAAAAAGAATAAGCTCTTCAAACATTTTTCATATATCTGTGACTGAAAAGTAAATCTACTTCAAAAACTACCTCAATAAAAAATTAGCCCTTAAAGCAGTCAGTGCTTTTGTTGTTTCTGAAAATCAGTCCTCGTAGACATAGTCACAAAAAGTTGCACTATTGAGCTTGGTCCAGTTCTGGCTTGCAAATGGAAAAACCTTGTTTGTTTCAGTGAGAATTAGATCAATGCTAACTTCCTCCTCAGGAAGTTAAATCTGGAAAAAAACTTAAGAGCTCAGTTTTACATTCACTATGCTTGTTGAAATTGTCACCTATAATATCAGCAAAGTTACCTCCAAAGGGAGGAAGATAAATACTGTGCTGGTGTCACCACGGGTGACTCAGCCTTACCAGCATTTCAGTCAAAGTGTCAGTGCTCCTGATCCCAGGCTGTGGGATGGTGCTGCTTCCAGAAGAAAGCTGCTAATAACATGTTTTATAATTATAGGCACATGAAAACAGGAAAGCTATAGAATAAATTGCCATTACGAGATGGTTCAATGTTTTTGGTAAGGAGATATTATTGGTGGATTCTGTGGCAACTTCTGCAAATCTTAGCTAGCAGGTGATTTTTATGCACGTTTTACAAGATTTTCACATATGGTATTTTTAAGAGATTTGTACCTTTTATGTTCATCCATCCAGTTTATTTATTTTGCAAAAATCCCACTCCAAAGATCAGCTATGTTCTGTCTGTCTCAGCAACTCTAGGCCTAGGGAAAAATGCTGAATGTAAAGTCAGCATGAAGTAGTTATACAAATGTGCTTTTAAACATGGTAGAGATGGTTTTGTGTCTTGTTCTCATATATCTTAGACTGTGTGTCTCTTGGCTTTACACATCATTTAAATTGAGAGCACTGTTTAGCACCTCTTTCACATTCAAATGATGTATTTGTGCTCTTTTGTGTGGAAATGTCTGTATATTTTCAACACTTCATAGTTCATGTGAAAGCAGACAGGAATAAACCAAGGAGACAAAGATTATGTCAAAGTGGCTGAATAATACTGAAATGATCATGATGCATCTATTCTTCTTTTCAAAATCTTCAGAATAAACCCTTCTTTCCATTTCCAGCTTTCAACCAGTGGAGGGAAGTTTATTTCCAACCCTTCCAGCCTGACACTCTGCTCTTGGTGTTGGGATCCCACCTGTGCTCCAGCTGATTCATGCCTGGAGGCCAAACCCTAATATTGCCTTTCCTCCTTACCTGACAGCAGAACAGGACACCTTCTCTTTTTCTTACTGCGTCTTATAGATACAACTGAATAGATCCCATGCTTCGTAATAAATTGCAGGTGAAATTATGCAAACCCAGCTACTCTCATCTGATTTATTCATTTTGCAGGTAAAAAGTATGCTTGCACACAGGGAAGTCATACATCAGCTTTTTTTTTTTGTATATCCTAAAAGTCACTGTAGCTGGGAGGTATCAACTACATAAGAGTTATATTTCCTGTATGTCTTGGTTTAACCTGGCAGGTAGCTAAACACCACACAGCTGCTCGTTTGGTGTCCTCCCCCACCCAGTGGGATAGGGGAGAGAATGTGGGGGAAAAAAGAGTACAATTTATGTGTTGAGCTAAAGAAAGTTTAATAGGAGAGAAGTGGAAGGGAAAATAATAATAATAATAATAATAACAGTAGTAATAATGTACAAAACAGGTGATGCACAATGCAGTTGCTCACCAACCGCTGACCAATGCCCAGCCAAGTGCATGCAGCCACTGGCTAACTTTCACTCTAGTTTATAAACTGAGCATGACACTGTATGATCTGGAATAGCCTTTTGGTCAGCTGGAGTCAGCTGTCCCTGCTGTGTCTCTTCCCAGGTCTTGTACTCACAGCCTACTCCCTTGTCAGTGATGTGAGAAGCTGAAAAGTCTTTGACTTAGCATAAAGACTGCTCATCAACAACTGAAAGATCACTGTTATCAATATAATTTTTATCTTAAATTCAAAATACCGCACTGTACAACCCACTAGGAAGAACAATTCACTCTACCATAGTCAAAACCTGGACACTGTAGAAGACCAGTTATAAAAATTCAACAAATACTTGAATAGTCTAATCTCTCATTTGCAAAAGCAACATGATTACAGAGCAACTATTATTTGTATGTTTGATTGTGTGATATATATGTATATAATTGCAAATCATGTGCTTTTCAAACATCTGCTGTAGTTTTGTGAGTCTATTAGAGGATATCTAATATCCAGTAAGAAATTATGTGTAAGAAATCCATTACCTCTTTTCTGTCAGGAGAGCCCTGTAATTCAAAGAGAGGCTGTCAATCTTCTCTTTTATATCAGCCTTCTGGACTTGAGGATCTGAGGCTTTCTGCTGAACTATCATGAAAATACATTCATGATGTTTTCATGTCTGCCATAATAAGCCTGTTTTTTGACCAAGGGGGCAAAGCAGCTGTACAGGATGTGAAAACTGGCACAGCTTTAAAACAGGCATTAGTTCAAAGTCAAGAAAGAATGTTCTTAGAAAAATAAAATCCATGTCTTCAAGTCAAAATCACAAAATTCTTATTTTCATCAGCTACCTGGTAATATCACAAACACTATTTCTTTTAGGAATACAACCCAGGAGTACAGATTCCCTTTGCTCTTAGGAGTCTGGCATACCTGCTTCAGAAGCAAGATATCTGGTTGCTCATAGGATACACAGGGAGGTTTGCAGTTTCTGGTCTTATGTGTGTTTTGTCAAACTGCCACAGTTTATGAATTCCACGTTCTTCACTCAAGGAATGCCACAATTCAGCTGCAAGATATAAAAGCAGCTATTAAATATACCTACTGTTAGATGTTTATAGGTGCACTAGGAGCACTTGCCTTGAGCTGGACCCCAGCAGGTTTAATTGCCTCCACTTAAACTAATGGAACTGTGTCAGTTTTCAACTTTGGTGGAGCTGGAGTGGTGGGACAGGACGGGATGCACATCCTACAAGTAGGACCAGAAAAGCTCTGTGAGAAAGACTTGAAAGTATTTTCCAATTGCAGATATTCAAATTGCTCTTTAAGAGCTGAGATTCTCCACTCAGTAACATCTTTTCCCCTCATGACAGCAACACCTTTGTGCTGCCAGGCCCTCTCCTACCAAAATCTGAAGAGTTTGGCTAGATGCTGGAGAGGAGAGTGTGGTTGCAGAGTGCAGATTTTTTGGGTTCCCTGTTGGGTAAGGTGTCTGTCACAGTCCTCTGCTCAGGACAGTTGTTGCACATCTCCCTTGGGGCTCCTGGTCTCAGACACAAGACAGAGAGTCAGGTGTGTTTTTCCTTTTTATTTTCTTCTCTTTCACCTCTGGAAAACGTTCCGTTCTCTCTGTGGGAATTTAACTTACTTACATAGAGACTGTGGGATCGAGACTGCAGCTTACTCTGTTATACCTAATTAACCCTGGGAATTCATTTCCACAACACAGAACTAGGCCAAGTATATAGGTAGCTTTACAAAAGAAAATTAAGGATTTGCAATGAAGACATGGAATGTCCACAATTACATTTCATATGATACAAAATAATTAAGGGATATAAGCCATAATGGTTCATGGCCCAATCCAAGTTCTAACAGATGGGGATACAATGAGATTTACCCATGGGAAAGTGATTTTGTAATTGTAGAGGTGGGTGTATTCCATTTACTTCACTATTTATTTTAGATGAATGTTTATATTTGTATAAACATTAAGGAAAAGCATCATTCTATAACCTCTGGGTATTTTTACCATTTCTTTAAAATACAGAAGTAATTGCTGAATACTTCTTAAAGAATAAAAGGAAAAAATTAAAACTCTTGGTTTTCCCCACCCACACATTTCTCTTCAGTTCATATATCCCAGCCCTCAGATTGCCCCTCCCTCTGCAAAAGCCTGGGAAAAGATTCACAAGCACATGTGAAAAATGATAGTTTCACATGGCTGTAGTAGGTTCACATCCTTATTATGTAAATGAGTGGTTTTGGTTTGGGCGTCTCTTTTGTGGTTTTTTGTGCAGATGGTTAAATGCTTAAAGACAGTGGGCCAAATTGTTCCTACTGGAATTTCACTGGCTTTGGCTAAACTACACTAGGAATTGAAATAGGCCATGGAACCAAAATCTATTTTTGCATATAATGAAATAGTCAAATGGGTAATGGGGTTGCTGCACAGTAGCAAAAAGGAAGAAGAAGCCATGAGGAGATTTCCCTTTGTCTGTTTGGTAATTAATGAAGTACCTGGAGAACAACAGATCTGAGAAACTTCACTTTACTCCTGTGATCTGCACTTCCTCCAGCCAGGTAAGCACAGAGCTGTGTGTGCTGGAGACTGATTAATTAGCCCAAGCCAGTTGTAAAATCGTTAGGAAACAAGTGGTGTCTGTTTTCTTCTGCACAGGATGCCAAGAGATGTATTTAAAGTGTGAGAGTCAAAGGTCAGTTTGACATCACGTACTCTAAGAAAGAGCCCTTGCTTAGATCCCTGTTTCATGTTAGAAACGCTGTCTGCAAACCGTGAAGTTATTGTACTTGATAAGGAGTAGGATTAATCTGCAGCAAGGAAAATTTAGGTTAAATATTATGAAAAATGTTGTAACTGTGAGATCACTTAAACAAAGTAGCAGGCTGTCAGGGGAGACAGTCAAAGCCTGAAGTGACACTTTTCTATCAGTGCTGGTTGGGAGAATAATTAATAAGCATTTCCCTGTGAAGGGGGAGTGGCACCCGGCTCCCCCAGAGGCTTCTGCCAAACCAAAGGAGCCGACGGATCTCACAGACATGCTTGGAGCTAATGCTTATGTACAGATAAAATGGAGCTTTCTGAAAGGACTTTTACAACCTCTTCTCAGCTTGTGTTACATATTCTAAATGTAAATTGAATGCAAATGCTTTGAGCTTTTTGCCACAAAGCAATTTACAATCTCCTACACGATATCTGGCCCACTGGAAATATAAGGGTCTGTAGTAATGCTTCATATAATTCTTTGGACACTAATTGGGTTACAACAGGAAAAAGGTCTGCTCCCAATTTCTATGATTTCTCATGCCTATTTCATATTTTTTCACAAAATTCTTGTCATAATTTAGTATGTCTAAGTTTTTAAGCAATGTCTTCCTCTATCAAAGTTAACGATTGTGTTGACATTGCATTCAGTGAGAAAATGCATAAGTTAGATGCATGGCTCAAGTTCTAAACATTCTGCTAAGTTTTTTATCTTCAAATTGTTCATTTTTATCTGCTCTCGCTGAACCAGTGATAATAAGGTATCTATCTTTCTGTCTTTGTTCTGGAAAGATAAAATGTGTCATTTCCTAACATTATATCCAAGTGCAGCAAATTGCAAAACAAAAGCCTCTACAGGATTTTGGGGATCCGGTGTGTATTAAGTTGATTTTCAAAATCAGATTAATCTTAGTCCCTAATTTTTGCCAACAAAATTGTCAAATCTTCTTAACAAAGGGCCTAAGAATTATTGCCTTGATAATAACAGAAAATCTGAACTTGGCAGTTTTACAGATTGGCCCATATCTAAGAACCTTTAGTAAAGGTTGTTCTCCACCGTCTCCAGCAGAGTAGTGTTTCATAAAAGCAAACATTCATTTTGACCACTAACAGGGATTTTGGCAAAGTAAAGGGGGGCATAGGCAACATGGTGTTTAATCCATAGCTTTCTGTCTACTGCACCCTAAAGAGCCACAATGCAGGGAACCAAAAGAAAGAGATCAAAAGGCTTTAAAAATGTCAGGCAACAGGATCTCATTTAAATTATTAGGTGAGATGCCCTCTTGGGCTTGACAATAGCAAAACATATCACATAGCCTGTTTTCTTCTCTCCCTTTATGCTGATTTTGACAGGCTGGTGCAATTGCATGTAGAAATTGTATTTCTGCTTTCCAGCATCACTTTGAACATCATTTGAAAATGTGTTTTTGTACAACAGTGTAATATTCAAAGGTATTTGAGTCTTGCAGAAACTGGACGATTTGTAACAGGTTCTTAACCAGTATTAACTGAAATAAAACTTATTTGATGAAAAATAACCCAGAAACCTGCCTTAGGTGAAGCTGATAAGCACTTGGGGAATGCAGAAGGGCTTATCTATAATTCTGTTAAATGATTCAACTTTAAGAATTGTGCATTTCTAATTCATATCCATATGCTAAAAGGCTTTTTTGAGTTTTCAACAATTGAAATTGTTAAAATCGTATAAGCAGAGATTTTTTTTCATGTTATTTGGATTGGCTTTATTGCAGAAAGATAGATACAGTTCCAACCTGATGTCATACTGCGGAACAGTAAAACCTTTTTCCCAAGCTCTGTGTGTAACCTCTATGCTGTTAAATCCTTGTGCATGAATAGTCTCACTGACGTCAGCAAAAGCAGTGCTACACAGTCTAATTCTTAAAATAAGTCATGTTCATATAAATTCTTGCTGCTGTCGTTTTTATCTCAGATTTTGTATGGTAGAGCATATGGCCTGAATATGAGACTGGCTGAATATTAAAATTCTCCAGCTTAGTATTTCATGTTTCTAAATTTTATGAGTAGTGGGGTTAGTAGTGATTTAAAAAAGCACCAATCAGTCAAGACTTACATGCTTAAAAAGAAAGAAATACAAATAGAAGGTCATCGATATACACATGATTAACAATCATACTTAAAAGCAGTTTTAACCGTGCCTCCTAATAAAGGATTTGCGTGTCTGTGTGTCTGTCTGTATGAAGGATGAGCTGAAACAAGGGGAAAAAAGATCTCAGCACTGTTCTGTGTTCCTTACTTATGTTAATGCCTTTGGGATTCTTTACAGAATAGCACAGATATCGCGGATTTAGGGAAACAGAACAGGCTATTTTTAGGATTCAATTCATATGAAACCATGTTCACTTACCTTATAGCAAATCTCTGATTTTCTTCTCACAATTATGTTGGCTAAATGCAGATGGGCAGGAGACTGCAAAATTGAACTGAGAAGGACTTGCATTCCTAAGGATTAAAAGCATCAGGAGACAAGATGCATGTTGAAGAGGAGCAAGCTTCTGAGTGCTGGTCATACTGGGTGAAAGGCAGAGCATTCAGAATACTTTGCCATAGCGAAGTGTTTGCTAATGTGCTCTCATCCTCTCATCTTGTCCCAGGTATCTAAGACAATTCCTACATGGCAAATGAAGGGAGAGTCATTTATAAAGTGACAGACTCATGCTAAGGCTGGCAGGGAATATCGTTAACCTCATGAGTCTTGATGCGAATGAAGAGGCTCAAGATCTGTATGGGAGACAAATCTGAAAATTAACAGCCTCATTAATCAAATCACAATGTTTTGACAACTTCATGGTGTGTATGCAATCTATCCTGTGTACAATTTAGCTAAGGCTTTTATGCAACAAGAGGGTTTTTTTGCAATAACTTTATGTGAAAAGACTCCACCTCATGGCAAAATTAATAGATTGTATGCTGATTATCAAAGAGTAAAAGAACATAATAAGATGAGATTCAAATAGGAAATCCTGCCAGGATTATGAAGGAGGTAGCACACCTCCTTTTTTCCTACTCTATTTTACTGACAGCAGTATAATCACCATCATCACTTATTTAGATAGTCTAGGGGAAAGCTGGCCAACCTCTCACATCTGAGCTCAGGTACTGGAAATACTCCTCTTCAAAGCAGAAATCCTTTGAATCCACTTGCCCAATGTGTTTAGTCAGGAGTGAAACAAGAGTGGATAACCTGCTGGGGCACCCTACCATGATGCATCAGAGCATGTCCCTCAGATAACCAGTTCTCCAGAGCAACAGGTCACTCAAGGTAACTCAAAGTAACTCCTGGTCCCTCAGATAACAAACAATCATTTTCTGCTTAAATACAGACTGTGCCCCAAATCCTTTGTTTTTCAGGCTCCTTGTAAATGCCTGCCGTAAGGAGCTTAGGGATACACGGTTGCCTCTTCTGCACCTAGGGATTTATGCAGAGGGCTTATTAATACTTCTGAGTATTAATTGGCTAAATCCCTGCACATCTAGGCAAGTCTACATCAATGATTATTTCTTGGTTATAAAAAAATGTTGCTTGTTATAATGGGCTTAATAAAAGAAGGTTTGATGTAGTGGCAAGAGTAGAAAAACACTATATTTCACTATTAATGTTTTGGAATGGAGACTCACAAAAAATACATAGTTTTTTAGGTCTCTTTGTTCTTCTTATTGTCCATCTTCGAGGGTAAAAATTTGAAATCACAGCTAAAATGGGTTAGAAGCAAGAATGAAGAGCAGTCAACTAAATATGTCTATTTACAAGAGATGTGTTGAAT
Organism: Acrocephalus scirpaceus scirpaceus; assembly: GCA_910950805.1. Lineage (NCBI taxonomy): Eukaryota > Metazoa > Chordata > Aves > Passeriformes > Sylviidae > Acrocephalus > Acrocephalus scirpaceus. The sequence continues at coordinate 139,523,031 of OU383773.1, read as the reverse complement.
CACAAAATTAATGACAGTGTCACTAGTACTGTGGCCATCTCACTTCATCTTCTGCCTTCAAACTCTTTCGGGAAAATATCAATATCTGATTTTCCAATCTGGAAAGCTGTGGCACAGGGAAGTTAGCTGAGACTTGGATTCACTGAATAGCCATGGCAGATGTAAAGAACTTGCTTTCAGCCTTCCAGTCCAGTGTCTGCCCACTTTCTCCCATCAGTTCCTATCTCCCTAAATGACCTAAGCCCCATCATACTGAGGGTCATCTAAGCTCACATTTGCAGCTTAAAATCTCAACTGTCTCTCTAATCTCACAGCTTTATTGCCCTGCTAAATACTGTGTGAACAGAACAGAGCTGTAACAAACCAGAAAGCGTACAGCTGACTGAACAAGGAACCCCTGGGCAGCCCAATTCCTTTCCAATGCTCCTGCCTTCCCAGATAGTGGCTCTGATGAAAGCAGAATGACTCCCTGCTTCCCACCTGCCGCAGGTTGGGCATTTGCATCTGCACTGCTGTCAGAGGCCTGACTGCAGCATCCACAGCAGTGCCAGATTCTTACCCAGTTAGTGGCAAAGCTGTGGTGGCACAGGATTTATTGTTCCTGGTGGGAACATTCAGCACCGAGCAGAGTCTATGACATTATAAGTACCTCAGCCAGTTAAATAAAAACAGTTCAGACATGTGTTGTAATCACATCTCCAAATGCAAGGATTGCAATTTTTGGTAGAGTTTATCACTGCTCCGAGCAGCACCATTAACAAGCAATACTGTGATTTTCCCAGAGCACAGTGCTGTGTAGAAACCTTACTCAGGTTCTTTCCAGCTGACATATCCTTTTGTTGCTGGCATGAGACATGTTTCCATGATCCTTATCCCTGTAGGGAAAAAAGAGGTAATCCTTCATCAGTTTGTCTATTATCCGTCTGCTAGTTCTGATTTTTGTGAATTCCCATGTGGAATTTTTACAGGGGGAAGGGACTAAGGTTTGAAATTTTTCTCAAAGTTGTCTGGATGGAGTAGTTCCTATAGTAGCCATGCAGCAATAATGTAAGGACAGAAGACACTTTGTGGTATCTGTTTAAGGAGAAATGTGCAGTAATTGAGGAAAAGCTGAAAAACGGGATGTTATATGCCAAATATGTGAAAATTCAATTCGGTGGAACTGTTTCAGGAATCTGTTCATCACAACATGTTGGTACTGTGAGTCAGGCAGGATTGTGCTTCTCCAATGGTCTGTAAGCCTCCTAATATCCCTTTGTTCAGAGAGAAAGAGGGACTGGCTTTACAGTGCCCACGAGACCAAATCTGGGTTAAAGCTAATGAGGAATGCATACGTTTAATTTGTTGAAGGGGTTTTCTGCATGTTTCAGGAAAGAGGGGGGTTATTACCATTTCCCCCCATAATAAAAAACAGGATCCTGTATCTTGGAAATGTTTACAGTGTAACAAAATGAGGTTATGTTACACTGTAAAATTTTAAAGGGGGACTAGCAGGGACACCTAGGCTCAGCAGCATGAAACCCTTGAGCTGTTCAGACAGGAAGAGTTTGTATTTAAAAATCATGAAAATAATGTTTTAGTCTGAGATAAAAACAAGTGGTTTTGACACAAAGGTTGAGACTTTTCCAGCTACAGACCATCACCTGCAGGTACCAACAGTTTTATTCAGAGTAGGGGCTGAACAGGATGCATTTGCCACCTGGCTCAAAGCTGGGTGTGCCATTGGTTATTTGGGTACTGTGAGAGCAAACCCACTGTTTTGTCTTTCAGTGCCACACTGCAAGGTGACAGTGTGTGGCAGGACTGCTGGCCAGGGAGGACAGCTCCAGAGGGGCACTGTGTGCCCTGCAGCACAGCACGCTGGGGTCTGCATCGCCTCAGACACAGCACGGGGAGTGTTTGCAACAGAAGGATGGAGGTTGTGCTGCCAAAAGGAGTCCCCAAGTCCCCCTGTGCAAGTCAGACATCTCTGTGAGCCTACTCAGGAGGCTCAAAGTGAGGAAAGGGATGGTGTATTATCTCATTTCCTTCCCAGACTTCCTACTACTGTTTTGGGCAATTTATACCTTTAAGAATGCATAAGGCAAACAAACCTTGTTCTCCCTAGTGTGTGAAAGCCTGTCTTTTGCATTATTAAAGCATAAAGGAAAGGCTGGCGTTATCTCGCACAGATTCTCTGCACGTACAAGAGGATCCGGCCCAAACACATTTCACGGCTTGTCTGTCTGAGTTAGTGTGCTGCTTGCCAGGAGTGAAGGAGAGGAAAGAATCAATGCTTAATACCACAGAGTCTTACACAGGTTGCTCTTGGATGTAGTGCTTATCACCACTAAGTAGACAAAAGTAAAAGCATTTACAGATACCTACTGAAAGTGTAAACTAAACAAAAGGCATCAAAACAGGATTTTATCCATTTAATTGCAGAGTAAGTGTTTTCATCAGCTGTATGATGGCTTATTGCCTTTCAAGGCTTATTTATTGTAATTAATTAAAGAAGACTTAAAACACCACTCCCTTATGGATTATAAAAAGAAAGAAGATGGAACGCCATTTTTGTTTGCAATTCATTCAGTTATTTGCAGATCCCCCTTTGTCTGTCAGGTAATATATTATTATAGCTCCACGTCACCTGTCCATTTCTCTAAATAGAAAGCAGAGGCAGAAGCATGACCCATGAAATGCAGAGAACATACCAAAACCATTATCCATACTTTCTTGGACCCAGTAACAGCTCTTTCCTGAAGAGTGTCTTTTTCTTGATTACAGCTGTCGAAGCAGCCTGTACAAGAATGGGAGAGTGGTTCTAGGAGAACATTACTTCTGACCTCAGCAATTTCTTTGTGAGTGTGCTACTCCTGACTTAGGTTTTCCACTGCCCTGATTTCAAAGGCAGGGGTCATCTCACAGCCATGCTGCCCCAAAATAGATTTAGTGCTCACTGAATATAGGTCCAAATGCTCAGCAGATTTAAGAGAGATATACTCTCTTAAGTATATCTCTCTTTAAGAGATATATAAGAAGTTGCACCAATGAGGGAGGAAAAGGAAGTGGAAAGAAGACAAACTTGGTCTCATTTAATGAATACTTCCTTGACATTTGTGCAGCTCCCACTGGGGATTTGAGCTGGCACGCATGTATTCAGTATGGTCCCAATTACTGAAGCCCATGAGCTGTGTGTTTGTGTTGTGTGTATGTCCATTACCCTGCTTGCTTTCCAAAGTATTAAATACCAGAAGGAAACTATGCAAAAATTTTTAGCAAACATTTGTGAATTCTGGTAGGTTTTCCATGTAGTTTTCCATTTTAAATTAGCATAGGGCAATGCACCTCAGATGCATTGCCACTAAACTCTGTAAATCTGTACCAGAGATGATGCTGATCTGCTGTGCACATTTTCCTTCCTGTAAGTCATTATCACATGCCTCTCTTTCTAAGAAAGACATTTTTATGAGAGGTGGATCGCTGGGGTGGTGGGTTTTTTTGGGTTGGTTTTTTTTTTTGCATGACTGTTTTGCCCCACATTCCTGCTATAACAATGCAGTTTCATTGGGCACTGGGTCATATGGCTGACCTCAGCTAACAAGCTGTTCCTGTTTTTAGGCTACTGGGAATGTTTATTGGCCACTGTTTTCCTCCTTTCTAAACACATAGTTATTCCTCAAGACCCATATAAATCATAAGGTCACAAAACACATAAAACTGTGACATTCTCTGTGATATAGGATACAAATGAACTAAATTCAGGCTTAACAGCTTTAAACATCTAGGGTCTATTTTATCGTAAGGTAAATACATTTATTTAAGTTATATATACTTTTCAGTTCTAGGATACACACAATAAAATGGCAATAAAGTTGCTCAATGGGACAAACTTTTATATACTGATGTCTCAGCTTAACTGTGAGCTCTATTACAAAAACAAAGTACAGTAAATCTAAACCAGTTTAAATAGTGATCTATTTGCAATAAACATTAAATAATCATGTAATTTATGAGAAAATTTTAATTTTGAGGGTAATATTGAATTTCCTAATGCAGATTTCAAGAGCAGAATCTCAGGGAGAGGTCTGCACTCATGTCAGATTAATGCACTGATGTGTGCAAAATCAAACTACACCTATAAGGACATGCATAAGTTACCAACAGGAGTTTTATTTATAATGTCTCTACTGAAATTAGACAACAAATTAATAGAAAAGCGTTGGTAGCAATTACTATAGTCGAAATCTACATAAACACTCTACTTCCCTGTTCTCATCTGCTTTAGTGGTTTTGAAATGAATGTCTTCCAAGCTGAGTTTCCCAGTCTGCTTCTTTGGCTGAGAATGAACTTTGGGAAGAAACATCTGAAATAATTCAGGTCTTTTCTTGTATAAAGAATATAAAAGTATACACACAGAAACATACACATATACGTGCATACACGTCCCAGTTTCAAAACAGAAGACAAGCCATGGGACTTTTTCAGGCAGCTCTTCAACCACACTTACTCAGATCAGAAGTCTGGAATTTGAAAGCACCATCCTTGAGTAAATGTTCCCTGCACTGCTCTTAGGAAATATCATTCAGATTTCACAAAGCCAGGGCTCCTTTAAAGTTGCCAACCCTTAAGTATTAGTCATGTACTTAAGGGTTGTTTGTTAAAGTGGCAATGTACACAACCAAATGATTTTGTGCTGAGATAACGGCTCGCCAGGAAACTTGCAGACGTTGTAAGTGGGTTGATCTCTGAACTACGAACGTTTCTTATTCAGCTTTGTGTGCCTCCTGTGCCAGAGAGCACTTCTAGATCTTATGGCCAGGCACTTTGCCTTTCCAAGTTTGTATTATGAGAAAGAAATAAGGAGATGTTTTTCATTTAGATGTTACAATAGTCTGCCAAAGGTCTTCTCAGCATTATGAGAATATTTACCTAATAATGCCATGTATCTCACACACTTAAGGACTCTGTTTTCAATACAGAAAATACTTGAAAGTTTGGATCTCCATTATGGAGTTCAAACTTTTTTTCCTTGGTGATAGCTCAGGAGAGTCTGATCCCCCTTTCCCCAATAAAAATCCACGGGAAAAGCTCTAATACGTGCACATGATGAAACACTGACAAGCCAAAAGTTTCAGGAGCAAAACTGGACATTTTCCAGTAACTCCACTTGTTTGTACAATACACCTAATCGTGTGGCTATATACAGGTTTGAGATACAATCTCAGTAAAAAATCAATCCAGTCATTTACACGTGTCACATTTTCAGGCAAGGAAGACCCACACAGTCATTTATATCACTACAGACTAAGTATGTGAAGACACTAATCCCACAGTGGATTTTTCACTTGGCCCAAGGTCTGCCCACAGGGCATGCAATGCAGAAATCACAACAAAGAGAACAACACTGAGAAGTACTGAGCTCCAAGTGTCTAACACTGCATCCTTAATATTCCCCTATATAGTTCCTAACTGGGAATAAATGAAAATGCCCATCATTTTACTGTATTTACAGAGCTTCAGGACATGGTTGCTATGGAAGAAAATTGCCACAGCTTCTGATCTAAAGCTGATATGTATGTCTGTAATTTCCTTTCTCCTTTAGCCTCTTTTAGTTTCATTAATTATTGGTATTGGTCAAGAGGTTGTAGACAGCCCACAAGGGACACATATCTGAGTTTCCAAAGTGTGGAACTTATTTTATGTTCTGAACTTTCACAGTTTCTTTGAAAAACTAACATCTACCTTATACTTTTATAAGTTGAGTTCCTAAGGTTGTGATTAATATACTACATAGATCCCCAAAGGATAATTACAAATTAATCAGCGGTTCAAAACTCCCAAATGGAGTGCTGTAAGGTTGCCATAACTTTAAAGCATTTCTTTTCTCCTTTCATGGAAAGAAAAAGAAATCACAACCGATTCTGATCTCCATTTGATACAGCTCTTTCTCAGTTCTTTATGCATTCGAGGAAGCAAACCCAAGACTTCTATAACTTACCAATTAGGCAGGCCCTTTAGTGAATTTAGCAGTACATGCACAGAGCACTAATCCAACCACTAATCATTAAACTTGTTAGGCACATGAAAACAATGTTTGATGGATATAGAGGTGTACAGTGAGTGTAAGTGTGTATATATGCATGAGTCTCTGTATGCAAGTTATTTAGTCTAGTTCTCCTACAGAAATGTATTTGTGATTCCATGTGAGACTTTGCAGTCCCTTCTTCCAGTTATTCTATAGCTTAGGAAAACTTCCAATTTTCAAGCCTCAGTTAAGAAGCTTTATTTGAAACCCACAGAAGCCACTAGGAATCTTTCCATTATTTCAGGAGAAGCCAGACTGGCTCTTATGTTTAAAACATAGTATCTGGCTATCTCAGCTTTGTTCCTTACTCTTTGCGAAATTTCTGTAAGACTGCCGGCACTCAGTCTCTCTCTCCCGTCTCCACATATGTAAAATGAGAATGACAACTTTACCTCAGAGGAATGTCACAAAGCTTCACTTATAAACAGATTGGCATACTTGGATGAAGTTGCTCCACTAACAAGAAGTTTTGTGATTGATGGGCATCTCTTGGGGGGTCATAGAAACAAAAACAAAACCATATAGTCCAGGTTTTTTGATTTTTTTTTTATTTTTTTTTTTTTTTTTTTTTGCTTACAAGAGCCAATTCTTATGCATGATGGCTGTTTGTGTCATCCTTATTCGCTCTCTTATCACCTAGGATATCTTTCCAAATCTAACCATGTCAAATTAGTGGGTCAACGCTACACTAAGTCAAGGCATAACCCTCACACCTGAAACATCCACATGAAAAGCTTGAGGTAGAGTGAGTAACAAGAAAGTGAGTTTCTAAAAGATCTAACTTTTTTTCCAGTTTTTAAAACCCTTAGCTGTCTCAACATAGATAAAGTAACTATTAAACAACCAGTAAAAAATATGACTGCATTTCATTTTGTGAAGAACACTGGAAAGTTGGCAAGAGGTAAGATTTTGCAGTGCAATAGGGAAATGAACAAGTTGTAAATGACTCTAATATCTTCCAGATGGCATATTTTACTTGGGAACTGAGTTTAGAGTAATTAGAGGCATGTGAAATTCCTATAAATACTAAACTTCACCAGTTTGACACTAGAAAGCTCCTTCCTCTCTGAAGTCTTTAAACTGCTAAGTGTTTCTTTTTCCCCCACTTAAAGTGGAAGTCAAGCATTTGTAAATTTGTCTTATTTGACAGACAGAAACCTTTTCCATGAAAAGATAGCATTTCTCTATGCCAGAAAGTTATGAACTGAAGTTTCTCACTGGAGAGGTTTAAAATTGAATGTTTCTTCCCAGAAGAGATTTTCATTTTTATATACTGGGATCATTATATTATAATTTATTACAGTATGTGGCAAGCAATGAAATCAGTGGAATTTACTGTAACTTGAAGATCAAATCTTTTCATTGGTGAAATGCTTTTTGCAGATAGATGTGCTGAAGACCTTAGCAGATGAATTCTGCTTTTACTTCCCTTAGGACATTGTAATGCTAAAATGTCAAAACCCAGTCCATAACCTCTGGTTCTTCTTCATTTTCTGCATGACAATGTTAGATACATTCCAAAAGTGAATCCTGGTGTTCTCATTTCAGTTGAAGAATTTTCCAGATTTTATTTGGTATTAATAGAATAGAACTAAGTAAATACAAGGTAAAATATTCTGTCACCACTTGCACCCTCTTTAGCCATATGTCAGGGTAAAATGACTTAGATCCATTGGTATAAAGGGGCTAATCTCATTTGCAGCAGCTAAAGATCTGGCTATTGTCTCAGTGGAGCTGTATAGATAAAAGTGCAGATACAATCTTGCTTATTTGATTCAGATCTTCAGTTCTGCCAGTCCCAGGTACTCAAAAAACATGAGCCAAAATACAAGGAGCATGTGATAAGATGAAGGATACTCGGATTTTAAAATAGTAATGATTGCTTTTGTTACTTCTGGGTTGTGAAATGTTATTGGCTAAGGTATGTTGCGTTTCAGATTCCTTTGTTCAGCAGAGAATTAAGAGCTTAATTTTAAACAAAAGCACAAATCCCAGTGCATTCAATTATTCCAGAAACCAGTGTAATAATAAGACTGCTGCTAACATTAGTTGGAATTAAACTGTTGCACTGGGTAACTGTAGATCTTCATTGATGTCTTTGTTACATCTTTTCTCTTTTTCACTACAGCATTGTCTTGTACTAAAATAGACCCTCAGTAGTTCAATCTTAATGGAGACCCACCATCAGCTAATGGCATTACTAAATTACTGAACAGTGGCCAAATCCCAATGGCCTTATTCCCAGAAATCTCTTAGGTTGACAGGACCTTTGTATGAGTAACTCCAGTGAATTTTGGCCCTGGGTGAACACCATAAAAACACCAGCTCACAAAAGACCAATGGAAACAAAGGCCCCCCAAATTGACAATAAATTACAAATCATTAATCGATTGCAAATTGTGCATTTAAATATCCAGCACTTTAGAGAACTCTGGGATTTAGATGAAATGTTGTCTCCCTTGGGGAGCTGCATCTGCACCATGAATCCAGTACAAACAAAACCAGTTTAAAAGCCTCCTGCTGTGGGCACTGGCTCCCACCCTCCCTTCTCATGGAGTTGGCAGTGCCTGGCTCATCCTAATTCAACTGTATGCATGTCCATCCTCAGAGAAATGATCAGTTGGGAGTTTTAATAGGCTTGAAGAAAAAAGGGAGGGAGGGAGGGAGGGAGGGAGGGAGGGAGAGAGGGAAGGAAGGAAGGAAGGAAGGAAGGAAGGAAGGAAGGAAGGAAGGAAGGAAGGAAGGAAGGAAGGAAGGAAGGAAGGAAGGAAGGAAGGAAGGAAGGAAGGAAGGAAGGAAGGAAGGAAGGAAGGAAGGAAGGAAGGAAGGAAGGAAGGAAGGAAGGAAGGAAGGAAGGAAGGAAGGAAGGAAGGAAGGAAGGAAGGAAGGAAGGAAGGAAGGAAGGAAGGAAGGAAGGAAGGAAGGAAGGAAGGAAGGAAGGAAGGAAGGAAGGAAGGAAGGAAGGAAGGAAGGAAGGAAGGAAGGAAGGAAGGAAGGAAGGAAGGAAGGAAGAAGGACACACCAACAGGTGACTTGTAAAGATGGAGAAGGGCCTCTCCATTGAGAAGGCTGCAGTGTGTGACAGGAGAAAGCAGACAGGTAGGAACACACCATGCAGGATCCCATGCCAGTAGGGAATGGGCTTAGAAAGGAAAAAACTCTGCAGTTCCCATGCCACCTGGTGATCAGGGAGCACTTGTGCCCTGCTTAGACTTGTTGAGAACACAGCAGTCACCCAGGATCCTCTGAGGGCTGCTTTCACCTCCACCAAGGTGTCTTGTGAGGCCCATGTGTGAGGAATTATATCCCCTTGGTGTAGACACCTGCACTGACAGTCCCAGCTGCAGGGAAGGCTGGTGTGTCTTCAAAGGAAGGGTCAGACCCCCAATGCCCATGAGCTGGGTTACCTTGCAGGAGGCCCTGGAGACTGGTCAGGCTGCACAGGGGAGGCTCAGATGAGGAGAAATGCAACAGATGCTGAGGCTACTGGCAGAAAATCAGCCCCTTCAGGGCTGTGCTTAATTTTTTATTTTTAATAGCATGTACTTCTTTTTCTTGTTGCTAATAAACTGGGATTAAGGTTGGTGTCCCTCAAGTGCCTGCAGCTTTTAAGCTTTTAGTTCTGGGATACAGATTGCTTTGTGCTACAAGCACTGCAGTAAATCCCACACCTCTGACCCTCAGTAACTAATGGGGCACAAAGCCACAGTGCAGAACAACTTGAAGCTCTTTATTTAGATTTCGTCTTGCGATGCCTTCTGTTCGACTAAAGTGGAGGCTTGTAAGGAATAAAAAAAAAAAACTTTATAAAATAAAGGCAAAAGAAAGATACATACAAAGAAGAAAATTTTCAGAACCAAAGATAGTCTGACCAGGGCGGATAATTCACGTCAGGGAGAAATTTAGCAGCTTGGTTGGATGTGGAATCAGAGTGATAAAATAAAGAGAGACTTGGAAAATTTTTTCATCCTAACAGGTGAATAGCCAGAGTATTCATAACAACCATATAGATCATGGTAGGCTGCAGAAAAATATGATATATGTATTATACATATGGTATACATATATAAAATATGGTATAATTTACATCCAAATGTAAATTATAGTTGTATATTCTTCACAGATTGTTTCATAAGATTAAATGGCAGATATTTAGATTTCAGCTGAGTTCTATTTCTTGAGAAGGATTTTTTTTAAGGAAAAAAGCATAAGATCTCACTGCCCTGGTAATAGGCAAATGTGTAGAAGTAGAGTAGCTTGGCAGAATGGCTGGCTTCAGCAGCAGGCAGGGCTTTCCAGCACTTGCACCTCACCTTCAGCAGTACAACATGCAATAGTGCATTTCAGGGGTCTCCAGCATGGTCAGAACTGAACCCCAACATAAGCACTGTTATCACTTACAAGAAGCCGGTACTAGAAAATTCACCAAAATTTGAATTCTGCAGTTCCTTATGTTTTTCATTGGTCAGGGCTCATTTTATAGATATTGCTTGGCCTTTTCCTCAAAACCATAACTTACACTTTGCAAAAAAGAACAACTTTTTTTGCAATTCTTTTAAGAATTAGAGGAATTCTATATTCCCTCATCTTTCCACTGGGAATCTCTCACAGACATAGCTTTACTAAGCCATAAAATTAGGACCAACTAGTAATGGCCTGTTCAGGTACCAGCTGGGAGGAGCAGGAAGTGTGTGTGAACTCTTGCACTGCTGTTCATCAGTCTCCCACCATACAGCCACGCACTGGCCTTGCACACTAGGGAGGGTGCAAACAGAAGTGGGATATCTGGAAAGATCCAGGCAAGCAAAAAGGGAATGCTTTTTGCATCATGGCAAAGCAGCTCCATGAACATATTCACTGACTGTCCTCTCTTCTGGACAGGCATCTCCTATTTTCACATCTGAACTTGTGCCCTAGTCTTTCACCCGAAACTACACACCATGGTTAGCGCCATGTTTATATTTACATTTCTCTGCCATAAGCCCTAAAGGACTATAAAATTACAAGAAATATTTGCCACACCATTGACAGCAGTAACTGAGTGAAGAATTGCCAAATGGGAAATCCAAATTTGCAAACTCAGTATTCTGGGCTGTGTGCCAAGTCTGTCTGGGTGCTGCGGAGGTGACACATTCAGTCTTCTCATAGGGATGCCAATGTGCCAACTGTATCCCTGGCACGGCATCTTCTGACAAACTTATGGAAAAGAACTGCTACCAAGTCCAGAGGGACATGCAAGCTGCTTTCTGAGCTTCCTTGGCAGCAACTCCATTTCCAAGTTGTGACTGTACTTTCTCCTATTTACAAGACCAGTTGTTTGTGATATGCTGTGGTCTCTGGTAGGATTTTGAAAAGTGCAAAAATGACAGCAGGATGTTGGTTTCCAAGTATAAATTTGTAAAATCCAGCGTAATTTTATTTAGCTAAGAAAAAAATAATATAGATACTCATTTACTGCAGCCCAGATATCATATGTTGCCACCAGTGCAGGAGAATCCAAATCCATTTATCTGCCAATTGAAAAACATGATTGTTAGGATATGAAGGGTGTAGGGCTGATCTCTAAAGCTTCCTCTTTTCAAATTGTTCTTCTTCCCCATTGTCTCACAGCTAAATGTCTTCTCTGTCTGTCAGTAATTTTTCAAAATGAGATAAAAAAAGTTGAAAAATCCTCCAGTCTTCCATGGGGCTGCATGACCTATAGCTTGCAAAAATCCATTAGAAGAAAGCCTTTTAGTAACCAAATTGTGTCATTTACAACTGCACAGCAGCCAGGAAGAGTACCATAAATTACAATTCTGTCACTACAAGGGACAATGGAAAGTGTGGGCAGTCTATTGCTATAAAAGAGGAAAACTAGGAGAGTGATAGAATTTAATTTGAATGGTGGTTTTTTCCTAATTTACTTCATATAATAGTAAAATTGGTACTTACAGGCTAGTTATTTTTTGGCTGTATAAGGAAGACTTAGCAAGAATATATAACATTGTTTATTTTTAAGGTGTAGTAGAATAAAAACACCAAGCCTTTTGACATTTTTATCTCCTTTATATATGAAGGAAAAAAGAACGTAAAATTTGCTTAACATATTTAGGGGTTTTTTTCATACCATTTGAAAATTCTGTTGAAGCTTGAGCAAGGAATGGTGCCTGGGAAACTGGTGAAATAATGTCACCATGGAGTAAATGGAGCAAAGACTGTCACTCAGATGCTATGGGTTTATGTGATTATTCTTGCTTTTTAACAAGCAGCTGATTATTTGGAGGAAAGTTGTCTTGTTAAAAATTCTCAACATATATTTTTTCCCTAAAATCTAAAAACTAGTGGCATGTATCCCTGAGTACTTTCAATAGGTTTTGCAGGAAACCTAGAGCTGGCAATTTTAAGGCTATTTCTGAGACGGGAAAATAAAAAACAAACCAGAAAAAGCCTCAACAATTCTGAGGTCTCTTTTCAACTCTTCTCCTGACTTTATCATATGTTATGCACGTATGATAAAGACATTATAGAAAGAACAGAAGTCTAATCTGTAGTCTAAAAACTACAGGCTACTTAATTATCTGTAAAATCATCTTAGAAATGCATGTTTCCACTTTGTATTTCCACCAATCTGCATGGCGACAGTTAAGCTAGTGAGTTGAGCAATTGCTACTAGAAAAATCAAATACATAAGAAGAAATGCAGTTAACACAATATTTCACATATGTTAAAGCTTACAGTTCCATCAGTGTCAGATTTATTTTCTATTTGATATACACCAAAGCTGGCACACAGTTTTAACTGATGAGGTAATGTCATTTTTAATTTAAGGAGCCTTAAGCTGTCCACTTTAACTAGTGATATCATCTCTGCAGCTGTCTCACAGGACTTCATGTAAACATAAGTAATGTGCCCTGGATGGTTTGGAGCAGAGTTGTTAAAAATTACATTGGTCATCATGAAAACATTTTTTTTTTCCTTTGATCTCTTTAAAAATGCCAGACATACTTTATTGTCCTGTCATTTTTATCTCTTCCTTGTATATTAATATGCTTGGAACATTTCAGTGAGCATAACAGTAGAATATAAAGGTCTAAACAAATTAATGGCAACATTTTAATGTCAGTCGTAGTAAGATAATGAAAAGTAAATGAGATTGTCTGGCTAACAGCAACTTGTTAAATGAAAGGGCAGCGTGGCTGAGACACAGAGACGCAGGGGCAGGGAAAAGCCTTTTGCTGCTGTCTGAAACAGTCACAGGACACAACCCAAGCTCCAAATGCCACCACCTTCTAGGAGAAGATTAAACTGATTCTACAGATTGGGTCTGATCCTCCTTCCTGTCTGGGGTCAAGTGAAATCATCTGCTAATAAAACTTAAGAACAGACCTGTCTCTGCACCTGCAGCTTCTCCCTCCCATGACTTTCATTCTCATTTGTATTCCCTGGGCTGGTTCAGCACCATCAGCCTGCTGGGCTCGCTCTCCTCAGCCCTTGAACACCAAATCTGTCAGAGCAGACACTACACATTGGCATGGCTGGTGACAGGGCTGAGGAGCCCTAGCGTGTTGCTCACAGGCAAACTTCTACTAGTAATCATTATCTGGTTATTACATGCTTTTCCTTATACAGTCTTAGATTTGATGAAAAGAATCACAGAGGTTGTAGTCCAGTCTGTCTAGTAATCACATGCTGTACAAATATGAATGTTGGAACATGCACTTCTTGATTCAAATATCTAAATGAAGGTGATTTGTATTGAAACAATTTTTGTCTGGGAAAAACCAAGTGCTGTGACTGACTTGTGGATTTTGTGATGTGCTCCAAACCATTTGTCCAGATAATAAGGAAAATAACAGATTTTTCTACCACTGATCTGCAGCATGATGGAGTTTTGAACAAAATCTAATGTTTAGGGATTTATTTATTATTCCGTGGACATATGTTTGGAGGACAGCATATGGAAATCAAAGTATTGTTCATAAAGAGCTACAGCTAAAAAGACATTTTTGAATTCATAACAGAACTTCACAGTTTGAAAAGAATGCTATGCATTATGTATTGATAACAACACTACACAGACAAAGGAACACAATTTAATAATACAGAATTGTGCTCGTGAGATTTCCTTTTTTTTTTGTTAATTGGTTACTTTAGCTGACATTGTCTGCAAGCATAATGGACACCATTCTTCCTAATAGTTCCATGTTGCCAGATGATGTCTACAGACATAATGTAGTCCATTTTAATTATTTCATTTTGCTTACATCTTTCAGCATAATGCATTTTCCAAGCAAGCTAGCATTTTTCTTGATTATCTATGTTGTGTTATGGTTTCTAAATTAATTAGGTCTCCTTCTTTCCTGGAAGTTAAAAGTTTCTTCCTTCCATTTATCTACCAGGTATGATTATGTTGAAGTGATTGATGGAGATAATGCTGAAGGACGCTTATGGGGAAAGTACTGTGGAAAAATTGCTCCCCCTCCTTTAGTGTCTTCAGGACCATATCTTTTTATTAAATTTGTTTCCGACTATGAGACACATGGAGCAGGATTTTCTATCCGTTATGAAGTTTTCAAAAGAGGTGAGAAACAATTCATTGTTACATAGTTCATAACCTGTGATTTTTACTTGCATCAGAAAGTTTGCCATAATTCTTTGGAATGGGGAAAATGCATATAAAGGCTTGAAAGAGAAAATCTTACTACCCTAGTCATTCCAAGGTGGGGTGTATATTCAGTGGGTGTAAATCATCATGAATCCAGTGGGTCAGCTGTGTCTGAGGGTTGATTCCTCTACATGAAATACGGTAGTTTTCGTCAGCTGTTTGTTTCAACCATCTTAAAACCATTAGCTTTATTGCTTTCCTCTTTTTTTGTAATAATAATTACTGTATGATTTACAATGTTACTGCCTCAACAGCACTGCAACCTTCTGAGTCCCTGGCTTACTTTGGTTAGTGTTTTGCTCTGCACTCCCAAGAGATGGCTGTGGGCTCGGAAAGGACCTGAGTACACATGGGCAGCAGATGATGTTGATGCTGCTTTCACAAATCATGTTTGGGAGGTAAAGGAGAGAAGCAGCTCACACTGATCACAGGCATGACCTGCTGGATGCTCGTGCCAGGAGTTAGTGCCAGTGAGCACAATTAGCTTTATGGGGTACAGAGAAAGCTCAGAGAAACAGAGAGTGCAGGATTAGCCATCCAGAGAGACACTCCCTCTTTTAAAACACTCTTCCCGAGTCAATAGCTAGAAGGGCTGTAAGGTCACTTTTTTTTTGGCATACATCTTCCCTATAGCTGGATGGAGCTTAATAATTCATATATTCCATTCCTGGAGAATACAGGACCAAAACTCATAATGTATAAAAAGGCAATAACATTCATTTTATAGAAAAAAAATAGACTTCAATATCAATGTTTAGTGTCATATTCACAAAAGCAGCTCAAAACTTCAAATTTCCAATGCACACCACTCCCAGGCAGTGCCCCATTTTCAGAACCAGTCCAAGTCCCTTTTATGCACCTAAACCAGAGCCAGATTTTCAGCTGTGTTCAGCACACACTCTTGGTGGCAGCTGTACTGCTAATAAGGAGAAGCACAGTAGTGAAGTTGCGTTTCTATTGCTATTGCTGCTCTGCACAGCGCTAATTGGGGCCACAGACCTCGTGTTCACCATCTTCCCTGTCTGTAAATCCACTCTTGACTCCCAGAAATTCTTTTGCTGACCTTCAGGGTCACATTTTTTAAAAGAATTCAGCATCCAAATGACACCAAGCTTTCCTGAAAAAATATCTCTATTTATTTAATGTCCTTAGGAGCCTAAACTATTGAAAATGTGTTCTGACGTTTCTCAGTGCTTATATATGCAGGACCATCTTTCATAAAGAACAAGGCTGAAACATAAGACGAAGTGAAAGAATGATCTGTGAAACAATCTATTTTAGTAACTGAACCCTTTCAAGGAAAAGGTTTTATTTATTTCCTAACAGTGTAATGACAACTCAGAACTCCGACAGGAACATTGTGTTTATTTCCTTGTGTGGTCATTTACATGTCTCAAAGATACACATTTACCATGTTAAGATGGCATTATGAATGGGATTTTTACACACATGGAAGTCAGGAAACTCAAAATTATGGCTCTCAGAGCAACTTTAACTCCAGTTCATTCCACATAAACTGTATATTAAGGCAGGACAGTTATCACCATGCAGTGTTAGAAAATGCCATGTGTACACAAAGGATACAAATTATCATTGCTCTGGGAACACAGCCCTATTTAACTTCTGAAAAAATGCATATACACTATACCAGTTTTGCATTTTAATATCTGTGCCAAACAAAGCAGTTCACCCTTTTGCACAGGTGAAGCTCAGCTGCTTACACCAGACAAGTATGTCTGGTTTAGCATATTCACAACTTCCTCATCATTTCCCAGGTATGGGAAAAATGATCCCAAGATCCTGTGGTGCTGAGCTGAAAGCTGAGCTCCATTCCAGCACACAGTATATTTTTGCCCATTACTCTTTACTTGTCATTCAGCTCCGTGGCCAGAGAGACTCTGAAGAAGTTGTAGTCAGGACTAAAACATGAAACACATTTTGCCCAACACTTATCCCACATGAAATGTTCATCATTTTGGCTTGCGCAGGCATCCTATTTTAGGGTGGATGAGTGACGTGGATGAGTGAAATCCTTTTCACTAGAAAAGGATTTACACAGTTCACATTCAACATTCCTAACTTTAGTCAACTAAATTTATGGTGTAAACTGAAAGAAAAGGAAGTGTCAACCAAGAAGGCAAATGAATTTTTGGCTCAGTGACACCCACAGATAGCAGATTAAATTATCCCCAATGTCATCTCTTTCACTTTGATCTCTCTGTTGCCTCCTCTCTGTCTTTCCTTCAGTTCATATATCTTCCTTTGTTTCATACACATGTACACATGTAGTTTCTCCACCTCAGAAATATCTACTTTTGGTATCTCTGCTGGAACCTTTTCTGCCAGTTTTCCATGCATGTTGGCTCATGGAGTTCCTCCTAGCCTCAGTATTGATATAATTCCTGCAGCTGCTTCACAGTGTCAATTAAGGGTCAAAATCTTTGGAGGGCATTTTAGTGAGACAGTTTTCCCCTGAAAACAGTTTCTGTTTCTTGCACCAGATTGACTTGAACATGTTTAAAATAAAGCAAGCTGGCATCAAGATACCATGTGTGAGTGTAAGGAGCCTGACGATTGCGCACCCTCGGAGCCAGGATCTGGCTGTATTTAATAAAGCAATAATGATCCTGGCTTACATTTTATATTGCATCTTTTATTGGATTCCAAGAGGAGTACAGAGCACTCTATACTATGAATGGCATAGCAAAACTATTTTATCGTGGAACAGCAGCTACTGGTGGGAGTGAGGAGCAAAAACCAGAATATAACCCTCCCCTACATGACAAGGAGACAAGGGAATGACAGGGAGAGAAGAGGAATACTCGACTTACGTGTAAGGGGGTGATTTAATTACAGGCAAAATGTAATTTCCCAAATTGGAATGGGTCAGGTTACATGTACATCGATATCCACATCTTCCAAAATATGCCATGAAGTGTTCTGAATATTGATGTGATAGTTCAAGAATTTCCTCTCAGTGTCTGTTGAAGGGCAGGAATACCTGAACTGAGTAAATTCGTTCAGACCTCTCTCTTGCGTGCTGAATTTAGCTGGGAGGTGGCCAGATCCGTGGGGGGTAATATGTTTGGCACATTCACAATGAAAACATTTTCTATAGTGAAATAAGAGTATTCATATATGCAACAAGCCAGACTGTTTTCCTTCAATGATCTGTGTTAGGCATTGGAAATCCTCTAAGGCTCCTGACTACAGTCTCTAAGGATGCTGGGCATCCTCATCCAGACTGGGGCCTCACACACGTCATCCTCCAGCACAAACTTGCCTGTTGCAACCAAGCTCTGCTCTCTGTGTCCTTCCTCTCCTCCCTGTCTGAGGACCTTGATTTGAGTCATCCTACTCAAACTCCCCAGGCCAGCTGATATCCACCAATGCCCCAAGTCCTGTAAATCACCCTATTAAATCTGGAGTGTCAAAAGGCAAAGGGGGGTACCTATGCCAACCTTGTGAGAAGATGTGTGGGCAGTGCCTGCAGCTGACTTCTGAGCACACCTGCAGGTGTGGGATCCACAGAGAGGACTCCTGAGGGACCTAAATAAAGAAGAAATGAATTCTGTCAACAAGAGAGGGATTGCAGTTTGTCCCCTGTATTCACAAACGCAAATTCAGTGACCTTACCTTTTATACCCTTACATCTTTACTGCCACTTTCCTGCTCCACTAAGAGCACTGTTTGGAGCATCCCATTATGCCATGGTGGGAACATCAGGGAAAGCTGATGTGTCAACATTGACATTAGGTGACTTCAAGCAACACTGCCTGTAATCACACAGTTTATCATTGCCACACTAACAGCAACATTTTACTGGTGCACCTGTGTCAACACCACTCAGAATGAGTCACTCACCCTCAGTACATGTACGAATTACCTTTCACATTTAGTTTGTCGAGGAGGCATAGGTCACATCTGGCAGAGTTACTGAGTCAGTGCTCCAGGAATCTGAAACCACTACTCCCTCTACTGAATTCACTCACCCGCTTTTGTAAAAAATTCTATTTCACCAATAAAAGCCTGTCAGCCATAAGATTTAAAGATTTGAGCTTGAAGGGGCTATAATTATTTCTCTAGGGCTCTGTCGAGATTTCTGCAGCTTACACTTTCATTGTTCCCACATGACTTTGTATTTGTCATAATTTTTTCTAGAGCTGGTACAAGTTTTCATATTGTTCCATACAAATTGAAAATTGAAGATCAGACAGTATATGCGAATTGGGCTTTAAATGACTGACTATCAATAATAGGAACAAGCTGGCTGAATGATTAATGTAGCGATTAAAATGAGGTGTTTCATTGAAAAGCCACCTTTGCTGCTAGAGAGACAATACAACCTAATTTGTTTTCCAGCTAACTGCTTTGCTTAGTAGCACAGTGTTAACCCAGTTGATTTTTCTCCTTCTCCTACAGGACCTGAATGTTCCAGAAACTTTACTTCTTCAAGTGGAGTGATAAAGTCCCCTGGATTCCCTGAAAAATATCCCAATAGCCTTGAATGCACTTATATTATCTTTGCACCAAAGATGTCAGAGATCATACTGGAATTTGAAAGCTTTGAGCTAGAACCTGATTCAAATACTCCAGGGGGAGCATTCTGTCGCTATGACCGATTGGAAATCTGGGATGGATTCCCTGATGGTAAGAGAAAAATGGGCTGTAATGTGCATAACCATTACTATGTAGTGGCCTGCAGAAGGCATATTCCCATTTTTTAAACTGTCATGCTAAAGAGATCCTTGCTTGATTTATGTGAAGTGAGTTGAATTAAAAAGAAATGGAGAAAATGCTCTGTAAATTCATTCAGAAAAGCATATCATAGTGTGAATGATTTTTTTAATGAAATATGTTCAATTTTAACAGTTGGCTTAGCAGAAACCTCTGTGTTCAGTGGTAATATGTGATGAACCTCCTACACTAAAATAAATTAAATGTGAAGCCTTATAAGGAGTCCCCAGATTTTCACAGCTAACCCATGAGGATAGCCCAGATATTTCCAACAAATTGCAAGAACTGGACTTTGGGTACTGACCCTCTGACTTGCAGAGGAACTGCATTACAGACCAGCTGTCAAATCAGAGAATTTCTTTGCCAGAGAAAATGTGGTGTCCATGCAGCTGAAATCATAGTGACTAAACAATTACCCAGGTCAGTAAACAGTCACTGAGTTATTCATTCAGGTGGCTTCAGTGACTGGGCACTGCAGGGTTCCTCCATTATAGTGCTCTCTCTTCCAGCAGTTTAAGCAAATCCAAAGGTTTTATCTTAATTTGTTAATTTATAATCTCTGATTAGATGGCCTCATGTGTCAGGGTGGGTGTGTTGGGTACCCTTCTGGAACATCTCTGCCATCTCAATAATTTTCCACTTAGCTGTTGACCACACTTGACCTTGTGCACATTCACTAAGTGCATAGCTAGATATTAGCTAACCCTATAGAGCCAGAGAGCCCTCATTTCACCTTCTGCCCAACCCCATATCCCTGTTTTACACTGAGTGTGACAAATAAAATAGCTGCATGATTTCTCTGTTTTTCATGTACAATCTTGGATCTGCAAGGTTCAGATCTCCCCTAGGCAGGGCAGCCATGTACCAGTTCTCCAAGGACCCAGAGCCAAAGGCTGCAGCTCCAGCCTAGAAGGGAGTGTTCAAGCTAAATGCCCAGCCTTTAGGATGCCCAAATTCTTATAGCTTACTTATTAATTTATATAGCTGTGGAAACAGCTATATAAAACTGACTATTAGTGATGCCTTTTTCACTGTTTCTATATTTGCCATAAGCTAATAAAGAGAAGCATCTTGAAGCTGTCTTTTTTCTTCTTAACCTCTAATTTGTAGCAAAATTCAGTGACTGAAGATTTATGTTGGACATTAATTACAACTATTTCAGTTTTCCACTCATGTGATAACCCGTATTAATAGAGTTTTTTGTTTGTTTTATGAACAGCAGTGGCAGTTTCTACAAACTGCTAATCCTACATTAATATTTGATTTAAATGAAAATATATAACTTAAGGAATATATTTTAATAACACATTAAAAGTTGCCTGTTTTCCCAAATAAATCCCTGATATAATTTTGTTTAAATCTTCCATTGCTGCTGCAGGAAATATGTCTTTTAACATATATTTGTGCTTTTTTATTTTATGCTTAATGGGTTTATCGTGGCTCTTTTCAATCCATTTCAATAAAGAGTGAAGAAAGACCCATAACAGTAGCTAAAAGACTATTTAGTATTTAATGCCTCAATTAGGAAAACAATATTTTAACAGTACAATAATGATGTCTGGAACATTTAATAATAGGTTTATTTGTATATGGACCAAATCTGTCCTGTAGAGCTTGCATTTAAACTGATATTTGAAAAGATGATCCAGTAAATCAATTTATATGTAATATAACCAAAAAGAAATGCATTATTGTCAATGTAGAGGGTTTCAAAGCAGTAATTTCTTGGTTCAAGGAAGTGGCTGAGCCATACTGAAGACCAATTATCAACAGGCATTATCAGCCTTCCACAAACTGCCTCACAAACTCTCTACACTCAAAATGATCCTGACATCACTAAGGGTATTAGCATGTTTATTTGTAAATATTCAACAGAATTTGTAGTCTGGAAAATTTTTTCTTAGATAAAAACTGTTGAAGGTTGCAGCAGTTGTAGGAAAATGTAGGACGATCCTCAGCCAGCAGTCAGTCTCTATTGTTTAACTTAACACTACAAAGAAAGATGGAATGTGATTGCTTTTCTATAAATGCATCACAGGTTGAATCCCTGGGAGGGAGAACTATTTCAGCTGAAGAGCAAAGCTGGCACAGGAAACCACTGGTACAAGCTGGCCATGAACTGAAGACAGAAAATGTCTGGATACTGGAGAATATATATAGAGAGAGGGAAAAAAAATCTAATTTGCAACCACGTGGAAATAGTAAATTTCTAGTCAGTGGTAAATTAGACAGTATGGTTCCCTTTGATGAAGGGACACTCACCCAGGGTGAGTCTTTAAGCCATTTGTCCATTTTCCTTTAGTCTGTGCAAAAATATTATGCACTATTAACTGAAACATGGGCATGGTTGTGTGCATTTTTAATTTCCTGGTGTACTCCCTTACACAGTTTTAGCACACATCAATTTGCACTTTCCCAAGAAACTCCTAAGCATGATTTGGAGGACAGTGAAAGCCAGGGATCATTCTCAGCAGGCAAGTTGGACATGGCCAGCCAGTTTCAGAGGGAAGAGCCCCATAGGGGCAAGCTGTGTCACACTCTGAGTCTGGTCCCAGGAGCAGTCCCTGGCTACTGGCTGCAGGTCCAGAGCGTGTCCCCTGGCCTGCTCTGTTCAGTGACATAGGAAAGGAAGTTATTTTGCTTTGTTGAAATGCATTGCTGCTCACATGCCCTGTTGCGTTAAAGCTGCTATTGCATTGATATAAATGGGACAGAATGAATTTTTAAATATGTGGGGAAAATGTACATGCTTCGATTCACATCCCCTGCTCCACAGCAACACAGCTGTAGTTTCCTGGGATGATGGCAGTATTGTAATAGGAGAGAGAGAACTTTTTTTTTTTAAATAATTGTGGTCTCAAGAACAGAATTAGATGGACAGCCCCCTGAACATGCATCTCTGGGAAACAGGCATCAGGATTTGAGCCAGGCACAGCGAGTCCCTCTGTTCCCAGCAGGGAACAGTGTCCCATTCTGACCTGTCTCAACATCTACTTTAGAGCACAGTTAATGGACCTCTGGAATTTCTTGTCTCATTGACTGCACTGGAAGCTATGAATCCCTAAGTCAGATGTAAACTTTAGATGCCTAAGTTATAGCAGATGAAACCCAGCATAAATGGAAAATGTTTTCACTATAGAATTTGATAAGCTACAGTCACTAGAGATCAGCAGGAAATAAATTTGCTGTTTAATACAGTTGTGATTATTTTTTCTTTCCTTCTCCCCAAAAAAGCAAAAAATAAAGAAGAGAAGTGTTCTTTTAAACAATTTTTCACAATGATGTTTAAAAGGATATGTCAAAGTCAGTAAGCTTCCATTTACATTTTACTTCTACGTAATTTCCATTTCACCGATGGAAAACAATTTTCTGTTAGAGAATTTGACAGCAGCTGTAACAATCATTCAAAAAGACGTTAATCCTGAAATGCTCTGTCACAATCATGGAGTCCTCAGCCTACCTGGTTGTCCTTTCAGTGGATTGAAGCTGGCAAGTGCTGAGTATTTGCTACTTGATTCTACAAAATACGTGCTTATCTTTGAAGCATGTGAACAGTTAGATTGACTTCACAAGGAATTCACCAAGGACACTTACAGGACTGAAGTTAAATAGTGGTGTAAGTGTTTTGCTCTTTCAAGAGGGGAATGGTAGGCATTCAGGAATGCCTCAAACCTGGCATTTTGTTTTGTGAAAAAACCCTGTTGAAGAATATCTGAGAACTACAGGTTGCAAATAGTACAGAAAAGGGACCATGGTTTGAAAGAGATAACACATGGATTTAGAGCAGGAGAGTGAGTAGATCTCAGAATGGAAAGATATGATTTTGCATGAATAAACTAGATACCAAAAATATCTTTGCCCAAGGCACAGATATATCTCAGCCACCGTCTGCTGAGAACACTCCATTGATGACTTTGAAGAAAAATAGCCCACTCAAAACGAGGACTAGCTTTAGTGATGAATTGCACATATTCATCATGAAGCTCTCTTTGAAGCTCTATAGGCTGTCTACTAGGGCTCAAACATAATTTAAAGAAGTTTATGTATGGTTTGAGAACCACAGCCTAAGCATTGCTGCTTCAGTCAATACCACAAGAGCTTCCACTGAATTACAAAGCAAAGCAGAATGCTTTACTGCAGTCATTAACATCAGTGCAAATGAAGGTTGCTATTAATCTAGGTGTGTTTCTCCTGTTGTGGTTGCTTTCTACACCCTTGTGAGAAGCCATTAAGATCCAAGAGCATACACAATCTCAGTGCAGTTGACTACTGAAATGTGAGGATGGAATTAACTTTTCAGTTGTTTCTTCTTCAGCATCCTAAATTGTGCACAAATATTTTTTCAATAAAAGTCATAGTGATGTGAAAATGCTGTCCACAACACACCTGCATACTTACAAAAAATAGCTTTAAAATGAAATACATGGCTAGTTAACATAACATTTGTTTTAATATTTTAGAAATCTGATATAGCTTTTTTCCTTGCTTCTGTTTTTTGGGGAGTGGTTCTTAACCTAATTCCAAAAGCTAACATTTCAACTAGATGGATAAAAGTGTATTTCAGTAAGTCTCAGAATTTCCTCATATCAACATTCTTTGTGCAGAAGGGCAAACAATAGTAAAGAAAAGAAGAATCAGTAAGGATAAGGTTTCTGTTTAGTCTTGCACCACCAGCCACTTTCTATATATTCTGCACTCTGATCTGTAAACCTTCAAAAATACTTATTAAGAATAATCAAGGATTTATTCAAGCTATAGAATTAGTTTCTGCATTTTGGGAAATGCACACAAAGTAGGTTTCTTAGTTGTCCCTCTATCTTTTAATCAGAAAGTTGCTCAGTTTTCCACTGTATAATACCATGCCAGGGAAAGAGGAGCCAAGGTTCAGGAATTGCTACAGCATGAGCAGTCAGTTGAGGTAGCTGGCTCACTGAAATGCCTTTGTTCTTCAAGTATTGCAGGAGCATCCCTGAGTCAGGACATAATCCAAGATGACTGACATTTGGAGGTGCCCTTCCTGGGGAATGCTGTCATAGCAACATAACGGTCCACAGTTAGGGGCTGGCCTAATGACTTTTCAGCACTTTCTGCCCTAAAATTCCCATCTGGATCTCTACATAGTCTATTATGAAATCCCATCTCATTTCCTAAGGAATTGTCAGGAAGATGGAAAAAAAACCCAGTGGCGTAGTCTACCTAAAGAGACAGCAGTCTCACCCCCTGAATGACTCCTCAGATGGGTTTCCTGCATAGCATTTATTTGTTGTGGTGACACATGAAATATTTGATAACTTATCATTCAATAGTTTTCAAGACTTGAAGGGAAAAGAAAAGGTGAAGGGGGAAACTTTATGTTATCTATTTATGGAAGAAGGAGAATCTCTATTTCACCCAGTTGTGCTCAGATCAATATCATATTAGTTCAGCAGCCTAAGGTTTACATGTTGTGCAAAAAAATTCAATACCTCTTTGTGTCATATTCTGCACATTTTTAGCACTTGCATCCACATAGCTAGCAAAAGGAGTAGTACTGTCATGACAGGGCCAATCTGTTGGCGACTCAAATGCATAATCACTAAATATGTCTTAAAAATTATAAACCAGTGAGTCATGGGGAATCTTAAATCCTGTCTGCTTTAAACAAAGTTCTCTTCTGTTTGTCGCTTCCCTACAGGAAATGGGAGGAGGGATGCTCAGAGTACCATAACATGGTAGCATTATCTTCCTTATTTTCTTGCAGTTTAGACCACCATCAGCAGCTATAATATTGAAAGCCATTCTGAGAACGGGCAGGATCAGAACAATTTGCACACAGAAAATGCAAAAGAAAACAAAAACAAATAGAAAGCCAAAAGCTGCAGCAACTGGAATGTGGGAGCATTGTTTTATCTTTTTTAAAAGCCCCTAATGGTAACAGTCTAAAACAAATTTCCCTCTCCAAAAAATAAAACCATGAAGCTTTAATGATTTCTAGGATGAGGAAGAATTCAACTCATATCCTCTATAGGATGTTTCATTCTATCAATTCTCAATTGAGGAACCTTAGTGGAGAAAGTCTGAATTGGCAGGTATTTCAAATGCCATGGGATTGCCAAGGCAACTGAAGACTAACTGTGGTCAGAATATGGATAGAAAAGCACATGCTGGCAGAAAGAGCTGTAACATCTGAGCTCCCTCTTTCTGGCAACTCTAGGGCCTTACAGAACTGTGTAGCTTACATAATAAAGCTATTCCAAGCTGGAACTGTTTTACTTGTTGGAAAATGCCAATAAATGACTGGAAAATTATGTTAGCTGTAGATTTTCTTTGAACTGTGAATAATTAGGATATCTAAACATTTTATATTTTAAACTGAAAGTGTAATGGACTTGCTAGAGAAATGACAAGGTGTTAATTTAAGCCTGGAAAGCCAGTGGTGTAAGCATTAGAATGACGCCTCATGATTATTTTCATGATTGACTCCATGGGTGGGTTTTAGCATTGTCTTTTCTTATTGTTTGTAAGCACAGATGTACCACCAATCCACAGCCTAGGGACCTATCTGTAGGGAATGCTCAAGTGCTAGAAGGCCACATATGTTGGTTGTGAATTGAGTAGCCTAATTAAGGAAAAAGATTATCTCACTGCACAGGAAATGCTGAAAAATACCAAAATCGGGTTTATACAGTATTAACCTGAAGAGAGATCATGTCACTGTGTATATGTCTGTATTCTGTGACATGGAGATATACTTAAGAAATTCTTGCTCTTTTGAAAGGATTAAGATTTCACTCTTAAATTTCTTTACAATATTCTGTAATATTGGCCATATGGGCAAAAAAACTATGGGGGTCTGAAAGCCTAAATAAAGGGGGATGAAGAGTCATGGGCCATAGCCTCAATATGAGTCAAAAATGTTTTTCAAAGTTGGAGATGAAATTAACAGATCATCTGCAGTACAGAGCATAAAACCTGGAAGGCACTGTTTGAGCTCCTTACAGCATCTTGTGTACTAGGTTGGCAAATCAGGCCATTCAATTGCTCTTGTCATAAATTGGTGCTTCAATCACACTTTGGAAAATACTTGTAGTGCTTTGTATGTGTAATTTTGTGCACCACTGCCCTGTCTGCACACTTTGAAGGACACTTTTCAAAATCCTGAAATTTACGTTTTCAGAGGTTCATGAAGCGCTATCTGGCGCATTTTAGAAGTACGATTGCTAGGGTAGGATAAACAATTTATTGTTCAACTCTAAATTATTGATGACATTGTTATTTTGAATTGTTGCAGAGGTTCACCGTTTCCTGCTGAGGGACTGTCTTTGGGAGGATATTGTAGTGGCACCTATTGTTATAGCAGCACTGGTAGTTTACTATTGTTTGCTGTTTCTTTGCAGTTGGCCCACACATCGGGCGTTATTGTGGGCAAAACAACCCAGGACGTGTCCGGTCTTCAACAGGAATTCTTTCAATGGTATTTTACACCGACAGTGCAATAGCAAAGGAGGGCTTCTCAGCAAACTACAGTGTGTCACAGAGCAGTGTCTCAGAAGGTCAGTATTTATCTATCCCACAGAGCTTCTTGGAAAATACTCTCTGTTATGTCTTCTTGCACACCAGGTGTTGCCTGAAGTTTTAAAGAAACCTTAAATAAATAAGATGGTGGAGAAGGATTGGTTCTGTTTTCCCTTTTTTCCTTTTTTTTTTTTTTTTTTTAAGAACAGCTGCCCTTTGAAAAGAAGTGCAAGAATCAGAATTCTCCTTACAGTTTTATTCCACTGTATTGCCAGGAAGTTGGGATAATTATTGTGAAAAACTGTGCTGACCAAGGAAACGCAGGAATGCACAGCAATTGAACACTTGCATTAAAACAATGAAACATGAACAATGAATGCACTATCCAAAGCCTTCTTTTATTACATGGAATAAGCTTTGATGATCGATTTCTTGAATAAAAAGGACCCATATAATATATGTGCTCTTGTTAAACCATTTCATAAGCTATCCAAGCTTTGTTCTCTATCTCATACTTTTTTCTCAGTTGACTCATTTTCATGCTTACCCTTTGGACAGAGAATGAAACGAAGTGAGCGAAACAGGAAAATAACATGCTGTATTATACCATGTCCTTGCAGATTTCATTGCTTTCCTCAATGATAAAACACACATTTTATATCAACTCCATCTCCTTTCTGTGTCTTACTGAGTTTCGAGCAGATTCACACAGATTTGATGTACTTGTTTAATCAAAAAAGGGACAAAATAAAAATGAGTAAACTGAAAATTTAACTGTAACTTCCTATCTCTGCTCCACTCCCTGCCTTTTTAACAGCTTTCTTACACACACAAAAGCAGGAAGAGGGAATGGGGGACACACAGCCTCTGTGGATGGGAAGCATTGTACCTTCGGCTAGTTTGGTTTCTCCTTATGTAGGTGCTGCTCCTCTCTCCTCATAACTAGCACAAGCAACTTGTGTCCCCATGTCCACCTCCCCCACAGTCACCTTCCCTAGGCTGTAGATGCACCATAACTCTGAAGTCAGAATTAATATCTGCTATGCCAAGATGCCCTCAGTTTTTAAACACAGCACAACAGAACAGAAGTTAGTGTGTATGAAAACCCTTTTGGATGGCAAGAGGAAGCATTTTATATGCTGCAGACTTAGAATTAATTCTCTCTTTTAATTTCAGCTACCCTTACTCTTTGTGTTCTCTGGTCACCTCCAGAGGACAGCCCAATCTCCTTATCTCAGATGTGTGAGATGTCCCCAGGACTTACTTGTCCCTTTCAGTAGACTACAGGGAAAGCCAACTTGTCTAGGTCAAACTAGACACTTTTTAGGTATTTTGATATTACTCCCACCTATGAGGCTCTGCATTCTTTGCAGTGGCTTATGGCTTACCTTCAGATTTCAAAGAGAAGTTCCTTTCCTTTGAGTCTTATCCCAATGTAGTTCAGCTTCAGTACTTCACCACGCACCTAATACCCTGAAGCAGCACAGAACTGGGGGAGAGGGTCCTATTCCACAGGAATTGTTGGTGTGATTCAGTTATGGGAACCCACAACTTCAGTTCCTATAAAAGACCCTGATAACATTTCTGAATGTAAATATTTTGGATCCCTGATAAAAGATTTAAACTTTTTTTTTTTTTTTACAATACTTAAATTTTCATTGAAAACCCAAAACTTTATTTAAAGCTCATTTTTCCAACTCATGGCTGTTGAAACTTTCAGCTCAGCACCCATCCCTATTAGAGAAACATCAGATCCAGAGAAGATGCAATAAAAAGGATCATATATCCAACATATATCCAACTCCATTTCACAAAGTTATTTTAGCTTAAATTCTAATAAAGGAATGAATTAAATTTCGGTAGTGTGGAGTCCTTGAACAGAAGTATAGGCGCATGGGGTTTTTTCTCCTGCCCTTGTACTGGGGTTGGTAAACTTCTGACATGAAAACCCAGGAGCACCTGGGGGTGAGGAGCTGTCTGAAGTTAGTGGCTTCTCTTGCCTCAGTGGAGGTTGGAGCCTTTATTTTAAAAGACTGAGAGATGAATTGAGTCACTCTGGCCTATCAACCTTTGAACTCACTATAGTGATTAAGAAGTCAATTGATTCTAAATTAGCTAGGTACTTTTGTGTCAACAAAAAGAGATTGAATGGAGGTGATCAACTCATTTACAATACACCACGATACAGAAGAGGTGGTAATTTCCTTAGGTCAATAGTTTTGTGGCCCGAATTCAAATTTTGTTGATCTATTTAATTCCAGTGTCCAGAATCCAAAGTGAATGGCTAAAATTTTAATAATATTTTTAAGCATTTTATAATTTTTGTACTAAAGTAAGATGTTTTAAACTCAAATTATTTCATAAAGCCATCTAATTTGTCTTTTCTGGGTTTGTGCAAAATTTTGAGGTGAACATACATTGTTCTATATTATGAATCCACAGGAGTGTCTGTGCTAGCCTAGTTCAGACACTTCAATTGTCCTATACTGAAATGGCCACAATACTGGGCTAAAAATATTTGTATAGCATTATTATTGCAGGAATTGCCATGGCAACTTGAATGGCAGTATTAAGAATGACACCATAAGCCCAACACTGCCTCACTTAAAGTTGCTTAAGTATTCAAAGTCACATAAAAATAAATTCTTTAGATATTCATATTCAAAGCAGGGAAATGTTCTTATTATTCAAAGTCTAAATCAAAAAGCTGACCGTAATAATGATGGTAATTTATTTTTCTTCAGATTTCCAGTGCATGGAACCACTTGGTATGGAGTCAGGAGAAATTCACTCTGATCAAATCACTGTCTCCTCCCAGTACAGTGCTATCTGGTCCTCAGAAAGGTCCCGGCTAAATTACCCTGAGAATGGATGGACCCCAGGGGAAGATTCTATCAGAGAATGGATACAGGTAAAAAGATAACATTTTCAAGATGTTATTAATAATACTCTGTGGAGTTTATTGAATGAGGAGAATGCAAAAGAAAGAAAGAAAAATAACACAGTAAAGTACTTCTACATAATTTAAGAATCATTGCAAGTGAATAGCTCATATTCCCCATTAGGCAGACAAAAAAAAAGACTTACTCCCAAAGGCATAGAAAAAGAAAAGGTCAGGAAGATTAATTCTTCTACTTCCCACATCTATTGTTTTTGCAGTCTTCTGGGCACAAATAACAAAGATTTTGGTTTAGTGGAAAAGTCAATATTAGTTTAACATGCACTTAAAGTGGAATGTCCCAGTAAACTGAGTATGTGCTATGTCTCTAGCTGATTACAGTTAAGCATTAATACAATGTGGTGTTTTCATGCACTCAGATTTCACCTCAGAAGACCTATGTCCCTTCTAGAATGTGTTACTCACAGAATGAGTTCAATGGTGTCTGTCTGGTGGCTATTCTTCCACATCCTTAAGCACAACATTCATTACCAAGATGGGCTGCCTTGGCTTTGCTTTGTTAGCACAGGAGAAATCCTGTGAACATTTGTTACCATGAAGAGGTTCCTTGAGTTCAGTCAGTCTCTTTGGGCTTGTTATATATTATCAAGTCCATAGCTGAATGGTGCATAACTCCTGAACAGGTTCAAATTATTCATATCAATTACTGTGTACAAAAAATTATACTAGCAGGCAAGAATTGATATCATTATATGAAAAATCACTGATTTTCCTCAATTTTAAGTCGACTTACGCTCCTTGCCTGAAACCTAGATTCTATTTCTGTTGGCAAAAGGTAAGAGAAATGCTTAAGCATATTATATCTATATCACTAATACTGAAAACTTGTTCATAGATTTGAAACATTCCTCCTACTTCTGTTATTTTCTATAGGAAATTACTAACTGACATATAAAAACAATGCCTTATTAGCCTTTCATACAAATATTCACACTGATGTTTCCTGTGAGGTTTGATGTCTGCAAGAAAGCTCAAAAACATGTTGAGTAGTAGTTAGCAAAGGGAAGAAAGAGGGGCAAATCTTTCATTCCTGATCCCTGGCACACAACGGGACTCTCAGGTGTCCTGCTTGGGGGCCCCAGTGCATCCTGAGCTCTTGGCAATCATGTACAATGGACCTAATCAGGCTTCAGAGCGGAAAAAAAAAAAAAATCTGTTGATCCTTTTTCATTACTTAGGAATAAACATTAAAATCTCCTCAACCTTATCTAAGGGCAAGACTTGTTATTAATCATTGCCACTTGCAATCCATGGAATGCACATGGAAAAAGAGTGGAATGCATCAGAATCAAATTCCATGTGTTGCATCTGGTAAGAAGGCGACCACTTCTCCTTTGTTTCCTTCTTTTCTGCTGTCACTTGCACATTTATGACCAGATAATCAAAACAAGAGAGTTAGTCAAATCTCATTCATGTGTTCTGTACTCTTATTAACTTTATTAAGTTATGATAACTACATACCTATATATTACCAATGTATATATATCTTAATCCTTTCACTTAGAACTAGATCTTTCTGAGAAAAAAAGTTTCAAAGGACTTATTTTGACCATAAACTTCTTTAATAACAGACACATAACAGAATTTAAATGACTCCAGGTTTTATGCTTAAAACAGCTCAGGGTACCCCAGGCCTCCTGCACATTAATTTCTCAGCCTCCTTTTCCTCCTGTCATAAACCAGGGTGCACAAGGGCTGAAACAACCACTGAGCATAAATTTTAGCAGCTTTCTGCTGCCTCCAGCTACCTCATCTGCCGAGAAGCTGGTGGTAATTTGCATGCTGTGCTGCTCATGCCACAGCTCTCACCTACTTCACCCAGCTCCTGGTCTGGAAAAAGCAACATGAAGCATTTCCCTGAGCAGTCCCTTGGACATCTCCTTCACTGCCCAGGGCCCATGTGGACAGACCAGCATCCCCAAGGCAGACTTCATCACAGAGCAGTTAGGCTGTAGCTGTATCCTCTTGGTGGGACTGAGCCTACAAAGTCTCGCTTGAAGATTCATTGCGTTGAGTAGAGATGCTTTCCACATGCTGCAGAAGAACTGCTAAGTAGTTTCTGTCACTCAACTTGTGTAGCAGAAGGAATTGAGCTAGTTCAGAGATTCAGTATATCATCCCCTCTCACAACACCTTAGCTCATCTTTGGCTAATTCTTATTTGTCTCTGATTATGCTTATTTTATTTTGGTTTAATTCTATACTGACATTGATAGTTCAAACTTCCAACTGTGTTCTAAACACTTTCCTGTTAATTGACAATCTTGAGATCAGTGCTAAGGGCTTCAGACCACCAAAAACCTCAATAAGAGGGTCCTTGTGCATATGAACCTCCATCTTCTCCAAAGTCTTGATGCCACTGGCAGTAACTGCATGCTGTGAATTTGTGTCTGGATAAAATATTGAAGTCCCATGTTTCCTCTGTACAAATATCCCTGGGAACAGATGTTCATCTCCATAAGAGCTTACAGACGTACAACCAAGGACATGTAACTGATAAAGTACTCTGAAATTACCCATAGAAAAAAAATTGTAATATTTTATAAAAAGGAGGAAGGCACTTATATGTGAAGGACTGAGGTCACTTTGTTCTGCTTTGTTGTGCATGCTATTGTAAACTAGTCATTTATGTGAAGTATTTGCTTTTGTGCAGTGCAGCATAAATGGATTTTTGCTGCACAGTGCAGAACTCCAGAAGATATTCAACAGCAAAAGAACAAAGCTGAAGGATACAACAATGCTGAACTTAGAACTTTCAAAGTGAAAATGTCCACCTATATGCCTTTGTCTGAGAGACAGAAGTTTTGTGTATATCAGTTAATCATTAATTTTTTCATTATTGCAGGTTTCCATAGCTGCACAAACACTACAGCTGGTTAAATAGTGATATCTGCCCTTGAGCTGCTAATGTGCATATGCAACTAGGGCATATATATGAGCTATGTACAGTCATACATGGGCAGAGCAGCCTGAAAATTCAGCTCCAAATATTAATTTCCTCAGCGTGTTGGGGGATTTTTGTATATGGGAAATATTTTAGTTGTCCTTTCCCTTCCTTTTGCCTCTACCTTCAAGGTTAACATTTTTTTTAAGACAAAAGAAACAGAAAACCTTGCTGAGTATCAGCCAAAGGAGATTGGTATCTATAGAGGATGTCTAGAGGCATGAGATATTATTGTCTCCTTTGAGCTGTTGAAGCATTTTGGACATTTTAAGGAAAAATAATTAGGAAAATAGTGTTGGCTTGCTGTTAGTAATGGATTTGCATGAGTTCCATCTGTGGATCTGAATCCCATTCTTTCCTGAACAATCTAGATTGTTCCTTTGTGGCTGACAGGTATGAACTCCTGAGTGCCTCTGAGTGCCACCTGCTTACAGGGCTCTGTTAAGTCAAAGTTGCCTTTCCCTTCCTTTCCTTAGTTGTTTGAAAATCAATGTCAAAGCTTAGATTCAAAATAACCATAGTACAGTCACACTGTAAGTCTCCACAGTACTTTGTCCATTTTTTTTTTTTTTTACTCAACTAATGTGAGCTTTGGAGTGACTCCTTAATCAGAAACAGATTCACTCTAGATTGAATTTCTTCTTTAAAAACACATTAATAAGTCTGTGAATTTTCCAATATGAATGGAATAAAGATACGCATGAGGGAGCAAGGGCTGCCAAAAATATGTGTCAAGGTAGTTTATTGTTATATGGGATGTTATTAGCATTTCAACCTTAAGCTCAGCCTACTTGTTTATTGCACTTATGTTTCGCACACTTGACTGCCCTTCAGTTTGAAACAGCATAATTTAAAATAAAAAATAAAACCAGCCCTCTAATTTAATCAAGAGCAGGGAACTGCCATTGCAACGTAAGTCATTGTCCCTCATTAAGGTATCCTTACACAGGAAAAATAGTATAGTGTTTCCATTTCAGTAATCTGAACAACAAACATGTTAATAGGTATCAATTACCAGCCAGTTTCAGTACTCAGAACCAGTAAGAAGGCCCAGGCGAGGGTTTCACATCTGGTTTTAGTGAAATTGTTCCTGTCTGTGGTATTTAAAATTTAAAGAACTCCTGTTATTGTGCAATTGGGAATCCTAGGGGAGTACAATGTTAATGAAATCCATAATGCGCGAGGATTTTATGATTGCGTTTTCAAGGCATTCCTTCAAAAGGGACAACTGACGCCTGCCATGGCAGCAGTAATTGTGTTTTTACAGAGTAGATTTAATGTTTGCATTTGAGAAATCAGTTACATTTACACTTATCTGAAAAAATAACATGCAAAATCTTTATACTTAGGGGTCTTTTTGCATCTTATTTCTCAGTCCTTTGAGAAGGAGCCACAGGCCATTGTGCATGGCAGGACCTTGTGGCTCAGGGATGCCCCGATGGCTTGTGGCCAGCAGCCCCAGTGCAGGAGCAGGGGGAGCTCCAGAGGAGCGCCCACAGGGAGAGGTGTGGTCAGCTAAAGACACTTGAAACCCATGCGTGTGGCTTTGAGGGGAGACTGATTGCCTATTACCAGGGTCACTGGGAACCTCTGCTGCCATCAATCCTCATCATGGGGTGGGTTTTCAAACCCACAAAGAGCAACACCTTCTGGCTACTTTTACTGCAGGATCTGCATGTTTTCTATCAAAATGTTTCTTCTAATGCATATAACAAAATCTCTGTGCTCCCACCAAGCTGGATGACAGTTTCAGGGTGGCACAATTTTTCTTTCATCCTGTAACAGTGAGTGAGACCTCCAGCTTGCCCAGAGACCAAAACATGTTTGTTAATAACAAGGGATGTTCAGTTCATATTATATCTGGGGTAGGACAAAACCATAAATCCATCTTTAAGAATCCTAGTATCAGATCAAAACTTTGCAGCCATAAACCAAAAAGCTCTAGTCTAGTATAAACACACTCTGCCAGATCAAATTTGTTCAAAAAGGTTAACAGGGGGTTAACATAAGTAGACATTATGCTCTGGATTGAGCATTATCTGTCATTCTGCAGCTGTCATAGAGCAATACATTAAGATGAACTCCTTATTGTGTGTTCTGGCTAATAGGACATAAATCTAGCTAATCCAGCCCAAATTTATACTGCTGGGTTTTTCAGCAGGACACAGACCTGACACCACATGTAAGCCTCCAGACTCATGGGTTGGCACAGGGAGCCCTGGCTTGCTCTGCTCCCTCTGGCCCCTGCCTGCAAGTCTCTATCTCACTGCCCACTCAACCCTTTGGCACCTACAAACCCTGCAGTAATTTGAGACCTCTAGACCAGTCAGCCCTAGGAATGTCAGGTGATCTGGTTGCAAAATTCTCCCTCTGCATCTTGCAGCATTCAGGAGTCTGGAGAAAGGCCAGAGAGCTAACAATAGTTCTCCTCAAAAAACAACCTGGGAGATCTCCCTTGCCATCACTGATTGAAATATCAGTTGTTTATTTAACACTAACTCTGCTGTGCAAGGAAAATATACTCCCATTGATTTAAAGCATTTCTCTGTATACACTACTTCACCAGAATTGAGAGGGATCTCAGAGATGGAATTTGCCTTCTACATTTGTCTTCATTCCTTTAGTTTTGAACCTACATTCTTCATTATTTGCTCCTTTGTAATCGAAACCCAGGAGCATACATCATTGATGTGAACTGGTATATAGATTAATACTGATTTATTTCCATATCACTTCTGAAAATAATTGCAGTTCATCATTTGGTGTCTCGATCTTTCATCTGTGTCATAGCTGATTTCCTTATCAGGTATTCACTTAAAAACATAGTCAGTATTTATATTTGCTGCTGCACAGCATATTTGTTTCATTAACAGGTTTATTCTTACATCAGGCAGCTGTTTAGGCTGACTTTACCCAGCAAGCTTAACTAAATACTGCACATAAAAACTCATGGATGTTCTAGTCAACAATGCCTGTTATTTTTATTATTTTTTCTGTTTCTTTTGGAGTTTGGTACAGAAGTGAAGTGCAACATAATGCAGCATAGAATAACATGAAAAATAGGAAATCTCAGCCTCCCAGTTCTCCTGGCCTTTGAAGGACTGCCTGAGAGCTGGAGTTCAAGGCTTTGTGGTGGGGCTTGCCCATCATTAGGGAGCACACTAACATTAAAGCACAAAACTGTCAGTCCTTTGTCTTCTCTACCACTTTAGATTACAAGTCATGAATTAGGTTCATGTCATTTTACAGTTCATAACTGCACTCCAGAAATCACAAAAAGCAGAGTTAGCTTTGTGTGGAAAAGTGTTACAGTCATCTTAGCGGTCTTAACATGCTTTGCACATGGGCAAAGAATGACAAAAGAATATTCCTTTCTGGAAATCACAGCCAGCACAGACTGTGACACAGTGCAGAACTGGGGTTAATTGACCCAGCAGGATACATTCATACCTTTATTTACTGTGACATGGGAATAAATGGTAGAGTTTCACAAAGGCAAGTACTGAAATTAGACTAGAGGGAGAAGGAGAAATAAAAGGGCCCTACAAAGTATGAAGCTTTTTTGATTATTCAAAGTGCTTTAAGAGCTATTTTAGTACCAAAAAGTTCCCAGCCATAGATTTATCACTCTAGGGAGGCTGAAGAGATGCTCAGAGAACTGTGCAAAACCATTGGCAGCCTTATTGCTCCAGAAGTGCAGGTGCAAAATGCAGTTTAGAAGAAAATCCTCTCTACCTCCCTCTGACATGTTTCAACATCAGGTCTAATACAGAGGGGAGTCCTGTGTGGCTTCAAGCAATCCTGAGTGCAGCATATGGAGGAGCAGCAGAAGCAGAGCCCCTCCGAGCCTCCACTGCCAGCCTAATCATTATAATAGTTTCAGTTTTTTTCAGGGGATCCATTATGCAGAGATCCGAGTAGTTTGTATGTAGCTCTGTAATTACCTAAGCATCCACTTCCCAGTCCAGCCCTGCATCCCCTCAGTGGCTGCAAGACAGATGGCCCTTTAGAGCTGGGATAGCGAATTAAAATATGTCCACCAAAAACACTGATTCAGCAACTACTAAAATAATTTTCTAAATTTATCTCACTTTCACTAATTGGTTTTAGGAGGCAAAGAAATTAAAGTCTTTAAATCAAAACTAAAACTAGTTTTAAACTAACCACCCCAGGCTTGTTTGTTTTGTTTTTGTTTTTTTTTAAATCACGTCTTGTTCTTCTTTATTTCACAGAAATTAAATCTACTTATTCTGTACGAAGTAGTTCTTCTCTCTCTTTTGTTTTTGTTTTTATTTTTTTCATTCACTAGATTCACCTGTTTGGCTTGACTCAAAATATTTGTTATAATTTGCTGGCATTTGTTATAATAAGCTGCCATCATGCCAAGGAATCAGTTGTTTGTGCCGTTCTGCTGGGCAGGGGAGCTCTCTCCCAGATGGTTTGCAGACCCTGTGGGGGCTGAGGCAGCTTTGCCCACCCAGTACCAAACAACACATCTTAAGCAACACCACAGCCAGGACCTTCTGCAGATGTGAAGGAAGGTATCTCAGAGGGAGATTTTCCTGAGTCTGGCAGAAATAAATTAATCTACGAGACTAGGCAGGTGTCAGCCTGAGGGTGAGGTAAAGCTCAAGGCTAGAAGTTAAGTGACTAAGGGCAGTGGCTGGAAACTGAGCCTTGGGTAGGAACGCACAGCTGAGGTGTGTTATAATAAGCAGAGTTATTACTGAGCTAAAGGTCTCTGTTCTCATGGGGCTGACCCTGGGCTGGAGATGAGAGGTGTGCTGCTGAGTGCTTTGCAGAGACTATTATGCATTTTTATTCACTCTTTCCACACCTGCACAGTAGTATGAAGCTGTAAGGTTCATGAGTCCTATGGGCTCTTCCGCATCCCAGCATCCATGCTCCAGATTTTCTGTTGCTGAGCTATTATTTACCTCCCTTGTCCTTGTGTCATCCTGCTTTTCTGTCCCAGTTCAATTCTGTTCTGCCCATTACGTGACATTTTCACAGCAGTAGCAGAAGAGATAGAGTGGAAGGATAAATGAGATTTCTTCCAAGTGGTAAATACCTGCCCTTCAGAAAGCAATTTGTCTTCTTCCCTCCACAGAAAAAAGAAAAAAAAGTATCTTTCAAAAAGGAAGCACTTAATTTCATTTTGTCTTTGCCTCTAATGTTTTCATTTAATGCTTCAAAAAGTCTTTGAAAAGACACCAGAATAAGCTCCAACACTGACTGGTAAACAAAAGCTGCTAGCAGAGAAAATACAGTTGACCAAACATTAAGCTGAGATTCGGCTCCTCTGTTTCCAGGCACAACTGGCTTCTCATCAGGGAAGTACTGTTTACACATAACTTCACCAACCAGATGTACCTGTGTAGTCTGGTCTTTCTCTTCATTCCAGCATTCTGTGTTGAACACTTCAGGCTAAACTCATTTCTGGAGTTGATCCTCTTGCAGATGATGAAAGGATCAATCTGTCCCATCACATATCAGACCAGGGTATATTTTAACTGGTTGTGTTTAGGTTACAGATTATTGCACTAAAGACTAAAGTGGCTTTCAGCTGTAACAGATACAGGAGCAAGTTCTTCTCCAGTGCAAATACTATTAACTTCAGGCTACGGACTGAAGGGTTAACATAGCACAGAATAATTTTTAAATGTTCTTATCAGGCCTTAAAAATGACCTGTCCATAGTAGAGTTCCCCTCTTTCATGACATGCTTAACTAAGAAAATACATCCTGTGTTTATTTTTAAAAGCCACAGCACTTAAAAATCAATAGCTTTTCTCTTTACATAACTGCAGATAGAGTAACTTTTAGATAGGTGGGGTAGGGGTACAAAAACCAGGCACCATTATCTGGCCAAAGAAACCCTGGAAATAAAATCCTCCTGCCTCAATTTTGAGCATGCTTTGCTGAGGGACAGACAGAGCTGGAGGCAGCCAGACTCCCTGGTTTGCTTCAGCACTTAGGGGAAGTTGTCTTGGTAATCAATGACTTGTGCCATCCCTTCTGCTGTCCCACTTCCTCTTCCAGCACAGGACAAGAGCACCACTCTCAGCAGTGGGTCCTCCAAATTACAGCCTCAGAAGTATTTAATCTACATGTGTTCATTTTCTCAGAGCTGTGAGGGACATACCAGAAAAAGTGAAATAATCTTTGCATGTGCAGTCTGTTTCTCATTTTTCACCATACATTTACAGCACCCTCACCACACTAACTGTAGCTACCTGACATTTTTCTACAAGGTAGCAAAAACTCATATTTTAGAAAAGCAGTGACTTGCTTGATGACCCAGCAGTAAATTAAAATCATCATATACAATGTGTATGAAATAGAAAATCGAATTTTGGTGCAACAAAACTGACAGTTCCATTTAACAGAGAATAAATGAATGCAGACTCCTGCGTATGAATGACTGATTTAAAGAGACTGTGCCGATTTTCCAAGATGAGAAAGCTGATCAAAAGAAAATACATGTATTTCCATGTGACACAGGTTGTACGCCTATTCCAGTGAAATTAGGCTTGAAAAGTATTATATCACAGACACTGGCACTTTTTCTTCATTTCACTGTGATTTTTTATAGAAAACCCAAAGCCTGAACTCTCAAAAATATCTGAGTCTAGTAAATTCCAGTTATTTGAGTGGAACTGGTGCTGAACACAGTGATTGCACAGTCAGATCTCTCTATGCCATCAAGGTGTGCTGTCTGAGACAGGAGAGGTTTAATTTTGCACAGTATATCATCCTTTGCTTAGCAGCTTCCTACCATTAACATAAGTATGCTGTGAAACAGGAAGGAGAAGTTATTACTGTGTGTTTACACATGTAGTATTGTACTTATACTCAAAATACCACAATTATAAATCAAGCCCTTCTGCCTGTACCCCTTGATTTTGATTGGACAGCAGCTGGCACAAAAAAACCAAAAGAACTTAATAGGCAAAATTCAGTTTTTTCCACCCAAAGTCTGGTTATTCGCATGTGAAGAAGTCTGAGAGAGAAGCTTTGGATTACTTGTTTCCCATTTGTGCATTAGTTGCTCAGTACACTTAGGGGAAAGAAAGTCCTACAATTATGTCCTTCTCTCACAAAAGAGTGGTTCTGCAAGTATTGCTATAGAGTTTCCCTTTTCTATAGTTTCTAATACAAACCAGGGAAGGTCACATTCAAACTGCACTAAATAGTTGTCTTCATTCCAGATCAGAGGATTAAGCTCAGGTTTAAAATTAAATGTAAATTACAAATAAGTATTCAGAAAACGTTAATTAAAAGTATTACGTTCCTGACTCATTTATTGCTCAGCAAGGGTTCCTAAGTATCTTAGCTGGAGAAAGGGGCCATTCACATTCCTCCTTTTTTTTTGACCAAGTCATTGTACATGTCTTAGGTTATCCATTTGCAAGTTAATGTAGTGCTGAAGCAAAGGTTTTCATTTTAAAGAAGTAATATTTCACAGCAAGATATGTTCCTGCAAGATGTAAAACAATCTTTTTCTAAAGCACTGGGAGTTAATCAGCCTTTCTCTCCATTGCTACAGAGAGGATTTGAATGGCATAAGATGCTGATTGCTTAGATCCCAGAGTCTATAGAAAACCCAATACGATTACATTTTCCTCCCTTTGTTATCAGAGTTTATTGTATCTTGGTGTTCAGGTTTTAAATAGTGTTCAAGTAAGAAAAATAAATTAGGAAAAAGGTATTTTCTGAGTCTTCTGAATAACGATGGCATTGCATCAAAGCCCCACATGAATGCGTGAGATGGAGCTTGCAAATGAGTAGCAGGGGGATCGTTCCCTGTCCCTGCGTGTGCCCTGGATGTGTCTCACCCTGGCAGCCACGCCTGGGGGAGCAGTGCCCTGCCCTGGCCTGCCAGGCAGCCCCTGCAAGGACCACAGCCCCAGGGTCACACGGGGCTCCTGTGCCGGTGGCACTGCCCCTCCTGCCCCCCTCGCAGCATTTATTTCTCTTTCACATTTGATCTTTATCGTTTCCATACTGGAGTGATTTGGTTTGCTGAATTCTGGAAATGTCTCCAGTTAAAATGCTAGTGTATTAACCTGCTGTACTGAGTCTCTTTTGTTTCTCTTTACCAGAGTGCTGCTTGCCAATTTTTATGACTACAGCAGATTTTACTATTCAAACAGAACCAGATGGAACACCAGTTCAAAGAACATGTCAGAATTAAATATTTCTTTTTTAATTAGTTGCTTCTGATTTATGCAAAAAAAAATTAACATAAGAGTGGGAGAATGTGCCATGAATCCAGATGCAACACAGCCCACACAAGCATTATCTTTTCTCTGTCAGAAACACAGAAGCTTTTTCTTTTATTCTTTTCTTGTCTTTTCTTCTTTCCTTATTGTTTCTGGATTTCATTTTTCTTATGCTTTCTGCATCTTTTCCTTCTTGAACTGGCCTCATAATGAAGACTGAAGTTCTCTTATGTTTATCAGTCATACTTTTTCACCATTATCCTAAATTTTCTCCTATTGAAACTGGCTGATCTGCTTCTGAAAACAGTTACTATACTCAATCCTGTACCTCAATGCTGGCATCAGTAGTTCAACTTGATAGCATCTTTTGACTCTATTCTTTGTTTTCGGTTGGGGGAATCTTTATACTTGAAGATGGTTTTTTCTTCAGCAGAAAGGGATTTGAGCAGAAGGTGAAGATTATGAGGACTATGTATTTCAACTGCTAAAGAAAGGTTCATTTCCCTTTTGCTGCCAAGAATTCCTATGTCTTTGGCTTGAATGTTTGCTCGTCTCTTCTTCCATGCTTCCCCATTTTTGCCAAGTCACATAAGCATCAGTTTAGTAAAACATGCTGACTGGGGACAGTTGTTAGGCACAGACTATAAGTTGAGCACGTGATTAGCTGCTTTCCCTTTTGGGGCTTTCAGGATGTTGCTGTCAAGGTCAATGAGAAAGACTTCAGTGACTCAGGAGAGATCTTAATAGCAGCAGTATTTTCTCCCCATTTTATGGAGCTGCCACAAGTATCACTGAGAGTTTTACACAAAGATTTGAGGTAGTTTACAGGCTTAACTTATTTCACTTAAATAAGATGTGTATTAAAAAGGAAGAATATTTACAACCTGTCACTAATCAAGGAGTTGTGCTCTTGGAATGACTCCTGATTTCAAGAATGAAGACTTTTGGAAGTAATTTTCCAACCAAATTAATTAAACTATTTTCAGAATTTCTACTGGAGACTGTCCCATTTTTCTTAGCATTACAATCTAAGAAATTAAGGAATTAAGTCAGAGTTGTATATACCTCATGGGAAAGCATGATTGGCCAAATCAACAGCAATGTTAAGAAAATAGATCAACTCCTGCCTACTTAAATGTTTGACAGAACAGTGAAGCGTCACAACAGTTAATCTGACTCAGAGCTCTATATGCTATCTAGGGAAATGACACGGTTCTCTAAAAATATTTGCTTTGGTATGTTGTGTCAAGTGATGGATTGTACAGCTTTTCAAGCCACAAGAGATGCCCACAACAAAAAGCTTCCTGTTGTTAATCAAACTCCAGCACTCGGTGCTTTATTTTCTCAGGCTGTTGAACAGACCTGCAGTAGGAGTGTTAAAAGCTGGCAAAACTGCTCCCTTGCTACAGCTCCCTCAATGACTGTATTTTATTTAACAAGGCAGATTTTCATTCTGGTCTTCCATACTACAGCCTAGTTATGTATGACAACAGGAAGCAGCAATATTAATTTCAAGCCGTGTTGTTCTTTATCCAGTGGTTTGTTCAGATTTGCTACATGATGCATTGTGCAGAGCTAAATGTTATTTTTTTTCCTTCTCCTAACTGGTCTCAAATAAAATGTGTATGTCACCCCTTGCATATCTTTGTCTTAAAAATGTGTCACCCACCTGCATTTTTTGGAGACAGTAATACAGCAATAAGAATATTTCTCCTGGATGCTAGGAGATATTGCAGAATAAATAGAGAGGAAGCAATTCATATGTAGAAACAGCTAGTGCCTTGCAATATGCTTCTGTAGAAAATAAATTGATTTTAGAAATAGGAACAAGTGAGGTTTTTTTGAAAAAAAAAAAAAGAACATTTCTCACCTGGAAAAAAAAAATCACACTCAAGATGCTCCTCATTTTTTGTAAGTTAGGGCCCCATTCCTATAGGCAAGTCTGCTCCCAGACTTGCAGTTTCAAATAAAGATCTTCACATTGCAGCACAAGGCAACTATCAAAGGCTGTGTTTTTGGATAAGGCCCTCTGGCATCATTTTCCAAGAGAGATACGCTTCTTAATCTGAATGAAAGTGAAAATTTGAAAAAAAAAAAGAACTTGAAATATGCTGCTGTTAGTCAAAGCTGAAACTCTGGTCATGGAAATAAAATGTGAAGATTTCAGGTTTGAAGACAGCTGCCTATCTCAGATCACAGCCATAAGGCTTGCAGTAACTTACAAAATCACTTGCATTTTCTAAAATAAATACCAGATGTTTGTTTATCATATGAGCAGAACGTTAAATGTCAAATAATTGCAGGGAAATGCATTTGATGTTCATCTTCAAAAGTACTGTATTTCAACACCACATCTCTTCACAGTCACTCTAACATGAAACACAAGTTCTTGAAACAAAAAGGACCAAGAAGGCCAAAACAAAAAGCTAGTTATTAAAGACTTATATTACAATCATAGCTGGAGTAGCCTGCATCTGAGAAAAATGGGTTACCTCTGGTCATGTTAACACTTGGAGACTTCTTTGGAGAGGACATACTGTGTTGACTGGAACTTATAGAGAGGGGTGAATTCTACAGACATAAGCCTTCAAGATGCAAAAGAATTCCTATGTGGTGACACAGCCATTCCACAGCTATTACTCTCTGCACTGATTCCTCTGGGAAAAATAGAGAAGAGCTGTGTCTTATCACAGCTACACTTTGGTGCCTTCAGGTTCCAGCTGTTACCAGCAACTGATATGGTTGAACTTCAATTCTGAACAGTCCCACTGACATTCAGAATCTGTGTTTTATGGAAAACTTTTTGCATTTTATAGAAAGCAAAGTTCCAAAACACATTGGAACAAAAAAAAAAAAAGCATCACAAAGTGATTAATTAGGGGGAGCTTAACAGCCCATTAAAATGTGTCATGTAGTTTCCAATGTAGTCTTCTACATAATTCATTTCTATCACCTTACTTAGAGAAGATTGCTACATTTAGAGCTTAATTTGCAAACACACTTAGGCACCACAGAGGGGTGCACAGTGTTGCAATTCTGTTTGCATGCACCTGGAAAGGAGCAGTTCCCCTCCAGACACCACTGCAAAGAACTGTCAAAGGGAAGTAAATGCCTTAAACCCTACCTCTCTCCTGGACCTTTTCCCTGACACAGACTTAGTGCTTAAA
This sequence comes from Acrocephalus scirpaceus scirpaceus, assembly GCA_910950805.1. Lineage (NCBI taxonomy): Eukaryota > Metazoa > Chordata > Aves > Passeriformes > Sylviidae > Acrocephalus > Acrocephalus scirpaceus. The sequence goes on along the minus strand of OU383773.1, from coordinate 139,478,792 downwards.
ATTCCAGGAGACCCTTCTGCTTCTCTGTTGTTTAATCTCACCTTTCTTGTTTGCACTGCTTCTTTCTCACAAAACACCAATGGAGAAATGTTATTCCTCTTTCTTCTATCAGCGTATGAGCAAAAAGCCCCTGGCATGCAGCAGGTCTGGGGTCACAGCTTGCATTTGCAAGGGGTTTAAAGCTGGGCTGAACACTCGAGCTATCAGACTCCAGGCACTCCAGGAGAGGACTACTGTTGACATAGTTCCAGTTTTCAAGAGCACATAAAGATTTGCTGACCTGGAGAGAGAGCAGATCTACGTGGAGGGATGTGCTCCCTAACAAAGGTCTCTCTTTCCTCCAGTAATGTCTTTGTTAGTTACTGGATCCAGGAGTGCTAATGAGATTGCCTTTCCTTCCTTACTTATAGGCAGTAAACCAGAAGTCCTCTCAGTCACCCTCTCTCCCAGTGAGAGTGTTCTGCCAGGTTTTAGGCATGAAAGTACATGTCTGTATCTGTTGTGTGTTTCGGACTTAATCCTGGGCAGTAAAATGGATACTATAGGATATTCAGTGCCCTGGAGTTAAGAAGGTCTATTGAATCCCAGAATTTGGAACCAAGCAAAATTTGGGGGCTGGAAGTTTTCTAACAGGACAAGCCTGAGGTCTGAATGGTCAGTGGTTGGTAGCAATTGTTAAATCAGGCATCAAATAATCAAATGTCCCTAAGCCACCAATGTTAAATTTTAACTTGGCTTCAAATACCTAGAACTCTTGTAGTAGACCATGGCTTGACTTTATTCACAATGAAGTACTTACTGTATATTAAAAAGCCTCTACTAGAATAATTTCAAATCAGTTGGAATGGTACAGGCTTGGGACCCTAATCATTTCAAAACTGAAGAGCTGTTTCAAATTGTAAGAGAAGCAGATCATTTAAATAACTTAGCTCTGCGCTCCCTCAGACTTCCAGATTTTCAAGTGCACTTCAGCCTGGAAGTGAATGTGGTATTGGACATAACTCAGTGCAGCACACTTTACAATCAGCAGAGTACAGCTTGGAGAGCATTTGAAGTTAAGCTGAGATTGCTCAGAGCAATGATGCCCAGATTCCCCCATTAACTTTCAGATTGCAACAATCTAACATCTGAGACTCTCCAGTTACTTTAAATCACTTGATTGTTTTTGTGAGGTGGTGCTGAGATTTTTTTTTTTAAGACTGAATTTTTTTTTATCACACAAAAACAAAATGTTGCAGTATTTCACTCCTAAAGACAAGGGCTAAAATGTTACATATAGACTTTATGAGCCTTACAAACTGGGGCAGAGGCTTTGCCCTGGAAGCCAGTTCTATCTGTCACACACAAGGCTGCTATTCTTGTGTTGGAGGACTCCAAAATGCCTTGCATATGACATGGGCACTGAAAGAGCAGACACTGTCCTCAATAGCACTTCCTTCAGCCTTTTGAGAGAGAATGCAGAGAATGTTGATTTAACTGCTCCAATGCCTTTGGATATATGACATACATCCAGGAAAAAGGATGCCTGTGGGACACTGGACACATATATTCTGCATCCCACACACTTTGGAAATAGTGAAAAAGCCTGGGACATTCATGGGACCATTCACTTGAGAAGGGCTAATTCAACTTACTATTATCCTCCTAAACTCTGGACAACTGAAGTTAGGGGAATAAATTACACTGATTAATATATTGTGAATAGTGTCATTATTCTCAAATTAAATTACCTGCTTTAGGAAACAAAGAGAAGGTTCTAGCTGCAGAGAAAGAAGGTGAAAAAATTGATTTTAATTGGTTTGTTGTTATAGCTTTAAAAAGGCCATAAGGAAATGGCAGAGGCTGCAAAACCGTGGTCACCAACCTGACTGTGAGAAAGTTTTGTGTGTTTCATTCACCTATTTGGCAGCTGGACTTGTACACTGGGATAAGGGCTTCTTTTACCAGCAGAACTGAGTAGCCAGCTACTTGACTAGCTGTATTCCTACACCCCACATCATTCTCCCAGATATTCTGATACTTATTTGATGCCACATGATGACCTAGATAAGGAAAAGACCTGGATGAAAAATAAACAATGGGGTAGAGCAAGGTTAACCTAAATCCATTTGTAATGGACAATGTACTTCCATGAGAAGGAGAAAGAGAGAGAAGAGTGAAGAAGAGAGATGACCTCTAATTCACATTCATGCACATTTCTCCAGCAAGTTCAAAATGACATTGTTTTCTAATGATAGAAGTTCATGGCATTTCACAGTTGGAACAGAATAACTGCTCTTGTGCTATTGTTCTTTCTGTTTTCCTCAAATACATCATGCAGTACTAGCAACTAATTTGCCTTTTACTCGATAAAATCAGTGATTTGTAATTGTCTTGTTACCAAGTAATATACATTGGGATTCTTTTCTTCTATTTGCAAGTGATGATCTTCTGGGTTTTAGCAGAATCCTTGTTATCATTCCCTAAGTGCACAACTTTGACATTATCCTAGTAAATTCCATCCCATTTCTACTGCTGAAGTCCTCAGGGTCACTCAGTTCTCACTGCATGAGTCTCCTCTGTGTTGGCAATACCTTGCAGCTTAGTGTCCTTAGGGAATTTCATTAAATCTATGTAAATGCTTAATGAAAGTATTAAGTAAGGTTGTTAGCAGACCGGCCCTTGAAGAATTTCTCTAGTGACTCCTCTGCAGTCTGGTGGTTCCCACTTGCACTGATGGTGCCTCTAGTTCCTCCCTCACAGAAGAAAGAGAATTCCCTGGCATGTGAATAACATTCCTGGCTAATTAGGCAAATTTTCCTGTCTTCTGTGATGACACTGTTTACAAAAGATGATATTATGTCTGTGTTATTATCAACAATATTTTGCAGTTTGTTTTATATAAAATCGTTATCATTTTTGTAAAACAGGGTGAGGTAGAGAAGGTGCCACTGCTGCAATGTTGTTATGCTCTGAACTGGTTGTCCTCACATTCCAAATTATTCTCTACCACAGGTAGACCTGGGCCTTCTCCGCTTTGTTTCTGGAATTGGGACCCAAGGAGCCATCTCAAAAGAAACAAAGAAAGAATATTATCTGAAAACGTATCGTGTAGATGTCAGCTCCAATGGAGAGGACTGGATTACACTGAAGGAGGGAAACAAGCCTGTTGTAAGTATTTTTTTCCAATTTTTATCTCTCTTCTGCTGAGAAATATTCTGTTGAACTGTTTAGTTGCTGTCATCTGCTTAAAAAAGAGGAATAAGGTTTAGTCAGGTTGATCAGCACTAACTATTTCCCAAATCCAAAAGCCAGCTTTTGTCTCAGTCATAATGGGCCACAGGAATTGTTTATGCAAAGCCTAGAGCAACTGAAAATGGTGTAAGGTGATGCCCTATCTATTGAACTCACCATAATTTGAGCCATTTTGTGTCTTTTTCCTGGACTGTTCTGCTGTTTCCTGTTTCTCAAAGATTTTCTGTGTGACCTTGAGAAAAACATTATGCAGAACTTTAAAAAAAAATCTGTCTGTCCGTTTTCTGCGGTGAAGCTCTGGAAATGCAATGTGTCAGTGCCTCAGCTCCCTGTGCACGGCCATGCAGGACTGCTGGCAAGTGATTAGTGGTTTGTTAGACTTCCAAGTATCTCAGTGATGGGGGTCATGCAGCCAGATGATTAGGCACATCTTTCCATCCTTATAGATTTTTATCACCTTTCCATTTATCAGCAGATTTGGTCTCTGTGACCTCCCAATGAAACAGCTTTAGACACTCATAAGAAAAATTGTCATTATCTGCTACTGTGAGCATAAAGCTCATTACTGAGAAGTCAGTTCTGCTCCAGCTCTCACATGAATAGCCCCAGCGAGGCTGTGCCTCCCTTCCCACCTCGCTCAGGATGTGCCTGAGAGCAGCATCCCCAGAGCCTGCCAGGGGCTGATGCAATAGGAAAAGTTTTGTGGTACCTCCCTTCAAAACTGCTTTTTTGTGACCCTTCTATAAAGACACAGAAGAGCTGTGCAATATCAAACTCTATCAGTGTAACCCTATCTAGCTCTAAATATTTGGTTACTGGTTTGTCCCTGACTCATCTGTAAGTGCTATGCCAAGTCCACTACATTTATCTAATCAACGTGGTAGCAGTGTTTAACAAATACATCTTGCTTTTTGGAAGCGCTTTGGAAAACAATAAAAAATGAATACTTGAAGCTTCTCTCTGACAGGTATTATCCTGATTTTACTGGAAGTTCTGAAAGTCAAATGACACAATGTGGGCACTGTACAGTGATGTATATAAAGACACAATAATTGACTTGCCCAAAGTCACAAAAGGGGCCCGCACAGTGGCTGGTATGAGACACGGGGTTTCCTGGCTCTGGATTCTGTAATCTGAACAAATGCTTCTTTCAAAATCAGACCATGCCTGATTTTCATTACCAGCTTCAATTTGTAAACTCTCCAAGAGTGTATTTTACATGAGTTTCTCTTGCACATGCTGTCCTTAATTAGTGAGAACATTTCCTAAACCTGTGTTACTTGTACAAAGGGTTTTCTAAAATGGCAGTATTTTGCTGTTGATCAAGGTAAGAAAAATGTATGCACCAGTCTCCCTCACAGATATTTTAATTTAAATTAAAAGTTTGCAGCTGCAGGTCTCAAGGTAATCATACACCAGTGTTGAACTAACTACATATAAGAATCTGTGTACTTTTGAGAAAGGACTCCTCTGTCGGATGCAAACTTTGAGAAAACTATAGCAAGTCTTCACAGGAAAAAAAAAAGTTGCTGGAAAGAAATGCAGTTTTAGAAATCTCTAACTAGATATGAAACCCTTATCCTAAATTACTTGAGATGTAACTGAGCCTTATGAGTTGACAGCTGTTTGCTGTTGGCCATTCAAATTAATGCAGCTACTGTAAGGAACAAACAGGAAAGTAGGACAGTGTGTGTAAGAAATGGGAGAATCTCCCATAAAAGGAGAAGGGTCTGCATCCATGGAAAACAACAGGAAATTGGTCCCCTCTATGTGAGGAAGAATCAGGAAGCTGAATCACCTTCTTTGGACTGGAACATTGCAAGGTTTCAGCTGGGCTAGGAAGGAGTGTGTCTGCAGGATCCTCAACATGAAAGCACAGCACAATCATGTGCTTCTGGTGGAAGTCTCATTGTTCATCTAATTTGACTGCCAGCCTTGGGGGATGCAGGGAAAATCTTGGAGCCTGCTATACAGATTTTAAATAGACTTCAATCTCAATATACAAGGAGAAAGAAATTCTGAGAACTTGTTGAAAAGGATTTGAAAATAGGAGGTTAACAAAGCAAGGTTTGCACAATACACCTTAAAAAATCCTAAGCCCAAGGTCAGCAAGGTAATATACGTTTTTATCCTAACTCCATATAGGATTTTCACATGGTCTAATTGAAATCCAAATCTTTAATTTGAGCGTGAGATTCTTTAGCTTTCTGCATCATTTTATGAGTGTACAAGAAATAAAACTGCTCTAGTGGGGCATTGGGGGATTCTTCCAGGACACAGAAGTCGTTGGGTGAGAAAAACCAGTGTTTGTCATTCCTGCATATAGATCTGGGCATTAGGAACAACTTTTTTTAGTATCACTGAACACCTTACATCTTCATTTTTCCTCCCCAAGGAAAGCAAACCTGTCTGCAAAAATTGTGTTAGGAGATTAATGAAATAGTTTCCCACGCAAATCTTTTGTCTCAGCCCCCACAACCAACTCTGGTTAGACCTCATATCATAACTATCTGTAAAACAGAGAACTGTAAACACCATTTAAGAGAAAGCCTAACAAATACATATTTTTCTTTCCACACAAAGGTGTTTCAAGGCAATAGCAATCCCACTGATGTTGTTTACAGAGCTTTTGCCAAGCCAGTTTTAACACGGTTTGTGCGAATTAGACCTGTGTCTTGGGAAAATGGAGTTTCACTGAGATTTGAAGTGTATGGCTGCAAGATAACAGGTAGGTCTTGGGAAAGATTATAAAATCAGGGGAATTTATTGTGCCTATGCTGTGGGATTTATTTTTATGAGTAAAATTCATGATCATGATTTTCATTACGATCAGAATGTAGAAATGTTAGAAAAAAGACAATAAGAAACCACAACCCAAACATCCAGTGTTATCTGAATATTTTTCCGACACTATATTTTAGTTTTAATTACTTTTATTGCAATCACTTTACAGCTTCATGCAAAATTCCTGAGATACACAGATATTTTGCAAATTCCCGTCTTATTTTTCCCTTCTAACCCTCCAGTCCCCTTCTCTTATGTCTGTTCTTCATTGGTAGGGCTCAGCAGGTTTCTCAAGGAACAAACATACATGACTAGGTTTAAAGGGATTTCAAGGTACAAACACTTAGATCTAAAGCCTGTGCAAGTAATCGTGTTTGTAGTCAAGTTCCCAGTCGTGATCAGTATTGTAATGTAATTCCTTTATATCACACAGTTACCTGTCAAAAATTTTTTAGAAATATCTTTTTTATTGTTTTAGGTTTTCTATAATTTCTACACAGTGGAAGTGCCTTTATCTGTAAAATAAAAATACAACTTACAGTTGAAAGAAAATGTTAATGATTTATTAGACTTTAGAAAGCTAATTTTTCTAGCACATTTTTAGCACTTAATACAGTTCAAAGCCACTAATTTTTAATAGTCCAAGGATATATTTTTTTTCTCTTAAGGTGTTTCTTTAGTCTTGAAAATGTTTCTTCAGAACTGGTTACCATACAGCAGGAAAATAAGATTACTGATTACTTTGTTAGAGAATTCCAAGCCATTTTATGAAGTCTTTTTAGATTAGATATAAGTAATCAGAACTACTGTTACATTCCATATTAGAAGTCTTCATTCCTTTTTACCAGATACTTCTAATTTATTTTCATCTAGGATCATAAAAGAAGCAACTATTTAGCTTCTGCATCACCTGAAAAAGTCTGAGAGATGAAAGAAATTATTTAGGAAAATCTCAAGTGCAACAATAAATTATATTTTAATGTATGAAGATTTCCTTTTCGAATGTCACCAAAATTAGATAATCTGCAACCAGGTTTTGGCTGGTTTGGGGAGTTTTCTCTGAGGAAAGATTCACATGGCCCTGCACTCTTTGCCTTAGCAAGAATAGAAAACAAGAATAGAATAGGATTTTCTGATCCTTTTGGTTCCCACCAAGCCAAAAATACTTGTGGTATTTTGGTACTTCCTGCTAAAACTAGGATGTGCAAGTTTGAATAAATGAAAATTATATACAAATCAAATAGATTATTTTGAATATAAGAAATAAATAAGTAATTAGTTATGATAGTTGAATTGACTGACATGTCCTGTTTCTGTTTTGGCGCTTGTTCAGAATAACTATTTAATTTATTTGGATTTTTTTTCTCTGTAGATTATCCTTGTTCTGGGATGCTGGGTATGGTATCTGGCCTTATTCCTGACTCTCAGATTACTGCATCTACTCAAGTGGATCGAAACTGGATCCCAGAAAATGCTCGCCTCATAACGAGCCGTTCGGGCTGGGCGCTGCCACCAACCACTCATCCCTACACAAATGAATGGCTTCAAATAGACCTCGGTGAGGAAAAAATAGTGAGGGGCATAATTGTCCAAGGAGGCAAGCACCGAGAAAACAAAGTGTTCATGAAAAAATTCAAAATTGGCTACAGCAACAATGGATCAGATTGGAAAATGATCATGGATTCCAGCAAGAAAAAGATAAAGGTAAGGGCAAAAACTCTGCACTACAGAAAAGTTGAGTTAAAAAAAAAAGTTCGCATTACCAAGTTTGCATTTCTACCCCTCTCTAGCTGACATTGGAAAAGGCACACAGCAGGGGTGAAGCCAAGTAGGAGGACTCCAAGGGCAGCAGACCTGAAGGAATGCTGTGGGAGCTGTACCATGCCTTAGGGCATGAACTGGCCTTAGGACATTTGTCTCTCTGGCATGCAGTTTTGCTTATTCAACAGCTAGTTCAGGCTTGAATCCTGCCAACCTTTGTGCCTCTGTTGCCCACAATTTACTGCAAAATCCCATGCAATGGGATTTAAAAGTCTATTCTAAAAAGCCAGACTCTAAAACTGACAGTGAACAAATTTATTTGAGACAAATTTATTTGAATTACTTTTATTTTGCTTCTTTTCTATCAGAGCTATAGAATGAGAATTATGTTACTCAGCTCAATGGGGTACCTGTTGTATTTCTCAACTGCCTGTAGATTGCTTTGAGAATTTCACAGGCTCTGATCCAAGTCCCTCCAAAAGAAAGTGATGAAGTTTTTGTCATGTTATCCCATCCTAAGTGAGAAGTACTATTGTACTGTCACAAGGGAAGCATCTTGGATGTTGCTTGGGAAGACATTTCCAGAGGAGAACCTAATTAATCGCAGGGTTAGATTCCAAGCAAAAGAAAATGATTGTGTCCCAGAAGAGTTTCTGGGAATGTATCTGTTTTGATTTGTCTTTGGGTGTATGCATTTCAGGACCTAAATAGCGCTGGGGGTTTAGCTTATTTACACCAAATCCCATTGAAGTCTTCCATCCCATTTTGCTATCACTGCTCACAAAGTGCATTTTTGCCTCAAAAGGGATTACTCTTTCTTAGTCCTCCTACCCAGTTCCTTGAGGAAATGAGTAGGCATGCAGCCCTGCTCACAAATTGGTGCTGTAGTACTGAGATGACCAGGGAATCATATACCAAAATGTGCCCTCAAAAGGCAAATCATTGTGGTGCTTGGCAGATGGGAATTCTGGGAGCTCCTCTATATCTCATCTGTGTTAGTCTGAAAATTAGATATAAAAACTGTTTTGCTGTATAGACTCATCCATTGGAGGAACCTGTGTTTCCTTAAAGGAAAATCTGAGTGGGCCCATGGATGTAGCTTTTCCAGGCACATTTGGTAAATATTGGACTTCATTCTCTCCTGTTTTAATCTCACTGAATATGTCTGCATTTTCTCACTTTTCATCATTTGTTTGGGGGATTAAAACTAAACGGATTCAGCCTTTGCAGTCATCTCCTTTCTCTTGTTACCATGAGTTTTGACTTCATCATAAAGTGTGAAGGGAGTGTAAATCAACAATGGGATCTTACCATTTTCTTTCTAAAATAGATGTTGTTTTGACATGTACTTCTACACTGTGGCTCAACGAGGGAAAAAAATAATGCCATATGCTTTCGAAGCAGCGCGCCGTCTGCTGCATGGCTTTCTGTTTTCTAATACAGGCACTTGCCATCATTGTCAGAAGTTAGCAGTTTGACAAGAAAACTAGTGTGCTAGCTAATGTACTGAGCCCATCCTCAGCTTTCATCACCACCAGAAATTAAATATCAAGATGAATGGAATGAAGAGGGCTAGAATTCAAATCTCTTGTGACATAATTATAGTCCTTCCTAAAAATTCAATATGTTTAATAAACTTTATTCCAAAGCACAAGTCTTCTTTAAACAGAATAGGATAAATCCCATGAATTTGGAGCCTGAGGAATTTAAAATGTTAATACTGGAATGTAGTGTTTTTAACTGTAAGTAGAGCTGGATGGGACAGGATGCTATAATGAGTCACAGCAGGAATGTGGATTAGAAACAGCCCTGCTATATGAAATGAAACACATCATTTCACTTGGTTAAAGTCGTGACTTTCAATAAACAAACAACTGCATTTCAGAGAAGAAAGAGCAGTGACAGGCTAAACATAACAACAGAATGTGTCCAAAGGGTGAAACATCACCTTGTTTCTTAACATGATCTTGTCATTCATGCCTGCAGATGCTTTCACAAGGGCTACCATAACTCCTTCCTCTTTGGCTGACCCAATTTCAGCTTTTTTTGAGTGTGTAAAATGTTTCCCCCTGTAATTTAGTTCAAGCGCTCAAAGGAGCGAAAACCACAAATCATCAAATAACCATGCAGAACTCCATTTCAAGATCCAATTTGTATTTCTTGTCCATGGGCTTGCTTACTCAAGCTTACTCCATATAGTCATCTTTCTTTTTCATACTTCTTTCCTCCTTCCACTTTTTATGGGAGTGAGATGAGTTGTTTCGCGAGAGATTTTGCTGTTGTTTTTGCAGTTCCTCTCATCATTTCTGGTACAAGAAACTTCAGAACATCCTGCCATTTGGAACATCCTTTTAAAATTTTTTGGGAATGTTTATTTTGATTTTAAAATATGTTAGGCAGGGTTTTTTTTCTGCTCACCATTTTATCTCCTCTTTTGTTTAACTATTATTTATTATGCCTTATCTTTGTAGCAGAGTAAAGCAATTTGTGACATAGCTTGTATAAAGGACACTCACAAAGTGAAGTTTTGCTGTACACTCCTCTCTCCTCTCCCACAAAGAGTATCAGTATGTGTTTTAAATGAACAGTCAAAATTGAATCACAGGCAGCTCTGCTCTACAAAGGACAAAGATTCAATGTAATTCTAGATGCCTATTGAATCCTAATGTCTATGTGTCAGTACTCCATAGTGATGTCTTTTATAAATCAGTTTTCATTATTATATGTTGCTATTAAGACTACTATTAAAAAAGGGAGCAAGGATTCCTCAGATACATGTGTCTGTCTATTTTTTACACATAAAATGGCATTCATTCTTTTTCATATAGTAGGTAGCTTTTCTGATCATTTGCACTATATTGTTATTCAAATATAATAATATGTAATTCCATGTCAATTAGATCTGACAGCCCTTTACACATGAATTTGTGACAACTGTCTTCCAAGCACTGGCAGTACACTGGGTCAACCAGTGCCCCTTGAATCCACCTTGGTGGTACAATTTCCCTAGGAAGTAGGAGAAGCAGCATTGATGTTGACATTATTTTTTCAGTTTAGTTGTTCACAGTCTCCTGGCACTCTCTTGCTACTGGCACTCTGTAACCAGTGGCTGGAAGGATTGTGAGCATAATGCAGAGGTGTACAGCAAAAAAAAAAAAAAAAAATGAAGGCTTTTAGAACTGCACTGAAAATACAAGAAGCAATTGGGTTTACCTATGCTGGTATTCTGCCTTAGGAATTCTACCAGCTTTTCCCATAGCCTCTGTTTTCTCTGTCCCAGATAAATAGAAGGAGTTCATTGCAGGTTGGGTTTTGTTCTCATCCAAAATGAAGGGTATCTGGTGCTTTCTTCCTGAAGAATGCTTCTGGTTTCACAGCTAGGTCTTAGAAGAATTTTATGGTAGCACTTCTAATCTTAAATTTGAACTGCAGTTCAAAGAGGTTTTTTAGAGTCTTGCAATTTCACTAATTCATGGAAAACATGAAAATACTTTTACTTCATTGCTATATACATTTTGATATTTTGTAATTTAGAGACTTCTATACATTATATTCTGAAGACATTTTTTGCTATAAAATCAGGTAAAAATAACTGCTCCTGCCTATCTTGGGCTATAAAGCTTTCATGCCAAAGACTTTGTTCAGTTGATTCCTTCTAAGGGCTGATTATCTACATGGAAGCACTTGAGGTGTTGCTGTAAGTACTAATTATAATGCATTCTATATGCAAAAGATTACTGAAAAGGAGAAACTGAAGGTATCAAACAAATGCCATTGAGAGTTGTATTATGTCTGAAGAACCCAAAGTGCAATTCAGCGAAGAGATTTTTTTGTCTGAAATGTACATTTGCTGACCTGCCTTGCCTGTTGGATTATATTGCAGTTTTGTCAGGAAGCAGCTTTCTTCTCTTTCTTCTAATTCTTCTTCAATAGCAGGCTCAGTGGAAGAACTCTAGCAGCTCCTGCTCCTGAAGTTTAATTTATGCCTTTTGAAATAGCTATAACTTGTGAAGCTCTGTCACTGGGGGAAATCAGATTGAAATTTTCTCTTGAACAGTTGGATTATTATTGTAACCACTTAAAAGGTGACAGGATCTTCACCTCAGCCATTTTTTTTCCCTGAGAAGTGTTGGAAATGTCACCCAGTTAAACCTCAGATCAGAGCGTCATTTAAAAACATGTCTCATTAAACACTCAGCTCTTGTTATGACCCTGATGGATTGGTTGCTACCGAGTTTATGAAAAATGAAATGCATTACTTTTCCGAGAAGCTTTAACAATGTATTTTCCATTCTCATTTAGGATAGGAATGCCTGACACTTATTAAGCCGTTAGAATATGGCCTACTGCTCACCTAATTCAAAGGCTGGAGAATGAAGGAAAAAAGATGAGTGTGGAAAATAGACTTTTCTTTTTTTTTTTTAACAAGTAGCATTTGTCATGCTTTGCAGACTTTTGAAGGCAACACCAACTATGACACGCCCGAACTGCGGACTTTTGAACCTGTATCGACACGATTCATACGCGTCTACCCTGAGAGAGCCACGCACGGGGGGCTGGGGCTGCGAATGGAGCTGCTGGGCTGTGAACTTGAAGGTAATTGCTCTGCTAGAAATGAATGCACTTTATTATTTTCATAAATACATTCTCTACTTGGTCTGCTGCTGAAGACTGCTGTGTCTGCACAGGCAGAACATCGGACTCTCGCTTCCCTGACTGCCATTAGTGCTGATTCCTGGCCTATTCAGTTCCTCTCTGCAACATTTGAATGTGCCCAAGGCACAATTATTATTCTTTTTCCCGTTCCTTTGTTGAATCACAGTTATATTCTCCACATGGTTTTCCATTCCCTTAAGCAGTCTTATGATTATACTTTTGAGGATCATAGAGCTATTAAGAGAGAATAAAGACAGGAACTTAAATTTTATGTTACCGTGATACAACCCTGGAGGAGATGTTTTCCGAGAATGCAGAGGGAGCTTTTCACTAAATATAGTAATTATGTCCCTCTATCCTTCAAAGGACCTGAAAGTCACACCACAAACTATGGTGGGCAAAGATCACTTGACTGGACAGTGTCTGTGGTGTTACTTTCGGGGGGTAAAGGGGGCCTCTTTGTTCTTTACTAAGCTTTAATTTTGCAAGAGTATGTAGGAGATGAAAGACCAGGAAAAGCAAAGTTTAGACATTTGTCCTTGGACTGTGACATGAAGTCCGCTTTGATTTTTGTTATATAAACATAATTATTTAACTTCATAGATAACTACAGATAACGCTATGTGAATTCAACAATTTTATCTCATGGATGATGGTACAGTGGTGAGGCTTACAAACCACACAGCTTAAAAACACACAGAATAACAAACCATATTATTTGGGGTTTCATATGACACCTCTTATAGAAGCAGCTGAACAGGCTCCCAAGATGAATGGAAACAACTGCTCTACCTCCATTTCTTTCTCACCATTTCTCCCCCAAGAGGGAAGTGTGGGAGGCATTTGCTGTGAGAACTGATGAGTTCTGTGTTGTTTTTTTTTTCGTTTAGTGATTGAATAAGTATGATTTTACTTGGCCCGGAAAGAGGGGAGGTTGGAAATACTTCTTAGTTCTCGCAGGAAGTCCTCATTTCCTGTGGGAATACTTAGTTCCTGCAGACTATTGTGCTATTTGCTCCGAAAAAAGAAAACCCAGCACCTGCCTTATGTAAACTCACAACCTGTGGGCAAAGCCCTTCAGTCACAGGGCTCCTGTAGCCACCCAGCCATCCAGGAGTGATTCTGTGGACCACCTTACAAGAATATATTGCTCAGTGAGATGGAGGAGTCTTTGATTTTAGGCAAACTGAAACAGCAAGTACAATTTTTCTTCCACTGGGCCACATCTTTTCACATTTTTCTTTCTGCTAAGGTGTTTGATATATGCTCACCTGTAGGACAGGTGAGGTCAATTCCCATTTGCCTGTGCAAGAAGCACAATAATGCTTAATGCTGTGTAATTGCATCTTAAGGAGGGAGTTGAATGAAGTCACATGAGATTTACTGAGCAAGAAAAGAGCTGAGATGAGAAAAGATGCATGGAGGTTAGCACAGAGAGGAGTAGGAATCAGCTCTCCAGCAGTAATGATCAAGGGCAAGTTTTGTGTGCTGGAAGCATCCCAGGGGGGGCATATATGAAATGATGGCAGATATGTAGGCAAGCTTCAGGCTATACAGGGACACAAAGATCAAGATAAGAAACTTAACTGGATGTAGAAAGCTAGAGGGATCCCCCAGAGTGGTTTTTATAGCAATGTGGGTAACAAATGTTCTGCATAATTTATAATAGGTACAGAACTGTTTCTTTAACTAGGGATAGATTGAAGCTCTAAAGCACAGGTCAGGGTCCTAAAGAGGCATGTTTTATCCCCTAATATAGCTACTTCAAAAACTACCACCTCTCCTGACATTTTCAAGCCAAGAAGTCAGTGTGTGTGATCTTCTGTGGCCAGTGGATGCTGAGGGCAGTAGAAGGAAAAAGAAGAATCTGCAAAAGACATACATTATTGCACAGCCTATAATGAGTGAAAAAGATTGTTAATGAAAATAACAGTAAGTGAGAAGAGACAAAAGCCTGGATAACATTCCAGGAGTGCTTATCTTAAACCAGGGAACTATATGTGCAGCATGAAACATAAACTTAAACATAGCACCAAGTCTCTGTGTTCTAGTTTTCCAGATGTGGTGTGCTTTGCAGATACTGGGCTATGTGTTTTCTGGCATCTTACACAAATCTAAAGCTTTTAACTGTAATAACAAAGTTCAGACTTTTACTGGTTAGGCAGCAGCTACCGGAAAGTCATCACCAGTGAGAAGCAGGCAGGTGGCCGGGAGGGATGGCTGATATCACTGATGTCTTATTTATTTATAACTTCAACAAAAAACAAAAGAAACACCTTCCGTGAGTCCTCATTGAGCACAAAGTGATTCCACATCACACTGCTTTCCTGCTGCTGTCACCAGAACCGTGCTCAAACATTTCCTCTCTTACATGTGCTCTGCAAAAACGTTTCTTCAGCAACGCATTGGGTGCTAGAGAATTACCACGTTGATCATGCACCCCTCCTGCTGAGCAATAAAATTATGGGGTCTCTACCCTACACACAACCCTCCAGGACTCTCATTCTGCTTTGCCAGGCTTTCACTATTCCTTGATGGGAACAACAAACACCCATCAGCCAGTGAATAGACAGTCTGGGGCTTTGCTGCCCAGCTCTGCTCAGTCCTTGAGCTCAGATATGCCTCAGTGCAGGAGGCAGAACAGATACTCCCCAGTCCAAAGCACTAAACAACCTGCAAAGTAGAGTTGCTTCCTCAGACACAGCACATGGTGCTCATCAGGATGTTACTTCCAACTGCATGCTGGTTCTCCAGCACATGTTTTAACTGAACAACTGGATTTTGTTTCAGCTCCGACTGCTGTCCCTACTGTTTCCGAAGGCAAGCCCGTGGATGAGTGTGATGACGACCAGGCAAACTGTCACAGTGGCACAGGTGATGACTACCAACTGACAGGTGCAGAAACCATCCTCATTCCATTGCAGCTTCACTGTAGCTCATATCCATTGCCAGCTTAATGTTTGCACTAATTTAACCACTCAATATTAATGGACATTAGTATGCAGTTTGTATTGTCAGTGCTGTCAAAACATGGGCATCTGCCTTTTACGTATGACAATACTTTTGATTGTTTTCTCAGCTATGTAATTTTTGAAGAAAATAATAGTGACTAGATGGAAGAGAGGGCAATTTTTTGAGCAGCAATTGTGCCTAATCAAATCTTCTAATCAAACTTTCTCTTACTAAGAAGAAAAGCTGGACAATACTGTTGAGATTTATTGTCTGAGATTGAAGAACTTGAAATACTGCTTGGTTTACATACAGGCTTCCTACCTAAAACTTAGTATAGGACTCAAATCTCATCCCCAAATCTCTCCCAGACAGAAACAAACCAGATTTGTTTCATCTGAGAGTACTGCCACATACTCACACTGCCAGAAATATTTCCTTGAGCTTCCCTGCCTACACTGCATTACAGCCACAGAGGGGCTGATGTTCTCCAAGTTGCCATCACCAACAGAAAAATAGGAGGGGGAGATGTGACATAGACTGCATCTGGAACAGAGGAAGCTTGCTAGGTTTCATATCCTCACACTTCTGCACAGACTCATTAGTCCTTCTAAGACAGCTGACACTGCACCTCTGTGTTTTTGATCTCCTCTTGGAGGTCACTTGTTCCACAAATCCCCATGTCTGTTTGATTAGATCTATACATCTGCAGTAATTGAGGTTGTTTTTAGATGCAGCGACACAAGTTATTTCATCACTGCTCCCTGATGTGCTTGTCTAATAAATGTTTATTGCTTCTTATATCCATGACATAAAATAGCATTAAAATCTGGCAATAGGTGTCCAAGCGGACATTGGGTGAGCTTAGGTAAGAGATTGACTTTTTGGAATGAGCCATGTAGAACATCAGGCAGCAGATACAAATGAAAGTGAAATTTCAATATCAAACCCTTTCTGAGCTTTCCCAATATCTCCTGTAATTGCATGTTGCAAATCATAAATTGAAAAAACAATTCTTGAGTGGAAAAGACAGTGCACGGTCACTGTCACTGCTTTTCAAATCAGTGTCCCAGATGAACCTTATTCTTTTTGAAAACAGCCATGGAGTCTGATAAAATAGTCTGTATTGTGTTAAGGTAGCTCAGAAAGCTTTCAATGTTACTAAACAATGTAATTTATTTCTTTATTATTCAGAAAAGAAAGAGGCGGGTCAGGAAACACTAGGACTTCCTGCAGAGCCCTACTTTGTCTTGCAAAGCCAAATAGGTAGAGACATATTGCACATAGAGGAAGCTCTGCCAGGGAAAGCAGACAGATCTATGCAAGCATCTTCCATGTTCATAGTCTCTGCACTTCAAGGAGCTCAGGACTTCAACCACATGTCCCTTAGGGAACATTTATTGAGCAGAAGAAAAACCTTCTGGCAGTGTCTGCAGGTTGTGCTTAGGGGGCAATTTATAATCTCTAAGACAAGGGAACAGCCACCAGCCTTCTTGAGCACCATCTCTTCTAGGGAACTGAATATTTTTCAGTATTAATATTGAAAATTACTACATTTGCCTCCTACAAAAATGCAGACGCTTAAGTATAATTTACTATTACAACACCTAGAAACTCTAGGCAGTTCATGCCCAGTTGTTCTGGAAATGCTGCATTGTACAGATGGTATTACTTACAACAGTGAAATGCTCAGAACTGATTTTACCAATAAATTAATTGTAAACATTCTTTTCTTCCTCCAAAATGCATAGAAGGCAAGTGTGTAAGTCTTTTGGCCCATTAAGGATAGGAGAGCAGTGCAGAGGGGACTTCATGAGTGCCTTACCCTCTCTTACCCGTTCCCAGCTCAAGCACAGCGTGCACGCTCTCGTGGGCGCGACTGTGGAGACGCTTCCCTGACAGCACTTGCACATATGTGAGTGCCACAATGAAGCCTCCCTTGCAATTAACTGTAATTGTGCTGTAGGCCAAATTCCTTCCTGCTCTATTTGGACCCCATACAGAGCTACTCTATTTGCGTGGTTTATAGCATTTCCCATCAGATCATTCTCACAAACAGAAAGCTGGTACAGCTTGGGCGTTCATTCTCATTGGAAGTCATCATAGTCATCCTTTCTATAATGCTTTAAGCACTTGCCTGCTGGAGAAAAGAAAAGAGGAGCCGTTGACTGGTAATCAGCACCCCACTGTGCATTTATAATTGTACTAATTTCCTTTTTGTTTCCTTATGAATATTAGGCTTGCTTTAAAAAGTCAAGTATTTTAAAAATATCAATTAGAAAGCCTAGGAGAGTGCCATGACCCCACTCACCTCTTGTTTACCTGTATGAAGAAAAGGACAAAGGGGAAGTCCTTAATTCTTCCTTCACTTTGAGACAGAAGTGAAACCTACCTTAGACTAGATCCTAAAGCCCATGCACCTCTCCTGTGAGCTGGTCTCACAACACAGCTATGAAACAACATACAGGGAAGCCTCAGTTTTACCTCACATCCCTGATATGAGAAACAACAGGTCATGGGTAAATGAACAAAACAGTGACTCTTAGGAGGTGCCATAAAGACCAGTTGCTCACTTCCCATGTGATTTGGAGCAAATCAGTGTCTATAAGCCAAGGATGGTCACAGGCATATGTTGAGGATGATTTAGTTGGTGTTTGCACGGACTCCAAAGATACACAGCTTTATTTAATGAAGAGTTCTTGTGTTCTTTTTTGATAAAGGAAACCAGACTTTTAATGTCATATTTTCATGCTTAAGCTCGCATACTCAGTTACCTACATATCTAATAAAGACAGTAATATTTCAGGGTTATATATAGGTTATTCCTAATGACTGCTGTGTCCTTTGTTGCGTCACGTGTATCATGATACGCATAATTTCTTTTCCAGGTGGGACCACAGTGCTGAACACAGAAAAGCCAACAGTAATTGACAATACATTACAACCAGGTAAAAAAAAAAATTTATTAAAACCACAATAAATTCCATACCCAAATTTCATGCCAGAGACAAAATAATGAATTGCAGCACTTCCTGACTTACAATTCCTTAAAGTCTCTGAAGTAAAGAAGCATCTGGTCTCTTAGCTCTGTACAGTAAATATTTTATTCCTTTCATCCACATGTAGATACAGCAGAGAACAAGATTTCCTTCTGCATCAGCAAATGCCAAGTGCTGACAAAATTAAATTAACTTAATCACACAGTGCACTGTTTAAATGTGGCATGTCAGTGACACAAAGTGTGTTTGCAAACTCCAGGAAAACAAAAACAGTCACACAGGCCCACTCACTATTTATATCCATGGTTTTACAAAACTAAGACAAGTAAAATTTGCCAGTTTTCTCCACCAGGGAGCTGGCAATTTTACAATATTGTTTTCTAGCAAGTTTTCTTCAAACAGGGTTACATAAACTGCTACCATGAACTTGAAAAGGGAAAACCAAGTTGTCACTGGCAGCACCTTGTTACTTAATACAATAGCTAGCAGCTTTTAAATTTCTTAGTTTGCTGCTTCCTCAGCTTTCATACAATTTTTTAATATCCTGTACAATTTACTGGGAGTGGGGGAGAGGATGGATTTGGGCAGAAAACCCAAACTCCAAAAACTACAAACACTGGTTAAAAATCCTTTGCATCAATAATTGTGGAGCAGTAAAGAGGTCAGTTTTCAGTTACTCCCTTTTCCTCCATTAAAGCACAGTCAGGCACAGTCTTGCAAGTGATTTATTAACAGGGTGGGTAAGTGTTTATCATTGTTTCCTCAACCATGTGACACAATCCACTCTTGCTTCAAGTGAAAGAAAGGGACTAATAATGCAAAAAAAATTCCTAAAGGACACTGATGGTGTTGATCTGATTAAGAGATAGAGCTGACTTAGCTCAGACGTTGTTCCCACTCTCGGCCTCTGCATATTACAGAAGCCAATGCTTTTACTCTCCTCAAAATTTGTCTCCAGGGTCACCCAACTGGCTAAGTCAGCATACACTATTTTTACCTCTGCCCTGCTTTATGAGCAGAGGCGGATCATGGAGCACCAGAGAAATGAGAAACACAGCAGTGAGCCAGTCCCCCCTCTCGGGACACCTCTCCACCCTCCTCTTCGCAGTCCGTGCTGCTGAAGAGATGGGAGGCTGCTGCTGATCTCACAGTTCTGTGAAGGGGTTGGGGATGCAGAGGAAGAAAATACTCTCTGCAGTGGATTTAGAGCAAAGCATTTTAATCTTTGTCTGAAATTCTGTTAGGTTTCTACTTTGATGAGATTAAGGATTTGTTACAGTTTTTTAAACTATCTTCTTGCATTTAAACAAATTGCAAATTTAGAAAGTGCCTCTGTGCAGTGCAGTTTCACTCCCTCCTGAGCAGTGCCAGCTGCCTTGCAGGTTGTGTTTAATCCCCTCGGCTTGGGCGGGACTCTCCAGTAACAGATTGACTGTTACTACCAGAGATTAAGATATCCTCATTTTCTCTCCTTACTTCCCTCCTGCACCACCTTTGCTTACTCCATGATGTGCCAAGTTTTTTCTCTATTAAAAGAGTTTCTGAGGCTCTGTTCAGAGCATGCCAATGTTACTTCCCTGCATTGTGCTGGTAGGAACCGTTTCCTTCCGGGGAATAAGGGACGAGTTCACATCCCAAACTCCAGGCTCCCACATGGCAGCACATTACAAAGATCACAGATAGAGATCAGCCAGACGCTAATAAATAAGAATAAGGTTTCCAGAATTTCCAGTTTAAGATGTAAAGGTTTCCAGCTGCCTCATAATCCCTCACTGAAAACCAGCCAAAAACTCCCAAAAAGGCAGACAGAAATTTCCCTCAGCATGGGGAAACCCCTCCTGGCATGGAGGTGGTATAAACATTTCCTTCTGCTGAAGGGGCATGGCTGGACCCGAGTGCCACGGTGAAGCACACGGAGCTGGGGCCATGCAGCCAGGAGCGAATCTGCTCCATCAGCCACAAATAACGCGGTTCAAACTGCCCTTGAAGTTCCAGGGCTGCTTGGGGGCCCCTGGCCCTCTGCTGCCTGAGCATAAGTGCACTCTTTCAGCTCTTCTCAAGCTGAACAAGGTAGGAATTTAACACATCAAGCACTGAGCCTTCAGCTTTGGCCTTAATTCCCTTTAAGATGTTAATGCACCATGAGGTAAATGATGAGCTCCAAGCCAAGGAGCTGTTCCAGATCAGTTGCAGTTTGAGGACTCCAGCGGGTGATCCTGCATGGTGCCAGTGGTGGCCACAGCAGCTTGTGCCACAGTGACTGGGGACAGAGATTGACCGGCCCTCTCAGTAGCAGCAACTGCCATGGCACAGGTACTCTGCAATAGGTGCCAGCACCACGTACTGCTGTCCTACTGCCTGCATTCCAGCCTGCAAATATCCCTAATCTTGTTATCCCAGACTAACATGCTTGTGTGTGTCAAAGCCTGAGATTATCCTATTCCAGCCAGCTTTCATACACTATGGAAACAGTTAAGAGCAAATAGCTGGAAAGCCTCCATGTATAAACAAGCTGTTCCATCAAGGAGTCTTTTACATTTCGTTTCAAGGGGACTGAATTGAAAGAAAATAAAAAACAATCATGATTTCAAACTGCTAAAAATGTTTAAAGGTTTGGGTTTTTTCCTTTTTTATTAGAAGAGGATCTACTTTCCTCCTCAAACTTAAAAAGATGCCTTTTACAAATCTGTCTGTCAAGGTAAATACCTCAGTCTTCAGCTCTAAGACTTTCTAACATCTAGTCTTTTTGAACACATCATCTTTTTCAATTCTAAAGGACTATTTGAAATGCTTGTCTCTTAGCTATTTACATACAGAGCAAGCTGTTCATTTACATTACGTGCTCTCAGTGTGTAATCTGAGTCCTTTGTAAAGCAGACTGTTCTGAGAAGTACCTTGTTTTTCACACATGTAATAGCTATTTCAGAAAAATATAACTAAAAATCGTAAAGTTAAAATCTCTGCTAGGAAATAATTTAAAGGTAGAATAGGTCTGATTCTCATTTATGCAGGAGTAACTTTGTATCAGTAAAGGGATATTAAGGCTGTTAAATTATCATTTACTATCATTTAAGGTAATTCTGTGCTGCCAGCATAAATGGTATAAAAAGGTGAAATGCAAACACAAATCAGATCAAATATACTACTTTGAAGTGGTCCAAATTCTGCCTGTAATTTCCTATTTTAATGTTGATTTACCCTTTGGCAAGAGCATCTTAGAGAGCACTTTCGTATCATCTTTAATGCCATCATGCTTCTTCTTGCCTCTTGTTGGAGGAGTTATAAAAATATGTCAAAGTCTGTGGGCCACGAAAGATTAATGGACTTGCAAGAAACTCACTCAACTAGATTTTCAAATTACTTTCTTGTTCATGTGCAGTAATGGTCCCAGCTGTGAGCAAGATGTGGTCAAAAAAGTACAGCTGTTGGTTATTCTTTGAGAGGATAAATCTGTTTTAATTCAGTATCACGTACCCTACATTTTGAAAAAGGCATATGGGATTTCGTCACACCTCCCTCTCATCTGAGCTGCTGCTATTTGATTACATAATAGCTGGTTTTCTTTGTCCTCTCAAACCCAGAGATCAATCACCTATTGGCAGGAGAATTATCCTAGCATGGGAATGGGCCAGCACTGCAGAGGGAGCCCAACAATTGCTACTTGTCCCTTGTTTCCTTCCTTCCACCAGAGCTGCCAAGCTATAGTTCAAGGACAAAGAAGAGGACACATTGCCTGTAGCTTGCTGTGAGCTACAGTATCAGCCCCCTGGGACATTTAATAGAAGGGCTGGACTAGTCTGTCTTTTCTGGGACAGATCCATTGTCCATACTGAACCATAATGAACCTATCCTGATGCTACAAGTGTCCATTATTAATTGGCTAGCAGGCCTATTTTTCCTTTTTTATGGGTCCCTGGGAGAAGCACTGGAAGAGACATAAGAATAGGCAATAAGAGATGGCATGTTTAAGAAGTTCATAAAATAAGAGCACTCAGAAATGCCTTGCCTTTGACCTTCAATCCCATTGCTGCAATTGTCTAAGGAATATAGTAACACAATAACTTTTGAGAAAACAATAGGAACCTAGCAAGAAACGGCTAACTGTGTGCAGGTTACTGGTCAAATTCTCCTCAGTTTCAGTGGATTCTACTTCTGTGTGGAAAACAAGTTCATTTTTATGCTATACCATGCTGTCTCTGAGTCTGAAGCCAAGGAACACAGGCATGGCCAAAGCATATCAGACTTAGGCTCTTTGCCAATTTCCTGGACTATATATTTAAAATGAAAGTGTAAGAAAGTATTTATTAGATGGAGCTGTGAAATTTAGCTCTGTTTTGAAACTCTCTTTCTGATCCCAGTGTTCAGAAATGTCATCAGAGCATGAAGTAAAAGGCTTTTGTCACTTCCTGCACTTTAGAATTAACAATTAAATTCTGGACGTGTAAATTCTTTATCCATGTCCAGGTCTCTTTGAATTGTGTTCAATCTTTGCAGCATTCAAGGAAGCAAGTACCACTCACATCATATGAGAATTCTTTTCCTTTGATCCACATTGGGCTTCAATGTATATCTCATATTACTTAGGCTGTGAAATGGAGAAACCAGAATATTGTTCCATTCTGAGTCTCTGGATTCATCACTCATTTACATACTTCTCCTACATATTCTACTATTTATTTTTATTCAGAGATGAACAATACCAATCCTGTGTATGTCTTTGTGCTACGTGCTCATTTATGCTGTGTGGTATCTTCAGATGGATGTGATCTATCTACCACTGTTCTCCTTTCTTGTGGTTTGAATACCACACAGGCTATCACTGCTTTGCCTGATATAATCCTTTGGGATTAATAAGATTAATTTTGTTCTACGTTTTCTAAAACCTTTTCTAAAGTTCTGTCTCATGGCTCT
The DNA here is from genome assembly GCA_910950805.1 of Acrocephalus scirpaceus scirpaceus. NCBI lineage: Eukaryota > Metazoa > Chordata > Aves > Passeriformes > Sylviidae > Acrocephalus > Acrocephalus scirpaceus. Next base: position 139,455,498 of record OU383773.1, on the reverse strand, counting down.
GATGTCAAAGCCATGCAATATAGCTCTCCCTAGGCCTCCTTGACAGTGAAAGGCTATTTTTCACAACCTTAAAACTCTTTAATTAAACACTTTAATTCATTGCAATGTCACTCTGTTTCTTTTAAAAACCCCCTTGATTTTCAGATGTCCCCCTTTGGGCAAGATGTCTTTGATCATGGCCCCATTGTCTAGAAAAAAATACCTCATATACTGAAGAAAGAGACATAATGGATTGCTTTTCTGCATTCATGTGTGCATAGACTGAGTTCTGCTTCTTCAACATTTTGAGCCCAAAGAGAGATTATTCACTGCAATCTGCTTTTTTCCTAGAAAGGGCTAGGGTGCTCCAGGAAACATCTTTCCTCCACATTGAATTCCTGTGCCAAACATGATCTGTTGAATTCATTTGTTCCCAACTAGGATGCTGCATTCGTGACAATGTGGAGTAGACCCCTCTGGAGGCCAGCAGGAGAGAGGGGGAGGCAGACTGGATGGGGAGGATGAAAGAAAGGAGTGAAGAATGAGGGCTCAGTGCAGAGAGACACCACAGCACAGCCCAGGCACTGACAGGCGGAGCAGAGGGGCAGGAGCTGCTGTAGGCTCAGATGTCTCTGCTGACAGAATGAAATTTTCTAGGGGCCAGAGGGGAGAGGGCACAGTGGCCACAATGCAGGAATCCAGTGAGTTGAGAAAAAACTGTGTCTGGGGGCAAGGGCCTGCAGAACAAGGACACAGCAGGCAAGGAGAGAATGATAGATGAACCCTTTTTATATCCATTCTGTCTCAACCTACTCACCTGAGGTTTTGTGTTCTTAAAATTATTATTCTAGTTTACTTTCCACTAAGATCTGGGTTGTGGGTTCAAAAGCCTTACCAGTCTTCCCTGGCAGCTCAGTACGTGGAGAAGGTCTTTGCCTCTTCAGACTGGAAGAGCTCCACCTCATAGGTCTGGCCAACTGCAGGTCTCAACACACTTCCCATATTTCTCATTATTTTGCCACAATAAACAAGCACATTCTAAAGGTTGCATTATCTTTCCTGGCTTTTTTAATTAATAATGGGCAAGAAACACAATTCTTCCCCCAGAGCCAATATTGATGGAAGCATAGAGTCCTTTGTTCTTAGTTCATACTTGCACAAAGCATCTCATTAAAGTAAACCTAAGTTATTCCTTTAATAAGGCGTGAGTCATGCCTGAGAAAATACTCCAAGATTTGGTCACATTGCTGTTGGGAGGGTATTGCTCTACTGGGAGTTGTCACTGCCCAAGGTGAGATAAAAGTTCATGCCAATGGGGTAGGAACCAAATGCTCAAAAGATTTCAAACTGCTTCTGAAAATAAGAAATGCAAAGGATTTATATGCTATCTTTCTATAATCTTTCCATTGAAATTCCAAGTTCTATTGAAGAAAATAAGCTACTATGTATTAAACCTTTGGGCAGAATTGAAAAGAAGCTGAAAACAAGATATGATCTCATCCTGACCATAATACCAGACTTCCCTTATTTTATGCAGAGCTTGTTTTGAAGCTTATTTTGAGTTCATTTGGCAATCAGCCACATTTGTCCCTTTTCCCTCTCAATTTGTCCATTTCAATGCTGCCATCTTGTGGGCCTACTTAACTGTCTGGAAGATGCTGAAAAAAGTTCCTTATTGAAGCCAAGTAGTATAGACTTCACCAGAAATCCTTTCCTGCCAAGGACATTCCATTAATGTTTCTGGTTGTTCTTATTTTTGTCCAAATCTTATTATGAGTTGCAAATTGTGGCACCATTATGGTGCAAAGAGATATTGATAACCAGAAAATACATCTGATAAGTAAGCCAGAGCTTTCTTTATGAGTCTTATACACTGTAATGCAGTTATCAGATAATGTGGGCAAATCAGAAGAATTAATCTAACCACAGGAAAAAAAAATCCCATAATATGGGTCATAAAGAGACAAGAAGCAACCACATCTTTTACAAAAAATAGTGATTTTTCTTCGGTTTCTCGGGAGGGCTGTTCTTGCTATGGCTTCTCAGAGTTTTAGGAAGGAATGATTCTGTTAATGGTTAAATATATGCATTTCTTCTGAAGTACAAAATCTGAATTATGCAATTAATAATCACATTTTATATCCCCTTTTCCATCTTCCCTTGCAGAGCAGCCACTATATAACTGTGCCTTTGGCTGGGGATCCCAAAAGACTTTGTGTGAATGGGAGCATGACAACCAGGTGGATTTAAGGTGGGCAATCCTGACCAGCAAAACCGGGCCAATTCAAGACCACACAGGTAATCATGAGTTCATGCTGTAGCTGTTTTACACAGGATGAGATTGTTCTGTTTAATACCAACGTCTTCCAAAATCACAGGAGATGGAATTATACCTAAAATACATAAAGTCACAAAGATGGTTCTCTAGTAAACCTAATCCATTATAGATAATCACAACTGACTGTAATTGTCCTTTCTGTTGGGGATAAAGATTGTTTCTTGTCAGGAACTGAAGATATTCCCTTCCCCTGACTTGCTTTTGGGTAATCATCACCTGGGCTAGAAAAATATCTGAATGACCAAATATTTCACAAATATCACTGACCAACTAATACAGTCAGTCAATAACCTCACATTATTCCTGTTGGTAGTTACAGGGACTACCCACCACAGAAAAGTATTGTATGCTAGTGAAACTTCCCTGATGGGTGTGTTACCATGCCCCTCTCCTTTCCAGCAGGAGGTGGAGGTTATAGCCATCTTCTGCTCACAAACAGTTCTTCAAGAAATATCACCCCGGGGAATTGATTGGTTTGTTTTGTAGTAACTAACTCATAGCTCAGCATAATTAGGCAATAAATTTGCTGCAGGCTAGTGGAGAAGGGAGGGCACTGTGTGACCTGCACAGCCTCTCATTTTAGTGTTCTTGCTTGCATATGTGCAGATTAATCAAATGGGTTGAGATGAATCCCCCTTCCCATTTCTGCAACCCTTTGCTTAATGAGAATGACAAGGAAATTAGACAAAATTGGACTTTTTAAATTCTGAGACACTTTCAATTGAATCTTAAGACAAGTACAGTAGTTTCAGGGGAAAAAAAACTTGTAATACTTTGACTGTAAATGGCATTGTACAAATAAATGGCATCAAATTAACTAAATGCAGTTAGCTGAAGTGAAGGCTGTAATGGTGGAAAAATTGATGCAGAGTAAAGTGAAATGGCTCAGTAGGATCTGACATTCAAAGGAGGTTAAAAGCTATGTTAGCCAGAGACTGACAAAATCTAAAAGGCATGCATAAGTAAAGCTCTAATTAAGACAATGAAGACAGAGTTCCTGACCTGGCACTGCAATAATATTCTGAAAATGAGAGCTATCTGCACTTTCCTATCCAGGATTATAGAGAGAGAACCTGTCTTCAATCAGGAGATGAAGAAATTATATTCTTCAAATAAGATTTTGTTGTTTCCACTGGGCCCAGCTAGTACAGAAAACTTACTTGGTTCCATGAGCTGTAGCTTTAGTAAATCTTACAGGCAGCCCCTTTTTCTTGTACTGCACTTTCAATATTTTCCAAAATTTTCATTGAACTCTAAGAGCACCTTCACCTGCCAGGTTCACAATTTGCCTGCCAGCAGGCACAGTGAGTGGGGTGGGTGTGAACGCAGACCATGAGCAGTCTGACTGGCACTGATGACCCAAACAAACCCTCAGCTGCACAACAAGGCCACCCTATGAATTGGGAGAACCACAAAAGGGGTATCTTTCCCTTAGACACGTGTAAAGCTGAAAAAATACACAGAAGTAATCTTCAACAGCAATTGCTTGGAGATGGCAGGATATACTGGATGTCACTTCAAATTATATATCTTGTGATGAAATCTGGCCAGTGTTAGGTCTTCCAACTCAGACAACCATCCTAATGCTGTGATTATTTTCCTTTTTTCCTCCCTCTGGATTTCTCTGTTACCATTCTTTGATGAGATTTGCACATGTTGTGCTGCTCTGCACAGAAGCAAAGTCAGAAAGAATGTATAGACATAAGCACTCCTGCTTAGGAAGCTGGACAAGATGTTACTGCAGAAAGACAGAAAAGAAAAGCCTAATTTTTTTTTTACACTTTAACATCATCTTCTCCTATAAAATTTTTCATCATGCATATTGGGCAGGATACCTCTACTGCTCGCAGAAAGATCCAAACAAAAGAAAACACCCTTGTCTTATGTTAGAGGAAATACATTAATTTCTTATTTATTAGGTCCAGCCACTGGGTTTAACCCACTCCTCTTCATTCCTGGTTCCCATCTCACTACTCTGTCCTTCTCATGCTTACCAGAGTAGCAACACTCATCTTCCTGTCTTCATTGATGCAGGACTATACCACTGCAATCCAGCAAGTCTCAATTATATGCTATTTCATATGAAAATCAAGGACGTTATGTATAGACAAAGACCAATGCTGATAAAAAAACACCCTTCCAAAACATATCTTATTTTGCCTCTTTTTACTTTTTAAGTGTTGGTATAAACAGTGATATGTATACTTATTACAGCAATACTTGAGAAATGGTATTTCTTATTATTACTTTTATCCTTCCTACTCTCAACAGGATGAGGTCAAGAAATGCTGTCTCCATCTTTTTGTGTGAGTGCATTGCACATGTGATCTATTCTTACACACACCAGGATGAACTTTGTATTTTTCTACCAGGACTCTCTGCAAAGACACTGTTCAAAAGCTAACTGGAATGGATGTGTGGCTGATGTAATTCAGAAACACTTCTCTATAGTCAGTATCTTACTTAGCAATTTTCTGTTACCAAACTAATCACACTCCCACATACTTCTCTCTTAGCATGATTAAGAAAGTAAGTTTCCAAGTTAAGGGTATTAGGTGTTCAGATTTCAACATGTATTAATCCATTATGCCCTTGAGAAAGTACCAGCAATAATCTTACTCTTTCAGGACAGAGCTCACAAATATATAGAGCCTAATATATTGTTACAAAAGTCAAGGGCACCTCTGACACCATCTGTGACAATGCTCAGCCTCTATTTGGGAACATTCTTTAAATCTCAGTTCCTGATCTCTGATCATCACTGTTCAAAGCCATTTCACTCTTCAGCATTCTTCTCATTCTAATCTTGCCCCTTGAGCACAGATTACTTCAAACAGAGATTTTTTTTTTTTTCTCTAATACCTCTTTGCACAATTAACATAGAGTAGGCCCCAGGGATTTCTCTCTAGCCTGCTGAACCAGGACTGGCTGTTTTCAGGAGGTGTACACTGACTAATGACAGCACATAATGCTGTCTCACCAAACATGCTTGTGCCTCCTTCCTTTAGAAAAAGCAAATGCCTTGTGTGTTTCATGTGGTGAGCACATTCTTAGGGTTCACTCTTGGCACAAAACATCCCAGTGAACAGCAGAGGAGATGGCCAGAAGTAAGTGTAGAATAAGAGAATTGCTTGGGCTGGACAGGACCTTTAAGTCATCTAGTCCAACCTCCCTGCAGTGACCAGGGACATTTTGAAACCTGACCATGAATATTTCTAGAGATGGGGTGTCTACTTACTCTCTGGACAACCTGTGTCAATGATTCACCACCCACCAAATTTCTTCCTTATATCTAGTCTGAATTTGCTCTCTTTTAATTTGAAACAATTACCCTTTAGGCTGTCACTATGTGCCTTATTAAAAAAGTTTGTCCTCATCTTTGTTAGAAGTCCCCTTTAGTGGCTGAAAGGCTGCAATGAGGTCTCCCCAGAGTCTTCTCTTCTTGAGGCTGAATAACCTCAACTCTCAGCCTGTCCTCATAGGAGAGGTACTCCAGCCCTCTGATCAGCTTCGTGGCCCTCTTCTTAAAGCATATCAGCTTTTCTAGAGCTCTCAAAACAACACCCTCTGATTCTCTTGTTTGTGATGCTTGACCCATCAGCATGGAAAGAAAGCAAAAGATCAGGGGGTGGTGAGGAATTCTTATGCTAACAAAGAAAATTAAAGCTGGTAGCTATTCCTAACACAGTCCTTCTGTCACAGTAGGAGATGGCAACTTCATTTACTCACAAGCTGATGAAACCCAGAAAGGCAAAGTCGCCCGGCTGCTGAGCCCCGTGATTTACTCGCAGAACTCTGCCCACTGCATGACCTTCTGGTACCACATGTCCGGGGCACACGTCGGCACTCTGAAGATCAAACTGCGCTACCAAAAGCCGGATGAATACGACCAGGTGCTGTGGACCCTGAGCGGGCACCAGGCAAACTACTGGAAGGAAGGACGTGTTCTTCTTCACAAGTCTGTGAAGCACTACCAGGTGAGCTTGGCTGTTCCTCGCTGAACTACCACGGCCAAGGCCAGCAACACCTTGCTGGTCGTGTTTTATACACTGCAGTAAAAGATGTCACTGAAGGATTTATGTAGACAATATTACACCTACAGATGAGGTATGCTTGCTGTAACTAATAATAGTGAAATATTTCATGGTATCTCAGATTACTGTGATACAAGCACTTTCTTATCAGAGGCCAAATAAATACTTTATAAATCATCTATCATCAGTCACAAAACTGCCTCTTTGCCACAGTTTTGCTGATGTAAAAGTCTTTTATAAAGTCATGACAGTACATAATTTACATTTGCCTGTGTAAGTTCTTAAAAGCTGGCAATGCGGATTTTCAGGCCACAATTGAAGCACAAGTGTGACGTTATGGCAAGTGAAGATGTGTGTTACTAACTAATTAAAAAATCCTGACTGCTGCAGTTGCGTGCTAACATGAAAACAATGTGAACACTATCTTGTTTTTCCAGGTGGTTATTGAGGGAGAAATTGGAAAAGGAACTGGAGGAATTGCTGTGGATGATATTAAAATTGACAATCACATAGCACAAGAGGATTGCCGAAGTAAGTGTGACAAGCAAGAACATAGAGAATTCTCATCCAAAACATTGTTTATTTTGTTTTGATAGCTGGTTTTATCTGTGAGAAAGGAATAGATAATTATTAGCTATGTTTGCACTGAAAATATCCTGATTCAGCCCCTGGCTTTATTCATAGTAAGTGCCACTGGTGTCTCCTATGGCAGCAGTTTGGATCAGAATTGGCATCCTACTGATATGGATCACAGCACATTCACACTCTCACATCTCTCCCTGCATTTTATATTGCTGCCCTCTTTAAATTTCTCTGCTTTTTCTATTGCAGGACCCTGTTTTAACTAATGCACAGAATCCAATTTTTTTTCTTCACCCTTTTTAGATTGCTTTCTATGAAGCCTTCTTAAACTTTTTTAATGGACCGTATCAAACCCTTCCAGGATACGCAGATAGGGTGAAAAGGCCCCTGCTCTGTCCTCTGCTGTCCTGTCATTCTGAGTTTGCTGTGGCTCATTTGTTGTAGTTGTCAGCTCCCAGACATGTGGGACACAAAGCAACGTTAGGACATAGCCTTTCCCATATCTGAGCCAGGGTATTCCTGAGATGCTCTTTGAGCCCTTTTATTCCTGGCCAGCCTTGAGTTATTCCAGTCACTGCTGATCATATGCACATTGCATACTGCACGTAATTTGGCAGCAGCAGCCCCAGATAAACACAAGTAACAGAACACTGTCCTTCATAGCAGAGATGAAGCAATTACTTTTATATAAAAGAGGAAACAGAAATGAGAACTCTTAGCATTAAGAAGATAAATTTATTCTGTGCAAGTTAACAATACAACTAAGAGCAATAATAGAGGGTGTTCCTCAACTTTTGTAGCTAACATCCTTTTGAGGGTAACATGACAGTCTTCAGCTACGTGGTAATTTCACTGCAGGATGAGGAAACTCACAATCTCTTTTTACCACGTGGCCCAACCCCTGGGGTTCACCAAATGCCACCAGAGTGGCAGTTGGCAGGAAGGGGAGGCAGGATGCACTGTTTAGTCCTCCTGCAGTGTTCCCAGTGCCAAGAGAGGTGCTGAGACCACAGTGACTGTATTTAATTGACTCCAGCATGAGAAAGGAAAACAACTTCTTTCCTACCTCCATGTTTTAGTTGTTCAAACCAAATGTTGAGCAAAGATTCTGCCTGAGGGAACTAAACTCAAAAGCTCAATCTGAAATCCAAACACGAGTGGTCTCACTGCAGTCAGTGAAACTATTCTTGTGATTAACTATGCCTATGCTGATGAAATATTATGGAATTGGGCTCCAAAATTGTAAATACAATGAACGAGATGCTAATTCATCACACTGATTTCTCTTTCCCAGGTATGGAAAACCCCTGCTGATAACTAAAACTGTGCCAAGACTGGGCGGAGTGGAGTTTTTTAATCTTTCTCTTTTTTTCCATTAATTTTCAGAGCCCATTATAATGAACAGCTCTGTCAAGCCACCATAATGATGCTCTGACACAGGAAAATCTGCTATACCATTATTGCCAGCATGATAGTCAATCAGTGTTTGTAACCCTAATAATCAATGTCAATTCTTTTGCTTCATTAGAATCAACTGATGTGGAGAATGAAATAGATGAGGAAGAAGACCCAGAAAGTAATCAAACAGGTAAAAATTGTGGGTTTTTTAAAAGGGAATGAATTTTAATGTGTATTTTAATGTGAATTTTTGCATTCTATTTATTTATTTATAGATTTGTTCTCTAACTGCATATTATTAAGGTGTTTTGATTTTTCTGGATGAGATGATAAGAAGACTTACATTTATTTGAACACTGTAATAGTTTTATTCTTCCATGTCATATGGACTTATGTACTTTTTATTATTTGTACCTATCTCAAACATTTCGAATTTCATATACCTAATTTGTTACATTCTATTCATATATATGCAAGCACATTATAGCGCCTCAATATTTTGTTATCTAGAAGGCTTCTCCACTGCTGAAGAAAGCACTATCATTATATCTTACAATTTATGACTCGCACTGTGCCTCAGTAATTAGGCTCAAAACTCTTCAGGTTAAATGTTTTACAGACCTGGCTGAAAATGTCATTTTATGACCAGCCTAGCAAAGCATTATCATTTCCAATGATGATTACGGTAAACGGATCATTAAATGGATCATAATTGTCATATTGTTCCAATAATAAAATATACTTGCATTTTTCAGGCAATGAGCTTAATTTTTGTCTGTTACAGTCAACAGGATTGCTATAATTGATTTCAGTGAAAGAGAGTGAGTTTGTCCAGAAAGGCTTTTTGGCTTTTCCAGAAACAACTACAGGGTTTGCTGATTTTGGATCATTTTCATAAACTAAAAAAGTTGAGGGAGAACATTATGATACCCAGTGAATATTTTACACAAGAGGGCAGAGTGCTCTTCTGTGTCAGTTCTGTCACTATTTGCACTTCAAGATCCAGTCCTGAAGTCATTGAAGTAGGAATAAAATGGCTGGATATTCCCAACCAATGTCTAAGGCTCTAACCTCTCACACTGAGCTGAATAGGATTTGATTAACATTTTTGAGCTATATACTGCAACATGGCAAAATATAATCAAAAGGCCTCATTATTCACTCCCAAGTCTCCCACTTAATCCAAGGCAGAACCAGAGCTCTACTAACAGGTAGCAGATTTAAAGATTGGAGAAGAGTCTGGAAAAAATCCCCAGCTATTTGGGCCACATCACAGTTTTCAGCTATTTCTGACTACCTTGAAGAAGCTAAGTTTTAAAATTATGTAAAAAACTTATGTTAAAAAAATTGATGGTCTTCTCAAAACTTCCAGTTCATCAAACAAAGTTCTAACTATGATCAGTTCTGAAAATTTTGCAATTCTTTATTCAATTTCAGGGTTTACACCTCCATACCGTACAGGTGATGACTATGATGACAACATCTCCAGGAAGCCAGGCAATGTCCTGAAGACCCTAGATCCAATCCTCATTACCATCATAGCCATGAGTGCACTTGGGGTGCTTTTAGGAGCCATCTGTGGAGTTGTTCTGTACTGTGCCTGTTGGCACAATGGGATGTCGGAGAGGAACTTGTCTGCACTGGAGAATTATAACTTTGAACTGGTTGATGGTGTAAAACTGAAAAAAGATAAACTAAACACACAGAATTCATACTCGGAAGCATGAAGGCACAAAGCAGCTGGAGAAGTCAGAGAATTGGGATGGAAGGACATAGCTCTGTCGTGCTGGGGAACTGTTGATCTTTTACTGTACAGGCTGAAAAGTGCATTGATGACACTGAGCCAAGCTTTTCTCAGGAGCTTCAATGAGTGTGTAACCGATGAACATGGACAACAATCTGTGTTAACAACCTGAATCATGTACAGTCTGCTTTTTCTGTTGGTTTTATTTGAAATAATCGAATGCTGGTGTTGAGACCAAGTATGATTGACTTATAGTTCATTTTGCCTTTCTTTCTCTCCCTCTCTTTTGTTTTCCGTTAATGGATAATTTTGTTTTTACTGTGCAAAATCCAAGATGCTGTCACAAAATGTATTCAGTGGGGTCCTTTGGATGGACATGCTGTCTGTAGCTCAGTGCCCAGAAAATATTGGAGTAACAGCAATTTAGTGGACTTCTGCACCTGTATTTGTGTATAATTGCTCGTGTTGTGCATAGGCAAAGAAGGGTTAGGGTGTTTTTGAAAGTACTGCTGCATCAGTACCGATATAGCGTGTCAGCTCTGTTTACGAAGCAATACAGTCAAATTTTATTGATGTTTTTCAGTGTTGTACTAAATTTTGTGCTTGTGAACTCCATAAAAGAGTATGTGCCATCATCAGACACAACTGGTAACCAAGTGTACTGCCTAAAAACTAAACAAAAAAAGTCCTTGGCACTGGCTAGTGTATGTCCTCTCAAGTGCCTTTTTGTTAGTACTGCTTCTCATTGTGTTAACATGAACTACAGCTTCTCTGCAGCTATGCCCTTGTCTTTAATCATATTCTGATGGCTCACTGACTAAAAGAAAAGTATATTTTAGTGTAAGAAAACAGCCTCAGCCAAGGCAAGGGCTAATCAGATTTGACAACCTGGCTTGATTACTCTGCTTTCTGTATTTCAACTTCATGTCTCTTGACTCTTTTGTATAAAGCTGCAATATCCCCTTTTATTGTTCTTTCATATAGAATGTATTTTCAAATGTAAAATTTCTCTCCCTTTCTCTTCTCTTTCTCTCTCTCTTTGTCTCTCTGAGTAGGTTGCATAAGCATTTGCCATTGCCAAGGAAAGAAAACTTCAGCTTTAACTTGCTGGTAATGGCAAAGGATTATATTAGAGTTTGTGTTTAAAAATAAGGAAAAATTCTTAACTTTATCCTCCAAAGTCGAACTTTGGGTTTCTTCTTAACAGCATAAAGTGACAGTATCTTTTTTCCTGATGTCATGAAACATGTCTTTTATCCTGAACAACTTGCCTGTTAATTACACTGGGGAAAATGCTTCCCTCACAGAAAAGATTGCCTTTAAAATGAGAAACTTTCCTCCTCTTGCCCCTACCTGAACTCAGAGTTCTGTTCTCTCAGTAACCGTGTATTTTCATGCTAATCAATGCTAATTGGGCTTACAAGTGGGTACTGAGGGCAGAATGAAATCCCACAACGTATGTAGGGTATGTTCTTACCATCGTGTTATATCCAATTGGCATTTTGTACCAGGAGGTTTCTGTTTGACCACAAGTGCAGGCAATGGCCGGTGCTGAGTACTCTACGCTGTCAGAAAAATGTGCTTGACAATGGTGTGACAATTTTTTTTTATATTTTAGGGCAAATACTATTGGTCAAATAATATTCAACAGCCTATGCAGCTGGTCCAACAGGGTAAAAAGAAACAAGAGCATGTTTCCCACAGGGGTCCATTAAGGCAGTGAGGGAGCAGAGGGGTCACTCCTGTCCTGCAGGTGCAAGGGGAGCCCCTGGGTTTCTGCAGTGACCTGCACACAGCACAGCCATAACTGAGGGGTAGCTTCAACCTTCCCCTGGGTAACCACCAACCAGCAGAGAAAACCAGTGCAAACATGGGGAAAGGAACATCCTACCAAGTGCTGAGCTCACGTTTCCCCCCATTGAATTTCCTGACTAGAGTCAGGGAAGTGACTGGGACTTTCTGAGTTTTTTCCAAAACTGCTTTTGTAGAAGAGCAATGAAATATCCTGTCCAGGATTAGGATTAAAGAAGGGCTAATTCAGCCTTGAATTACTTGGAGCAACAGAATCCACCCCTATTTATACACCAAATGTTTTGAAGTGTATAATTTCACCAGTATGAACTATAAAATAGAAAAATATGTAGAAAATCCACTAGTAACCCAGAAATTGAAAAAAAAAAAGAAGGAGACAGTAGATGAAAATGAGGTTTAAAGTTTAAAATATTTTAAAGGAAGACCCATAGAAAAATAAAAATGGACAGTTGCTACTTCAGACGGGTCCTAAAGGCAATGATTATCAGGAAAACCCAAACACCCACTTCAGGTCATCGAAACTTATATTGATAGAAGAGCTACCTCCCCAGCCTTTGGGTCCTCCAAAAGGTGAGACAGTGCACCTAGGGCCTGAAAGTTTTGCCTAAAATTTAGTCCATGAGATGTCCAACGTGACAGACTCACTTTGTCAGAGGTAGAATTTTCATTGGTTTTTAACACTGTAATTTGACCATAATGGCATTGTACCAGCTAGTTAATTAACCCAAAGAAGAAAAGGATTTTTCAAAACTATTTTCAGTACACCACACTGTGTGAGTCAAGAATTGAGGGTCTATTCTCCTTAGCTGAAAAGTCTTCTAGTCCACTAACTTGACTAAGAGTTACATGCTTATATCGCCTTGAAGAGAAAATCCCACTGGGGAGCCCAAGCCCAAAACCTTTTGAAATATTCCCACTGATTTCAATAGATTCCAGACCAGCTCTGGATCTTGATCTATTTGAACAGAAAAGCTGGTAGTTGGTGGTTTTTTTCCTTTTTTAAACATACTGAGAATAGTGAACATAAAAAAGAATTTATCTCCTTTGTGGTCTTCAGACATTACTATGATAATGAGGATCTGGCACTGAAGATTTGATTTCTCTGAAGGTAATAGAATTAAAGTTGCCCTTCAATAAAGGAAAAATGATACTGCAACTTTACATTGAAAAGTATCTTGCACTGATAAATATATTTAAAAAAATTATATGTTTATAAAGTTATTAATTTGTAAAGGCAGTGTTACAAAATGTTCAGTTTATATTGTTTTAGATTGTTTCATAATTTTTAAAGTGTAAAATAACATATTTTTTTCTTTATTGAAAAACTATAAAAATCTTCTGTAGTAAAATGATTTCATTTTACTGGTATATTATTGCTTCATGTTTTGTACCATCATAAAACTTTGTGCAAATTTTTTTTACAGAAATTTTTATTTTCTATGACAATATGACACTTGTAAATTGTTGTTTCAAAATGAACAGCGAAGCCTTAACTTTAAATGACATTTGTATTCTCAGACACTGAGTAGCATAAAAAAACCACATAGAACTGAACTGTAACTTAAATTTCCAAACTATGACTACTACATTCCAAAGAAACAGTTGAATTAAACATTTTCATAAAATATCCCATAGCTGATGTATTTTATTATACTAAAATGGATTGGTATTATTAAATGGATGGGTTTATTTAGCATCTTGGAACAAGCACAGAGTTTCAATCACAATTATATTTGTAAGTAAGCAGCTCCACCAGACACCTTGGTGGACTTGTTCATTGTTTAGGATAGAGGCATTCATCTTTGCCTGATGTGTTCTCTTTCTTTGCTGGAATACTCTCCCACAATCTGCTTTTTAGCCAAACAGCTGGGATTTGAGGACAAATTTACCACCACTGCCCCTTGCCATGAACCACCCAATGTAACACCCTGTGCAGGTGTTAGAGCCCCCTTGGGCTGCAGTGAGATTTACTGCCAGGTACTGCCCATTTTTGATGTATTACTCCACTAAGTCTCTGCTCCTGTGGTAAGGTTTGCACAGATAAGCTCCCTGCTAATTTCCAGGGGAGTCACCAGGATTTACTTAGCCGTGGCCAAATTTCCCAAGGCAGAGCACATGCTGATGATTGGAGCAAATGCAGCCAGGGTAGCCTATTGGGCTTGGTTCAGCATCAGCTGGGTGCCAAGCTCACCTGTGGAACACCTGGTCATGTGCAGAGAGACCTTGATGAAGCTTGCATCCAGATCAGAAGCTTTTAAAACAGTTCCTGCTTTATGCAATACTTACCTATTTTGTTTCCTTTTAATACTCAGCACTCTGCACATTAAATCTTCTCTTTACATTGCACATATTAACAAAGCACAGACTGTCAGTATGTCATTAGGTGGAGTATAAACATTTTACTTCAGCTACTTTACTACTCATGGGAAAAATGCTGTGCTTATTACCATATACTTGATCATTGTTAACACTTGAAAAGAATGTATTTAATCTTGTCTCCTCAAGAGAGCAGCGTTGTGTGTACCTGCTTAAAATATAAGACACAACTCCAGCAAGCACCTGAACAAAATCCCTACTCAGAGTAGGGATTGCTCCCAAAAGGTGGTTGTGAAGGTTGCTGTCCATAGAACCACTATACCCAAATTCCTTAGAGGTATACTTCATTGTTTGCCTCTGTGATAACTAGCCACAGGGCTCTTCAAGGGAAAATAAATGGCAATGGAATTGATCAGTGGAAAAGGGAAATCTACAAAGTGAATCTGTTGAGGATGAAGTTCAGGAGAGACAAGTATTTAAAGTTAAGAAAATTCTTTTTCTTTCATTCAGGGAAAATTAATTTGCCTAGAAGCTAACTAGTGCCTGGCACTAAACCTTTAGTTTTCCACACTAAATAGGCTGCATAAAGCAAGAACAAAAATAGTGCAATGGGATCTGAATTACTTTTCAGAACAGAACTTGTAAACTTGAAGAAAAAGAAGAGCAGATGGAAATAACAGGTGGGTCAGCTACAAACAGTGCCAGAAGTGCACAGCTATGAGGGTCATGGTTTGTAAGAGGGGTCTTTGGCAGGTAGTGAAAGCAAACCCTTTATTATTTCACCAATCAAATGTACCATCCCAGGTCCAGCAGGCATGTAGCCAGTCCCGTTTCCCCTCCTTTTGGCAGGACATAAAATACAATTGCACAGCAAAAGGCAGATACAGAGGAGAGGGTGGGGGCAGCACTGCTGGTGTAAGGTGGGGTGAGGCCCATGAGCAGCACAGAAATGACAGCAGTGCCCACCTGCTCCAACCTGCCCTCTGGAGCAAAGCTGCCAGTCCCGGTGGAGATGAAGCTCCTCCAGCCTCAGAACCTACCTTTTATGAGGCATTTGAAGGCCTGACAGGTGCAAGCTAATACAGCCATAATTTTGACCCTTGCAAGTCTTCTCATATGTACAATTAGTTCATTCCCAAGTCAATTCTTCTAAGTCGCTTTGAAAAAGCCAAACATCTAAGTTGGGTTGGATTTTCAGATTGTAGCATCTGGACATTACATCCCAGAAGTAATTCCCTTCCCATTTCTTAATTGTCCTGTCCTTTGCTATACATTATGCCTAACAGCATATTGGTTCAAGCAACATTAATTTATTAAAGCTTTAATTTCCTATTTTATATCATTTTATGCCTCAAGTCACCCATAACCACAATTTTATCTACAAATGTCTGCTAAATTATAACAGAGTACGTCTGATTTTTTTTTTTTTGCCGTGGGATGTGTTGTATAGCTGGCTTTTTTGCTGATTAGTCCCCTTGTAGTCCCTAATTGCTTTTCCACAGTAGGTCAGTTCTCTATATACATTTCCATTCTCATAGCTACACACAATCAAGCTCTAATCTTATCACCTCAGGACTGATGGTGTCTCAAAGTTTATAACTGAAAATCTCATTAAAAAATCTTCTGGCATTTTTCACAGATGGATGGAGTCTTATCATGTGTCCAAACCTAATTCCATCTTCAATAATCACATTCTCCTATTTAAATTTACATTGTTTTTACTCATCTCTCAGACATTTGATTCATGTCCCTGTCATCATACTGCATCACTGTGCACCATGCACTGTGTTTTATTACAGACAGTTGTGTTTCCATAATGGGTGAGGTGCATCTTAATTGAAAAAGGAATCACAGTCCTACTGGAGCACTGTTGGTGCCAGAGAGAGAGGTCAGGAGTTTCTCTCAAGGGTAGAAGGTAAGGACAAGGTTTGGCAGGGTTTGGCAGCTGCTGTCATGACAAAGACTGAGGGATTTGATGCTGAGAGTCTGGAGGACAAAGGGCTTGCCTGAGGAAACAAATACTTCTGGCGACAGGAGCTGCCAAGAGAATTACCAGGAAACTCCCTTCATTTCAATTACTTCATTTTCCCTGACAGAATGAAAAAAAACCAACCTCACAATTCTAAGGAAAAAAATCAAAAAAACCTGCAATATAAAAATATCTCCGGCATTTGCCAGGCACTTTTTAAATCCACAGGCATGGAAGAAGGGAGTGGGGGTACCAACCCATCTGTTAGCTGAACCTAAATGGTGGATCACTAAATTCAGAGAGGCAACAGGTGTGGATGTGGCTTTGAAGATCCAGGCAGCATCTCAGGGCTGTAAGACTGGTATTCTCCATGCATCATTTTCATCATGAAATCTTTTCACCTTTATTCCCTTCCCTCTGCAATATGTTGGTTTATGCCACTTGTTTCAAACTAAATTGCCTGGGCTGAACTACTGGCTTGTGTGGTTTTCTACTATTAATATATTTTTCTGTAGAGAAATTCATGCTTCCTTCACTGCTCAACTGCTTTTATAACATTTCCCTATGCATTACTAAGGAATGAATAGCATGAAATAAGCCACCTGATGCCACACATACCATGTGAGAGAGAAGAGAGAAGAGCCCACTTTGTCCAACACCTCCTCTTCCACACCCTGCGTGGGCTGTGTACTCTATGTCAGAGACCCAGACACTACATCTTTAATAAATAATCTACCTTTCAGGGAGCCTCAATGCTTTCAACATCATGCCTGATATCTTTGCATTAATTAAATATTGATATCAATATTCTTACTAAACATTTACTTACTAGCTTTATAACTGTGAGGATACCAGAGTGGGTCAGTGGTTCACTCTCATTTTGCCTTTTGATACTACTAAGTAGACTATGGTGTTTCATCTTTCTCTTTTAACCTGCTAATCTATGTTTCTCATGACTCTATCATCAAGAAAAACAAAACAAACAACATAGAAGAAAGATAAATCTATTCAACTTCTATTTACATACTGAAAAATCCATTGAATATGTAAATAAATACAAATTTCTTTTTATTTTAAAGTGTGTCTTTGTAGAGTGAAGAGGAAAGTCACCAGACTGGTTGAAGGTAGTATTTGAGATGTCTGTGAAGCAGTAAGGAGACAGCCACTGGAACCTTCTGAAAATTAACCTGTAACATTTGGAAAGGGCTAACAAGTCTGCAAAGTGATGAGAACACAGGAATATCAAAGTAGGCAAGTATTTGTTTTACCCCAAGTATGGCTGACAAAATGGAAGAAAAGCAGGAAAATACTTAGTGTTAAGAGTAAATCAGAAAGGACCTTCTTATTCTTGGTCCTATTTGTTTCTCTTTTAGTCAGTCTTCAGAAGATGGGAGGCAAAACAATTAACTGAACTACAACTCAGTCCCACCTACAGCTTACACAGACTAATCCATGTTCTAGAGTTACCATGAGGTAAAACCTTAGCAAGGGAAGGAAGGCCTTGTAAATTCATGGCTCAGGCCTGCTAATTTAGCTAAGCAGAAAAGGACTACAGGAAAGTGACAGCTGAATTAGAAGTAGAAAACCCAGTTATGTAACAATCGTGTGTTCACATCGTGGTGTATGGTGGTTGGTTGGATTATGTTGGTTAGGATTAAAAACTATGTACCTGATAACCAGCTAATTGCTGAAAAAGGCCAGGTTTTCAGAATAAAGCAGCGCTCCTTTGCACCTGCCTGGGTGTTGTGTTTTTCGTCCACAAACTCTAGCGGCCTGGTATCTAGGATAGACGGCACGGCTACCACGTGTTCCTTGTGGCGCTCGGGCTATTAACACACTGACACCAGTTTGGTGGATGGTCAAAAAGCGTTTATTATCTGAAGCATGCAGCTTAAATACTATCTGGGTCTTCTCTACGTCAGAGGGTCTTGCTACACTTCCTGGGGGGGAACGGAAAGGTACTGGTATGTCCTTGAAGGGGGCTTGTGTCCTTGAGGTAGATCTTATCTGATGGCTGGAATGTTTCTGAGGCCCTCTCGTAACAACCCGATATCTTCCGAGCGCCTTTCCCTGTCCAGCCACATCTCCCCCACACCTGGGGACCCTGCATCACCCTCACCTCACAACCATGCAGCTCTGACACTGAGGCAAGGAGAAGCTGGTACCATGACTCTTCATGTGAAAGATCACTGGCCCTCAACACCATGCCCTTCGCGTGTTCTCCAAACAGTTATACGCAGCAGGTGATACCACCCTGTAGTCATAACCTGCATTTCAAATGCATTCTTCATGCCCCACACCACATTATCTTCCTTTCGCATTCCTTTGGCCTTTCTTCTTCTTAAGATGAGGGCTGCCAATTCAGCCACATTTCCCCAGGCTCTGTGTAGTATGGTGCAGGGTACCCCAGCTCCCCTTTACCAGCTTGGGCAGCCCAGCGTAGCACCAGATCTCCCATTCTCTCAAGCTGGTGCTACTCTGCTGACCAAGCCTCCCCTGGCTTGATGGTTGTTTTGCATCACTATCTTGTTTGCAAGAGGAGGTCACTGAAAGTTCATCTGAAATCTGGACTCTTATTTCACTGCCATAGTCTCTAGGTGACTAAGGATCATCTTTGCTACTTTTAACAAGTCTTTTCACAAGCTATACCCTTTTCTTCATGCGTACTGAGGTCTTAAAGTGGTCAACTTAAAGCCATATATCTTGATAAAGTGGCTGAATTACTGCTGCTGAATGGGAGGCCATTATCTACAATTAGTTTATGGCTCTTAATAGCCATTATTGCAAAAGATGGATTTCTTGATAGGGTAAGTGTCTTACCAAAGATCCTGTTAGCAGTCCTGCTTATGAAAACTTAAATCGTAGCTGCATTCTGGAAAAGATCAGGTTGCTCTCCAAGTGAAATAAACCATTACCAGCTTATTACTATGGGTAATAAATAGGTTATATGCATTATAATAATCATTATATCTTAATATGAGGACTATTTGCTTCTTCTGTGCTGTGTACTGCATGCAAATGCATGCAGCACTAGATAGACAGACTGAAAATTGCTGTGAGGATGTCACCATATGGTTTAAGAGAAAAATACCAAACATCTCACAACTAGAAGATGTAGTAACTTGCCACAGAGTAGTAGCTTTTCTTTCTCTGTTTACAGAAGTATGGTGGTTAAAAGAGTTAGAAAGTGTGTCTGCCAATTCATTGGAGAAAACTCTGGATTTATGAATCTCCTTGAGGAAGTGCCTCCTGATGAAGGACACGAAGGAGCAGAGAGTAGAGGCAGAGTAGATGGGGTCATGAACTTCATTTTACTTCTCATCATGAGTAATAGTGCTAAACTGATAGTCAGTCAGATCTCTCATTTTCTTTAATTTAACGCTATACTTCTTGCTCCTTGCATTACTGACCCCACATTATAACGGAGCCATGCCTTTTATTACAATGCTAAGCATTGCTTTAAATGCACGAGAAGATTTCACTGCTTTTTATACCGAACAGTTATGTGTGGTGAGTTTTGTTCTTTGCACATGAAAAACCAATTCAGAGCTAACAACTTGTATAATTTTAATCAAGCCTCATTTCACACAGGCTGTGAACTTTAATATAGATTGCTTTTCTTCTGGATTTCAAATACAGTGTACAGCTCAACACAAGCCTGACCTTTGTGGCTTCATATGGGCACATACTTGCTAAAGGCACTTCATTAGACATCAGTGGCAATAGAGCTTTCAACCCTGTTTGCCAACTTTCTTCAGAGCTGCTGCTGATTAACAATATATACATTTTAACTAATGTCACATTGTTCTTGTATTGAATACAGAAAGCACATGTATGTATGTACATATCTGCTGAGATGCAGCCATGGTTCTACATCAGAAAGTGAAGGAGTGCTAGAAGCACTAGAATGGAGTGTTTGCCTAGAAGTAAAGATGTGTGCAGTTATTAAATATCTGAAGGTTTTAGTCAAGCTTGTGGATTCCTTCTGATGGCGTAATGCATTTAGAAATGCAAAGGGCTTCTCTGCAAGCAGAAGTATTTTCAGGCTGTTCTCTCTGCTCTTTTAGTTCACTTCCTAACTCAGATTTGAGAAAGTCTTTAAAGTTTGGCAAATATTTTGCTCTACTGTTTTATGCATATAATATTCTTTGAGATAAATATTTTGTATTTAATTTTTATATCGTGATAGTACCTAAAGGTTTACAATTCAGGTCCTGTAAAGCTAAGCAACATAAAAAGATACAGAAAATGTACTATCCAACCTCACTGACAGGAGCTGTAATGTGCCTGCTGTGCCCACAGGTGGTTCTGAACCCAGTGTCTTTGACAAGTACCTTTATTGCCAGCTCTGTCTGTTGTATTTTCCAGGGCAGTTGCTGGATTTTAGGATCAATGTATCAAAAGCATGGGACACTAAGAAAAATGTGGTCAATCAGTCTTCAAGAGTAGCATCCAGCTTGTCTATCACTGGCTATGTTGGGCATCGTCTCCAAAGTGTGAGTTACATTCACTGTTTCAAACACCTACCTGGTGGGGTGAATCTCCCTTTTACAGACCCAGTTTCTCTTGTCTGTACAGTAGCTTAAGTTAATAGTTTGGATTTAAGGGCCTATATTTTAGATGGATAAAATGAAATTTTAAAAAACCTCCTAATCATTTCTAATTATGTGCAAATTAGTTATAGCTTGCTTTGGTTTTACCAAGGACAAGGATCTTAACTGCTTTGACTGATTTTTACCATAGTTCGTTTTGACCTCTGGAAGCACTGACCACCAGTGAGCAGAAGCAAAATTTCACCACTTAGGCTACAGTAGGAGTCTCAAAACTCACTGGCTCAGGTTCAGTAGTGGATGCAAATATGTAGTTTGAAGGTAGGTAGAACACTGGATCCTTCATCACTGTGTCAGCCACTGCTACCTCCAGATTTATGATATGCCTTGAAGAAGTTTTATCCTACCCTCATACTTAGGTAGCCTTGGGTCTAATCATGTCTTTATTCAGAGTCTAGAACTAAGAATTCAACTTGTTTTTATATAGACCTGCTAAATTTGCTTCTTAAATTGGTTTTTCTCTGGCTCTACAAGGTAATTATAGTGTTTCCTACAGTGCTGCAGTTCACACCTTTAGTCACCTACCTCACTATCATCTATTCATTTTCTCACTTCTTTTTGTGTTTTGGTTTTGTTCTGATCTATGTGTGTAACTTCACATAAAGCTGAGGGTTTTCTTCTTAGAGATTTGCTCTACCTACAGTTTTATTCTTTTGTAACTCTGTGAATAAAAAGCATCTATTTCAGAAGTGCAGCTCTTAATTCTCTCCAGGAAGTCTCAAACTTCTGAAACTTATAGCTTTATTTTATAACTTCACACACATTTCTAACCATTACTTTAGATGGTTTGTTAAGTATTTTTTTCAGCAACAAGGATACTTATGTCCATGACAGGCAGCATGAAGGATGACCCAAAATCATAGTCTGCTTTTAATACAGAAGTAGGCTTACTGAGTATATTAATGAAACCTGACAGAACCCTGAAATGAGCTGGCAGAAACTATCATCAGAAGTGTTAGTAAGAATTATTACAGTTATTATTATTGACACCATTGTGCTTGCAGCAAACCTTGAGTTTTTTTCTGATTGTTTCTTACTAGGAAAAATCATGTTTCTTACTAGGAAAAATCATATTTTTTATCTGAATATACATTTTAACAAAAGGGCCATGACATGTCTTCTTCTTTCTTTTTGTATTTATGTGGGCAAACAGGACAGGTCCCAGTAGATGTCATATAAATCACCATATTGAAGAAGTCTGTTCTGATGTTTTGGTGCTTGCTACTTTAAAGAAACAGAGGCATTCATATTATTTTCATGTTACTTTTCAATATGCTTGAAAATCTCTATGGTTCATACTATAGTCACTTCCAAGCAAAGTTTCAGTTTCTCCATCCTCACTGTGCAGAATGAAGATAAAGGTTTTCTGAGTCTCTCTTCAATAATTCTGAAAAATGCACTTTTTTCTTTTATGAATATTGTCTCAGGTTGGTGCATGTTCTAAAACAAATATGAGTGTGTACAGGAGACATCTGTGGTCTCTTAGGTGCATATGTTATCAAATGTCTGGAAGATACTGTGCAAACAAAAAGCACAAATGATAGAGAAATGTAAAATGGCTAGTCATTTCCAAGCCCTTTAAATCAGAGTAATCAGACATCCCCAAATCTGCTGAGCTATGTTGAAGCTGGAAAAAGTATTTGAGCAATCAAAATGTCACTGCTCTTCCTGCTAATGGTGCTGCCAGACCCAGTTGAACGGGTCTTACTCAAGTAAAACAGCACAGAAATTGGGGGGAGCTTTTTTGAGAAATGCTCAGGGCTACTGTTCACTCTTGCCAGCTGAAAAACAATGTCAGTGTCTTAGAGGACTGCTAGCAGAGCAGTAGTAAGTGCCATAGTAAAACTGTAGAAGAAATTGAAAATATAAAGTTAATGTTAACCAATTGAAGAAGCAGAGAAGACTGGTCATTAGCAATTCACACAGGGTTTCAAATAGGAAATAATCATTACAACTGTTTGCACAGATCACAATTTCACCTTTTATCATAACAGCTTAGCTATAGCTCCTAGCACTGAACCTATTTTTACATTCAATGCAGTATATTTGTTGACTTTACTGTATGAAAACCAGGATCTGTAAGCTTGTAATGTACATTCGGAATGTAAGAAGACCCCAGACAGCAAGTTTCAAACAAATGATGACTTTTTACATCATTCTCTAAGGTTTGTAGCTCCTCATTCCTCAAGCAGTTGAAATAACTTCTGCTCCCTAGACATGCTGTTTGGTGCACGACTACAGCAGATACGGGTTCACTTCAGGCACATAACTCACAGAACTCATTAAACATCCAATTTAGCTGTTCTGAATTACAGTTTGTGAGAGCTTATTTCTCTCTATAGAAAAGAAAGTTTGAAAGACAAGTCTCATCTTCTCCTCTCCCCTGAATCAGTTCCAGTGCTCAACTCCTGCAGTAAACTACTATTCAGTGCAAGCCAAAGTCTCGAGAACTTGCTGGCCTGTTTGCTATTGGCAGGCACAATAGCAATCACAATCATTTAGCAGTTTTCCAGGTTTTTTAAACTCTTCTGCTCTTTATTTCACTGGAAAGGATAAAAACAGAGGAGGTTGATTAACATGGACATAGGATCTATCCAAGATTTTTGACCCAAGAATCTGGTGGCCATCATGTGCATCAGCAAGAATACTTTAAAATATATCTGTAAGGTTTGGCATCATCTCAGTATTCCACACACAACAAAACTATATGACTGTAAAATCTATTTGATGGCCATTGGTAGTGACAGGACTGGTCTTTTTAAATTCCATCTCATCTCTAGAGTAATTGAACTCTATTTGCACCATAGTTCAGATCTTAGAAGCTTGAGTTCCACCTTCCAATAAATCATTATCATTTGACTGCAAAGACTTCACTCTTTTCCAAACACTGAAGAGCGATGCAGGTCCAGCTCTTAATATTCCAAAGACCATGGATATTTTTAGACCTTTAAAACAAACTACCCCCATGGAGTGAATAAAAACATACCTTGTCAGCCAATCAAGATTAAATGATCCCCTGAAGCAGGAATTTGGCACTATGAGAATATTTTTAAAGCTTGCTTTGAAACCTGCTTGAACACAAGCTTGAGTATATTGAAAGAGTTATTGAGGAGTAGTTAAAATACTAGATATTTTATGTGTGACCCTAGATTCTGCATGGATAGAATAATTAAATATAAGTGAAGAAAATAGTTCATTAAGCAATGAGTGTAACTGCAGTTTCCTAACATATGTCTTCATCTCTGTACGGACAATGGTTTCTATTGTTTTCTTTAGCTTGTGAAATAGAACCAGCTGTCACCAACATTGTTGCCTTTTCAGAAAACAGAGCATTTGGCTGTGGCAAATTGTCCAGTTTTTCTAACTATTCAATACACAGGTTCATCTGTCTCTTTTACGAAGATTTTCCACTGAAAGTCTAACAAGAAGATACACAGCTTAGTCATATTACTGCCTTCAGCACTTAATTAAAGAGGGTGCTACTAGAAAAGTGGATTTAATCCCAGTGTTTTAATTGAGTTCTAGCTTGGCACAAGTCCACCTGTCTGGATTCAATTGGATATAGTTCTTTCCTGCTTGCTCCAGACATTACCATTGCCTGCTCCCATTGAACTGCTGCAGCGATTCTCCCCTTGCATCTGAGCACACATAAAGGCAGTCCTAGAATACAGAAAGTCTCCTGCATGTAGGAATGTAACATAAAGCTACTATTTAAAACTAAAGCATTACACTGTTTACATGTTCAATTCTCTGAGGAGGGCAGTTGTGTTCACACTCTGACCCCATACTGAGTGGGATGGTGTAGCCACAACATGGAGCTCAGCACAGAAAACCAAAATTAGTTCAGAAAGGCATCATCGGTCCTGCTATCAAAACCCAAGTTATCACTTCAAAATCACAGTGGACAAGTTTATACATGGTGCAGTGACTTCATAATGTCACAAACAAAGGGGGCAGAGATTTCCCACCCAGGTTACAGAGTAGGTAAAGCCAAAATCCCAAATGTGGGATTGACAGAGCGCAATATTTTGCAGCTTTATTTTACTCTTCTTTGAAAATTAAACTTGTTAACTAACATGAAAGTTAAATAACTAGTTAAACACAAAGGCTTTCAAAGGAGTAGGTTTCTTGGAGGTAGTGTTGTAACAAGGAAGTTACAAAATTTCTGCTATTAAAACTCTTCTGTTAATTGTCCATAGGTGGTAGATTTCCTAGAAGTGGAGAAGAACCCAGTACAACCCAAGGTCACAGTTCAGTTATCTTAGGGCAGAAAGGACACTGTATCCTCTAGGTAAATAGAGTCACCAGGCTATCAGTCAGAAAACAAAGAAACACAAAATTGAGGTCTCATTTCTTTCCAATTCACACAAGAAATTTTAAAACCTGATATTGCAACCTTTCAACTCAGGATATTCTATGATCCTATTCCATGATTTTATTTGCTGTCTCTAGCCAAAGAGTTACTCAGGCGTATCATGACGAAGAGGAAAGGGCAAGGGTGGAAAGAAGCAAAGAAAGGGACATGGAAGCAGGAAATTTGAAAGGAGTGAGTTAACATCCTCTTGCAAAACACCAAAAGAAGAGATCAAGTGCTGAGTCGCAGCTGTGGGATTCATCTTCATCCTCTCTAGTCATTCAAAGTGAGGTCTAAACCATCCATCTAATTTCCTTCTGTGAGTAGAGATGGACACCTCCACGAGGCAATTGAGCTCACAATTCTCAGGGGTCTGTCTGGGTTAAAGACAAACCCCTCGTGTTCCAGCAGCCATGTAGCTACATCCAGCTCTGAATCAAGGCTTCTTGCTTCATCGAGGGTTGAAATGTCAATATATGCATTGCTCATCACTCCCACAGCCTTGATCCTCTATCACATCTAACTTCTATAGCTCATCCTTTTAGTCCCTCCTTCAGACACAGGAAGCAACTCTTGAAAGATACTTGAACTTTTAGAGTCAATGAGGTTCATTATATTTTAGAACTACTGAAAAGCAGACTGGTCTCAGCAAAGACACCAGTACACCCGGTCTGTACGGGTATGATGGCTCTGTTTCCCCTGAGGTGACATATCTGAAATACTGAGACTACACCACCTCCCCACATGAAAGCAAATACTGAGAATTGCACATGTTTACCAGCCTGAAAGCCCTGCCACATAATACAATTACGATCTGTCAAGTACTTGCCAGTTTCACCCTCTGAAAAGAGCATTTTGCCACTCTTGGTTTGCCCATCCATTCTGTGCTAAAAAGAATTTTTGCCAAATAACATTAGTGATAAAGGAGACATTAAGGGGGGGGGAGGGGAGAGCTACATTTCTTACTGAAAAGAATTGCATAATTAAATATCACAATGTGCATTGTTAGGCCTTTTGAACTTACTTGACTGCAACGTATTATGAAGCTAAAATCATTCATTTACCTTGCAGGAGGCAAATATCTAACTCAAAGTTACATATCCCCAGATTCGTCTTTATAGAGAATTATAAGACAACCAGAGGCATGTTTTGTTCTGTTGTTTTAATTTAGGATAGATCCAGAAGTCTTCATACTGAGCAAATTCTGAAGATTAAAAAATGCTTTCTAAACTTATCTAAACCTCAAGTGTCCAATATCCTCATGATTTTAAGAATCACCCCAGCCTCAGCACTCAAACAGATGGTCCAGGGAGTAACTCACTCTTTCCTCTCCTCTGTACAGAGCTACTTCTTCCCAAAGGTGAAACCATGATTCATATCTGCAGTTTTGCCATACTTCTCTCTTTCATGACTTCTGCTTTTAAGATGATGCCAATGCCACTAGCAGGGAATTTTCCTCCATGAGGCTGTTCTCTCCTCTCTGTCTAATGTTGCAGATATCTTGTAATTTTGTGAGTTACTTCATTGCTGCGATTAATCTTCAGCTTCTTCAAAGGCTGGAACAGGGGCTGACTGCCCTTAGAAATCAGTGATATAGAAGTGTTTTTATTCTCTAAGCTCCTCTGCATCAGTTAGGCGATTGCTTGGCCTGGCTTTTATATTACACTCATGGAAGGAGGTATTACAGAGGAGGAAACAATAGCCCTATTCAATGAGAATCTAGGTCTCAGTGTTCTTTCACCAACTGAGACAAGTTACAGGCACTAAGCACAAGTCCTATCAAATTTTCATCAGTCATCTTCCCCTTCCTCTTCCCCTTCTCCTTCCCCTTGGAATAACTGTACAGTTTTTCCTCTCCCCAACCAACCAATCCCACCAGTCTGCAGGAGACTCAGTTTTGGTCTCACACCTTCTGTGGCAGTACTAAGGCTGCAAGAGGATCTGGGAATAAGAGAAACTGCAGGCAGCCAAATACCTTGCCTGTGCCTAACATGGGGATCATGTCAGCTGGGTGTGAAGCTCAAAGGGTTTCTAAAAGTGTAAATAGCTCCTCACTTTCAGAGGTAACCTCCCACAGTCGCACAGTAACCTCCCACAATGCAGGGTGTGTGATCCATACAGGGTTAGGATTACCATTACCTCCAGCATGCTCTCATTTTCTTACACCAGAGGTACCAGACCTGGGGAGAACAGCAGGTCAAACTAGAGGACAGGAGATGTGTGTGGCAGGTAAGAAGGCCACTTTGTTCATGGGGGCCTGCTGGAGGCAGGGGGGATAATTCCATCACATGTGCTTGTCTCTCTCCAGCTCAGGAAGCTCCATGATGTGCAAGGAGCCAGCAGATTGCAGAACACACCCGGGCCTTGTGGCACTCGGAGGGAGCAGCTGGTGGCATTGCAGGTGCTGGAGGTGCTGCAGCTGGTGCTGCCTGCCGAGTGTCAGTGCTGCTGCTGCACCAAGCAGGGGACAGCAGGGACACGCAGCAGAGATGGTGGGCCAGCAGCAGCAAGGTGTGATGGCCCAGGCTGTTGGGAGATGTGGGGGTTTGGAGGAGGCAGTGAAGGATTCAAGATGTTGGGGGGCTGGTTGAGGGAAGCAGAGCGGGATTGTGTCAGTGTCTGGGGGGACATCTGTGTTGGGGCAGTGGGACTCGCAGGATGGCTGAGAGAGTCACTGGGGAGGGAAAGGCTCTCAGCCAGATGAACATGTTGGATTGTTGCTTGCAGGACCCGGCAATTTGGGCACCCCTGTCATAAGCATTTAGAGGCACTTTGGGTTCTGTCTTTCCCAAATGAGTACTTGTAAGTCGCCTTGATGTTAATGAGAATTACATGCACGCATCAGGGAAAGAATAGTCCCTCTACAATGGGCATGTGACAGCTAAAGTGCATCAGTCAGGAGGGAAACAAAAGAGGTCATAATTTATGTAAAAGGTTCATTTTTAATGTAAATTCTGCCCCCAAATGTTCTGCTTACCAGCCTGAATATGTGGTATTTGGCAGCGGAAAATGAAAGGGGTGAAAAACTCACTGCTGGCAGGTAACTGCATAATGTGATAGATTGATTTAAAATCCTTGTCATCTTTCTTTTTCACCTGCATACATAACGATCCTCTGTTAGTCATTAGGGCTCCTTGTACCTTCAGCACTCTAAAAAAATATTGGCTTTGAAATGATACTTCATTGTTAAGGAATTTTTGTCAGCTAGCTCCATTTATCGACGTATCAAAGCCATTTTACAAGAGATAGGCTCCACTTTGGCACGGATAGCGCATACATTACACTCTTTGCAAGGACTCATCTCATTCCAGCACTGAGTGGAAGTGCCAATTGCCACTGCGGTACATAATGAGCCGTGTCACCCGGCGCTGGGGACAGCAAGGAGACGTGCAAGAATCAGACCCCAGTGTTTCCTCCCGGCTAGAGCTGAGAGGAGCGGGGACACGAGGGTCACAGCAGACACATGCTTGGGGTACTCCTCTGCCCAGAGGAGCAGGGGACTCTGCTGTCAGGGCTCCCAGGTGAGAGGGAACATATGCCACCAAGCTGCAGTTTTCTGTTGTTCTATTTACACCTCCTCCCCCGACAGCAAGAGCCAAGCCAGGAAACACTCTTTTCTCCAGCCATATGTGTGTCTGCAACAAGGATTTTTTTTTCAGCGTATCGGTGATAACTGAGGGTGTCACAGTGCTTTGTGAGCAAAATTTTGTAGCATAAGCCAAACAACAGAAAGACTACTACCAGCAACTACCTCCAAAGCTGTTCAGGCTGCCTTGGGAATTAAATAATTTTTCTTTGTCCTTTTGTTTAGATCTTTACCTTGTGTTGCCAAGCAACTGCACACGAAAATTTAATGGCAAAGCTCCCCTTTTGGACCAGGCAGGTAGGAGGCCTTTGAACTGAGTCGATCCGGTGTGGAAAAGACAATGGTTAACAGAGGAGAAAAAGCTCATGGTCGTTTGGGTCTGCTTGTATTTTCCATGCATCTTACAAACAGAGGATGCTGCAGCAGAGATAGCCAGTGACAGGGCTTTTCTGTGCATGGGTTATTACTGTGCAAGTTCAAGGAAACGGAACCCAAGCACAGGCTACGCCAAAAAGAAAATATCATCACACCAGAGATTTCAACTCTGAATTATCCTACCAACAGGATTTCTCCCTCAAAAGGAGAGCCTCAATTCACTGCCACTCAAGCACTCATAGTCTGAGCCTCTGCAGCCCAAGAAGGAACCACTGTGTCCATTAAATCACAGTGAAGCTATAAACGATGCCACAGCTTCCTACCAGCAATACCTATTTCACCTTCCAGGTGAAAAACCCAAACCCCACAGATTTCCTGTGAACTGGGGCATGAATTATTTTTAGGCTGAATCTTCATAGCTTAAATAGTAAAAGAGGGGCCCAAGACTCATACTGTCTCATACTGTATGCCACACTCAATTTGCACAACTCACTGAGCACAGTCACAGGAGTTGAGGAGTCCTGACCATTAGGCACTTCCATGCCTAACCATCAGACTCCTGAGCCTTTTCCATTCACTGCCTTGCTTTTTCTTTTAGGAATATTATTAATGATCCCAAACCTGTTTTCTAGTTACACCACATAACATCCATGTGTCTCAAGGCCAAGGTTTCAAAGGACTCGCATTATTCCTAATTACATCCTTAATTTTGTAAACTCCTGGGTTTAGAAGGTATTAATTAGATTGGCCTAGTTAGTACTATTTTCAATTCATGATTTTTTCCATGCCTCATATATTTGGCATTACTCCCAGGAGCTCTGCTGCTGGCCTCAGGACACTGCACAGGGACACTTCCAGCTCTTTTTGCTGAGAAGAAACCCAATGAAAGTCAAAGCTTTTGCACCTACAGGCTCAGAAGAGCACCAATGAAAGTGTTAGCTAAAAACAAGCCTCTTGAGTTTTAAAACCAATCAAGCCGTACAATGACATTAGAGGTTTTGATTTTAATACCTGTATTAATAAGTTGAATTTGTGCAAGCTCAACTATTTAAACTCTGGTCCAGACATAGCTAGAATAAAGGTATTCATCTCCCAAAGCTACATATGCTATTTGTGCCTCACTTAATCTCCAAAGGCCAATAAATACATCAGCAGGATCATGAATGAGCTATGCATGGAAGCCAGAGACTCAGTAAAAAGATGGTTTGGTTTCTGTTGGTTTTCTATGGGAACCAGAGGGAACATGAAAAAAGATGTAAGAAAGGCAGAGAACTGCTGAGGGCTCATGGGATGACTTCAGTTGAGCCAAATGGAGCACAACCTCTCTCTCTGTCTCTCTCACTGAACAAACCTATTTAGAAGTGAACATTATTCTATGTTCATCACTCACACTGGGAAAAAAGTTACTATTGCAGATGAAAAACTAAACCATGATAAAAAGAAACTGCAATCAAGCATAATTTTTGTCACACAGTATCATAGGTGCACTCATGAGAGTTGTGCTGAGGCTTGGTTAAAAATAGTCCTATGGTATTTTGCAAAGTTGCAGGCTGAACTGACCTGGCAGTTTCTGTGTTTCTATCGAGTCTAGCATCCTGTCTCAGAGAAACACTTACACCAGCAGCTTCAAACATGAAATGAAACCTCTCACAGCAAATGATTGCTTACTGAAGGCAAACTGGCTCAGTTTGTAACAAATGCCCCATATGCAATAACAGCATAGTAGTTACAACTCGTGTATGTTAAAAATCAAGACATCTTTGCTTTATCACTTACAGCATCATGGACCTTTAGCAGCTGCAGAACTGTACCCAGAGACAACCATCTTATTCACAAGCTATCAGCTCTCTCTATTTTCTGAACACAGTAAATGTTAGATTATTTAACCTAGCAAGGTAAATTCGGCTGTGATCTATAATCCTCTTGTATCTTCTGTATGGTTAAAATTGAGGAGACACAAATTTAAGATCTCAGCTAAAACTATAGAAATCCATCAATGTGCCAGCATCATAATGTAATTGTACACAGCCCAACCCACAGTACTAATATGGTTTAATATTTCCTTTAAATTTTGCCTGAAATTAACAAACATTTTATTCTAGTTTGATAATGTTTTATTTCTTTTATTTCAAAGTATTTGTGTTCGTATATGACTGATAACCTCTTCATTCTCTTCTAAACAGGAAATTACACTGTAGAGTTCTCTGCTAAGATCTCTGATAAGGTTCACACCTATGTGTACATATGTATACCTGATTAGGACTGGCATGGAGTTAATTTTCTTCTCAGTAGTTGGTACAGTGCTGTGTTTTGAATTTAACAGAGAACAATGTCAATAACACACTGATGGTTTAGTTGTTGCTTGTAGCGCCCACTCTAAATCCAGGACTTTTCAGTTTTTTGTGCTCTGCCAACAAGCAAGTGTGCAAGAAGCCTGGAAAGAGCACAGCCAGGACACCTGATCCAAACTGGCCACAGAGATGCTTCATGCTATGGCATGAACATCGTGCTCAGAATACAAACTTGAGGGAGTTGTCCAGGAACCAAAGGTTGCTGCTCAGGGACAGATTGCACATTTGTCAGTGAGTGGTGAGGAATTACACTGTGCATCACATGTTTTAAAGTTTTATTCCTTCTCTCCCTCTTTTCCATTACAATTATTGTTGTTATTTTCATTTGCGTTATTAGTAGCATTATGTTCTACTTTGTCTCAATTATTAAACTGTTAGCATCTCAACCCACAAGTTTTAATTTTTTTTCCAATTCTCCCTACCCAGGGGCAGAGGCGAGTGAGTGAGTGGCTGCATGGTGCTTAGTTGCTGGCTGGGGTTAAACTACAACAAAATATTTGTTCTTAACTTGTATTTCTGTGTGACAATATGTGTTCACACCTGAAAAATCACTTTATCAGGAAAAACAGTAATAAATTTCTCTTTGCAAGTGTTCTGTGTCTCCAGAATTCCCCAAACACCATTAAAGCCTTTCTGGTTCTTTGCAACCCATGTTAATTAATATTAATTATACATTAATAAGAATACTCTGTGGTAGACAGCAATTCTAGACAGACCATAGACAGATCAAATTGTACCTTTAATTGTGTTTTAAAACATGCAAAGTATAAATTCTTGTGAAGCTAAGAGGGCTAGGAGGATGTTGCGGTGGTCTATGTCCTCCCTAAGAGATATGAGTGGTTTCACTGACTGGAAACCACCAGGTAAATACAATCTCAGAGCTCAAGGAAAGTGTCTTATGAGTTCATATTAATTACCCTCCCTCCTCACACACACACTGCTTCTTAATGGACAAAGAGACCAGTGTGGCTGAGCACATTTCAGGTACACACAGGTTGTTCGCCCAGAAGCACCAAAGTCTGGAGACATCAGAGCCTAAGAGAGGCATCTGCACCCAGGACTGCTGCCACCAGTGTGAGAGGAGGCCACCTCCAAAGAGGCTTTGAGGAATAAAACAGCAAGGAGTCCTTGTACAGGCTGGCAGGCAGAACTGGCAGCCTGTGATGCTGGAAGCCTGAGCTGCAGAGCCTTCTGGTGCCCAGGACATAAATACAGGTACTGAGCCTGCCAGAAAAATCAGGATGCAGGATCTAAGGGTTTACACACAGCAATCACATGCACACATCAATAGCTGAACAACACTACCTGTGGCCAAGCAATTGCCAGACACTGCCTGAAACCCATGGTCTCCTCTGCTGAACAAGATACCTTCTTCAGATGGTATTCAGATATAAGGATTCAGGGTGTGAGGAATTATTGGGAACACGGGCATGAACTATGGAAGGGTGCTTGCAGCTACTGGGGAACCTTCGTGGCTCTGCAAAGAAGGATTTTCACCCCCTTCAAGAAACAACATGCAAACAGCTGAACACTTGGACCTTACTGACATTTTTCCCACTGGCTTCTCATGCTAATAAATTTTAGTTTAGCAGAGTACACTGATTTTGCTATTTTAACCTTCCAGTTTTCTTTGTGTCATTTTTTTTCCAAGAAATATATTAAGTTAATGCAAAATGCTGTAGTCAGGAAATCAAAAGCTTTTTCTTCTGTCCCCAGTTCTGGTACTGCCTCCCTCCATGCCATCAGCATTGTCTCAGGGCTCCCACCCTCCCAGTGCCCACAAGAGATTGTAATGCTTCTACAGTTGGAGGAATTGGCTGGTTACATTTGACCAGCCCCATACAAATAGCAGGAATTTTAAGAGCAAGAAACTCTCTATAAGCCATATGGCATTGATATCAATATATCAATAAATTCCTTCCTAATTGCAACAGATGCTCAAGTCAGTAGTTTCACCATACAATACAATGTACTGTTATGTCCTTTTCTGTGAGCAAGAATAAGCCAGATGCTTTTCCACAACATACTGGCAGAAATATGGTGCTACACAGCCAGAAAAAGCAAACTTTATCTTAGCTACAGATGAACATCTACAGGACTGCTTTTTTAATCTTTCTTCCTTAAAACTGATTAATTTTGACAGAGGATTTACCTACTGATGTCTGTTCAGATGATCAAATACTGTTGGAGCTGAGATGGGTTCCCCATCAAGGAATATGAAATTCTCCTAATGTCACAATTATATTTTTCATATTTCTTTCTATAATACCATTAGACAAAGGAAAAAAATTAGTGATTTTCATTTTTCCTCCACTAACTACTTTTTTCTTATTTATCTTCTCTATTCACTCTCATTTATCTTCCTTCTCATTTCCTCAGAGAGCAAATAGTGCTAACCTGCTTTCCTACTTCTCTCATTAAACATAACTTTAATTATTTTTACTTCACCCATACCTGTTAGTTCTCTAAAGTTCTCTTCCAGCTGCATAAATTAGCACCTCACTATTCTCTGTTGTAAATATCACCACCTAATTTTGGCATTTGGATCTTTGCTCTTTGATCCTTTAATTGGCATCTACTGCTGAATTCCTGTGGGCCTACAGACCTCCCAATAATTCACATTACCAACTCCAAGCCTCCCTACCTGGCTATATATCACAAATTGCTTAGGCTACCTGAAGGCTGCATGGCCACCAACCAAGTGTTATCCTGCCATCCCAGGATCCCTGGGTGCATGTTCCCACTCTGCTGCTGGCACCGGCACTGCCACTTGTGCAACCACACAGTCAACCAGACCACAGCTGCTCTTTCAGTTCTTTGTGCCTTTTTTGGGAGCTAAATTTTCTGCCCAAGGGAGCCAGCAAGGAGATGAGCAGAGAGGGAGAAAGGCGGGACTGCCTTTTTTGCCCACAGGGCACACAGGAGGCTTCACAGCAAGTATGAAACTGCCATCTGGTAAGTGCAAAAACCACACAGTGACAGGAGGAAATGTGCATTTAGATTCTTCCCAGCTACCACTTTTCTGTTCTAATCACAATCACAGTTTCATGTGGGCAGTGCATTACCCTGGTGGGGAGGGGATTGCTGTTTGCTTCACTGAACTGTTGAACCTGGCCAAGCCTTAGATCAGCCAAGAGCAGAACACGGGACAAGAAACGGGCAAGTTTTGCAATCCTTAGTCATCAGCTTCAACTGGAGTTTGTCTGGAGGGGAGGAGGGAAAACCGCTAACGAACAGGCCTAAAAATAAATGCAAGGGTTTCCTGACATTGTTTTCTGGTCCTCTGTATTCCCCCTATGAAGGAAAAGAACAGTGGGATTCAAACTGCATTTTAGTTTGTTGTTGAAAATCGGATCCCAAGAAAATATATAACAGGACTTGGAAACAAAAGCAGGTCTTGGTAGTAGCCATGACGACCTTCACTTCTGTTGTCCCTGAGGTTTGTGAAAGAGAAAGGAAATCACCCATCATTACCAACACCCCTTCAAATTATTAGTTACAAGCTTAGGTATCCAAATACTACACATTTAGAGAACCTTCTTTTCTCCAAAAGCTGGACCACTTTTATAGAAGAAACCAGTACATTACATTTATAGATAACATCTTAAACTTTTCCATGTCAGAGAATATAATGAAAGCTCTAATTGTTTCTTTCAGTATAGTTAGGGAACCTGTCAGAAATTCTCCCACATGTGCAGCAGCCAAATATACAACTTTTCAAGCTATGTATCTATCTATGTCACAGGAGAGGCTTAAAAAAGAAGCAGCAATATTGATCTCTCAGAAATCTATACAAAAACTATTTAGATTCATCTATCTTGGACACCATAATTATAGAGCACAGCTCTGGCTGGCTGTTAGGTTCCTCAAAACAAGCTGAAAAGTACTAGTTTGAGTATTTATTTTCTCTTTTGGAGTACCTCATTGCAATTGCCCTCAAGATAAAAAATCCACACGTTTTCCTAATGATTTTCAAAAGCAAAAAAGCCCATTTTTAGTGGGAGGGCTGTACAAGATGTATATAACAGGCAAACTCCACTGGAGTCTGGATGTATCTGGGGTGTGTTGTGCTGAGGTAGCAGTGTATGAGTTTTCTCACTGTTGCCCTTCTGGTACCCTTGCCCAGCTGCTGTGGAGGAGTGAGCCAGGGCCTGTGTGAGGCTGAGCTACCTACCAAGGTTAACCTAGAACAACTTATTCCACACTTTTTTTTCTGTCCTGCTCAGTCTTGACTTCATGTTACAGAGCTTAAGAACCCAAATTATTATTGGTTGACCTCATAAGACCTTCAGTACACAGAAATAAAGTAAAATTCACTCACAAAGTTAGGTGAAAGATATTTGCTTGACCAAAGGTTTCCAGTGTGGGGAACAAGAGCCAGTTTAACTGGTATAATTTGCTGCAGGGATGGCTCCTCTCCTGGCTTGATGCTTGCCACATGCTCGTCCTGGTCCTCTGCTCGTGCAACACCAACAGCTGCTTCAGCTGTTTCCCCCTGTGCTCTCAGGCATTTTGCTGCCCCTTGCACATCTGCTGGCATCCTGAATCCTTTTGACCTGAGTAAGCAAGGCTCCATCACCACCCTGACTTCTGCTAGACAAGAATTACAGATGCCCAGAGCCACCTACTACTCTTCCATCGTTTATTTCACACCCATCAAGTCACAGTGCTGTTGTTTGTTAGGGGCCAGAGTGCTTTGAAGACAAGACAAAGATGTTATCAGCATTATTTCTGTGTACATATCCTGTTTCAGTCCTTTTTTTTCTTTTAGGTCCTGCCCTCCTTGTGACTTCTCCATGACCTTACCACTTGTTCTGTGAGAGTGCCTCTGGTTATTGTGCTTCTAAGCTTAGATGCTTTCCTGTTATTGCTTTACCTTGGTCTGCTGCATGCTCTCCCAGCAGACAAACAAGTGGAAAAAGGCTGAAGCTGTAGTCTAAATGCATTAATCTGGAAGTATAGCATATCTGTCTGAGGGACAGGGAAATGAAAAAGATCTCAAAACCAAGGAAGTGGATTACATAATAAAAAGTATGTCCACAGCTTCCCATTTTTCTTCTGATGCAATTGAATGTGACAGTTCAGCTTACAGAGATGATCTGGATGCTGTCCTTCACCACTCTGACCAGTGAGCATTAGCTCAGGAAAGTGGCTAAATACTACATAAACTATTATCAGAGGCAGCTTTGTAAAATATACACCTACAGACCTAGGGCTGCCCCAGTTTGTTCGAATTTTCACTCTCCCTGTGATGGATGCCTGTCAAAGCCTGTGTTCTGCTGAGGGCAGGGTGTTCCTGGCTGGCTGGTGAAGCTGGAGCATCATCAGTGGAGGCAGAACATAGCGAGGAGCCAGCCAGGCTGGGAGGCAGCTGGCATCATCTGCATTGATGCAGAGAGCAGCCACCAGCTCAAATCCCCTCTCCAGCTCCTGCTCATCTCCTGATAATATAATTACTTGATCAAGCCCCAACTTCATCAAAGACAAACTTGATCTCTGAATCATGACGTTATCTTGGCACAATGAAATTTTTACAGTCGGGATGAAACACACAACAGGAGCTTTTACAGGAGCTGGGAACAGAACATTTTTGGATGCTGAGAATTGACACTCTTCTTCCTGAAAAAGGACAAGCCTCAAGTCTGATTCATAGAATAAAAATAAACATTATACATGAATATAAAGTTGGTGACCATTTTCTATAAAGCTATGACTATAATTTAAAACTGGAATGGACAACCATGATCATTTGTTTTGATCTCCTATGAGGTATTAACTATATGAATTTCCTGAATTCTTGATTTAAAAAAATAGTTTGACAATATTTATTATAAGCCTATTACTAATTATCCTCCTTACTAATAAATTGTACTTTTATCAGTGAAAATTAAAATAAAATATTGTCATTCTACAGTGAATGTAGTGTGGTAATACATTACTTCCTTTTCTTATAAAATGTTGAATTTACAGGTTAAAATTCATATCAAATTGCAAATATGTAAATAGAGGTTTTCACTGTTTTGACAGCCTTTAGAAATAACCAAAAACACAATGTTGGCATCATTGAAAACCAGTATAGAAACCTGGTTAGTATCCAAAGTCAATTAATCTCTTCCAAAATGCATTCTAAATAAGAATTGATTTGGTAACATTTTAAAATTGTATTATCAAGAAAGCCAGGTCTAAACGTACCATTTTAACTTGATTTGCCATTTCTCATTATCATTTTACTATTTATTTTGTCCCATTTTTCAATTGAATGACTTAAGCATTGCCCTTGAGATGCTCCTATTTATAGCATATCTTAGAATTTATTAGGTTCACAAAAATTCAGTCAATGATGTTGACCTTTACAAGAAAGAATCACTCAGACTCCTTAATTCCATTTCACTGCATTGCAGTGGTAGCAATCTTTCTCCATTTTATCTAAATTTTACCTATTTATTTCACTATCCTAAGGTTCCCTTAAGCAGGAGGACATTTTCAAGCTTCAATTTTTCACAGCCTCTTTATTAAATACAAATCTCTTCTTTTTGTAGTTTTCTTTTTCACTGAAAACATAGAAAAACAGCCAAAAAAATCTTTAGGATTTAAGAAAAAAAATGTTGGTTAGTGAGGTATTGTAAGGTATGTTTTACAAAGACACAGAAGCCTTTCCTTCCACAAAAGCATGGACAAGTCCAGACCAGGGCTAAGAATCAAACTGAAAAAGTGACCATCCAGGCACCTAACAGTAGTGTGGCTTTTCTGCTTCAAAATTAATAGTAGGACCACTAAGACTAGGAATACCAGCACACAAGGAAAAAAATATTTTAAAAAAAATTTTAAAAAAACCCACCAAAACAACTCATGCAAAACTGAATTAACTTAATAGATTACCAAGAGGTTAAATAAAAGGTCTGCACAGGGAAGAACATACATCACTGAAAAGCTTCAGCATACCAAGTAGATAATGTGACTGTAGATTCATGGAAAAGAAGGTGATGGCAGGTTAATTAACCACATTTCATGTAGCCCTAGAAAGATCACAAAAGGGGCAAAGTCTCAGAAATGGTAGTAAAAACCCCTATATTTTAACTTTGAAAGTTGGAATTGGTATGGATTTTGTTTGTAGTTGCTGTCACTAACTGCTGACTGTTTCATGCTGGGGTTCAGGAGTATGTGCCCAGTGAGAAACACCCCTGCACAGAGGCTCTTTCAGAAACTCAAGAGAAGCTAGAAGGATGGCAAGCCCAGACAGAATCATGACATTTACTCAACCAGAGCCAAAAGCAAAAGCACCAGCTTCAGTGCAATGACCTAACAGAGGAGGCAGGTATTTATCAGGGCCACAAAGTGATTTTGTCACACCTAAGGGTCAGCAAAGTTCATACTTCCAATCTTTCTTCTCACTTTCCTATGATTATGAGAAAAAAGTGGCAAAGTAGCTTCCTCTTTACAAACATAAGACCCTTTCTACCTTACAAGCCATCTCTGCCACCCAAAGTCACCCCACGATCTTGGCTGCTGAGTGAGCCTGCAGAGCAGATGAGGATCCCAGCCTCTGTGAGGCATCACAAGGCAAATGAAGTGATGCCCAGACTGAGCCTCTGGAAAACTCTCCTCCTCTTAATTTTGGAAAGTCAAACTTACCAGTTTACAGCATGCATTTGCAGACAAATGGATGCTCCCTAACAGACTCTGCAGGGACTTGTAACCATACAGTGTGTGGTGCTCCAGGAGAAATCCCACAGCTCCAGTGACTGCAACCACAGTATCCGGTGTCTGCCTGGTAATAGCAGCTCAATTCTCTCCCTACAAGATGGGAATTAAAGATAAGGAACATTTTCTTTTGTAAGACATAGATTAAAACAGAAATCTGCAATAATAAAATTGTGACAAAAAACTACAAGGCAGGGTTTTTCCAGTAAGGCCAGCACCTTCTCAGCTGTTCTGGTGAGACATGTCTGTCCCTGTCTATCACCTTTGCCATGCTTGAAAAACCTCCTTCCTTTCTGTCAGGGTTTTCCAGTGACGGTATTCTCCTTGACATGTCACATGGCAATGTGAAAAACTAGATTATCCTTTCCATTCCTCCTTGATGTTTCCATGAATAACATATTCATAGGATCCCTCTGCTACTTTTCCTAGGAGGAGTATTTTAGTGTGGGGAGAGTGAAAATAAAAGGAGGGTAAGCAGCCAAAAACTATGTAGTGTGCTATTTATGGGGCACATCTACCTTCTCACTGACCTTACTTTCTTTGTACATTTATATATCCATTAGAATTTATTAGCTATGAATACATTAGGCTCCAGGTGCATAACATAGTGTCTAGAAAATGTATTTTAATAAAATATCCCAACAGCATGTCCAGATAATGCCTCCAATGTCCCCATATGTCTCACTACACAGATCACACAACTTAGTATGTCCTGGTAATATATGAGCTGCAGTGGTATCATCAGCTACACTCATTGCCATTTAAGATAGGACAAAAAGGCAAGCTCCTATTAAGTGGTTTTGGGTTTCTAACTGTTCTATTTGATACTTAAGAGCATAATATTTTAATTAAGGGGGTTGTTTTCCCATTATGGAAATAATTTTGAAGCAACTTTCCTCCTGGTTGCTTAAGCAGGTTCATTACAAAGCAGTGCAATTTACCCAGCTGGACAGGTCTGCAGGTGGCCAGAAACCCATTAGAGAGGTATCTACCTACTACAGGGGAAACTAATATTCAGGAGACAGGAAATCTCACAGGGACTTCGATTTTGCCAGGCATTAACACAGTTGACTGGGTAGCAGGTGGCTGGAAGCATAAATTTCCCTGTAACTTATTTATTAGGTCTCCCTTGCCTCCCTTCTTCTAGAATTATGACATGCTCTTGGCACTGATAAACCCCAGCAAGGGCACACTGTAAAGACACAAGTAGCAAAATCTTGATAAATATTTTTTATCTATTTGACCTGAGCTATTTGAGCCAAACTGGAGTCTTTTTCTTTTCTTTTCTGAGGAGAAAATAAAATATTCCTATGATGCAAACCTCCCTATTTAGAAATAATTTATAACTGCCTGTCTTCTTGAATAGAATAAGAGTCAAAGAGGAACTAGATTCTTCTGTCACAGCTCCAAACCTCCTTTCAGCCAACTCCCTGCCTGGAAAGCTTTCCATCAGTTTTTTTTCCCCTACACTATAATCTGTTCTTTCTCACTGTTTTGTTCCCTTCTCCATATTTCCATGATGTTTTCTCACCCACTAAAGTTTTAGTCCCTCTGCTCATTCCTGTGGAAATTATTTGAGCTACAAAGTGTGGTTTTCACTTATCATATGCCTGTGTACTGTTTATATGTTTCAGTTACCTGGTGCCCCCAAGGAGCTCATCTGAAATTTATGCTTCCGTGGAAGGCTCATCGTCACACTCACCAGCTCTAAGGAGGTTTACTTCTGTGTAAACCAGAACACAGAAAAGAAGAACATTTTCCATTCATTCTGTCAGGAAAAGCATAAAAAGTCTCTCATGAGTGCTTTGGGAGTAGTTATTCAAATTCCCTAGAATATTCCAGCATTAATCCACGAAAGCCAAGGTCTGTCTGACCACACTGCACGGCTTACAGAGCAGCTTGTGAAGCAGCACTCACCACACCCTCAGTTTCACAGCGCACTCACCTGTTCTGCTACAGCAAAGCAGAAACTTGCATTTAGATTTTTTTTTTCATGGTTCATTCAAGACAATCTCATATTCCCCCTCCAGCTCCATGACCACATGTGCAACCTGTGGATTGGTGCAGATGTAATGGAGCTGCCTCAGTCCTCCCTGCTCCATGTGCCACACATGTCCCATGTCACAGTCCGACATACCGCTAACTCTTGTACTGCAGAAAGAGGCCCTGGAGAGACACAGGAGTAAATGGAGAGCCATGGTATCCATTTTTCAAGACCAAAAGTTTTTGGAAAAAGCATTGCCTTATGCATACTGAAGAAATAATTCTCCCTGCTAACACCCACGCAGGTTTTCCTGGAACTCACAGTCTCCCAGTAAGCAACAGATCCAGAAAGTTGATATAGTTACTGTAAGTGGTTTGGAGAATGGAAGTAGGTCTTACATCTTCTTCTAAGAAATTTCATTAATAAGTAAACATCTACATAAATATTCTGAATAAAACAGAGGCAAGAAAGACATACATTTCATCCACTTAGCAGCAGGAAAGCAAGAAAGGATTTCTTTTCACAGGCTCTTCCTGTAAATTATATGGGAGAGCTGAATAAATCTTCTTTGACCCGGTTTAGCCATACACTATGTTTTCCTTTTAAAATATTCACATACAATTAAGTATCCACTAGGCAGACAGACAGGAGCAGAGACCATGGAGGTGTAGGGGGAGTCTGTCACAGAACAGACTCCTCACAATACAAATTACAAAAATCTCTGAAGTGGTCAATGTAAATTGAATCTCTTCAAAACTGGCTTTAACATATTGTCATTTCCTTTGTCCTTTCTCCCAAATAATTCCAATTTTTCTCTGTTAAAGCTGGCACACAGAAAACAAATCAATACAGTACCACACAGCGTTACTAGACAAATCCTGCTGGCTTATTCACACACATCTCATCTTAATGACAATCTAAGGCCTTTAAAATAAGGCTTTAAATAATAAGCTCAACCGCAAATATACCACTATTGCAATAAATTCATATTAGACATTCAGACACTACGGCATTAAGAGGTTAGATGGCTAGAAAGATACACTCTTAGAGCCACTTGAAAAACAATTACAAAGGAAAAGCTTTCAGCTGTGTTTTCCCTTTATAAAAGAAAGCCATGCACTGTTCCTTCAACATCTTCCATTCTTGCTTTCCTTCCAAGGGAAAGAGAAAAGGCCCACTTTTGCAATCTCTTGGCCCCAAAGAAACCATCTGCATCAACCTCAGTGGTTCCTGGGTTTGGCATCAAAACATTTTCTTTGTTGGTGTCCTGGACTTTTATGGTAAAACTGCTAGCCTGGGGGGTGTAGAAGTTTCTTAGGAATTACCCTTCTACTCACATGCTTGCCTATGAGCAGTCCTGATCAGCTCCAAGGTAAGCAAATGCCATCACATCGTCCACAGCAAGGGGACACTTACCCTGGAAAAAACAAATGCAGTTAATTCCAAATCATCAAGACATCAATTCTAAATGGAGCCAAGCATCAGGCACATAAGATGCATCCAAAGAAGTAGTGTTTGATGTTGGCTGGTCCCAGAGCATTTTGTTCCACATATGAGAGCCTTATATCAACCTATGTAGGAGAATAAACTCCTTACTTAAAGGAAAAAGCATTTCATTCAGGTTTTCTACATAGGTCTGCAG
Organism: Acrocephalus scirpaceus scirpaceus; assembly: GCA_910950805.1. Taxonomy (NCBI): domain Eukaryota; kingdom Metazoa; phylum Chordata; class Aves; order Passeriformes; family Sylviidae; genus Acrocephalus; species Acrocephalus scirpaceus. Next base: position 139,412,723 of record OU383773.1, on the reverse strand, counting down.
AGGTACTCAGTCCCTGCAGTGACTACAGAATCCTGTGCACCTAATTTCAGCAGTTTAAATTCCCCGTGCCAAAACTAAACACTCACATGGTTTTTCACTGCCTAAGTAATGATGGTAGGTGATCAGAATCTGGCTTAATATCACATAAAAGTCCTTGGAGGTGAATCATTTCCCAAAATGTATTCAGTTTAATTTCCTGGTAGGAAAAGTGACTGCTCATGATGACCCTTTGTGGAGTGAAGTGGTTGCAAGCTATACATTTTACTTGTTTCTTCTCTAATGTTTGGTCTTAATTTTCTACATCTTTCCATGCTTTCCCCCCCATCCCCCCTTTGTATTTAGGCACAGAATATTGTATTGTATTTAGGCACAGAAATATTGTTTACTATCTCATTAAGCTCATCTGAGAACAATCACAAGCTCCATTAGACCACACTGGCAATATATGGCTTTAATTATTTTTTCATAGAAAATTCTCACGCTGGAGTAGAGTAATAGAGTGGTTGTGACATCTTGCTACAAATTCTTACGTGGGAGTGTATGGGGTGGGAACAGGGCCTAGGCAGGGCTAATGGAGAGGCAGGAGAAGGGCAGAACTGTTCTTTGGGCATTCTCTAAGGAGAAGAATCTTGGTAAAATATTTCCATTACACTACACATTCTAAAAGTACTTCCATCTCTAATTTCATATGGACAGAATTACAGATTTATCATGCCCTAAAATCTAAATCAGGTCACTTGTTCAGATGATAGTCATACTTTTATTAAAACTTTTAAGCAATTTTGATCTGATAGATTTCATAATACTTGATCTGTAAGCCATATTCCGCTATTTCTGTATTTGTTGTTGAACCTACCTTACAGCACAGTAAAAAGTCCTACCATCTGGCAGAACAATCAAAACCTTGCAAATTAGAACATAATTCTAAGCTTTCTTGGTATGTTTTTTTGGCAAAGCCTTTGTCCCAAAGTATGAATTCTCCTTACAAGCTGCAAAATATTTCCTAAGATATTTACAACCAGAAAAACTTTGGTACAAACTGTCTCTTTTTACCAACTCATGCTGCTTCTAAAAGCAGGGGAAAATAGGCCTCAACATCCTTAATGCTCTTGGCTTTCACTTCATCAAGGCTTTTCTGTTGAAACATTCAATATTGTCTATAGGAGAATTCTTGTCCTGGCAAGACAGTTTTCCTCTTTCAAAGGATCATAAAACAGCATTATGCATTTATTTAGATCCTCCATAGTAGAGGTTATTCCACTGCCAAAGTTGTCAAGGTCTAACTCTTGGCCTCCCTTTTCCATCTCCAGGATATTTGCCATTACTTCATCTCCAAAGAACTATTTCTTTTTCTCCAATCTCCCCTAAACATACCTAAGAAAAAGCCCTGAATCCTCCAATAAGTCAGTTTAAGAGCATACAAGCAGGCTGTGAATGCTCCCCAGAGAAGCCAGCAGAGTCTGTGTGAAGACTCCAGCTGGGATGAGGACAGCCACAGCTGATTTTCCTGCAGGCAAGAGGTTGCTGCCCACAGAGGGGTAGAGCAGGTTTACAGGGGTCTGAGAAAAGCTGTGTGGAAAGCTCTTTAGCCCTTCAGCTTCCTCACAGTTTTGTGGTATTTTTCAAACTACCTGGATAGGGCCTGTGAATTGGCAGGCACTACTGACCTTCTGGCAATTTAATGAGACCCATTGTTTCAGTTCCAGACTCCACTTCTTTAAAACAAATAGCTGGTGCATAGTGACAGTATAAATATGCACAGAACTCCAGAAATTTCCAGCCTCGCAATTCCATTGTTCTGCTGTGATCTCTGGTTCTCAGGGGCCTTTAGCCCTTGTCAGTAAAATCCTGATGGTGAGGAACAGATAACTTAATTACCTTGAAATTGAAGTTTCAGCCTCAGTGTTACCTAGCAATGCGTGCATCGAAAGCATTATGTTTTAAAAGCCATCTGAGAGCATGGGAAGGTTGCCAGCTATTCAAGTATTGTCATAGTTCTGATTTTCTCCAGCTCCCCTGATAGGCACTCAGAAATGAGACCAGCTTTCCAAGGAGGAAAGACAGCTGGAATAAAGACAATTCCATTTATGTAACCTGAAAACTTTCAAAGCAAAGAATTGTACTTGGCTTTAGTGTTGTCCTGTGGGTGCCCTCACTTCTCACTGGGGAAGAAGTGCCTCTCTCCACTCTCTGCTGCCCAAAGGAGGCAGGTTCCTATTGAATCAGATCACCAGGAGCCCTACAACCACAGCTTTTTTAACAAGAAGCTTTGTCAGGGTGTCTCTAACAGGCCCACAACATTGCCATAGTGACTATACTGCATTTACTGTGGATTTCTGCCTCCTGGTCCTCACTGGTAGACCTTGAGAAATTCACCCTGATTCATCTTTTGCACCATCACTTCCTAGATTACCTGTCTGTCCAGACCTGTTACCTTTCTTCAAATGAAACCCTGATGATGGATGAAGGGCTGGCTGTCCTCTTTGGCTGAGGTGCTCTACTCACTGCTTGGTTGTATATGTCTTTGCTGTGTCCCACCACATCTTTTGCAGACTTTGGGACAGGACATGTCATTTCATGCTGGAGATATTCTGACAAGCACTGGTCCAAGATGAAGGCTGCTAAGCCTCTCCCATGATAAAAATAAATAAATGAGACTCTGGGCAGTCTTTGTCCCACTTCACATTACAAAGCTCAGAAGATCTTCACCATATGATTTCATCAATGTAAATTGTCCAACAGAGAGAGTTGTCACACAAATGTGACTGGTGACCATAACTCATTCTCAGAGATTTAGTATTCTTCTCCTTGGAAAATTTCTACATTTAAATATGGTGCACTGTCTTCTCTGGAAGCATCTTCAGAGCTGAACAGAATAAAATAGGAAATGAAGGAACACTGAGACCAAACAATGTGGAAGGTCAGATGAGAATGTAAATAACCACATAAACATTTACCTCTCCTGACCTATCCCAGGATGGAGCAGCTTCTCTCTTCAAAGATCCTCCACACAACCCTCTTCCCATTCTCCTTTCCTTCCACTGCTGCTAACAATCCTACAGATGCTGCCTTAAAGAATCTGCTCATTTGAGCTAAAGCCCTGTGTTTGTAGTAAAACACAGAAGCAGCTCATTAAACTCCTCTTAGATAAATTGTTTAGACTAACTAATTCTCTCCTTTCCTCTCGTTATGTGTCCAGCCTATTGTTAATAGCTAGCATTCCAGGCTGTGTGTGATGAAAATGCTGATGTGTTTCCTGAGTTACAGACTCAAGCTTTATCTCATCTTTCGTTTAGGAAATTGGCTGCATTATAATTTTATACTGCTGTGTGCAATGTTTATTTTTCCCCCATTATTAACATTGTATAGGAGGAAGTGCCCAGCCTCATCAGCTGGTAGCTATATTGTGCATACCATACACAAACACACACAAAATAAAAGGGAATACATAGTGTAAAAGTTTGGAGAAATTTGTGAATTCACACAGTTCACAAATTCTCTGTGATATTGGGGACAGCCTCTAGGTGACAGAGTTCATGTGTATTTATATCCTTCACACGATCTTGATGCAGAGTTTGCTGGTATCCTCTGCTGTCTTTAAGTTCCATTTTTCAGTCAAAATCCACAGGATGTGACCAAAAAAAACCCTCCTGCCCTTTGTACAGATGTAAAAATTATCACCTATGCATCTGGAGTCCTCCTAGAAATAACTCCTTCCCAGGTTTTCCTCTGTTTGAATTCTAGGGGAGACATCACTAAGCAGTGCCTCGCCCAATGGATCATGAAAGCAGCAAGGGCTACCCGGGTTGCATGTGAATCTCTGACTAGATATTCTGGTCAACAACAAACTAATTGGAAAAGTCAGAGACAAGCCCATGATTTAGAGAAGCTATATTTAAGAGAAAAAGAATCTTGAACTTCCGATAGGATTTTGACTTAAATGCAAAGAATGCACAAGTGGTTAGTAAAAAGAGGCATATGCTTATTCATTTGTTTACAAGAGATATCTCTTGAGCTAGTTCAAGTGCACTGATTTTTTTTTAATAAATTTTTGCAAAGCCTGTTTAACTTTTTGCTTTAACTTCTGAAAGCAGTAAGTACTGGGAGAAAAAAAGTGTTGATTCTAATATGAAAAAGAGGAAGAGCAGAGGTTGTAGGGACCAAAAGCAAACTGAATTAAAAGATAACATCACTGTGAAGGTGTGAAATTGCCTATTTTGGGCTTTGTACTGCGTATGAGGACAGCTTCTAAATCTGCAACATTCTCACAAGTGGTCGTCACCACAATTATTTTCAGTTACTGTTTTTATCAAGTGGGCTCATTGCATGCACAACAGTGGATTGCCCTGGATTTCTGAAGGATCCCAAAAATAAGATTACCATACCCTCTTAATGTCAGACAGTTCAACTCTTCCTAGAGATTCTATCAAGTGCTCTTCTTGAAATAATTTTCTTTTCATAATAAAAAGCATTCTACTAAAAAACATATTCCTTCTGAATTTCACCTACAACCATAGAATAACCAGAAAATTAGTTACCAGTTCAACCTTTCTTTCAACATGGTTTACCTACAGTTGCTTATGCTGACCTTTGTTTATAAAGAATTATCTCTCCAAAATAACTTACAATTACCTAAACTGGAACAAAGGGTCCTGACAAAAATACGTCCTGTCAAAATCCAGCTTGAACTTAGACTTGCTGCTCAGGTCTGCTTCCTTCCCTCCTATGCAGTAGTATTTTTTTCTCTAATTCAAATGGTTTCAATTCCATTTAATTTTCTCTTTCTCAATACCTCACTTCCTCATTAATTCCCAGAACAATGTGTGGTTTCAAGTGTTTGCCCTGTGGTCATCCACAAAACTCACATAAGCAGTGCCAGAGCTACATAACAATCTCCATGGATTAGCTGTCAGAGACATGGGCTGGGTGGATTCAATTTTCTGAATTTTCACAGACTTTTCATAATAACCTTGGCAAGGTTCAAACCACCTTGGAGTTGCTGCCCTTCCAGCAAGTTTCTCAGCTCGCCAGACATATTTTTTTTACACCACTTAAAATTAGCCACTTACTAGAACACCCATCTCAAGGTATTCAGTGTAGTTATTTTGGGATCAATAAAACCAGACGTATTGGAAGAGTGACAGAGTAAAGCAAAATAGTTTAGAGATGAAGTATGTAAACTGCTCTGCTTATTCTGAGGATGGTATCTCCTGCAGGGGCCCTGGAGGCGAGGCCTGTGCAGGACCAAAACAGGATCTGAATCTATATTAGACTTACACTACTATATCCAGCTGCAGCACAGGGACATTCAGTCCCTTTGCTTTAAGCCAAATTTCTCTTCTTCCCGTTCAGGGACTGTCACAGCATTGATGTGCTGTATTCCAGTGCTCTGGGGTTGTGATGTGATCTAGTGGTTGTTACATCCTAGTGCAAGCTGCAGGGGATGTTTAAACTGTGATATCTATCTATAATCTGAAAGAGCTATTTCAGTGCTCTCCCCTGCCATGGTTCTCCTTCCTCCATCCCTTTTCCAGCCCTGGAGCCAGCAGCACGGAGGGTTCCGCCCCCCGCTGCCAGCGGGGTGCACGGAAGGCAGGACTGCAGTGGTGTTCCAGGGGCAGGATGTGGGACATCCTTCCCGTGCATCACAGGCGAACCTGCTCAGGAATCTGCTTCGTACGGGGAACACTAGATGGCACACAACAACCGCTGTATGGCTGCTTTTTTGGTTCGGAAGCCAAAAATTTGTTTCAAAGCATCAGCCTGGAATGTAGCTAAAAGGATCGAGCAAAACATGAGCCTAAGTACGTTGTTAAACCCCACTGGGCAGATACCCTTTCCGACAAAATCTCAACCCTCTGACTCTGTCAGAGTTATTTTTCTATTTATAATTCTGCAGAACTTGGCAGCCTCGGAGAGCAAACAGATACTTTATTTAGTGGCTTGTTGACAGGCAAGGGGATGCTCATTTTGGTGCAATGTGAAATAACAGAGTGGCATGCAAAGTAAAGCCACTTGGCCTGGCAACCTCCACAGTTCAGATTATAACTGAGACAAGACTCAAGTGATATAATTACCTATCACAGGGATTCTGTTAAAGGACCTGTGCTTCACTTTGCAAGTAAAATCAAGTACTCACCTTCACTCTTTATGTAGCTATAAGTATTTTTTCCCTGTCCCAAGAGACCTAGAAGCCTAGAAATAGAAATTTTGCTATTACAGCTTTATATGCTTTATCGGATCTGTGCTTACCATGGGTCTGTTTTAATTCGGGGCGGGGGCGGGGAGGAACCAAAGGAAAGCATTTACAGGAGGAGTCTTCACACTTAATTTCCAAAATATTGAAGCAATCAGTTCCTGATGCTACTTCACAGATTCAACAGGCATAAAGTGGTGAAGGGTCTAGAGCATATCTTATGAGGAGTGGCTGAGGGAGCTGGGGATGTTTAGCCTGGAGAAAAGGAGGCTCATGGAAGGAAGGATTGGCTTACCAATCTCTGCAACTACCTTAAGAGAGGGTGTAGCCAGGTTTGGGTTGGCCTCTTCTTCCAAGCAACAAGTGATAGGACAAGAGGAAATGGCCTTAATTTGCACCAATGACCTCAATTTGAATTTGAGGTTCAAACTGGATATTAGAAAAAATACCTTGAAAAGAATTGTCAAGCACTGGAAGAGGCTGCTGAGGGAAGTGGTTGAGTCACCATCCCTGGAGGTATTTACAAAATGTGTAGATGTGGCACTTAGGGACATGGTTTTGTGGTGGACTTGGCAGTGCTGGATTAATGGTTGGACTTGATGATCTTCAAGGTCTTTCCCAAACTAAATGATTCTATGATTCTATGATTCTATGACTCTGACTTTCGTGCATGTGTGACATTACTATTTAACTGAAAAAATGTAAACTTTCAATTTCCTGCCTACTGCTAGTAATTGGCACAGCTTCTTTGGAAAAGACAACCATGTCCATGGTTACACGATTGACGTTCCATCCTATACTCACTGAAGCAGGAAGCTGTAAACACAAGTGTACTGGTAGAAGAGTGTAAATCCTTCCTTGCCTGTATTAACTAGCTGACATGGGGTGGGGAGGGGAGCCTTGACTCTGCAGGGGGCTAAGAAGAGACCTAGGGGCCCCTTAGGAGAGGACTTTTCTGAGAAAGCAACCTCAAGCTATAGAATCAAGACCAGTGTAAAGCACCCACCAGGTTGAGAGATGACTCAAGGCTAGGGAGAAAGGACATTCAGTGCTAACCAGAGCCTTTGCCAGATATGAGTGTTGGGGTTTTTTTTCTGCTTTCGTTTCCGTTCAAGTATTTTTGCACGTTCTTCATTTTATGAGGGTTTTTTCCCAACCATGTAAATAAGTAGTTGTATTTAACTTGCTCCTATTTTGTCAAGAATAACTTCTGAGTAACTGGCTGAACTTTATGGTATTCCAGTTCTCCATGATGGCCATCCTAAAAAAACAGAGTTCTGGACATCTCTCCTCTGCATCTCCTCTTTGCCACACATAACAAGGTATGTTTCCACATAGTTTCAGGGACCAGTTTGAGGTGGAAAAATAGATGCCTTGGGAGAAGAATTTATGCCTGGAAGTATCATTAACCTAGAAAATCCTTCAGTATTAAGTAAAAAAGAGGGGAGGAAGAACAGATAAATTCAGGGGCTTTTTAAGGGACATGTAATAGTAATTACTGGTATCTTATTTTTCAGTTTCAAGTTAAATTCCTACCAAACGTTCCAGCCAGTTTGAGCTAAGTAATATCTACTTCAATGATGTCATGGTAAGCAAACTGATGAAAAAATTTTAGAACTGTACGAATCCACATTCTGGCTTAGGAAATACACTTCCAAAAATACTGTTGCAAAGTTGTGAGTGTGTGTTGACGGTTTGCTGTAAGATCTGCATCTAATTAATGGAAGCATATAAACAATTCTCCCATTTTTTGTAAAGACTTATATTTTTTTATGTTACTTGGAACTGCAGTTGCTAATTTTGTATTTGTTGCTTGAAATGGTTTTTTAACATCATCACATCATTAATCACATCAAATCAATGAAGAGTGATTGCAAGCTTCCCAATAGCATGGGAATGCTTGAACACACCTGTCTCATACACAAGGACAGGCAGTGAGAAGCAACTTCAGGCACCAGAATCCTCTGCCTGGGACAAGCTGAATACTGATCCAGCTCTACCATTTTCAGAGCCACACTAATACCTGCACTTGATGTTGACCTGTTCCAGTTGTACTCGACTGATGGCAAGTGACTGAAACGTCATTTTTCAAAGGCATTCCTTTACAAAGGCATTGAGGTCTCAGAGCCAAATTCCTACCAGCCTCTCTGAAAATGTCCTTGGGGTTTACCTGCATCTATATCACACCTAAAATTTACCTGCATCACATACACACCTAAAATATTTCTCACTAACATTCTATGGTAAATCTTGAAAATTGATAATAGGAACTTAGTAGCATATATTTTAACAAACTACAGAGAAATTGAATGTTAATATTTTTACTAGCATTTTTCCTCTAAACATATGGTATTATTCTACTCTACATTTTGTTTTATCTACTGTGCAAGAAAAAGTAAAAAATGTGAGTTGGTCACAATCCAGAGGAAAAAAGAGCAGATTGGAAACAGGAGCAGTGTGATCTAAGCTGTACACTGGCAACAGACTTCAGGCTGTAAATTGCAAACAGTAAAAGAACATGCAAGAGCTGGTTGTGGAGGATTCCTCATCAGCTGAGGCTTTCAATCAAAAAGTGAAAAGCTCTCTGAAATATATGCTTTATTCAAATAGGCATTTATGCAAGGCTTGTGTTATGTAGGAGATCATCTAGTTTGATCTCAAGGATCCCTTATGGCTTTACAGTCTATGAATAAAGAGCCTCTTTCACTGTAAGAGACTCAGTATTTCAGCTACTTTGGACCCAAAGTGGTGTAAGCAGGACTGCTACAAAGCAGGAATTGTGTCAGATACTTCTAATGCTGTGAAGGCCCCTGCAGAACACAATGGGGGACAAGTGTGTGAAAGAAGTCCTTTCAGTGCCCCATCAGGTCAGTTGTTTGAGCACAAAGCTGGGCTGAGTAAAGAATTACAGTATCTTACTTCTCACATTATGAATCTCTTTCACTGACATATCCACAGACCCATTAAATTTGATATTATGGCTGCACAAACATGAAGTCTTCAGTGATTGGTGGGAGGTACACAGGTCTTCTGTGTTGCCATTTTATGTGATCATTACTGTTTAGAAGGAAAAAAAGCAATTCAGAACAGAATTAAATGTGGTTTTTGAGAGAATCTTTCACACTCAAAAGCTGATCAGAAAAGTGAATTTTTTTTTAAAGGGTAAAATAGAAATACTTACAGGTTGTCCACTCTGAATTCCAAATTCGAGACAATTTGCTCCACTAATAGAAGCTATCAGTAATAGAGTCTAGACAATGGAAGAACTGGGTTATGAAAAGGGATTACATCTGACAAACAAAGACACTTTCTTTCTTGCTATAAAAAAGAAAAGAATTTCATGGATATTATCTGCAACAACTTGATTTTAGGAAGCATTTGAAACAGTGACTACGATATCTTAAATGGTATTCGGCTTGAAGAAGCCCCAGAAGCTCGACTGTAGCTTCTGCAGTAATTTTGGCTGGTGTGCAGAAATGCATAAACAAGCTCTTCCTCAGCTACTTCAGATATTACAAGGAACATAACCATGACACCACAGAGCTCATCTCCAGTTAACCACAGAGCCTTCCCAGCCTTCCTAGACGCCTGCTGCAAACATTTCCGTGTTTCATTTGGCCATTGCTGTAGAGCCATCAGTAACTAAGCTAATTTCTACTGGAAGCCAGTTCAGATCATTTTTCATTTAACACTAGTTACAGCAGTAAGCAAAGGACAGACATACTCAGAATAGCTGGTGATGAAAACCAAAATAATTCTGAATAAAATAATTGTGAGCTGAAAGAACAGTACATGTCCAACAGGAAAATTGTTATAAGTCTTATTTAAAATATTTGTTAAAGATTTAGAAGAGGGGTAAACACTACATTTTGAAAGGAAAATTATACTAATTTAGAAGGGGTTGCATATCTACAGGTCATATAAAACACCCCAGCTATTTCTGGAATGTAAAAAATATTTCAAGCAGAAATATTTACTCTCACAATCCACTCTCAGAACTCAAGTTCTTGTCTTGTTTACTGGAGTAAACTCCAGTTCAAAGGTTACTTCTTGATGTCCCTGAAAAATAAGCATATTATACACATCCTTTTTGGTGTAGACTAGCTTCATGGGAGTTTGTGTTTCTCCTGTTCATTAACTGTAGGGATAAGGCCAAAGTCCTCAGTTCAGCAAGGCAGAAGTTAGGAAGAAGCAGAAGAGGAATGGCCCCAGTTCAGGCTGGATTTTAAGCATGTACATTCTTTCTCTCTTCACCACATTTTTTACCCGTCTTGCCGAGAGTGCCACACCATTTCATGAGTAACAGCTTCCTTTTTGTTTCTGCACCCTCATTTCCTGCTGCTTCCATCCTGCAAGACTCCTTCAGGATTTTTAAAATTTTTCCACTCAGGCTGGGAGAATGCACTGAACTGAACAGATGATGGAGGAACTGATGTGCAAGAAAAATAGAAAAGGAAGCAAGAGAGAAAGAGATGTGAAGATATGGAAACAGGGAAGGAAATATGTCCCTCTATGCAGAGGCTCTAAGGTGGGTTTAATGAGTAACTAAGGAATACAACAGTGAGTGCAGGTCTTGAAAAAGTTTCATTAGATACAATTTCATGTCTTAAAAATAGATAATTTTATGGTGTGGCTGCATTTCCAACACCGTGTGCATTTCTGATTCCTCAGTGAAAAAAATTGAATGCCTAATGTACTAAAATTCATGTAACACTGCCTCAGAAAGCAGGGTGGAGATTGCTACTGATCTCATACCTTCATCTCAACAGTGCAGGCTTCATATAATTTCAAATACATTCCCTAAGTAAGTTATAGGGTTGAGAAATTCCAGTTACAATTTTTAAAAATAGAAAGCTGATATTTTTTGTATATGAGAAAATAAACATCCACACTAAAATAAAGTGCCCCCAAGCAGTTTTCTGTACAGCCTCTGTACATAAGTCCCATAACAAGACAAAAACCATAGGTTTGGGGCTTGTTTTGCATTGTCCTGTAATCATCTGGTTTGCAAAAGCTTCTCATTTTCCTAGAAAGGGACTTAGAGGCCAAGCCACAAACACTTTCAAGAGCCAACCATTTTCAGACAAGTTACTTGAAAAAATTAAGGGGAAGGGCAGTTTCTTCTCTACTCACAGATCAGATTAGTAAGGCAGACAAGTCCATTCTAGTATCATGTAAGGATGTCTGAACACGCACCAGCAACTTGTGTACCTGATGCTGGGCTGGGGAGCACTCTCTGAAGCTGCTGGGACTCTCTTTTACCAGCAAAGAGGCATCTCTGCCACTTTTTAGAGCAAGACAAAGACATTAAATGGGAAAGATGAAGAGAGATGGGTGATTTCATCAGTAATGAAGGGTTCCAGGTGTTTGATCAACACCCAGGATGGTGCTACCTGCACCCAGTGGATACAAGCTGAAGTTGGGTCTCTTGACACAGATCTTGCTCTGCAGAGCCCTCCAGGCACTGGAATTCCACAGTCCTATGTCTCCAGGGTTCATCTCTACAGACCCAATTGCAGATTAGAGCTTTAGTCTAATTCTCTCAGGGCATGGGTGAGCTTTTCCCTTAAGTCCTATTTTCTGTCTGTAGACTGCCATCACATCCATCACATAAATGACACAAATAAAAAAAAAAGCTTCCTCCTAGAGAACTTCAATTATGACTCTTGGGTCACCTTTTCCATCCTTCTACTGCTTACTTCTATCTGCAGAATTCCAGAAAACTTTATAAATTATGAGACAAAAGGGTTTTATTTCTGGAGTCTCGTCCACAAAGCAGTAAACCTTGGAGGCTTTTTCCTTGTATTTGTCCAAAAATACATTTTTGCTCTGGTTTTAGTTATTCTTGAGTCTACTATAAAGTCTTGGATACTCCTAACAAATTCCTCTCTTTCCTTGATGTCAGTGTCCTTTGAACACTCATAGAGGTTAATCCTCCTCCCAGAATTTGCCAACCAAATTCTGTACATTTAGATTGTTTAATTTTCTTACACAGACTAAAAAAAAACAACAGCAGAGAGACAAAAATTTCTTCAGAAAATTAAAATGCCTGTAAAAATGTGCAGAGGCGAGAAATCTGTCAAATGCCCTCACAGACAAAAAGGCCCCAAAATCAGCTGATGTCATGGTAAGCAGCAGAAAATGTATCTGGAAGCAACTCTACAGGAATAGGGAATAGTTTATTGCTCAATAGCAGAAGAGGCTTCAGTAAGGCTTGTACATCTTGTACACCAAAAATGTAAGAATGATCATAGCACAGCCACTTGATCTATTTTGTGTCTCCAGCAATGATCAATAGCCTCGGGAAGCACCAGAACAAGCAGGCACTGTCACTTCCCTCGAAGTCCTGCTCCAGAGCCATCTGGCCCAGGGTCACAGCTCCTGTTCTTACTCCTGCCAGGGAAAAGATGCTAGCAAGTTCTAGAAAGCTGATACCTGCATCACAAATTTTCTGAAGGGTCAGAAAAGTGAAACTCTGCTTACAAGCTCCATTAAAATTATTATCTAAGCTAAAACTAGTCCGAGGTCACACTAAAAAATAGTATCTCCTATCTCCATGCCTGGTGCCATAGCCAAAGATAAGACAGAGCTATTTATAAGATCACTTCTGCTACCAAGTTTTGTCAAAAATACTCTGCATTGTTGAATGTGAAATGGTCTGTCTGGAATATCTCTTACTTGGCAGACCTTCAGCAGAGCAGGAGTTTCTGAGGAAGCCCAGCAGACGTGGGCCGGACAACACCAGAGGCAGCAGAAGTTTATAGCCCTGTGATCAGATACAGCTCTGAGCTGGGAGACAGGCAGGTCCAGCAACTTCTGGCTCAGAAAAATGTTTTTAGATTAAGCTGGGGAGAAAAAAGGTGCCCTTTAAAAAAAAAGTATATTTATATAGATGTATTGCAAATAGAAAGTCTTCTTTTTAATAAGTTGAAGCAAACTCAGTTGATGCTCAGCCCTGAGGTACATTTCTCCATTACTGGACTCAATTTAATGCAGCAATGAATAATACTAGAGTTTCAGGTCTGTTGGCACTATTTCAATTTTCTTTCATAGTTTTATTAGAAAACCATGGAAGAAACATCTTTCCTTTCTTCTTACTCAAGAAAACAACAGGCAGGAGGACAGCCCATGCCAGCCATGCCTTTTCCCTACTCTCCAGTGGAAGATTAGTATCTTTGTATACTAAACTTAAGTACTTTTAATTCTCTTCAAAAAGTTGCTGCCTTTTTTTCTAATTATTTGTGTGTGACAGAGCCTGACCTGTTTTAATGCAAAAAAATTTTTAAAAAATTTTGGCAATATTTAGTGGGAAAAGAAATCATAATGTAACCACTCTTTTAACAGACTTAAAAAGAGGCAATCCCACATGAAGCAATGCTGCCCTGCCTTGCAGAATCATTACCCAGAGGAAAAGCACACCACACCTATTGTGCACTTTCTATCTTCAGAAGCCTCTGCCAGGACCTTCAGGGTGTTATTTTCTCTCACTGTCTGAAGAACTGAGGAACATAAAACATAAGAAACTAGTTTTATGTTATGAAAAGAGAAACTCAAAACAAAATATAACAAAGAATAATGTATTTAAGGTAGTAGGAAAAAGTCAGTTTTGTCATGTGAAGTAGAATTGTTCTAAAGTACACACATTTCCCTTTTTTTTCTTTATTATATTATTATATTGAGTATTATATTAAATACAAACTGTGACTAAGATACCAAACCTCACAGGGAACTCTAGATTTAGGAACTTGGAATAAAATGAGCCCATCATTTGCAAAAAGAGCTGCACAGGATATCTTGCACAAATCAAAACCATGTTTGATTTTGACTAATTTCCCTTTTCAGTATTGCAATTTAAGTGAGTCTATGAGGCCAGTGGACTCTAGATTAACAGGTTTACCAAAATATTAAAACCAAATTGGTAATTGTTGTTGGTCATCCCTTCTGGATAAAGCTCATGGACTTGTAAAAGACCTAACCAAAATTGTCCACAGAGTAAAAATGTGAAGGAAAAGACTTGGAATTCTGTCAGGGGGGAAACCACAAGATTTACAGTTTAATAGATCCACTGGTTACAATGGAGATGTGGATGAGGACAACAGCTGGAAACAGAGCTGACAACCCCACAGTTTCCATGGAGTTTCCACCACATCCTATTATTTATTCAGAAGCTATTTTCCAGGAAAACAGCCAACCAGTTCTCAAAAGTGTTTTCAATAAAATAATTTTCAAAGGATGGTAGAACAACAGAATAAGCAGGCCACAGAGAACAGGTGGCCAGGCTTTTCTTTTGGGTTACCCAATTTGCATGTTTGAAAAATAATTTCAAGTGGGTGGTAGTATATTAGAAAGTAGTATATATGCAGTATCTCATTTTTGCACAGCCATATTATGTTTTTACACCATTGGCTCATTTTTTAGCCCAATTAATACAAAAACATGAAAGGTTTTTCATCACATCACTAGAAACAGGCGTATCTATGTGTGCCCCATAGTGTTTGGACCCCATAAGTGGATATCTAGCAAATACAGAACAAAATGAGACGTGAATATTTTTGGTTGTCTGAGGAATATTTTTAACAGAAGAATGTATTTTGAACTGGAGTTGTCCAGCAGCACCAGTAGCCAAAAGTACTGCAGCAGTTGAGCATCTGGAAAAACACTCAAGGACAGGCACAACGTTTGAGCAGCACCCAGGCTGACAGCAGCAGCCTGGGATGAGGGGTTGTGGGGAGGCTGACCTGGGGCTGACTTGGAGCACCAGTAGAAAAAGGGTTGTGAAACAAAAAGCTTTGGCAGTTACCATGGGACATTTCTTCACTGAGATAACTCAAACCAGGGGCCTAATACGAAGCAAGTGGCATAAGCCCAGGGCTGCTGAGCCATGCCAGCAGCACAGCACCATCCTTCATGCTGTCAGGAACAGGGTGCAGTAACCATAAGTGCTGCAGTCTGCATGCTGCTGCCCAAACACCCCACAGGAGAAGGGAAGAACAGTTCAGTTGCACAATAAATTTTGATATCAAATTGAAATGTTACCATAGCTCATTTAAAAGGCAAGGAAACCATTAAGATACAAGCACTTAGCAGAAGAGGCTTCACTAGTTTCTCATGAGTTCACATGTTCACTAAGGTTCATGTTTTCCCTAGAAAAATCATGAGCAGCAGTGGCATCTCAGGGTCATATAGCAGCATAAGTTAGAGCAATTACCTATTGCTATTACCTATCCAAAATAAAGAGCAACAAATCTTACTTATTTCTAGAACAAATAGGTACACCAATGAGGGTATGAAACATAGAAACTTAAATGCTAACATGGAACTTGTTACTCTTCTCAGAGAACATTGTAATAACACTGCTTTCACATACATACAAACGTATGTATATGCATATATATGTAGACATAAATAGAT
The DNA here is from genome assembly GCA_910950805.1 of Acrocephalus scirpaceus scirpaceus. NCBI lineage: Eukaryota > Metazoa > Chordata > Aves > Passeriformes > Sylviidae > Acrocephalus > Acrocephalus scirpaceus. Next base: position 139,397,116 of record OU383773.1, on the reverse strand, counting down.
CAAGATTCAGATTCCACTTACACATTAATTAATCCACCTCTTTTCTCTCACTTCAAGAAATGTAATCACATAAATTTTTGTCCTTTTTTTAACAGTACTGGAAAGAGAGGAAGATGACACAGGGTGACATCTAAAATTTAAGGAGCCAGATGCCAGAATTCACATTCCTTGCTCAGCCAGGAAAGTACTCTGTATCATTGAGGAGACATTCTATCACTGGATATAAGCTTAAGGATATGAAACCCTAAACACCATATGAGAGTGCCATGTGAGAAAACTGTCAGTGAACTCCTATATGAAATTAACTGCATATTGTGTAGTTGGTGGATGAGATCTCCTCTATCATACAGCAAGACATTTAATACAACCATCCTGGGATTTTCTTTTAGACATAAATTATCTCATAAGTGAGATTTTCTTTTACTAGATGAATCAATTACTTCTGTGAGAAGAAAAAATTATAAAAATGACCAAGTGAAAAAAGAGACATCTTTTAAATTAGCTCACTTTTCTGCACCCCAGGTAAAAGCTTATTTCCAGAAATACCACAATGCTCTCAAGACAGTAAGCCCAGTAAGATAAAAGACAGTAAGGTGATACAAGTAGCTCAGTATATGGATTTATCAGTGCTGGTCATTTGGTTTTACTTCAACAACTGAATAAGAGCAAAGGACAAACCTTCCACTGCAGGTGAAGTGTCACAAGCAAGTCTGCACCTTTTCCCACAAGTGACTCAAGTTCCTGTTTGCACTTAGAAGTCGAGGCTGAGAGTATGACTAAAGCAAAAATGTGCAGACAACAAAAATGAAAGCCTTCATTTTCACTTCAGCCCCATCCTTTCCCAACAGAAAATAAAAAAGCCTCCAAACAAAAATTACACCACTTTTATTCTGTTTTCCTCCAGTAAAAGGATGAGGTGTAGCAGATAAAATTGTTACATAAATACCCAAGGCCTGCCTGGTATAAAATTAAATTTTAAATAAGGAAGAACAAACAAGTCACTTGAAAGCCTTAAACACATTGTATAAATAACCTACAATGCTATCCAGAATCAGCTGAGCTGTAAGCATCATCTGTCCCAACCATGAGTCAGCTTGAGTCAGTTCACTGTACTTTTATGGTACTTTTAAAGACAGAAAATACATCTCCCGGCAGCACGAAAGAAATCTCTGAAATGTGAAACAAGTATTTGGTGGGAAGGTATTGTCTACTATAAGATGGCAGTGAAATTAGTGAAATAAATAAAATGCCAGTATATTTAACACTTCTGTCTCCTTATTTTTAGCCCAAACAGAGGACTGAAATCAAAGCATGAAATGAAAAGCAAATCATGTGCTCTTAAAGCCAAACCATTTTAAACTCTTTGTGAACTGCTCCTTCTGCACAGCAATTCTCCAACTGTGCAAAGCAGCACTATGGCAATGTGAATTCAGTAAATAGGGAATGCTTCCAGCTGTTTGAATCCCTCCCACTCCCAGTATGCATAACATCCTGGCTCGTAGAAGTTATATTTGTGTTTAAACATGATAAGGCTGATTTACATTAGAGGAATGTTTCTGATAAATCATTTGTGCTGAATAGCCAATGACTAAGTGGAAATGTTTCACAGAGAGTTCTGCCGAATAAGAACTGAGTAAGAAGTTTATAAAACTTCAGGACATGGTTACAGCCTCTAATCTACTTAGCAGAGAGCTCACAACTTCCTGAAGCTGCTTGCACTGGGCATGCACACATTTCTCCCAGGACTCAGTACTCAGGTCCATTATCCATTACTGTGGAACATAAAAGGGAGGAGGGCTCTCCACGCTTCACTTTGCCCATGGAGAGTTGGGTGCTAAGTACAAACTGGTCGTTACAGTCAAGGGAGAGAGATGTAAGACTTTTCAGGCACAAATCTTCAGGCAGCATGAATCACTCTGTCCACTGGCTGGTATCAGCCTAGAATCTAAGGAGCTGCCTCTGGCTGAGACAGATCTCAGGGAGGTTTGGTGCTGGCTGCTTGCAGGATGGGTCATGAGCTGGGGTTCTTTGTCAAGCTGACATCAGCGATGGGGCCAGTGGAGCTGTGAAAACCAGCAGAGGTGAAGAGCTGCTCTTATCTTTACCAAGCTGAGAATCCACTGGCCTGAGTACAGCAGATCTGTTCTTGAGGATGCCTTGCAGAATAGTTTTATAGTCCACAAATAGATACTTATACCAATATAACATTTCTGCTTTGATATTTGAAAAATAATAAAAGAAAGCAAATTAATTTAAAATAAGGTACTAGCCTTTTATGATATTTTCATAAAGAAAAATTTAAAGGGGGGGTATGGACAAAAAATGCCACAACTTACCTTTTTTTTAAACACTTATGCCGTCAAAAGTTAAACTATCAAAATGGATATGTTTCAAAGCTAATTTAATATATACTATTAATCATGGCTTTTAAACTTACTCTGTCAGGTCTGCTTACACAATGAAATGACACAGCACAGACCAATTTTAATTTAGGATTTACATGTTATCTCACAGCTATGTCACCTAAGAGAATTATTTAAATTGAACAGCATCTTCTTTTCATTTTACAGCTTTTTACAAATCTCAGTTCTAGGAAATTTATTAATATGACCTCAGCAATGTCCCCATAAACCTACAAAAGTAGTATGTAAGGATTACTGCCTTCAGTCAAGGCCAAATTTCTGTTTATAACCCCATTTTACATATTACCTATATGAATATTGCTTTGCTATATTCATGCATCAGGCTGAAGGCATCTAAGAAAATCATTCTCCTGAAGTTTTATGTTTTCCTTTGGAAAGTAAAAATAGACCTGCTATTTTCAATAGTGTAAAACTAAGATACAAAAAATGAAGTTAAAATAATTTCTGCAACCTCCCATCCTCACAGCAAAGGTCTTAAAGCCATTAGAGGCATCCCTGGCCTTTCTCATGACAGCATTGTAAATTAGGCTACTTTATGAGACTGGACATGTATATTTGATAGAAACTAGAATTTGACACTTTCCAAAGCTTTGTTTATAGCATGCAGTCCCCAATCAGAAAGTAGCTTGGCAGAGTTTTCTTGGAACCTGCAGGTTCACTTTCAGAGGACACTGTGTGCCTCAACAGCTCTTGGAATTCATCTTTTCTGTCTCCCAGAGTAAAAGGGGACAGATCAGTGCAGCAGGAATGTGTAAGCATGAGAATCTGCGTGCCACTGCAAAATGAACAGTCCAGAGCCCACACTGCAGACCAGAAAAAGAGGACTGTTCAAAACAGGTGAGGAAATCTGAATGATCACAAATGAAAATGGGGAGAATAAAAAGGAAGGACAGGGTAAGATGGAGGATGGATCATATATGGTACAAGATTTTTTGTGATACAGATACCAGACAAGCAAAGAGAATTAAGAATTATGTTTACTAATCTGAAGACAGTTTAATTTTAGCTAAACCTCACCTACAGCAGAAAGCCAATGCCACATACTGAAGTATGTGGTTACAGAAAATACCACAGATCTCGAGTTAGCTGTGACATAAAAGGCTGAAAACCAAATGCCTTTCTACCACCTGAGCAATGGCATATCCAGGATGGCCTACATTAGAATCATAGTAACTTTAAAATACATTTTTAACCAGTAATAGAGTGATCAATTCACCTCCTTGCAATGTTCAACCTTGTTCTTTTTGAGCTTTTCTCAAAACTGCTTGTGAATCTCTCTGTTGTATGTAAGTTCATCAACAACTATATTTTCACTTTCATTCCTTGCTGGTTCATTACAGTCAGCTAAAACCAGAACTTTGTGTTTCTAAATACGTCAGCTGTGGCCAGAATATCCTACTGCCAAGTATACTGCAAACTACAATATTCCCTACTCAATGATGAATTTCATTTCAGAGCCTGCATCTGTAGACTGAGAAACTCAATTGTTTGCTTGATGAGTCCTGCTTACTGCTGCAAAATAACTGCAACTGCTGTCAGAATCATAAAGAAGGCAAGAAAACCTGGGTGAATAGACAAAAGAAAGTCAGAATTGCTTTGTATTGGACTCTGCTTGGATGACAAGGTAGTGGGATAAATCAATATTCAAGCAAAACTGTTATTAACATCCAGACATAATATCTTAAGAAAAAGAATATTGATTACTCTTGTTCTAGAAAGATGACATTATATGGGAATCATTAAGAGTGCACAAGCAAGAGATTCTTTAAATCTCTGGCATCTTCATCCAAACATCATTACTGCCAAAGCATTTTAGATATGAGCCTTAAAAAAAAACTTCTAAAAAAAGTCAATGAAATTATTTGAAGAAACACAATCATGAGAATAACTTTGGGTGTGTAATAACAAGGAGGATAAATTGGGGGTTTCTCTCGGATCTCGTGGGCTTGATAGCCTTCCGAGATTGCGGATGTTTCTTTTCTTCCCAAGCCCGGTGCCAGAAGAAGGAGTCAGGATGCGTCCGTTTCTTTATCAGAGCTGTTTATTCTATCGTGTACCTAAACATTTTCTCTTCAGCCGGCGTAGATGGCACCTACACCGCTGCCCAAGGCTATCTGCCTGCCTCCTGGGCGGTCGCTATCTCTTATACTACGTACCACATGTTCTATGTTTACAATATTATACCAATACCCATTACCTTTATTAAACTGTGCATTTCTACTCTAATCCAATCTAAAAGTGCCACCACCACAGCAGAAGATGGAGGGCAAGAAGAAGAAGCAGAAGGACAGGGACACGCCCAAATTCCTCCATCTTGCCTCCTTGAACCTCCATTAAACTCCTAAATTCTACATCTACACCCGGTGATAAATTAACATTATTCTAATCGAACTCTCGTGGCTTGTCTCTGGACCCTTGCCAGGGTCTCGGATCACCCAGGGCACCCAGAGGGATGTCCTGGGTTCCGACAGGTTTCAAAACAATCTCAATATAGGACTCTTCTACTTGACAGAAATAGAATTAGAAAAATATTCTGTTCTGCCTTTTTTTCCATTGTTTTCTATTAGAACAGCCAATCACCTTATACAATAGTGATTCTATTTGCCCAAATCTCTTTTCCCAGTGGTACCATTACTATTTCTTTCCTTCAGACTTTTTTCTTGCCTACCAGTCTTGCTTAAAATATTCTGTTTTCCACATGGCTCCTCTTTCCCCTACATATCAATGAACATGAAATCTGTCCTTACTCTCTTATGACAGACTCTCAGTATTAGTAGACTGCTACCATCTCCTACTTTTTCTGCAGCTGATGACACCAAAATCCTCCTTTCTCATTTCTATCCTTCCTCTCCTCTGCAAAAGTGTAAATTTCAGCAATTTTATGCATTAATAACTACCGCATTGAGGTTGCAGGATGTCCCTCTGGGCAAAACTGAAGCAGAAGAATTCTTCAAGGAAAGCTCTTGTGATCATCCTTGCTCATTTCTTTGGGGGCAGTGGAATTCATTTTTTCCCCGAATGAGCACGAGCTGCTTGTCTAAACAGTGGGAATCCCCTGAGAAGGAGGGAACAGAATTTGTAGGCACGTGATCTCAGAGTCTCACAGAATAAAAGCAGCACATGGTAAGAATTAACTAACTGCTGAATCTCAGAAACTTACTGTGCACTTAGAATTATCATCCTTTGGGGATATTTTTAATCTCCCATAGGCATCTTTCCTTGGGTAATTAAACTCTAAAATATCTTCAAGCCTGAAGTTTTTAAATCTAGTTCTCTAGAAAAAATGCTTCATTTCAAGCAACATAAGGAGCTGGTGCAGAAGTTCTCTGCCCTGTGTTATCACGAGTATGACTGCTTGAACATAAATCTCAAAGACTTCAGTCTCTTCACTTAACTCCTGCTCACTTCTTTACTTTGGAACACAGGGAGCAACCTGTGGTTCATGCCTAAGGATAAAAAAGGATTCCTGCCTTGCTTATTGAGGATCAAAGTATCTTATAGAATTTCTGCATAAAACAAACGATCTTCACAATGACATAGGAGTCCCACAAAAGTGCTTTGGAAGATACAAGTTTCATGTGGCAAACAAGAAGGAATGTGTATGCTAATGGCAGCAGGGATTGTAACAGCAACAGCTCAGCCTACCCAAACATACACACAGAGGGGAGAGGAGCTCTTCACCTGAAGGAAGTGCAGAAAACGAGTCAGAGGAAGGATCAGAAGGCACAGTGCAGCTGTAACAAAAGCCGTCCCCCAGCCCCTCTACTCCAACAGCCTGCTCTGTGCTCAAGGGCACTGTCCCACCAGAAGGGCCATGTGCTCTGGTGACCTCTCCTTTCTTCTTGTCTGACAGACACAAGCTGCTTTTTAAAAGCTGGCGAGCTGAAGGAAGGGCTTGGTGGACTCTGACCTTTTCAGGCTCATGTTAAACACAGGACTGTCGATTGAACAAAGCAGAGATCTAAGCGTTGATCATAAACCAGGTGTTAATACATCAGCTTTATTGCACCTACGTGCCACACATCGCTCCCGTGAACAGCAGGCAGACAATCTCGCAGAGGAAACCTTTGCCCACAGGATACAATCTATGGCAATCTCCTGGCTGAACATTTGTGACTCACTCCACTCCTTGTGTGGGGCAGGAGAACACGGCTCCAGTGTAAACACCGCATTCCACATCATGGGCACGCTGTACATGGCTGACAGGCTGCCGGACCTGCTCCCTGCCTGTCTCCAGAGAAGTGTTGCTCGTCCCTCGTGAGGAGCCAAATAGAGGCTGTTATCAAAAGCAAAGACCACAACCATTTAGCACCGTCATTTCCTGTACTAAGTCACCCTTTTAATAATACCTTCTCCATGAATCTCATGTCCAAGCCCTAACATCTCCTCCATCCTCCACCCTGGGAGCCAGAACCCAGTGCTGACCAGCTGCCAGCGAGGTCTCAGTGCTCATTGTGCCCCTTGGCGACTGCACAGCTGCTGCTGGAATAAAACAGCGGCCGCAGCTGCTGCTCTGCCCCAAGGTCAGGCCAGGAAAACTGGGTGCTCCTGCAGTCAGCTCAGCCCAGGTGGCTGCAGTCTGATGCATTCCCAGGAAACCTGCTTTCTTTTCCTGCATTGCTATTCTCGGGAAAATGTTTTCTGTTTTCGCTCTCACCCTTTATCTATCTTTTGTGATTAGACCATGATTTTTTACCTCAGGTTTATAATTTGGTTTCTTTGGAAAGAAAAAAATACCTTAAGTAGGGTAGGAACATTTAGAAGTGACAGGGAAGGAAAAGAAGAGGGGTGTAAAGGGAAAGTACTCTGCTGTCAGTAACAAAGTTTATTGGGAAAGTGGAGCAGTACAGATAAATTATCACTCCCTGGGGCAGAGGTGAGTGAGATATCTATTACAGTATGAAGAACTAAAGGTGGAAGTGTTAGTGGCTGGTGAGATTATGAAGTTGCCTAATGAGTGCCCTGACAGAAGGCATTTGCATTTGGGTATAAAATGTGCAAACCACACCACAGTGTTTGTTATCACTGAGGGCCCAGTTGAGAAATATCTCCCTCTAAACCCTTTGCAAGCTGCAGGCGTGGAGCAGATGCTGGAGAACGGGGTGACAGCTCCCTGGCAGTGTGGGCTTTAGTAAGTCAGAGTGGCTTGGCAGCAGCGTGTGGTGAACGGGAAACTGCAGCCAAGGAAATAACCTGATAACTGGTTAGGAGCTGCTGCAGCTTCTCCTACCAACCAGTTCCTGCTTCTCTGGAGGCAGTGGCTCCAGAGGTACTCAAGTGACCCCACACTCCCGAGGTTCCCAGCCAGGCACTGGGAGGGATTGCAGTAGAGCTGCCTGGCAGAGGGATACTCAGCCCCAGCCCTGGAGCTTGCAGCTGAGCATCCCTGATTTACAGAGCCAGCTTCTTTACAAAGGCAATACTCAACACACGAAAACCTGGTTTGGGATTCGTGTTTGTGTAAAAACTATAATAAAATCTGTATCTGCAATATAAGTTAACAGTGAACCAAACACTTCCCAGCTTCCCACTCAATCCATAAAAACTCATCTTTTCTAGAGCCCTCCTGTGCAAAACTGTTCACTCATTCTCCCAGATGTCATGTACACTGCAGTCTAGAGATGCTACATTAAACATTTTGACATCACCTACAATTGTGTCTACTGGCTCAGACATCTCCAGCACTTTTTTTTTTCCCTGACATCTTTAGTACTTCAGAAGTGTTGGAAAATAAATGGTTTTCATATCCATCTGTGCTCTCCAAAGGAGTCCAGAAAGCAGCCAAATAATTCAGTGATTTTTTTCAGCCATTTGTGAGACTTTTTCCTGTTGATTTCCTATTGCTCAGCACAGCCAACCGCTGGCTACTTGACACAATAAGATTTGAGCAGAACATTTGGTAGCACTTGAACCAGTCTGTTGAGCAGTTTTATTTACTCCTCAGAGCACCAGTGGTCTTGGGCAGTAGCACATTTTTGCCACCACTTCTCTGCAGTACACTACAGTGGATGGCTGCTCACTATTTGCATATTCTGGCAAAATCACAGAATACTCCAAGTTAGAAGGAACCCACAAGGGTCATTGAGTCCATCTTTTAAGTGAATGGCCCATGCAAGGATCAAAATCCACAACGTTGTTGTAATTAACACCAGATGTGCTTTTTTCCCCCTGCAATAAAGAAGCAGAGAATACATTGGATAAAAGTAATTTTTATCTTCCAATACTTAAATTTCCCACATTTTTGGCAGATCACTATTCCTCTGGCATTTGCTTTTACTTCACATGGCAATAATTTTTACCATTTTTAAAACTTTGGCTTTCTGATGGCTTTCTTCTTTCCTGGAAGTACTAATATTATAAATTGATTTACCTGTTAAAACATATAGTCCCTGCTGTCCTTATCTCTGAATGTCAAAGTTACTTATCTACTATTTCATTTGTCCAGTGCATGCTTTTGATGGAGCTGCTTGGAGCAGCAGTCTGTCATTTCAATGTCATTTTCCAACACCACTACAACAGTTTTGCAATTACAGCTGTACCAGCATTAAAAGCTTCTGCTGAAACAGCTGTTACAAGACTGCACCCTAAACCACTGCACTGCTCAAGTGGAACACGGGGTTGAATCATAGGCCACACTTGAGTAAAATTCCTTTCTTATTTCAAAATGCAGCTAGAAAGCAAGCAGGGGAAAAGTGATTAAAAGTATAAACAAGTTGCTGCACTGCTGGTTATGTTAACCAGGCAAAAATAAGAACTGACACAAGCTCCAGTTGCCACACATAAAGGCACAGTGCTTAGAGCTCTGAGCTGTGAGTTCACAGCTTGCGTTTCCCAACACCTTACCTTGAAAAAGGTGTCGGGTTTTAATTTTTTAAATTGGTAATTTCCCAAGTACCTACTTTAAAGGGCACTTTAAAATACCAAGGGCACGCTCCGAACACCAGCAGACTCCCGCCGAGGGACTTCGGGAAAGCCACTTTTTAGCTCGGAGCGTGTTAGCACCAGGTAAGCCCACTCATCGCTTAGTGACCTCCACATCCATCAATCACTTCGTGACTTCCATTGCTGTTGGAAACAGCTGCCAGCAAGAGGGACGGGGGATCCCCCTTTGCCCAGATCCCCCGCTGCCTCCGCGCGTGGAACCAGGCAGGGAGGGGAACAGGAGCAGACCTCTGGAAAAGGGCAGGGGCTCGAACAGCCTCTCGGCACCGCCGGCAGCGAGGAGGCCGCGGAGCAGCCCCGTCCCCACCCACCCACGGGCTGCAGCGCTGGAGCCCGGCGGCCGGGCCGCTGGCAAACCTGCCAAATAAGGCTCTGGCGGGCGGCACGGGTGGAAGCGGGAGGGCAGCGGGCACCGAGCCCCGCCTCAAGCGCGGCTCTCCCGTGCCTGCCCGCCGCGCCGCAGACGCCTCCCCGGCCCGCTTGACGGCAGCGGGGAGGAATGCGTTTCCGGGGCGGGAAAAGCGGAGCGCGGACCTCCCCTCCCCTCCCCCGCGGGCCGGGCTCCCGCAGCAGCTCGGAGCAGGCGGCGGCGGGCAGCCAGCGAGGAGCGAGCCCGGGCGTCCCGCCGCGCCCAGCCCAGCCCTGCCCAGCCCAGGACGCCGGGGCAGAGGGAGCCGCAGCGAGCCGGGCGGGCCGGAGCGCGCCCGCTGCCCGGAGCCATGGCCGAGGTAACGGGAGGACGGGCGGGGGTCGCAGCCGGTCCGGAGCGAGATGAGCGGTGCCTGTGGCCGCCCCGGGGCTCAGCGCCTCGGGCGGGCTCCGGCGGGCGGCGCGGGACTGCGAGCGCCGCTTCCCGCGCCGGGAGCCGCCGCCGCCGCCCCGTGTGCGGGTCCCTCGGCGCCGGTCCCGGGCGGAGGACGGGGCGCCGCCTCCCGCCGTGCCTGCCCGGCGCTGTGGGCGGGAAGGTGTCGGGCCCAGCCTGAGGCTTCCTGTGGCGGCGGGACGGCGGCCTCAGGCCTCCCGTGCCGCCGGGGCCGGCCGGGCCTTTGTCCGCTCGGGGTCGGCCCTACCCGGGCAGCGCCCCGACCCCTTCTCTCCGAGAGGGACGGAGCCCGTGCCGGTGCCGTGCCCTGTGCCGGCCGCCGCCTCCGCCGGGGGTTCCCGAGGAAGGGGCAGCACTCGGCTGGGAAAGTTTCGGGCGGCTTCCCGGGAGGGCGGGCGAGGGCGGGCGTCCGGAGGGGGAAGGTGCCTTCCGCGGGAAGCGGGCGCTGGAGGTACAGGAATGGGAACGAAAGGAGTGAGGCAGTGCAGGAACTTGAGTACCCAGGGTTTTAACCTGCACGTATCTGCAGAAGGCGAGCACTGAGAGCGGGGTATGTGCAGTTTGAATGACGGGATGGTCGCAGTGCAGCTTTTGGCTGCTCGGTCCCTCCAAACTGGCTCTGAGGCTCTACAGCTTGCTATAAACTCGTGTCGGGGTAGAAGTGGGAATGTGAGGCCTCTATGCCATGTCCCACATGGGGGTTTCTGAAAAATCTTACAGCAGTAGCACAGTGCTTTGTCTCTTATTGCCTTCATTTACTGGTGGTTGGAAGGAAACATGAAGCGATGGGAAATTCATTCTGACTCACTGTTAGGCCCATGTTAGATGTCTTTATGTTATGGAATAAGTATCTGACTGCCTGTTAAACTCATTAGGTAGTCTTTGTGACTGTTTATGAAAAAAAAGTTGATCAGCGTTCATGTTTGCTTCATTTGTCCTTGATAGAATACAACAGTCCATTCATGCCAGCACATGTGCACATAGCTGTTGGGTGAAAATGTTGATTTTTCTGGTAGATTTGCCGTTGCTGCTGCAGTCCTGTTCATGCCAAGATACACAAACCTTTAGGAGTAAGGATTGTCTCCATTTAGATTAGTGGAACCACTCACGGCTAATGCTACTTGTGTGTGCTAAGGTGTTGAAATGAAGCAGGACTTTTTGTATGTGGAAAAAGATTTAAATAACTTGTACTCCTGGCACACAGATCATTTGGTAGGTGATGGTGGTAGCGTAAGAAAAATTAGTTTTGAGAAATGAGACAGCTTGGTAGCATTGAGGGGGTTTTGTTGTTCTTGGTTGTTTGTACGGGGTTTTTTTAAGTAGTATCATACTACTAGAAAGATGTAAATTAGACTAAATTAAACAAGACTAAGAGTAGCAAAGACATTCATTGTCCACATCCATCCCAGCGACGAAACCGATGATTCATTCTCCTGTCACAAAAAATATTACTTGCCTCTGGGAAATGATTAAGTAGCATTTTGCAAGCTTGCCTAAGGCTCTATTTATAAGGGTTGCAAAAACAGTGAGCCATTGGCAATAGGTTGGCAAGACACAACAAGTTTAAGATGTGAACACCTTCAACTTTTGTCCTTTTCAAAGATGTTTCAGCTGAAAGGTGAAAAGCTGACAGGCATGCATAATCTTACCTTGATCAAAGTTGGAGCTGGTAAGTGTTGTATCTGTTTGCCAGCCACATGATAAATAAACCATATTTATTTCAAAATGAAATGTCAGCAGTTAAAACTCTGGTGTTCTTTGTGGGTGCAGCCAGGGAGCTCATTCTGCTGCGTTTAGGCATCTGATCTGTGCCATGTCCCCAGTAATGCCCACCCTTGTGAAGGGCTGATTTGGAGGATAGCTTATTTCTCTAAGAATATGCATGAATTTCTGATGGGAGTGCAGAATTTCAGTATTTTTTCTTGAGTGTTTTAAATGACTCAAGTGGTTTGCCTTATACCACTTCCTTTGGGAAGTGATTCCCAAAGCTGAAAAAAAAAAAAACTGTCTGAGAACTTTTCCTGCTGTTCTTTCTTCCTGATTCATTATTTCATTCGTCTCTCTAAACCGTTCTCTCTATACCTCCCATTGAGTAGCTCTGCTGTAGTTCAGATTTGAAAAAAGCTTGTTTGCTGTAGCAGGAGCTCAGGAAGTAGATAACTTGGGTAGCAGAAAGGCAAACTTGGGGAGAGCCATGCACACATGGGGTGGGCACGTGCTGTGGTCTCCCTTGCTGCTGCTGGTATGAGTGCGGGTCAGTTGTTTGTAAATAGTTGTCATGCCTATCTTTCCACCCAGTCTCGATTTAGTTGAGTGATGTGGTGCACATTTAGCTTGTGGTTCTCCCAGCTTCTCATCAGTCTTCTACAGGCTTGTGGTTGGCTGTGGCTCTTGGTACTGAAAGGGGGTACTGCAGCTGTGGTTGCTCAAAAGGCTGTTAAGTATCTTCTCTAGATGGGACTCTTTTAGTAAGGAAAGGCTCTAGATCTGCATCAGGCTCCCTTCTAGTGGACAGCCATGCGTAGTCCCTGTTGTTCCTCTCTTGCACATGGTTCTGAGGTCTGGGTTTCTTCAGTGTGGAGCTGCTCAGGATGCCTCGTGCAGCGTTTTCTTTGTCACCTGTCACTGCTGCAAAGGAGGTGGATGTGTGAGCTGTGCTACTTTCTCTGGTAGTTCTCACATGGTGTGGGGAGTGGGTTTTGTGGAGGAAGGCTGGATGGAACTTGCTGGCCATTGGTATACTTGACCTTCCTCTTTCTCATTCCTTTCCAAATGTGTTTTGTACCCCTTCCATATAAGACAGACTGTTGTAATCAGTGAGACATTGAACAAAGGAAGTTAAATCAGTATTAATCACTAGCTTTAAGATTGCTCATGCCACCTCATGTGGCACTTGGAAAAGACATTGATTAGATAGATCCAGAAAGGACAGAATCCATACTTTACAACAGCAGAGCCTATTCTGCCTCCTTTGCTTTTATAGAACGTCAGGTGACTTATTTTTTTTTTAGGATGGCCAATCCCCTTGGCATCACTTTAATTCTTATGAGCTGCCGTCAGCCCTCTGAGAGGGAATCCTTGTTGGGAGTGCCTTTTTTTTTTCTTTGCCTTTTAAGCTGCTTCTATTGGTAGAGCTCATAAAGCAATTACATAAATTAAATCAATCTTAAAAATGTAATTAAGGCAATGTGTAGTTAGATTTATTTTGGAAGTGTCATTAAAAAGTACTTGCCAGTATGTGTACTATTCCCCTGTGACTAGATTTTTAAGTCAGCTGCTATATTCTGTGCCCAGTAGAAAATTTCCGGTCTTCCAGCAGCAGAAAACTCGAGAGTTCAGTCTGTATTTTCCTGCCTCTCATCTCCCATCTGTCTTTATATTGCTGATTCTACAAATTGTTTCACTCACCTCACTGGCCTTGCTTTGAAGTCATGTTCTAATAGCAGCGTTCTCACTGCCGGTTATAATGTTGCTGGTTCTATAGTCAAGGTTTTTCAGGCTCCTGCTCTGGCATAGGTGTGCAGGGGTGTTTTTACAAACACATCTCAAAGCTGTACATGACAATAAGTTTTTGTTGTACGGGAGAGTTAGCTTTTTTTCTGAAGAGGATATTTGTTTGCCTTTCAAGAGGGAAGGAGTATCACAGATTTGAGAACAAATGAATAGATGAACAAATTCTGCGGCTCTGTCTCCTGGACAGATACTGGCAATACTTGTGTCTGATGTAACGCTCCTTTTGTGTCAGAAAATTAAAATCTTTTGGACAGTTCTAATGCTGCTAATATTGTCATTTATAGTGGCAGATACCTTCTCCTTTTTTTTCTGTGTAGTTCCTCCTTGCTCTGTTCTGTGGTGTATTGTGTTCCCAACTTTCTAAAAAGGATGATGTTTCTTGTCATGCGGTAACCAGAGGGGACCACAATATTGACCAGTATCTGTCAGTTATTGCGGTTATGGCATTTCTGGGGTAGCCTACAAAGCCATTTGTGTGTTTACCCACAAATGGGAAGACTTTGAGAGACTTTCTTTTTCTTTTCTAATTTGTCCTGCATAGGTGTGGTCCAGTAACCTAAACTCCTAAAACTGTAAGTCAGAATAAATTTATGAGAAGACTTTCTCTGAACTGTTTTGTCTCCCACCATGTGGATTATTAGTGTAAGTACCAGTAAAAAGTACATACAGCTTCATTGTAAGAAATTGTCGTGTGCTTTAGCTGTGTGAGTTTCTAGCCCGATTTAAGATACATGAGCTTGCTGAACAGCTTCTGTTGGGAATGTTACACAGAAAATGAAAATTTTAACTTCTGTGAACAAAAAATGAGACGCTAAGCACCTTGTTACACATCACTAAATAATATGACTGCCTTTTTCAGTACTAAAGGTGCTCTCTTTAGCAGAATTCTGTTAGTAAACATCTTGTATTTTTTAATAACCACTTTCTATTACTTTTATATTCATAAGCTGATCAGAGTGGTTAGTGGACTTCCTGGTCTATTACATTCTCCCATTAATGGATTGGATATATTCAGAGAGACGGTAAAGTCTCTAATCAATAACAAAATTTGCACATAACCAACCACGTGGCAGAGAAATTAGCCTGATGAGACTATAATATTAATATTTTCTTTTGCAAAAGGTGATAGAATTCCTACTTGTAATCATCTCTGCAATGTCACTGAGCAGAGGCTCTTTAATATATTAGTGATTTTTTTTTTTGCTATATCTTTCTCATTTCTCTTTACAGTTGGCTGCAAAATGGGTTATGAAACGTACTTTCTGTCTTAAAAGCAGTTTCATGTGCTTTTTTTCTTTTCCAACAGCAGCAACAAAATACCATTAGTATTCTTGTGGTTTTATTAGAGGGGAAAGTTTTGAGTAACAAAGCTGAGGCTGGAATCTTAACTCTGTTATTGCTTGCAAATAACTGATCTTTTCTCACTATCCTTTTCATTCCTTTCTGTTGCAGAAAAATGTTTTGCGAATCGTTAGATAATTGCAGTTCTGACATTTTATCAG
Source organism: Acrocephalus scirpaceus scirpaceus (assembly GCA_910950805.1). Classification (NCBI taxonomy): domain Eukaryota; kingdom Metazoa; phylum Chordata; class Aves; order Passeriformes; family Sylviidae; genus Acrocephalus; species Acrocephalus scirpaceus. The sequence goes on along the minus strand of OU383773.1, from coordinate 139,381,913 downwards.
CAAATCATTAGACTATAAAAGTCGCTTTCTCTAATCTGTAAGACCATGTTTAAGTACAGATTCCTCTTTATATTCCTCTATATATTTCTGCAACATATACAATATCTAATGCCAGTATTTCCCCCCCCAAATGATTGGCATCGTTTTTGTAGTTCTTTTATTTCTGTTCTGTGTTTTGTATGACATCACTTGCTTATACTTAATTTAGTCCTAGTTTTGACTCACTTAGTTTTAACTTCTGCTCTTGGTACATTCTAGTGCAAAAGCAGGAAGAAGGGCTGTTGTTTGTGCGAATTCTTCTTGTTTTAAACTATAAATTTCTCTGTAGTATTTATACTACGAAGAAGTACTTGACTGTAGTTAATCTTCTGTTACAGCTATTAACATTTTTTTTAACTTTATAGATGTACAAGTAAAAGCATTTTTGATATGGAAGCTGAAGGGAAAAAGACAAATCTTTCTTCTTTTCTCATCTGTTGTGGTAGAATGAAAAACAGTAATTATATATTGGGCTGAACTTACCCTCGTGTAAAGATGACTGATTTGTGGTTTTTTAAAAGAGAAGAAAAGTAATTGTATTTGGTTCATTTAGAAGGAGTCAGTATTTCACTTAGGAAATGGTGATGAGTCAAAGGTGGTATCTTGGATATCTGTGCATACTTGGTCTCTGGAAAACAAACCTGAGACTGGGATGTGTAGTTTGACATAATCTTGCCCTTGAAGTAAATATTGAGATAAGGATGTATCCATTCTGCAAGGGGAAAAGGAGGATAAGTTGTCATTCTGGTGTTTCTTAATTTTCTTTGATGGAATTGTAGTTTAATGTATCTTAACGTGCTAACCTTGTGCAGTGGCGCCAAGAGTCACATCTTCCCCTTGTACAGGAAGCTGCTCTGCAAAGCCATCTGCTCTTGGTCCTTGTAGGCTGGCAAGACCTCCTGGGAATGATCTTCCACAAAGCAGAGGATGTCTCCCAGTGAACAGTGGGGTGACCAGAGCATGCAGGAGCATCTTGGGGTCCATAGGAGGTCATTTGAAGGACCTGGCATTCCCATAGCTTGGCCAGCATCCTCCACAAATTCAGCTGCTTAAGTATTAAATTGGCAACATTCAGCTCTGCCTACACCCTCAGCTGTCTGGTTTTCCAGACCTTGGGTAAAGAGGTTTTGTATAAAGATGAGTACAACTAAGAAGAGGGCCTGTTTCTGAAGTGGAGATAAATACAAAAGAATGTAATCTTTTTGATGTTAAATCAAAGCACTCTCACAGATGCCAAAGATGACACATTTTATTAGTTGGTTATCAAGAAAATTGGAATAAATTTTATATCAGGATGACTTCTGATATTGCTAACACATCTTTAAGAATGGAGTGGCTGAAGGCTTTATGCTTGTCCAGTCAGCAAGTGAAATGCTCCCTCTTCTGTTAATGAAAAGGAGAAATGAGGAAATCTTTATCATCATCCGCAAGGTTGGCTAGGGTAAGCATGGTTGATGTGCTGCCAGTGAGTTCTGGCTGGGCTTTTTTCATCATTACACTGATGTTTTATTTGCATGTGTATTAGGAAATTAGTTTTAGTGGGCTTAGGATAAAGTCAAGAATTGCCTTCTCACAGGTTCCTTTTGTGCTTTTGCAAGGTTGTATTTAGTGTGTGTTATTTTGCTGACTTTGTGATGCCAGGTGGAGATTGTCCCAAAGCTGAAAGGCATGCATAAAATACAAGGCTTGACTGTTTTTGAATGATCAATTTGCTGGTTTTGTGTCAGAATAGATTAAAAATCTGTCTTTCAGTTGCATATGAATATAGCTTATTTCCAAAATACCTGAAAGTGTAACATTTTAGAAGATAGCACTTGTTCTTTGCTTTTTCTGTGCAGTTCAAAAATGGAGAGTGATTCTTTTGTGTTGTTTTTGTCACTTCTATGCAAATACAAATCAGTGTGCGAAATAAATGTACAAAAACTTCAGTGTAATTTTTTCTGGGTGTGGACTTCAGCATAGAAAAGGAAACAGCAAATTTCCTTTTTTGGAAGAACATGCTGTACATATCAGCTATAGGTTGTTAAAACGCATAATAAAATCAATAAACAGCAATAAACATTTTTTTCTGTGTATGTGTTATCTCCCTCCACTACACATGTTGTTTACATAACTTTTCAAAGGTTAGACTAAAATGTTACACAGCCATGTTACAGATAATCTCATTTCAGTGAAAAACTCAACTTCAGCTTTAAGGAGTAACTATACTGTGTAAGATTGCTGCCAGCATTTTTACCATTGCCAGCTGTCGGGTTTGGAGAGTGTTTGGATAGTAATAAAAGAATTTGCACAGATACTGCCTCTTTTTGGTGCATAATTCACAATGCAGTTTCACTTTCTAAATGAATAATATCTGTATTTAATATGATTAACATTTGTTTGTAGCTGGAAGCAATTTTAATGCTGTGTGTCTGCAGAGTTAGAAAAAAAAAGAGCTCACTCATTAGTGATAACTCAGAACTCCGCAGCAGACAATTGGTTTTCAAATTTACCAAAATGTTCCACTGGGTTTTGAACCATGAATTCAACTAAAATTGTGTTTAATTTTTGTAGGAGTTCTGCAGCAATTTATACCAGCTGTAGGTCTCAACTGTCCCTCGTGCCTGTAGCCATGCAGTTTTGCCATCCTGCTTGCATCAGCTGTGGAAGTTATAGGGCTGTACATTGAGTTATTGAAATAACTGGTTGAAAAATAGCTTGGCAAAAAATTAATTTTCAGCTAGATCAGCTGTTGCAGTTGGGAGACCACATGCACTGCGAGAGACATGCTTCAGAGCCAGGGGAGGAACGGGAAAACCTGCAACTCATAGCGAGAGCGTGTGGCACTGTGGCAGTCCAGAGATAAGTTGGCATAAACTGCCATGGAGCCTCACAGCATCTGCTCGTGCCTGCTTCAGTGCTCTTCTGACTTGAGTAATGCATCTTAACTTGCTAAATCACTCAGCAAGGTGATATTGCTCAGCTTGTTCCACTGGCTCAGCTAAGAGGTGAAAGTATCGTCCACAGTTGGCACCAGAGAGATGAAGGGTGCAAAGTGGGGAATTTTAGGGTCTGGAGAAGTTGAGCTGTCTCCTGGGTTCACTAGCAGCAAACTGGTACATGCACTTGGCTACTATGAGAAACCTCATCTTTTAATATCTTTTGCAGTGCTCTTAGAAGCAGGGGTCCAGGCTTAAAATCCTGCTCTGGAAAGCAGCAGAAGTGTATGAATAGGCAGATTTTTCAGGCCAGGACTGCTTTTATGAAGTATTTTGTGATGAGTCTGGGTGGTTTTGGTTTTGATTTTTTTAATAAAAAGTCTTTAAGGTTGAAGTTATTTTTTTCCTGAGATTGATGAGCTTTTTGTAAGTGCTTGAATTTGCATCAAAATCTGTATGAAGTCCACTGTTTGTTTCATTTTGTGCTTCTGCCTAGGCAGTTATTACTGCCACTGAATTAATAATCATTGTTAGTTATGTACACAAAAATGTATAACATATGTATGAAAAATTAAATATAATAGAATTGAATTATATTCAAAATCTCATAGATACAGATTTATAAGGCTGTATGTAGTTCTGTGAGATGACCAGTTTTTTATTATTTCTGCATGATCATTTTTCTGGACACTTACCTGGCATTAAAAGAATGTTGAAGATGAGAGTTGTTTCAGTACAAGTCTCATTGTAAGTTGTGTTTGAAGTGAATATATAGTGAATCTTTTTTAAAACTTGATGTTAAATGTTTGAATATTATCTGTAAATATTAATTTATGCTTGCTATTCAAATTCTGAACTAAAATATGAACAAGTAAGTACAACAAACCTAAAATCCTTCAGTATTTTGTTCTTTGCTTGTGTGAATTTTTTCAGCCAACTAATTTATTCTGAGAACCTGTAAAAATAAAATCAGAGTAGTTCCCCAAACTGGCTGTCTGTGTTGCAGAGCATTTATTAACAATTCATCCAAGATCAGCTTAGGATAGTTGGTCTGTGACAGACTGAATTTAGGCTGGTTTAGCAGCAGAGAGCCAATGTAATTTTGAAGGGCAGTCAGTCTGACAGCCACCTGCCCCTTCTTAGAAGCTGTTTCCTCAGCACTCCTCTGTCCATGTGGAGGTCTGGTTTTCACAGAGGCTTACAGAAATTGGCTTTTGACATGGACAGGAAAGGGATGGCTCAAGGTCCACATGGAGCTGGCTTGGGATAGAGGTGAGGGTACCCTGAGTGGTAGTGCAGAGTCAGAGGTTGCAGTTTTGGAGATGCTGCAGCGCTGCTGATTCTTTCAGCTGCAGTTAGCTTTCATCTGGGTTTTGGCTGTTGAAACTGTACCCTGAGTGTTAATGATAGCTCCTGGTGGGTGAACTCTGCCATGTAACAACAGACGAGTTTCCGCTGAGTTTGCTCTTTGCGGTGTGCCAGCTGCTGGCTTCCTGCAGTACCTGTAGCAATAGCCAGCAACACATTTGCAATTGTTTTTTCTTAAAGAAAAAAAAGATAAGTGAGACATTGCATTTATTGAAATTCTCTAGCTTTTTTACTTAAGAACATACTTACCTCTGTTCTGCTTTTCCTTTAACAGAAAAGCTTGGATTAAAGTAAGTTTAGCCAGATGTTGTGGCAGTCATGGAGGCAGTACAGCCTCAGAAGCATCAGTTACAGTCAGCTGTGAAAGAGCTATATTTATATGCTTAACTAAACTTTTCATTTCCCCATGTGGATAAATGTGAGGTTTAAATTGCACAAAATTAAGTAGTTTCTTTATGGGAGTAGTAAGTGGTGCAGAGTGTGCAGGAATTTAATACTACCACACAGAACAGACCCCCATGTTTTCTACTAGAATGGCTTAAATCGTTATGTGGTATTGCTGATTGTACTTTGTCTGTGCTAAACTTAGCCAAGAGGTCTTGGAGGCTGGAAAAAACTATGTAAACAAGTTAAATATCCAGTTCACACTTTCTCCCACCAAAAAAATTGTGTTATATTTAGACTAGAGAAGAAATTAAGTTATTATGGCAAAAACAACTCATGGTTTTAAAAGCATTTGAAAAGTACTGAAACAACAGATTTTTAAAATTCTGTTTTAATCAGAGTTGTGTGGAGAGATGCTTGTAAGAATTAAAATCCTGAAATATTTGTTACAGAAAAATGCCTGCTGATAACAGCAAGATTGAGTGTGGTGATAATTCTTACAAATTTCTGGAGACAACGTGCTTTGAGTCAGTAAGGTTATGATGAGCTATTGGAAGCTTATGTTTGAAAGAGTATGGAAAAGGGGTCTTTTTGACAGTGACAGTTTTAAGGGGGAAAAGATCACATACTTTTGTTACTGGCACATCTCCACATTGTATATTTATCCTTAAAGAGGAAGCTTTCTAGGTGTGCATATATAGAGGTGCTGTAGATGCAGCAAACACTTTCAACCACAGTATCGGTAGCAATGGGCTTGGTGTGTCATAGTGGTTTAGGTTTGGAGAGGTGCCTTTGCAGGGTGCTTGCATGCCAGCATAAGCAGCACAGGAACAGGTTCTATTGTTCTGTCCTTTCCTAAAATGCAAAGAGCTTCACAGTATCCTTGTAGGAATCCCTGGTTTATGTGGGCAGGATGCACAGACATGGGATTTCATAAGTACAACAGTTTTAGAAGTGTAGAGCAAGATTTAGTTACAAACTGGATTGTCAGAGATGTAAATGTTATAGCTAAAAGTATAAGCCATGGGTAATCAACACGTAAAGCACATTGCTGATGTTTTAATGAGGTGTAGCTGCAAGTTTTTGAGTGCTCTGATGGAGAACATGCAGAGTTGTATTTCTCTGCTAATTTAGTGTTGAACATTAAGCACAATACACCTGTTTGTTATTCTAGTTTTCCAAAATACAGCTGTCAGAGTTTACAATGTAAATTGCAGTTTGTGGATAACTGCCTGGTAAAAATATTTAAATAAAAAGGAACATTTTCATGAGAAAGAGTACCTGACTTGGCCCTTGAACAGTTTTGTATCTGAGGATATCATGCACAGGTTGCTTGTTCTTGTGAGTTGTGTCTGAGTACTACCCGTCTTTCAAGTGTTGAGTTGCTTTCCAAAGCAACTCCTGAACTGCAGAATCTTGGCTTCAAATTACGATTCAGAAGGTCAAGAAAGTGTTTTACAACTAGTCCCTTCACGTGCATAAAAACCAAGCCAGGGACAAGGATGGTTAATACAGCAAAGTAGTGTTCTTAAATTAGTAATGATTTGTGGTACGGTAGTACTGTGAAGATCTAGTCATGAAGCTGTCTGTGCATAGCAGTGTGTACACACGCTGTTTGAAAAAAGGTCCTTCCTTCAAAAGTGGTGCTGACTAACCAGTGTTAATCCTGCCTTCACCACAGTGCTCTCCAAAAGGCCTGAGAACAAAGGGAAAAGATCAAGGTTGCACTTGGGGTTTGCTGACTAGAAAGAGGAAGGCTCTTTGTCAGTAACTGCATCTTCAAGTTGCTGCTGTGCATCTTTTCCCCATTCTTTTACCTTCTGTCAACATCATTGGCATGAAATTTGGACATGTGTGGATTCTGAAATAGAAATATTTCAAGAAAAGACAAATTACGGTGTGATTCTTGGGACTGTCCTGTGTAGGGCCAGGAGTTAGACTTCAGTGGTCCTTGTGAGTCCCTTCCATCTCAGAATATTCTGTGAATAAATAGTGGGCTTTAGTAGCAGTAGTCTTCCTTCCAATTTGCTCTGGCACTTGTTTTTCTTGTGATGAGTATTACTTAGGTGTGCAGCTGATTGCAGGAGTTTGTCATTAAGAGAAATTATCAATAGATTTTGCTAGTGAAAACACAGAAATACAGTGAAACACATACAGAAATACAATGAAATCAGGCATGATTTACCCAGCCTTAATAGGTTTGCTATGTTCCATAGAAGTCTCCATTCTGTAGGTTTTTCTGGCTTTCTGGAAGCTCCCTGGCTGCCTTTGGTTCCTAGTATTTAGCTCTTTGTATTCACTTTTAATTTACGTCTCTAGAGAAGTCCATATAGTTTGGATTGGTCAGATCTGCAAGTAGAGAGGGATTTCAGCCCAGCGTGCACTGGTCATCAGTCATCATCCACGACACAGGAGATTTGCAATCGAGGTTCTCTTCTGTGTCTGAGCATTCATCTGTTTCTCTTCAGTTTCCTTCAGGGTAGAGCATTTGGTGAAAAAAAATAAAGTTCATACTCCAAATTACGAACCCAAGTCTCTGTTTTTTCTCATGGACAATATCCTGTAAATCTGTAAATATTACAGGGAACAGTAACTGGGACCCCACTTACACCTTTTTATCTACCTCCTCATATATGAACCCTTCAGTAGGTAAACCAGAGACAAAACTATCAGTTTGTTTTCTGTCTCTGCCTTTTGTTCTGTGTAGCAGGTTTGGTTCAATTCAGGTTCTTGCTAGTAGGATGATAGAGCATTCCCAGGAAATGGGAATGCAAACCCTCTGGGGCTGAGGAAGGACTGGAGCCTGTGTATGCCACAGTACTGTAAAATATCTGGGATCCATTACCACCTTCTGTCATGTCCCAACTGGATCTACTGCATTTTATCTTTCTCATTGTAGAGAGATGTCAGATACCACTGAACCACTACCTGTATTTTTTCTGATTGTAGACAAAATTTGTTTTCCATTAAGAAAAATCTTGCCCTCCACAATTCCCTACAGCCAGGCACCTAACTTGGGCAGATTTGTTTCCATTCTATAATTCAAATCAAAACCAAAAAATACTTTGCATTAAAATACCCAGTTGCTTTTCATTCCATTATTTAGAATTGTCAGAAAGTTTAGAGCTCCTGTGAAGCCTAGAAACAAATACCAGTAAATTCTATGTAAAAACAATAATATGGTCAAATCACGTGAGTGCTTGTGAAGTTAGTGGTTCAGTCTTGAAGCAGCTGTGTCCTATATAAACTAACAAACACCCCATACTCTGGGGACACAAGATGATACCATGAACAGATTCGAGCTCTGTTCTCATGAGCTGTGGCCTCAGCCTGCTCATACTTTTCCTTGAACATTTTCATTTATTCTGCTGAAGAGGCCGTGTGATGTAGGTGCCCATGCTGGGATTTCAGCAAAAGACACAAAGTTATTCTAGAACCTAACACCTACTGATTTTTCCTACTGCATTCAGTCCTTTTTGGTGAATCTTAAGCTACTTGATTTTGTGGGAAATTTTTTAGAGCTGTATGAATAAGCTGTGGGTAATAATGTAGTGTAACTCAGAGTCCTAGCAGTTGCATTACTCTTCATGTTTGTCTACCTTACTGGGCACGGGAGCGGGGCACAGTAGTTTCGATGTCAAACTTGTAGAGTTGTGGTATCTTTTCTCATGGTTTGGGCATGCAGAAATGTGTATTCTCATCTCTTTTTGGACTCCCAACCGTGCCAGGGGAATCTTTTAAACTAACAGTGACATACACTGATTGTGGCAGGTGACCTTACAGAACCACACTGGAATGGAGGAGCTGGTCTCCCTAACCTAAGCAGAAAATCAGTTTTCTGTAGATTTTAACTCTCTTGTAATTGAAACTTAAATCCTAACTGGTTTGTTATATATTATTTTAATATATATGATACCTTGCTAAAGCAGTGTTTATGGAAGCAATTCTCATAAATATTTGGAGACTTGTTTTATTCCATTAACTTAGAAATAACTGACAAAAGTTAAGTCCAATGTGAAATACTGTTAATTATTTTATGCTGTAGCTGAAGTGGTTATGCCTTAAAGTTTTCTCGGGAAACGTTTTGAGTAAGCCATCTTGATGTGCTGAACTTTCTGTGTAAAAGTTATTTCAGTGCTAAAGAATTTTTTATTTTTCACTTCAGTCTGGGATAACATCCCATTCTTTCCATATTACTGCAAGCAGTTCAAAACCTGCTGCATTCATGTCTGTGAAGTTACTGGGGCAGAAGGAACATTGTGGTCTGGGGCTGTGCTGTTAGGCTGGTAGATAGATAGGCTGTTGAAGGAAGGCTTACCTCTAGCATTCCCATTTGGATTGGTGTGTTGCTAAGTCCTGCTCTTGGGACTGCACTTTTGTTGTGCAACTTGACTTTTCCCATCAAATTCACTTTCCCTACATGGTGATGCTCTGCTAGCACATCCCTGATGATGCAAGGTCAGGAGCTGGGCCTGTTTGAAGGGCAGCTATCACAGGGCTGGTTTGCATCCACGAAACAAATAGTTATGCAGACTGAGTTTAGGATTGGGTTCTTTTATTAAAACTGCTGGCAATTCAAGTACCAGTGTTTATCCCAAATCTCTGCTTGCTTAATGAAGAATGCATCACGTAGTGGTAGTAATGGTGGTCCTGGAATTTACTGTGCAGTGTGTTCCCACTATACTTCAGTATCACAGTAACACTGATTAAGTAAATAAGATAGCTGTGAAGGTCATAAATGAAGACTTACCAATTTAATATTTGTGGAGAAATCTACCACGAGCTTGAAAGCTTTCATCAAAACTAACTCCGTGTAAAGCTTTTTTTTTTTTTTTTGTACTGGTGCCTTACTCAGCAATATGCTTCTCCCAAAACAGAACAGCAAGATACCATTGTATTGCTTTCATTTATAGTGAATTGCTTCTTTATAGTGAACAGTTGTACAAGTGGGTATGTTTAGAGTTGTTTCATGTGCTTGGGGATTGTAATTAACATCTGTTGTGGGAGTTCTGCTGTCAAGAGTATATGCAGGTCATTGCTAGAGGTTTGTAGTGTTTGTGTGATTGTTGTCTCATGTCACTAAGGTTGTTTGGTTCTTCAGTCCCTTTTTTCTCAGAAATGTCAATGGGATTCATTCTGCCAGTTAGTAAAATTCACACTGAAAAGTATGGCCCTCAGCTAATGCCAGGAAACCTTCTGGAGGGACGGGAGAAGGAAATGTTTTAGCAGGGGAGCCATCGAGTTCTGAAACAGGCATCTCCAGAGAGTATTTTATTCTGCTTATTTTAGAAGCGTGTCTCTTCCTGCTCCTTTTTTAACCAGCGCTTTCATGCCTGGGGGGGGGGCTTGGCTGTGTGACCAGTGTAGTCCAGCACACAACCACAGGCTGTGGCTGAGCAGCAGGAGCTTTTGCTTTCCCACCCCCTCCAAGTTCCCTTTTTCTCCATCTTCTTCTCACCACTTCTGCTACACCAGGATAAGTGATTTCATACCCAGGTGGAAGAAACAAGACGCTTTCTTTGTTGGATTAATTTCAGACAGATCTTTTCTTGCTCCAGCCATCCTGGTGGCCATAGTAATGCTGGCATTGATCAAAAAGGAAAGCAGTAAGAATAATCAGCCAGGAGGCTGATTAACAAGAGCAAATAATCAACAAGGAGGATGGGGCAGCTCTCTTAAGTGTCTTTCCATCCTTGCACTACATGAAAGTGGCTGTAAATGTAACATCAGCTCTAGGAGGAATCAGTTCCATGCAGCATTTCTGACCCAGGATTTAAACCCATGAAAATACAGCTCGTGCTAAGAGGCATCAGGCTGCAAGAAGCACAAGTGCGAGTCCAAAAGTGTGAGTTGTGTATTCATTTCTAGGTTTATAAGTGCAACTGGAGTGGTGTGTGGGGATATGAGTAAGCTGACTGTCTGGATACTGCCTCAGAAAGGTGGCATCTGCACATCAGCTCAGCTCTTACTGCACACTGAAACGTTTTCCCCGTGGTCTGGTTGCATGTTTCAATGGAAAGCTTTGCAATAAGGCACAGTTCAGAATGCAGTAGGGGCAGATGCCATGTAGTGTTTTCCTGTGCTTGCCATCAGCTTGGATACTGCATTACTGGGTGAGATGAGGAGCAGCTCAGCTGAGGGGAATTACACTGCAAGAACCTAACATGTTGTTAATATTGCCTTAATATCTGTATAAACTGTGGCCTGTGCAGTGCCGAGCTGGAGAGTGATGAGAGGAGAGTAGCATAGCCATCAGTATTTAATTTCAAAAGAATAAAATGTGTGTATAACTCTTACCTTTCTTCCTTGATCCCATTTGTCCAGTTAATTTTCTGCAGGGATGCTATTACCCTTCTAATAAATAAATTTTAAAAGGCTTCGTTACTGTGGAGTGGTTAATTTCTAAATATCTCAATGATTTGCAGAATGGGAATGTTCTAAATACTTAATTTACTAATTCAAAATTCTGTGGAGAAATAATCCTTCTTTCTTTCTGTTGTCACTTAACAAGTCTCTCATTTCAAATTAAAAGCTTCAGAAATTTCCATCAAAGCTAATTTTATAAATAAAAAAATTTCTTCAAGCATTACTGTTTGTGGAGACAGCAAAAAAAACAACTTGGAAAGCATTGAATCTAAACAGTTAAGGTTATGTCCATGTTTGTTTCCCTAAAATATTTAACAAAAGTAGAGTATGGTTCACAAATGTGCAGAAATAATTTTAAAATCAGTTTTTCAACAGCACACCATTTGCAGCCTTTTAAAAAAGATCCAAGTGGTGATACAGTTTTTAGTAGAGATTTCAGTCACTTGGCTTTGAGTCGGTTTTTTTCAGGGGGGGAAAAAAACCCCACTTTTTCAAGGATTCTGGAATATTTTTTAAGGATTTAGAAAGGGGAGAACAAGTATAATAGAAAATAGTTAAATGTTACGTAAAAATAGTAATTTATTTCTTGAAACAATTGGAGTTCTTTTCTGTTGCAGTCATCTGTGGTCGGAATACTGACATGACATTCAGTTATAGCTCCACCAAGGGTTTCCAAAGGCTTCCTTTGGCCATCCAGCGTACTCGGGAGTTATTTGTTTGGATTTATTCCCTCAGTGGAAAAATCTGGAGGGCAGTTCCTGGTGCTGACTGGGGACTTGCAGGGGAGTGCATTTGACGCTGCAGCGGCCGGCAGGAGGGTCGGAGGATTAGGGTGTGTGTGGCTTTCCTTGCATGGGACAGCAATCAGAACTGAATCCAAACCAGCAGATCTCTGCTCGTGTTTTCCCAGCGCTCGGTAGCTGGGAAAGCTGTTAAGCTGTGGAGGTAAAGGAAGCGAGCTGCGTGCGCCGCTCCGGGAGAGGCATTGGCGCAGCCATATATGGAAAAGGACATTTTCCTTGTTAACTGCACCGGGACTCTGTGCCCAGAACTGCGTTCGTCATGCGGATGCGTTTCCACTGGAGCCTTTCTCTTCCAAATGGTCTTAATCATAGCTTTAGCACTGTGTCACATCTTTGCTGACTTATTTATATAGTCTGTGTGGACTTGCTGTGCATCCACTCTTAGTCTGCCCTAAAAAGGTGAACTGTTTATAATTTTCTTGTCTAGGCTGACAGAAAAGATGGTACTCACCTGTTGCCAGCAGCTCGGCTTTTTTCTTACGGAAAAGCCCACCCCATCCAGGGCTGTACTAAAAGCAAAACTGCTTCTTGAGTAACAAAATATCCTTTCACTTGAGAGAAGTATGTTGCTGAACACAACATACATACCGTAAAACCCGGAAAAAAGAACCTAAAAGTTGAGCAACCTGGTAAGGACTTGCTGTCCAGGCTCTTGCTCTGGTGGGTGAGCTCCTAACCATGTAACCACTGACTTTCCAAGCCTTGGTTCAGTTCCTTCATCTGTCTTCCACCTGCTCACATTCCTTGGGTCACCGTTCCCCTCTCATCAAAGTTTGTGGCTGCACAGGTTGAATTTAGGTGATCATTTATAAAGGGACTTAATAAAAGAGTATTGCTGGAAGAGAGCTTTTGTGAATGAAGGACTGGTCACTTGCAGCAGTGTGCAGAGAGAAATTGGAGTTGCATATATGCAGTAAGCAGTGTTCAAAAGTTAAGTAAGATATAGTTCAGAGTTTAAACTTTTCATCTTTTTTTAACCAGTAATTTCTTTTGTGCTTATGCATAAATCTGTCAAAGTAGTTTAACAGCATATTCCCTCAATTCTTCTGTGTCTAAACTCCACTGCCTGTCCTCTCACCATAGCATCCACTGAAAAGTGAGCCAGAATGATTTATCAGAAAAATATGAGCCATCTAATACTGTTGTTGGATACAATTTGTTAGCAAAGGGTTGGCTTCTGTTTGAAACTTTCCCCATCAGATTTTGGAACTGCCATCCCTTTTCTGATTGGTCTGGCTGGATGTGCAAAGTAACAACTGTGTTTCAGTGTGCAAAAACCAAAGCTCAACTGCTGTACTAACTTGAGCATTGCTTACTTTGTTGCTAATTTATATGAAAAATAATACTTCTTCTAGAAAAATGACATGTTCAGTTTAGGAGACCCTGCCAAATGCACTTTTCCTTGGCTATATACTGCAAGATATTTTTTCGAACAAAAACTTATTAAGAATACTTTTGTTTCCAGGATGTCTGGAGAGGCTTTAATTAGCAACAACATTTTAGGGTGTTCAAGGAAACTGGCCATTATCATCTAAGTTCTCAGAACTCTTATAATGAATAAAACAGAAATAGAATTTAAAATAGTATCAAAACTTAAAAGACAACTGACCCTGGCTGACTACCTACTATTAAGGTAGAAAAAAAAAATTAATAAATTTAGCCTTTCATTAATACTTATAGCACTGAACAAAGTGGTTTTTTCTTGATATGGGTGGTAACCATTTATTTTCTGTCGCCTAAAGAAGGAAAAACGGGTAGAATTTATGTCAGGGATGCTTTATGGTGCATATTTTGAGAGGAAATTTCTGGCTTGTTGTATAAAGTGCAAAGTTAATCTGTAAAATGCCCTTTGAAGATTCTGAAGAAAAATGTTTTGTCAAGGGCTTTGGTGCTTATCTTGAAACAGAGATGTGAGTATAGAAGCTCTGTTTCCGTCCCATATTGCTATGGTAGCTTTATTTAGAAGTCTCTCTCTGATAACATTCAGAGCATGAATATTTTTTGTAAGGTGTTAAAAGATTGGTCTGGGTTCTTCCCCACAAGTGAACGGTGTTTCCAAATTTCTCATAGCTTGCTGGTTTACCTAGCAGAAGAGGATTTCAAAATAATTTAAGAAACCTACCCTGTTTGATGGCTTCTAAATACAGTGTAGCCCACAAACATGGTTTGTATTAGGGCAAAACTGTCCAGCTGGTACAACTAAGGTAATTAGATTTGCATTTGTTCCATGTTCCTTGTCTCCTCTGAAACACAGCTGTATGTCCACAGCTTTGTGAAATTATTTTTTTTGCATTTACTCGTTACAGTAAATCATCCAGTTTGGTTTCTGCTTTTGTCTTCCAGACTAATTTCAAATTGTTCACGTGTGCTGGCGTCCTCTGTTGCTTGATATGGAATGGATTTGCTCAACAAGGTAAGGCACTTGATTGCACTGCAGTAGTTAATTGCTGCTTTGAAACTGTATCTGTTCAGCAGTTATTTATGTGGATAAATACAACCTCACTAGACAAATGCTAATGGCAGTAGGTCAGTCATATCTCATGTTAATAATCTGTTTGTAGTTGGGACTTATTTTACAAAACCAGAGTGACCCAGAGTGAAATGCTCTTGTTGTAAATACCTTTTTATAAATGAAGTGACAGATTTGCGTTCCTCTCTAGGTGGAAGCGACTGCATAAAAGCTAATGCAAAATCATGTGGGGAATGTATACAAGCAGGACCAAACTGTGGCTGGTGTAAAAAACCAGTAAGTGTTGCAAAATCATTTTTATGGTTTGGTTTTTTCCCTTGGTTTCAAACTTGAGTAAATACTTTACCTGTATAGAGAGGTCTGTTTTCATTAATAGTAGTTTTCTCTAGTTCTTCAATTCAATACTTATTTGTACTTAAAAAATCAAATACTATGATTTTTCTGATTTGAGTATAAATGTTTTTCACAATGTGTTTACTTCTCCTTTTCTAAATCATAAGTGTATACAGACCCTATAGGCTGTCTCATAGTTACTTGAAATTACTCCAATGTGGACTCTGTCTGAGTATACTTAATTATATTGTTCCAGTGACATTAGAGGAAGAGCTAATTTTAGGCAGATGTAGGTGGAGTAGGGAAAGAGATTGAAGGGGGTTTTTCTTCTAAAAGAAAGATTTTTTGTTATTGGTCGACTTGAGGAGTAGGAGATAGGTTTGTGTGGGTGGGTGGTTTGTTTCATTATGAAACAAAAAGGCCATGTTTTTAGGTTAAGAAAAATTAAGGTCAGAAACTACAAAGTATAAGATATAACCAGTGTGTGCTGACATATCTTCTTCAGGTTAGAAACAGAAGAAGATGTTTTCTATCGCTCTTCTTTAGTTTGTTATTGGAAACTGAGAAATTTTCCTGTTTCTTGCTAGGAGATGATAAGTTATCTTTATTTTTATATATTGCCTACTTACTATTCTCCAAACCAGCTTATAAATTTGCAACATTTAATTAAACTGACTGATTTTATAATTTGGCCTTGAGCGATCAGATTTCCTGTAGGTCTGTGTCACCAAAAACTGACAAGCTTTAGTATACATTTATTTATACGCATATTTTGGGGAAGGGGGCAGAATCAGAATTGCCAAGGTTCTCAATTTGAAACCTTATTTATTTATATTCGAAGTTAGAGCTTTTTTAAGGTTTGAGGTAATGATAGTTCAGAACAAAGTTAAGGATTGGTTTTGCTTATGGGTGTTACTTTCAGATTGAATTTCCCCAGAGTAAGAGTTGTCTGTCTTTGCTCTGTCAGCATATAGCTATTACTTTGTTGTGGAGTACCAAGGTACACTTACATAATCTTAATTAAAAAGGAAAGAGTGTTAAAAGCGGGCTGTATAAGTAGGTTCACATTATTGGTAGCTATGTGAAAATGAAAGATTTTTCTACTTTTAGTCACTTTTAGAGTAGCCAATTTAAACAGATGTCCCACTTCTGGTGGAGGTGACATTGGGTTTTATTTTTTTTTTCCTTTTACTTGCATCTTATGCATGGATAAGTGTAAGTAGATGCAAACTCCTGGAGGTAAGTAGTAGTCACTGAATGTCTGTAGTATCATTTCATGTATTTCAAGACCATGTGTTTTATTACTGAAGTTTGGGAAAAAAAAGATGTGGTCATTGTAGAAAGAGCAGTTCTGGGTAGAATATAACAACTTGCACATAGCTGTAAATTTGATGCTCTTTTGGCTGTGTTTTTAGGACTTTTTGCAAGAAGGAGAGCCAACATCTGCCAGGTGTGATGACTTGGCAGCACTGAAGAGTAAAGGCTGCCCTATGGAAGATATAGAAAATCCCAGAGGCAGCAAACAGGTGCTCGAAAATAGAGAAGTAACAAATCGTAAGAAAGGTGCTGCAGAGAAGCTGAGACCAGAAGCCATTACACAGATCCAGCCACAAAAATTATCACTGCATCTAAGAGTCGGTAAGGACAGTTTCGTTCCAGTTTTGGGATGATTTTTCTGTCACCACCATGTCTCTGCATTTTTTGATTTGTGTAACCATTTTGTTACAGAAATGACTATTTTTCAGATAATGTGAATGATAGCAGAGCCATTCAGTTCAGCTCCAGGTGTTTAGGTGTGCCAAATACTTTGATTCTTAAGAAAGGTTAGATATTATCAGTTCTATTTTCTCAGTAGAACTTAAGAGAAAATTGATACAAAATGGATTGTTAGATGTGTCGGAAAGGTAAAATTGTTTTGTTTTCAGTATTTTGTAGTTGATTTTCTATAGTGTGCCTGTAGAATGAGGATGAAAATAGAGGAGTCAGCAAAAACTTCAAGTTATGAGAGCATTTCTTTTGCTTGAAGTACTGCTGTTGCCTGAAGTCTGCGTGTCTGGACAAAGTGGTTTTGTAGTTATGCAGCACAATTTTTGGATTGCTACATGAAATACCTTCCAGAGGCTAAAGATGTGGATGCAGAACCATAGTAATGAAAAAACAAAGTAGTTGTGTACCATTTCTAGCCCCTAAAGAGAATTTTATTCACATGAGGAGGGCAAGAAGGAACAGGGCTAGTGGCTCACTTGAGCAGAATGGAGATTGTTCTCTAGGAGAGTTCTCAGGTACTGTAGACCCATTGAACAACTACCTTGTATTTTCCTGAAAGAAGAGCTTGTACTTGGGATCAGCTGCTTGGTGGTAGTTGCAATAATAATAATTGGAAGGCTCAGCATAATGTAGAGAGGAAAGTAATGAAAATTATTTTGCAGTTTTGGTATGGCTCCTGTTTATTTTGAAGGTGAGCTTTTTTGCTTTCAAACCAAGTTATTGTTCCTGTGTTGACACAGAAGTTTCTATATCAGAACATAGCAGGGACCTGAGCAACCAAAATCTAATTACCCAAAAGATGTTTGTAAGCACTTATAAGTTTGTAAGAACTTTATAAGTTCTCTGAGGGACTGTGTACTTGCGGGGGGGATACTGGCTTTCTGTGCAGGCTTTTTGAAATACTAGCTAAGGAAAATCCAAACAGATTTTTGTGCTGGGTTTTTTGTGTTAGGGCTTTTTTTTTTATCAGGCAAACTTAAGTAGCAGCAATACTGTCATTTAAGCTCAATGACTGAGGGGAGCAGGAAATCCTATTGATTTGATTCCTTATTTCATATAAAATAGGCAAAAGAATACGGTTCCAGTTTCTGGGAAAGGGTGTGTGTGTGTGTGTGTGTGTGTGTATAATCCTTCTGCACTGCCTTTCAGCATCAGAGTGAGACTACATTCTTCTGTTGGTAAAATGCAGGTCTGGGCTTACAATCACAACAAATACTAACTTGCTATTCTTTCACTGCCATTTCTGTGCTCTGAGCTTGGTAGATACAAAGTAACCTGAGATATTCCATCCAGAACTATTTTTTCTTTTATAAACCTATTAAAACCATGTGGATTTTTAACTTTTGAGAATTATTGAAATCATCTTGGATGAAAATAGGTGATGAAAATTTGTGCTATAAAGTCTTACAGGAACTTGTAGAATGATTGGTAGAATGATTGCAAGTATGAAGATTAGAAATTGCAGCAACTACAAGACACTTGGGTTTTGGCATGCTAATTTTTCTGTAGGGAGATAAAGAATCTCAGAAATACGAAGCTGAACATTTGAAAGAAACACTTGTTGACATTTTTTCATCATAATTTGATGATAAGCATTTCAGTCAACAGAAGAAAAAATAACTCACCTGTAATTCAAAACTTTCATAACGATTTACAAGCCTTTCCATAGAAAGGCATTTTTCTTGCTAGTGCAGTTACGGAATTTTTAATGGTTTCTGTTTGTTGTTTAATCTCTGAAACAGGGGAACCCCAGACATTTTCATTAAAATTCAAGAGAGCTGAAGACTACCCCATTGACCTTTATTACCTGATGGACCTCTCCTATTCGATGAAAGATGATTTAGAGAATGTGAAAAGTCTGGGAACGGCTCTGATGTTAGAGATGGAAAAAATAACCTCAGACTTTCGGATTGGTAAGAAAGATTTGCCTATTCTAAAAAAACAATAATTTAACCCCCCAAGTTTCCTTCCTGATGTTTTTCATTTGATTGTATATGAAGAGTATTTTTTTTTCAGTTTAGCAGTATTATGGCCAATGTTCTAATAGATAGGACCTGTTGAACAGCATAGAAGTATTTAGCATTGGTGGAGAAGGTGGGACATAAACAAGTATAAGAGGTGTTTCTGATGTCAGTTCAGCTACAGTGCACTTGAATTCTGTTGTGTGATAATAAAAATGAGACTTCCATTCTTCAACTTAGAGCAATTTTATTGTTCTTGTTTTAGGCTTTGGCTCTTTTGTGGAGAAAACTGTGATGCCTTATATAAGTACAACACCAGCCAAACTCAGAAATCCTTGTACAGGGGACCAGAACTGTACAAGTCCATTTAGCTATAAAAATGTGCTCAGCCTTACCAGTGAAGGAAACAAATTCAATGAACTTGTAGGTAAACAGCACATTTCTGGGAACTTAGATTCTCCTGAAGGTGGATTTGATGCAATAATGCAGGTTGCAGTTTGTGGGGTAAGTGTGCTTTTTTTTTTTTTTAATTTTTTATTTTACTGTTCTATTAGGTGAAGCTGTTTGAATGCAGCCTTAGTGTTTCATGGTGGCTGGCATTTTTGGATATGTCACCTCCTGTGAGCAAGACAGGGTAGATGAGGAGGAATTCAGTGAGTGAATGGAACTGGGAAATGTGAAAGTGCCAAACAGAGGTCTTGATCACAGCATGTAGACAAAGCTTTTGAAGTTTGCTGTAGAGAAAGAGTCAGGTTCTGCTTAAAAGTGTATGAGATCCGGAGTAAGCAATTGTTCTCATATTACTTAAAAGGTTTGTAAGCTTCTTGTGATTGAGGTTGCAGAAATTTGGTGTATTGTGACTTCTACTAGTTTCTCAGAAAGTAGATGGAAAACTTTTTTTCCTTATTTTTGAAGGCATAAGGATTCTTTGTTTCTGTTGTTTTGACGGACTGTTCTATGCACCTGTACAAAATGGATTCCCAAAAAAGCAATACCAAGTTTATTGCTTTGTTACTGTATTATTTTTGCTGTTGATTCAATGGATTCAAGACTTTTTGAAATTATCTACAGTCTTGATTCAAAAGTGCAGTGCTCATCATAAGCCTTATAGGGGTTTTTTTTGGTGGTAACTGTTAGTATATGACTCTTTTACATAGTCTTCTTTTGTTAAATTAGCTATGTCTTCAGCTCTATGGAAAAATTTAAAGAAATAGGAAAGGCCAGTTTACATAATTAGTCCCTGCAGCTGGGATGCTCATGGGCCAGTCCTCTGGCAAGCACTGTGCTGGGTGCAAATCTGCACTAGGCTGGCAAAGCCTGATAATTTTTCAGAGCCTAATGCCAGGCAGGTCAGTACTGCAGCAGTGCTGCACACCAGCGTCCTGGGGCTGCCCAGTCATGGCATGGGAGTGGAACTGGCACTGAAGAGCCTGATTTCTAAACCCTGTCACTCTTCAGATACTCCAGTGAGAACTGAACAGGGTCTATCTCAAAAAGAATCTTTTTTGCCTTTGATGAAAAACATGCAGCAGATGTTTTGGAGCAGACATTTAATGAAACACAAGGGTTTCCAAGGTTTGCATGAATTAATGTTTTCCAGGGTGACACTTTTGCAATGTGGCTTCTCCTAAGTCCGTCTACTTTTCCATGCACTTCTTTCTGAAATGTTGGTCCCCAATGCTTTAAAATAAATCGGTATGAAACACCAAAAATCTTTTTGTGTTTTTCCCAAGGAACAAATTGGCTGGAGGAATGTTACAAGACTATTAGTGTTTTCCACGGATGCTGGATTCCACTTTGCAGGAGATGGTAAACTTGGTGGAATTGTTCTGCCAAATGATGGGAAATGTCATCTGGAAAATAATGTGTACACAATGAGCCACTATTACGTAAGTCTTTATATCATCTTCTAGGGAAATGAATATTTTATGATGCTTAAGCTCAAAAGAACTCACTGGGTCATCTGGTATAGTTTCAGACCACTATGTCTTAGAAAATTTATCTGTTTACATCAAGTGACTTCAGCTAAACTAAAGCAAATGTGCAAGAATTAATCCAGTCTTAATTGGAAAATTTCAAGAAATGGCAACTTTCTTGCTATGATTATGTGCTGCTGGGTTTTAACCTTTTTGATGACTAATATGGCACACTGAATCACAGAATATTCTGGGTAGGAAGGTATGCAAAAGGGTCATAGAGTCCCAACTCCTAAGTGAGGGGCTTGTATGTCCACTGGAAAACTGGTGGCTGTTTCATTATTTTATCATTTCACCAGTCTTCATTTTCGGAATAGTTTACTAGTGAAAAATACTGTAAAATATCTGCTTGAATTGTCTTTTTAAGACTGAAATCTTACAATGCAAAGTTTATGGTAAGAGTATGATTAACATTGCCTTTGTGGTTTACTGGAAGGGAGATCAGATAAAAAATGCAAAGAGAAACATCTACCAAATGGGGTAACCACAATAAGCTTTACCAAGCTTTTGTGTGTTCATATATTCCTAACTTTGAGTGAAAATTGTTCAATGAAAACCTAAAATTAATTCAGTTTTATTTCATCATTTCTTTGTGAAACAGTGCAAAAAGTAGTGGTTTTGAGTTACTGAAGATAATTTTCTGAGAAGATTGACATTAAGGATTTAACCTTTTATATGTCATGGAATGTGATAATGTCCATGTGAAGAAATTCCTATCTTCATGAGACATATATGAGGCATCTTACCAATGCCTGTTTGTTTTCAAAGGCTGTTTTGCTTTAGAACTGTGACATGAACTGAGTAGTTAGGAGTTGTATATATGTTTCTAAACACAATTTGTATTTATGATGTCAGAGTCTTTCTTGATTATTTTCTAGCAACATGTGTCAAATTTGAATTTATTTTATGCTTGATTTTTTTAGGATTATCCCTCTATTGCTCATCTGGTACAGAAACTTAGTGAGAACAATATTCAGACAATCTTTGCTGTTACTGAAGAGTTTCAGCCAGTCTATAAGGTAAAGAAATTACTCTGAAGTCATTAAAATTGACTTTTTTCAAATTAAAGTAATCGTGGAAGTAAGTGGTCGTGGAAGTAATATTTTGCTACCCACATACTTTATTATTAAGCTTTTTTTTTATTTCTTCAAATCAAAACTGACTCTGTGTAATTTCCAGCGAGAATGTGCCCCTTCTTCTGCTCTTTATAGATATGAGTGAGTGGAGAACACATTTGCAGTTCTAATTTTTGTGAACATTTTTACAGCAGAATAGCTGAGGGGGGTGTGGACAGTGAATCAGGGGACACACTTATGAAAGAACATACTTTGTCTCTTGTGCTCTATTTATATACCCCATGTTTAAAACTGCTGAATGTGATTGTGCAATAGGAAATGACTGTAAAGAACATGCATATTTTTCCTTCTTTTAACCTGTTTTTTTGGTTTTGGGGTTCTTTTTTAAACTGTATTCAAATTGTTTCTTCTTTTTTGTTGGAAAATGATGCCTGCCTATTTTTAATGTATTCTAAATGTGGTTGAAGAGAGATTGTGCTCAACTTGTACAAGAGAAGGGCTTAGTATTCTGTTACCAAATGCAGAGTTAAAATGCAAAGGAGAAGAAAAAGCTGGGTGTTTGTTTGTGCTAGTAAGGCTGTGTATAACCTCAAAAATTGTGTTCATCACTGGCAACACAGCTTTGTTTTCTGAAGTACTTCACTATTTAATCCACTAACACATTATATCACCATTTATACTGCAACTTATACTTTGTTTGCTAGTAACACTGTACTTTCCCTTCTGTTTTTGTCAATACTGAAAGGAACTGAAAAATCTGATACCAAAATCAGCAGTGGGAACATTATCTTCCAATTCCAGCAATGTGATTCAGCTGATCATTGATGCATACAATGTAAGTTCAGATTTTATGTATTAATTTTTCTTGCTCCTAAGTTTTTCAAGCAGAGACTCCAAGGTGGATTAGTTAGTATTCTACACTATAAGTATACTCCATTTCTATAAAACCATACTAAATATTCGGACTCTATGGCAGTAAGAGGTTAGATGAGTAAAAAGATACTCTCTTAAAGCCATTTAAAATGACATTACAAAGAAAACTTACCATCCACGTTTTCCCTTTTAAAAAATAAAATTGAAAACCCACTCTGTTTCTTCAGCTTCTTCACTTTCACCTTCTTTCCAAGTGTTAGCAAAAAAGGCCATTTGGTGGGGCTTGGCCCCTTCATTGCTGCATTGTGTGCAAATGAGCTTCACCTCTTCTTGGGGTGCATGGGGTAAATGAGTGCCTCCAACATGTGTGGAGGTCTGTCCTGACCTTGTAACTAGTTCAGACATGAGAAGGGATCACCACAGCGTGACTTTGGGCAGCTCTGGGCTAGTGTTACTCGGCACATTGGAGCTTAAATAGTTCCAGAGTACCTGTGGGGTTGTGCTCAGACTGGGCATAGTTGTATGTCTGTTCTTCAACAAAATACTTCTGCAACTCAGTTTGAAGTTAGGTAATAACTATTGTTTCAGTCCCTTTCTTCAGAGGTTATCCTGGAAAATACTAAGCTACCAAAAGGAGTGACGATCAGTTACAAGTCTTTCTGCAAGAATGGAGTGAATGACACACAAGAAGATGGAAGGAAGTGTTCTAACATTTCAATTGGTGATGAGGTAACCCCGAGTATATGAGCTGCTGCTCAAATACAAAATGCACTTAGTGTCCAGGACAGCATTTCTTTTTAGTAGTACAGACAAAACTCCTTGTAGTAACATGACATTCCTTTTTTTTTTTTTTTTTTTTTTTTTTTTTGCAGGTTAGATTTGAGATTAATATAACAGCTAATGAATGTCCAAAGAAAGAACAAAATGAAACAATTAAAATTAAACCACTGGGATTCACTGAAGAAGTGGAAATTAATCTCCAGTTCATCTGTGAGTGTCAGTGTCAAAGTGAAGGAGAACCTAATAGTCCAGCCTGCCATGCAGGAAACGGGACATTTGAATGTGGTGCGTGCAGGTAAATTAATAGACGTTTTCTTTATTTTTGCAGAAGAGAAATATGAGCAAAATCTTTGTTTCCTTAATTAGGGTTTGCTTGAATTTACTAATTTTTTTCAGTAAAAGAACAAGAATTGCTGTTACAGGCCTGTTTCTTTTAGGATACTTTGAAATGCTGCCATATCTCTGCAAATAATCCCTATGCTTAA
The DNA here is from genome assembly GCA_910950805.1 of Acrocephalus scirpaceus scirpaceus. Lineage (NCBI taxonomy): Eukaryota > Metazoa > Chordata > Aves > Passeriformes > Sylviidae > Acrocephalus > Acrocephalus scirpaceus. The sequence goes on along the minus strand of OU383773.1, from coordinate 139,358,314 downwards.
ATATAGATCATTAGATCAGCATTGTTGTATGAGTCAGAATTCAAATTTGGCCTTGAGTCAGTAGTTTAAAAGATATAGATCAGATTTTGATGTTCTTTTTAAATAAAGAGAACAGATTTTCCCACCTATGTGTAGAAAAACTTCTTATACATGGTGTCACTGTCACTGGTGTCCACTTGGTTTCATATGGGTGAGGACAGGCCTGTGGGTAAGCACAGCCTTTTGTTTTTGTAAATGCAGCAGTTTCCCAATGATCTGTTGTCTCTGATGGACACCACGTAATAGTCTGTCGATCAGGAAACAAGAGCAACCTCCATTTGCTCATCAGTATCTTACCCTTGATAATGGGAAGTGTTCATCTCTGAAGATCATCTACTCTCCTGCTTAATTGCTGTTCATAGGAAACCTTTTCATTGAAAGACAACAGCAACTACAGGGAGCAGTTGCTGTCACTTGAGAAATATTTATTGTTCTGTCACATGAGAGAAGGATTAATAATGATTATGTGACAATTTAGTTAGAGGGGGTGACACATAGTCTCTCACATAGTTTCCCTGGAATATAATCTCACTGGATAAGATAATCAGCATAAAAGCAATTTAGTCCAGTTTGCTCCAGTGCCTTCAAGAACTAGGACATAGGTGTCAGCTGGAAACCTCATTTGAAGTTTAAGTTGGAATATCCCTTGAGAGTGTAGTTACTTTTACGCCTGTTCTTTGTGCTGTTCTTGTGGCCTTTTTTTGTGTGAGTTTCAGTTAATGTTACATTTTCAGTCATGTTTTTACCTTGCAGATGTAATGAAGGACGTATTGGAAGACTTTGTGAATGTAGCACAGATGAAGTAAATAGTGAGGATATGGATGCTTACTGCAGAAGGGAGAACAGCACAGAAATCTGCAGTAACAATGGAGAATGCATTTGTGGGCAATGCGTGTGCAAGAAAAGGGAAAACACCAATGAGGTGTATTCTGGCAAATACTGTGAATGTGACAACTTCAACTGTGATCGATCAAATGGTTTAATCTGTGGAGGTAAGGTGCTTCAGCTTTCTGCAGGCAAAGCTGGTCAGCAGTTTACAAGTCTGTCTTCTCTACCCAGCAGCATAGGCTAAAAGATCAAAGCCACTTAATAACAGAGATGAGGATACTCACAGATTTAGTGATTGCAAACACTTGTTTGCAATCTGAACATGTAATCTGTTAATGCATGTTTCACCTTCCTTGAATCACAGCTCTGAGAAGGATGTAAAGTGAACTTGATTTCTGCTGTTTATTCCAGAAATACCCCCAGGTATTACAGTAAAGAAGGTTGAGACAACTGTCCTGAGATTGTAATGTTATACTGGCTCAGTGTAACCACTGTGTCAATAGAAAGAGAATGCCCTCAGCTTACTTGTAATAGTGAGTGCTTGACTTTGGTGCTTTACAGGACCCCAGTGAACTGTTAGACACTGTTCTGTGAAGACTAGAATGTGCAAGATCCAGAAAAACACCTTAAGCATTTGAAGCAAGACTTTGGTGATAGTTAATTCCTGAAATCAAAAGCAATTTAAAAAAACATTCAGCAGCCAGTGTCTAAATTATTTTCCTGCTTTGCATGTGAAAGTATCTGGTAGGAGTATAACTACTACCTCAGTGTTGTCTGTGATACAGAAATAAAACAGAGAAACCACTAAGCTCTAGTGAGTGATGAGAATACCTCATTTGTGTGATTTGGTCAGAATCTGCTATTGCTCCACAAAGGATGGGGAGCAGTGATGGTGATGTTCCAGCATACATGGTGACAGGAAAGTGTTGACTGAAACACTTTATTCTCATTAGACAAGGAGAGGTGTAGCCAAAGATCTTCCCTTGTCATCCAGATGGATCAGTATAAAGGCATCTTGTTTCTTGTGCAGAGACTGTAAGGTGTTTCATTTTTCTGTATTTTGAATACTCAGTTAGTGCACTCCTCATCTTTTTAAATCTTGCTTTATGCATTTGTATAAAGCATAGATACAGATATAACATTTGTGTAATGATAGATATGAAGACAGAAGCAGTCAATTTATCTGTATGCATACAAGATTGGGAACTGAAGCAGTGCTGTAATGTTCTCCACCCAGGGGTTATGGTCATCACATTATACTATTCTTGGTCTGATATTCCCGAGTCTTGTTATTTTGTTTATGAAAGGAAATCCAAATGTATAGGAGAATGGGGAAAAGGGACAAATGCCTGCAAGTAGTCTTTCAAGGAGCTAAAATTTATTCTGTACCTCTTAATTCATTAGAGTCTTCATTATCTCTCCACCATGGTTTCTTTTTCTTTTATCTATCCTGTGGTGGTAAACGTTTATTTCTCACTGTCACAGATTTTTTTATATTAGGCTTGATTTCATTCAATACTTTTTCACTGCACAGGAAACGGGATCTGCAAGTGCAGAGTGTGTGAGTGTTTCCCCAACTTCACTGGCAGTGCCTGCGATTGTTCCTTGGATACTACACCGTGTATGGCATCTAATGGGCAGATCTGCAATGGAAGAGGAACCTGTGAATGTGGCACCTGTAACTGTACAGATCCCAAATTCCAAGGCCCCACGTGTGAAATGTGTCAGACTTGCCTCGGTGTCTGTGCAGAACACAAGTATGTACCCAGAAAACCAAGTCTCAGCTTCTGTGCATTTTGAGTTTGTGATATGTGAGGATTTTTAAAACAAAGCTTTTGATATTCAAAACTTCAGCTAAGCTTTTTGCTTAAAAGAAATACTATTGAAATTACTAACTTGACAGTCAAAAACTAAACCTAGACCTGTGTGGGACAAGAAATTTGCATCCTTCCCTTTGGAAGTCCAGGATTTTAGAAACCTAGCATTTTCTGCATGAAGAGTTTGGATAAGTTTAGGATTAATGGCTGAGCGGGTTCCTGTTCAACTCACTTTGTGCTTGAGAAAACTTGTGTTTTTTGAGAAAAAAACCTTGGTCTTTTTAATATAAAAATCCTGTTCAATCTGCTTTTTTCAATGAATTATTCAGTGATACCCCACTGTAAAGCTTGTCACTGAGTTTGTTCTTTTTAACCTGTGTGTGTTCCACTGTGAATACCCCGTTCTTACAGTGCCTTCTCTGAGAGTATTTGTTTCCCAGGTAGAGGTGTTGAACAAGTTTGGAGGTTTTTTATCCATGAAGCCTGTGGGTCATTCAGGGAAAGAGGACTTTATGAAAAGGGCATTTGTTAATCTCAAGGTATATAAATGTTCTGACTGGAACAAAGCCACGTCTTGCTTTAGTTTTTCCTAACCTTTATGGCAAAAGATTTGGTTTTCTTGGGCTTTTTTCCCTATGTTTTCTCCTTAATCTTTCTTTAGATTAGATGCTAGAAATCTTCCATGAACACGTTCAAAAGCACTGCTTCTGTTTTTCTGTTGCCCAGGGACTGCGTTCAGTGCAGAGCTTTCGATAAGGGAGAGAAGAAGGAGACGTGTTCCCAGGAGTGTATGCATTTCAACATGACGCGCGTGGAGAGCCGGGACAAGCTGCCGCAGCCCGGCCAGCCCGATCCCCTCTCTCACTGCAAGGAGAAGGATGTTGATGACTGCTGGTTCTACTTCACTTACTCCGTCAACTCCAATGGTGAAGCCAATGTCCACGTGGTGGAGACCCCAGGTAGGAACACAGTGTTGCCTGTTCCTCCTTTGTTGTTAATTTGTGCAGTTGTTGGGTGCTGCAGAGTACCTCTGGTTGATTGGGGTGAGTTAAGTGTGTTCAGAAACAGGTGCCTGTTCCCCAAGTGACAGTTGTACATGTCTGAGTGGCTTTAGAAAAACATATGTCTCCCTAGATCTAGATTTTTCAAACCGTTGGGGTGATATTTTTTAAAAACAAAAGGTAAATCAGATATGTATATTTGTTGAAACATTTCCTGTTTGCACTTGGTGCACTCTCAGGCTTATTTTATCTCTCCTGTAGCAAGTCCTATTTAGATAAATTTTGATAAGGTATTTTGGTTTTTTTTTTTACTAGGCTTCTGCTATAGGTTATAGACAGTGGTGTCTGTGGGATTTTGTTCATTTTTTTTCTTTTCTTAATAATTTGGGATTAGTCTACATGAAATTGTGTACTATGCTGCAAACAGCTTGAATTATTTTATGCTGAAAACCTTTGCTTTTACTTGACTGTGGCACCTTCAGTAATAGATCCCCAAATCATTTTGTTTAGTTAATCCTTAATAGATCAGTCTTCTGATAGAAAAAAAGTGAGAACAATTCTATAGCTCCATCAGTAATTTACCATTTTTTTACCAAGAGTATTGTTAGTTTGAATCAGTGGATATTGCATCTAACGGTGCAAAATTTATGGTTCTGTACTTTAGCAGTTTGTGGTCTCCTGATTTTTAAAAGCATGATAGAAAATGCACACCTTAGAGATTTAGTGCTGTATTATATACTTGAGAAATTTTCAGAATTGATCATTTTGATGGTCATGACTTAACACAGTCCTGCGGCTAGTGACTCTTAGAAATAAATACCGCTTCAATTCAGAATGTTTTAAATTCTCTACAAAAGTAGTCCACAGTATAGAGGAAGAACTTGAGCTCTCTCCTAGGACAAGCCATACATGCCCTACCTACGCTTTTAGGGCCTGACCTTTTCTTCATGTATAAACTTCTGCCTCAGCTCAGAGGTGAATCAAGCCCATAGTGCATGAGGAGGCACCTTAATTTGTGCCATACAGGTGCTGAAGGAACAAGCTCTGGCCAATAGAGCTGTGTTCTGTGGAGGAGACACTTGTTCCTTACTGTCTCCCAGGGAATTCCTGTTGTGTTCCTTCCCACTTCCCTCACTCTCGCAGAGGCAACTGTGAAGATAGGGAGTCTGCAGTGTGGGAGAAGCTGTGTTCTATCCACAACTGTTCTATTGCACGGGAACTTGCATTAATTTGCTTCTGACAACTTCAGTCTGTGCACTGAGCTATCTGAGAAGCCTTTTTTAGTTTGTGATTATTGGGATTTTTATGTTAATAGTGGAGTTGGATTTTAATTTGGAGGATTATTATTTCAGTGTCAGCCACTTTAAATCAACTTGCATCTCATTCCAGTCTACAGCTTCCTCATGAGGGAAGAGGAAGGGCAGACACTGATCTCTGTGGTGCTGTGGTGACCAGTGACAGGATCCAAGGGAATGACCTGAAGTTGTGTCAGGGGAGGTTTAGGTTGAATATTAAAGGAAAAGGTTCTTCCCCCAGAGGGTGGTTGGGCACTGGAACAGCTCCCCAGGGAAGTGTTCATAGCACCAAACCTGACAGGGTTCAAGAAATGTTAGGACAATGCTCTCAGGCACAGGGTGTGACTCTTGAGGCTGCCCTGTGCAGGGCCAGGAGTTGGACTCGGTGATCCTTGTGGGTCCCTTCCTACTCAGGATATTCTGTTTCTGTATGTGGGACCTGTGCTGGTCAGCATTTGTGCTCCAGCTGCCAAAGCTTTGACTTGGAGCTCTTGCATGTTTAAATACAATTCCCAGTTATTTTACTCTTAATACTGTAAATAAATAGCTTAGGGGGTTAGCAGTGTATAAACATTATCATCAGAACAGGTTGTTCTGTTGCTAGGACCAAACACAAATTAGAAGGATAAAAATAAACTGGAATGTTACAGGATGTACATATTCCAAAAATTCTGTTATTTGAAAGAAAAGTAGTATTGGCATGTCTGGTATTCAAAATATTGGCTTCAGTACAAAATCAAACATTAACAGCTTCTGGATATGCATTACCTTTACCATTTTGTAAAACTATGTTTCCCTTGCTTTGTTTCCCAGAGTGCCCCAGCGGTCCTGACATCATTCCCATTGTAGCCGGTGTGGTTGCTGGAATTGTTCTTATTGGACTTGCATTATTATTGATTTGGAAACTACTAATGATCATTCATGACAGAAGAGAATTTGCTAAATTTGAAAAGGAGAAGATGAATGCCAAGTGGGATACGGTGAGTCAAGAAGCTTTTATGTGTATAAAAGCTGCAGTAGCAGAGGAAAAACAGAAGATGTTCATATGTTTTGAAGTGTTTCAGGTGATAACCAGTCCTCTTGGAGAAATATTTCTTGAGGCAGAAAAGAGAGTAGTCACCTGGGTTTAAATAACATTTCAGAGAGGAAATGTGATGGTGACAGAACAGTTCAGCTTTACAACATTTGATTAAAACGTTTATTACAAAGATGAGTCACTTCTGTAGAAAGCAAAGAAGAAAATTTTGTGCTCATTGAGGAAAGCTTGTAAATACTCACACAGGGTTAGTTGGGAGACTTCTGTGACTATCATAAAGTCAAAGAATCATGGCTGGTGCTGTTTTGTTGAAATCTTCCCAGTTCTTCGTCAACAGAAATGTGCAAGAAAAACAAGCCAATGGTCTATATAGGCTTTCACAGACTATGGAGTTGCTGCCTCTGGGCAATGTCAGGTGTCTGCTAATCAAGAACCCTGTCACTACAGTTCTGTAGAAGTCAATGCCCCCATGTGCTTGATAAGAAAATATTTCTTTTTAAATTGCTCCAGGAAGCCTTTTGGTTTTATTTAAGAAAATTGATTAATCTTGTAGTGGGGAAAAAAAATTACTAACACTTTATATATAGCATGATTTTTTTTCAGTGATAGTTGAGAATGTTGCTTTAATTCCTGTTGAATTATTCGACACTGACCATTTCTTTTACTTCAGCAAGAAAATCCAATATACAAGAGCCCTATTAACAATTTCAAGAATCCAAACTATGGACGTAAAGCTGGTCTCTAAGTCTCAGTTTGTATCTCCTTTCATTTTCTTTCCTTTTTTTCCCCTTTGCATGTCACATCAAACTCACTGTGTGTCAGTCAGTTAATCACAGTTTGAGTCTTGCTCAGTGTATCTACTGCTGCTTTGATTGTGGGGTTTTCAAGAATGCAGCTTGAAAATTTTTAACTGGTTTTGACAGCAAGATTGCTTACTTACTAATACTGCCAGTACTGGCTTAAACTATTCTACAAGTGATTTTTTTAATATTTTTTTGTAGATGTGTGGATAGAACAGCTCCTAGGACTGAAGAATATTTTTGGATTGTAGAGAGACACACAGGGGATGCTTTGTCTTCTATTTCTTCAAATCAGCAGTCAGTTTGCTTAAAATCAATATTTTTCTAAGCTTGATTAGATACTCCTAAAATATCCCAGCCTATAAATATCAGTGTTTTTATTAGAATAGCTCTGTGAACACGCAGAGTAGCATTAGCTTTTTTTGTAAACTGCCTTGGCTTATTAACCTAGTATAGACCTAGTCTGTAATTAAGGTATGAAATACATATCCTCTACTAATTTTATAATTAAATATACACCTTATTTTTTTCATCCTTATTTCTATTGAAACTGGCAATATTACAGTCCTTGTAACCTAGCCAGCCTTAGGGTGTTCATAGAAATGAAACATTAATAGGAGGAAATATTCTTGTTCCCTCTAGATGCATTTTTTACTCAGTTTCTTACAACCTCCTGAAGTCAGCCTGAGCACCTCATTTGATTGAAATTCAGTTGATTGAACTCATTGATTGAGTTCAGTTCTCTTCACACTCAACACTGCAGAAGTAACAGCAGTATTGAGGAGAGGAAGTCAGTGAAGCAGAAGTGAGGAGTAGAGAGTAGATACCTTCTGCAGACTCTCAGGTTGCCCTTTCATGGGTGCTTGAGGTGTTCCCCATCCCTAGGACTCCCATCTGCTGGAGAAGGAGTAAAAGAGAGGCTGAGATGGGGAATGGATGCCAGAAGAGCACTAAGAGAAAGTAGTGCAGAGATTAGACTAGAGGGAAGGGAATGAAGAAGTTGGGAAGGCAGCACATCCATTAAACATCCATGGAGTTTTTTTCAGAATCCCATGGAAGGGAAAGGATCTATATCTCTAATTTTATACTATCTGCTGTCTCCCTTTTTCATTGTTGCATTCAAAAGGTTTTGTAAAGAAAAAATAGGGGAGAAAGCAGAATCTGGGAGTATTTAAGCTTTTACTTGCTCTCACTGACAACAGCTCCAAATACTTCATTTAGCATTGTGAGCCCTTCCTGATGAAATATACTTTCCTTTTCTCTTTGCAATCATTTCACTTTCCAGTGTGTCCAAAATGGGTTGTAAAAAACATTTCTTTTGCCTGCTACATCAACCACATTCACCTCCTTTCCATTTTTCTTCCCAGAGCCAATTATTCTGGGGAGGAAATTGGGGTTTTGGTTTTTATTAACACTTGACATACTCCATCTGATTAAGTCTCTGTTACCTGTTCTTCTGCCATTCACTTAATTTTGTACTTTCTGTTGCATGCAGGACAAGCACCTAACAAACCATACGGTGTGTAACTTCCATTCTGTGCTCTTGTTCTCTACCCCGTGACTCTTCAGGATGTAATGTCCTTGGTGCTGCCATTTCTCCTAAAAATGTATTTCCTGCAAAAAGCTTTCCTCTGGTGTAAATGGAAGGATTGCCTTCTGCCTTTTTGGTTCGCTCAGATGTGAAGGTTGAAAGTGTGAAAGGGTGTGGTTTGGGTTTTTTTAAACATGACTTTATAATTTTTATTATTCACAGAAATATTAGAAGTCTGGGGAGAGAGGGAGGTGAGTTTATTCTTATGAACCAACGGAAAGAGGGAGGTCAGAGTTGTCAGAGTAGGTGAGCCATGAGATGTAAACCAAGGTCCTACTTTTCCCTATAGATAAGATTTTCTGGTGGCTTTAGATTAGTGCCATAGCCTCTCATTTAGATTAAGAGTTTCCTTGTAATGTCAAGGTGGGAAAGTCAGCTGAAATCCCATTATATTAAAATTACACCATAGTGGATGCCCTCCAGGTGTGTGGATACACAAATTAATTTTGTGCAGTTTATGTGACTTTCCCCTCTCTCACATCCATCATCCACACACAGGCTGGGGCTCTGTGGTGGGGGAACTGCAAGCACCATGGAGTTTTTTATGGACCAGGTACTCAGATATTTCCCTGGTGCTGGTCCATGGTGGTGCAGATGATGCCATGGCATCCTAGTGGTCCATGCTCAAGGCAGCTGGGTCTTCTACCAGCTTCTACCCCAATCAGCCATAAAAGCTTTGGTGCAATCAAGCTTGTAGCAAGTCTAAGGATGAATTTCTTCTGAACTGAAAAGCTGCATCACAAATTTAAAACATAAAGCTGCTGTTTGCAGTGAATGCCATTACCACTGCCTGCATGGGGATAGCTTGTGCATTGCTAAGCATCTTCAAACAGACTCCAGATTCAGTTACTTGAATTTCACAAGTGATAAACACATTTATATTAGACACTATGTCTGTAGTAATTTGGTTAGCCTTATTAGCAGCTACTGGTTAAAAAAGCAGTAACAATTCAAAGCACTCAAAATCGCAGGGACTTGTGCTCTCCTGACTGTAACTTACCTTTCTGCTGAGTGCTGAACGTGCTTTGGGTGTGGGAGCAGAGATGCCGTGTTTGCAATCCCTTTCCTGTCAATTCCTGTGTTCAGTGAATGCTGCTTTGTGGCTCCAAGGACAGACGGAGATGGGGTTGGCGGTGCCCTCTGGCGGCCGCCCGGGCCGGACCGTGGCATCCTCGGTCCATCCCTGGGCCTTGGTCCATCCCTGGGCCTTGGTCCATCCCTGGGCCTTGGTCCATCTCTGGGGCTTGGTCCATCTCTGGGGCTTGGTCCATCCCTGGGCCTTGGTCCATCCCTGGGCCTTGGTCCATCCCTGGGGCTTGGTCCATCCCTGGAGCAGCCACCACGGGGCTGGGCTGGACACAGCCCCGTGTTCTGGGAAATAGCATTGGACATCAGCAGGGGCTGGAAATAGTCACAACCAGCTCTTGAACAATGTGTGTGCGTGAGTTTTAATTCTGTTTCTTACAGTGACTTAGGTCTTAAACCCACTATGGAGGTAACTTCAGTGGCTGTTGAAACAGTGAGCCCCTGGAGCAAAAGGAATAAGAAGGTTAATTGAACATCCTGTGTAATATGTAATAGTTTCATCATTATGCAACACTGGACTGTTTCTCCTCTGAACAGTCCAGTCTAGTTAAAAGTGAATATTGTTGCAGGAACATAGCTCTTTATTTTTGGCTGAAGGTACTTTTTTTAAAGTACCTCCATCTTTATTTTACTCAGTATTTCACTGAGTTTTGTATGTAGTTACTGTTCGTTAATTTTAATTTTGGTTTAAGTGTGCATGAAGTTTTCAGTTGTAGGGGCATGTGGCAAATGTGTTTTCCCTAACTGCACGCTCAAAACAGTGTATTCTCTGCAGTGCTGTAAAGAAAAGGATGTATTTAAAACCATACTATTTGTCTAAGACAGAAAGTTTGGAATCCCATGTTTTAGTGGCCAGTTAAAAAACTGGAATGCTTCTAATGTCTGAAATGTATACCCTCTGCCAGCTGAGAAGGAGCCCTGAGCGAGGGGAGCATCGTGTTGGATTAGTGGATATTTATTTTAATGAAGAGCTGTCTGCAGGAGACCCTGCCAAGCCAGGCCCAAGACAGGGTGTCCCAGAGTAGCTGGGACAGCCAGGGCTTTACCAGAAGAGAGCAGGGAAGGAACCTGCAGATCCATCAGGTGCATGTGTTGCAATTATAGGCAGTAGAGTCTTAGGAACCATTTAGCTGGTCAAATGTCCGGTTGGGTTCAAGCTGAAGAGTCATGAATATTGACTAAATCTCCATTGTTGGTAATGGGAACTGAGACACTGACCTGACATGGGGAAACAGCTAGTCAAGTGCTTTATCCAGTGACCTAAATCCCACTGTGTGCTTCTGAGAAGTGCAAGTACAAGGGAAGGCAGGACAGAGTTTCAATATCCTTATAGGGCTTATGCTAAATCAAGAGCATAAAAACTTTAGTTCTGACTCCTCTTCAAAAAGCGGTATAGTAAAATAATTGCAACCTTACTTTGCAAATTGTATTTTAATCCTGATTTCAGGTTAAGCTAGTTGTATGGGTAGCATCTAGCAAATTTCCAAGTTTTAGTCCTTACCTTTAGACCCATTCCTAGACTATCTGGTAGCAGTTACCTCTCTTTTACAACTAGAAGATGTGAATGTGTACCCCCTGTATGTGCTAGGGGAGTCTGTTCTGCAAAATGTTGGAGGGTAACAGCACAGTGTAACAAGTATTACATGATGCCTTGCCATGGAAGAGCTGTACAATAACTTCTACTCTGCATATAATGCAGGCTCTTACACTTACAGACTTCCTCTGCATCATAAACTTCATTGGTTTATATTTGTATATAAATATATATACATTAAAACTCCATTAAAACTTGTCAAGGAAATAAGCAATGTACATTGATTGCCGAGAACTTCGAGGCATAAAGAGATATTTCAGTACCAGATTAAATCCTCATCCCTCAATGTTTTTCCCTTTTCATTTGCATGTTACTGTTGCAAACCTTTTGCTAAAAATATTGGGGAAGGTCGTAATTTTGCATTGATTAATTAGTCTGTCTGAGAACTAGCCACATCACATGATTTTCTATGATTTAAGATATAAAAACCCGACCCAATGTTACTCCTCATCCCCTCCCAGACCAGCAGGTGATACACTTTTAAACAAGACAGCATTTGCCTGGGAACTGACAGAAGGGGGAAGGGACTTCTGCTCTTGCGCTGTATTTGTGAAGTACAGCCAGCACTGAACACCCAGCTCCTCCTTCATCTCTGTCCAGGTGACATTGACTCAGATCTTAAGACTGAACAGAGAACTTTGACTTCCACTGTCTGGCAGTCCAGGTTCTGGCTGGACAAGTCTCTTGGATCTAGGCAAGATTGGATGTGCCTCCTTGCTCTTCACATGTTAGAGCAGCTGGCTCTGAGGAGAAATACTCTTTTCCTGTGAAAGAAACCATGACAGCAGCTGCAGGGTCTCCCTCAGCAGCAGCCACTCTTGTTGGGGTAGACCAGTTACTTGTCCTGTGCTGGGCCTTGCAAACAGAAGGCAGCAAACTTGCCAGGAAGCGTGATGAGAAAATTTCACAGCAGGTGAGGTTCTTGCTTGCCTTTGGCACGTTCTGTGGTATTCTTAGCTGATTTTCCAGGTTTATGGCCCTGAAAAATAGACACCTGATGTCTGTGTGTCCTTTAATTGAGTGTAGGAAAAATTGGTTTGACCTGAAATATTGTAAATAGAGTTGAGTATTAATAGAGTTATATTTATATGGTTGTATAGCCCATCTCAGATTGGGGGAGGAACTTTGAAGGGACAGAGATTCTTTTACCTCTGCTGAAGGCCAGATACAGCCAGTCAGAACAGCACTCGAGCTGACATCTGTGCTGAGCTGAATTTTCTCAGAAATCAATTGTGTATGTACAGAAGAGCTTCATGCTGGCAAAAAACATTCATTTAGGCTGAAGTTCAGGCTGTGGTAAGAGCTCAGAGCTGCAGCTCCAGGCTGTTCTAGCAGTGGGACTTTCTCCTGTGAAGATTTATCTGTTGAGTTCAAGCTGTTCATCTGAGGTGTGCAAGGATGTCATAAATGGAGTAAGATTTACTGAGATAGAAGGAAACCTGCGAAAAAAGGAAGCTTAAAATAAGCTTAATTTAGGGGGTTTTAAATCTCAGCAAGAGAGATGTAAGCAATTGTTCTGTAGGCTAGTCTCGTATCAGTAGAAATAATTTTTTTATTACAGCATCTGTACCGGTACAGAAGTTTCTTTGTTTTATCTGTACATTTTGCCCTTATGGGGATGGGGAGACCTGCAGGAATAGAATGAGAATGATGAGTACTGAATGTTCGCTGTAAATATTGACTGTGTGTTAGCAAAACACTAGAAGTCTTTCCATGTTGTTTCTAGAATTCAATTACAATGTAAGATAAGCTATTTAAATGTTTATTATAGCAGAATGTGGTCTGTGGTCAGTCCTGGTGTCAAACAAAGTTGTTTACAATTCTGATCTTTATAAAATGCCCTGGGCTGCAGAGCCCTGGGTGATGGCTCTGCCTGAGATGAGCCAGCAAGGTTCAGCTGCCTCCAAGGAATTCTGTGGTGCAAATGGGACAGGATCCCGCTAACCCTTTGCTTTATTTATTAGCTGTGCATGCCTTTGTTCAAGTTGCTAGAAGGAAAACTAGTTTGACTTAAGCTGTTTGTGCGTACAAACAAAGCATTAATGGGTAATTTCTTATGCTAATTTTTATGCTTCTTGCAAACATATCTTTTTCATATCTTTAAATGTTAATATAATTTTTTCTTCTTTTTCTAGGGTGAAAATCCTATTTACAAGAGTGCAGTGACAACTGTGGTCAATCCTAAATATGAGGGAAAATGAACACTGCTTGTATAACTTCACAACACTGTATGCAGTATAGCAACTTTTGTAGTCACAATAAGATAGATTTAGGGCAAACTGCAGTGATTTTACTAATTCATTACATATAGGTTTGTTTTCCTGTGTGAAAATATACCATATGTAATTTTTTTTATTTTTAATTTTTTTTTCTTTTTTTTTTTTTTTTTTTTTTTTTTTTTTTTTTTTTTGCAAATAAGAGTACTTGGTGCCAGAGGTTGGACAAAAAAACTTGAGACTGTGTAGCCTAGTAAGCCCAGGTCACATGGTGCCTTTCTGACCTTTCCCATTCCCATGCTGTGAATCCAGGTCTTGTGCAGGGCGTGATGCTGCATGGCATGACTGGGAGGGAAGGGGTTAAAGCAATCAGCATGAGGGCTCTGCCTAGCCATTTAGTATTAAACTTTTTAGCTTTACAGGGAAATCAGGGCTTGAGTTTGCAGATGTAATTAAACTCATGTAGCATGGAGCTGGTTAATTGGTATTTGACTTGCTAGATGTGTGATTAAGTATTTGGTAAGTTGAGTAAGCTGGAAGGGAGCAGTGTAAAAGACTGAAAAGTGTGTGCATACTTACCTTTGATTTTCAAGTTGCATATTGTCAGGTTATGGTTAAAATGAAAGGTTTTGAGAAGAATGTTAGAAGGCAAAAATAGCTTTAAAACATGTGCCATTACTGAAGAAGTTGCTGACTAGTAACTTGCTTAGTTTTTCTTTGTAAATTCAAGCCCTGGGTGGCAGTATCATGAAGTACCTTACCAAGACATCCTCAGATCACCTAAGGGCCTTACGTGATGCTGTGTCTTTATTCTGTAATGTTTCTTTGCTTTCAAGCCTGGTGCTTTGTCACCTTCTAATCTTTCTAACGTATTTGGTTGCGATTCTTTTTGTAATATTTTTGTATCAACACAAGCTTTTTTTCCTTTTTTTTTTGAGCAGTCTTAGCTGTAAATTTGCCTTTATCTTGTAGCTAAGATTGCATAGTTTGTCTTGTGACAAGTCACACATCATTCTTGACATGTGCCATGTATATTTGCCTCTGACCATTCAAACTGCATCATAGTCATATTCTTGTTTTAAGTGCCTTTTTATTTTAACAGATGTTCACTTTTTACGATGCTATTCTGAAGTTATTTATTAAATAAAAGTACCTTAAAATACTTGATCTCTTCTCTTTATCTTGTAGAAATTGATATTATTCAAAAAACCTGAGAATTGTGTCTCTGCAAGGTAATAATTTAATAACACCAAATATGCCCTGAAAGGAATTAAGTTGATCTTGGTTAACAAACATGAGCTGTTGTAAAATGCCCAGGGGTTAGGTGTAGCACCTTGTTATGTGCAGGGGCTGTTGGTGTAAAGCCCCCTAAGCTCATTTGCTTGTGTGCTAAAAAAATTCTGTAGTTTAATAACTGTTCTAGCACATGGGCTGTTGTTTGATCAATATTCTTTCACAACACACAGCAAATGAGAAAAATCACTGTCTTTTGTAGGAAAATAAAGTAATCTGGATTTTTTTATGAGAGTATAATGCTAGGTTGTCAAACACATTGTCACTAAATATGAAGTATATTCATGGAATCTGTTTGATTCACTGGGGCTTTTTCGGCACTCGGTACTTCAGTTGTGCTGAAGCTCTGTGGGGATCTGTTCTGAACATCCCCTTTAAGACCCATCCGAGGGCAGAAGGAGCCTGGTTTCCGTGCAGTGGGAATGGGGAGCGAGGGGCAGGATGGGAGGTGTCTGTCTTGTCTCTCTAAGGGAAGCAGAGATCCAGGAGCAGCTCCTGCCCAGGCTGAGTGTGCCAGCCCAGAAATGGGAGGGATGGGCGCTGTGGGTGTGCCTGCACTTCCCACCATGGGCCTTCCTTCTGGTGAGCAGGAAGGGGGCAGGGAGGAGGCTGTTGTCCCTGTTTGTGTGTCCCAGTGCTGTGTCCTGTGTGTGCACTGCCTGCACTGCCTTGCTGGGAATGAGCACTCCAGCTCACCTCATCACAGACCTGGGGATGCAGAGCTGCTGCAGTCTGGCTGCTTGTGGGCTCCTGGGTTTGGCAGCAGGAGCCTTTATGGATAGTTGGTGACAATGAGAGCAAATTCATGGAAGAGAAGGTGTGCAGTAATTTAGCCTGTGGTGCTTCATGACAGTCCCACCTCAGGAACTGAAACAGCCTGGGAACCATCTAACCTGGCCACAAGATTAGATACAAGTGGCAGCTGCACCTGCATGTGCAGCTCACGTTGTCTGTTCCTCTTGTTACTGACTTTACAGAATTGCCCCCATAATGGATGAGATTTTATTTGGAACATTTGAGAACTTGCCTCCCTTCCTAATGCTTTGGTCACTTCCCCAAGAACTTTGAGGATTTTCAATATCTACATAAGATGCAGAAATTGTCAGTTGTTTGTTCTAAACACGTTCTGTATTACTTGTCCACAGCAACTGAGACAAAGCAGCCTAAACAGAAAGAATGGTTTCCAACATTTTTGGCTGTTGGTTTGTCAACCTTGTAGAATAGATTAATGACAAATTTCTGGTTTGGACTGTATCAAAGTCCCTTCAGATCAGTCTTTTTACCTCTCCATCTTTCCCAGACTGCCTCTCCATCTTTCCCAGACTGCAGAGCTGTTCTCAACTATGCAAAATTAATGTCACACAGGAAGCTGACCTTTAGGAACGCTGACCCCTATACAGCATTACGAACGCTCCCAAATTAGGCAAATATTTAATTACATGTGCATTAATCTGGTTGTGTGCACTCATTATGTTACATGTTCTGCAGTTTCCTTAAGTCTGGTTTCAAAATGCTTTTGTGGATTGGTAGGCTGCTTTTTCACAGAGATCCTGAAGGCTTTGAATTTAAATGACCCATTAAGAGAGCTTTTCTAAACCATTGTCTGAACTGGGTTTCCAGTAGATGCTTCCAGGCAGATGGAAGCTGCTTAATATCTCTAAGTGAACAGTTGTTTAAATGAGAGAGAACAGCTGCCATCCTACACCAGGATCAGATTCAAGATAAGTGTCACAGATTGTGGGATTTGCTTTAAAGCAGGATTGGATGACCCAGCTAAGAGAGAAGATGTAGTTCAAATAGAATAAAATTTAGATGCTGGGAACCAGAAGCAGTTGTGAATCCTCCTTGGTTTGTAAATAGTGTCTTCAGGCACTTCCCTGAATTCTGCCAGTTAACAAAACAGTGAACTCTTACAGTGAATAGCAGTGCATCAGCTCTGAAGACTGATCCCACACAAGGCACATGTAAGATCCCAGCAGCTTCTCTGTTTTAAAATAATTACAGTTAATATATCCATAGTCTTGCTATCCTCAACTCCTCATCCATTTCCTCAACTCCTGTCTAGTAATTAAGAGCTAAGCTAGAACTGTTTTATGGCAGTTGTAATAATCAGGGGTTTTATCCTGGATAGAAACTAACAACAAACATACAGGTCAGCTAAAGAAAATAATTCTCTGTAATCATGTGGTTTGTTAATTAACTAATTTTGCCATAGTATGTTGAGCCTCCTGCCTTAAAACTATCTCTAAGGCTGCTTGGAAAGTAGTCTTAGCACAGTCTTGAGCACCTGCACGTGAAGAATCTGGACTGATAAATTGATGCTCTTGGGATGCTGATGGGTTTTTTTCCTTTTCTGCAAAATCTACAATATGTTTTTTGTAACAAGTAAAAATTCATTCTCAGAGGAACATAGACTGTGAGTAGGATAAAGAGAAGCTTTTAGTTAAGTAAAATACTGGTGAAGTAGAGAGGGTGAATATGTTCTAGCTACACAATTCTACTATTTAGAGGGTGTTTTTCAAGCACTTCTGGTTTTCTTTTTGAAAAATCAGTTTCTGCCAAAGCATTTATCAAGCAGAAAGAAAATATTTATTAGCAACTATAAATACAAATACCAGAAGACAGATTGCTGCAATGTAATTCCAGTGAATGTTCATTAATGACAATAAATACATTAAACCCATCTCAAGAAAATGGATAAATTGCCGATAGAAAAAAACCACTGTAAGACAGAATTTTAAAGTACTTGAGAATGCTTTTAATGAGGATGCTGACATAGCATAGCATCAGAATAGTAATAAAACAGAATAATATCAGAAACTCTAAAACTATGACAATTGTTAGGATATTATCATTGCAAGACTGATAAAAGTCAAATCATCTACTACAGTAATGCATAAGTGCAAAATGGGAAAATAAAATTATTTAAAGGAGGTAACTATAAATGTGTTTGAATGGAGTCACCAAATTTTTCTTGGCCACCAGAGAACCTGTTCAAGAAAGATTATACAAACAGAAGGCTGGATTAAACAGGCAGTAAAAACTGCTGATCAAAGTAAGATGTCCTTGAAAAAGCTGAAAATATAAAAGAATAGAAATTTAAGCATTAGAAGTACACTAAAGAGTATTTAGTTCCTCATGAAAGGCACAAGAAATAATAAATACACTGTAACAAGAAGTCTGACACCCAGATTAAGAAGGACAGTTGGAATAAAGAAATGACAGAATATGTAAACTCATTCTTTGCTTGTATATTTCTTATGGAAGAGTTTCATGAGATAGCAAGCCTAACATTCCCCAGCAAAGGGCAAATACCAGAGAAATTATTCAAAATGAAGTGTCAACAAAATATTCTAGAAAGGAGTCAACAAGAGGAATAGCAGCAAACTGCCAAAAGCCAATGCTAATAATTTGAGAAGGCTTAAGGAACTCAAAAGATGATGCCAGGTCTCATTACCATATGAATGGGAAATGGTTAACATACGTAGTCTCAATTTTTAAGATACTTTCTGGGACTTAAAATAAAAGACAGTTACCCAATGTTTCTATCACTATCTGGTAGAAATTATAAGTGGACACAGGGATAAGTGGGACATACTGTGGAAGAATCAGCATGGGCAGAGGAATATCATATCTCACAAATGTGAACTTGGAGGGAATCAGCAGCATGCCAAGAGGTCCTTTTGTACAACTGGGCCTCCACAATCTTCTAACAATGCTTTGCATCAAGGACAGTGGCAGAAACTTGCAGGGGATGTAAAGAAAGAATAAACAGCTATTAAAGACAGAAGGTTAAGAAATACAGCATAGGAAATCAGTTACCAGTTCTCTAATCTGAGAGGTGCCATGGATGAGTCTTTGACCTGCTGGCAACGCCCCTCCTAGTGCAGTCCAGGACCCCACTGGCCACCTTTGCCATGAGGGCACTGAGTCACTGCCCTGTCGTTTTGTCACCAGGACCAGCAAGGTCCTTCTGCAGGGCTGCTTTCCACATGCTGGACCCCAGTGTGTGCTGGTATTTGGGGTTATTCCTCCACAGAGGCCTGTCTTGGTGCTTCCCTTTATTAAATGTCACAAGGTTTCTTCCGTTCCCAGTTTTTTTCTATTCCCAGTCTGCCCTGCAGCACCAACCAGCGGTGAAGCAGTCACTCTTCCCAGTTTTGTTCATCTGTGAAGGTGCTGAGGGTGTGCCCCATGGTTCAGGTCATTCTAAGGGATGTTAAACTGGGAGGGGCCCAATGTCAAGCCCTTGGATACACCACTGACACTGGCCTCCAGATTTGTGCCTCCAGTCACGGCCCCCTCAGCCCTGGCATTGCAGGCAGTTTTCAACCCGCCTCAGTGTCCTCTTATCTGACAGAAACTCCATCACCCTGTCTGCTATGGCAAACAGTGCCAAAAGCTTTACTGAAGGGGAGATAACATCCACTGCTCTCCCCTTAGAAAACCATATCCATACATTTAAACCGAGTTAAAGGATTAAAATCAGTCGTTACCTCTATGTATTCAGTGACAATCTCTGAACTACCTGGTGCCTACTCAGGAAATAAGATACAGACCATCAGTTTAAGGCTCAGTAACAGTCAATAAAACACACAGCATAAGCAGGGATTACTAGAGAAAGAGTAAAAGCAAAACAGAAAACAGGAATTTTATTTTTTAAAGAAAAAAAGGAGTGGTGTGACTAAATCTTGAGTATCACTTCAGTTTCAGCCTTCTCAGCAAAGATAAAGTAAAATGGGAAAGGACACAGAGGAGGATGACATAACAAAAGTTGCATAGCAGTTTCTGTTCCGGGAATTACTAAATACAGAGGGATTTTCAGCCTGGAAAAGACAACAAGGATACCATAGTGACTTACCATGAGAGGCAGTGGAGAAGATGAGTAGGGGAAGACCAAAGAGTTATCAGACAAAGACAGCCCCAAGAAATAAATGTAAAGTACATCTTCCCATAACCCATAAGTTGTAAAGGATTCTGAAATACTGTGGGTAGTATGTATTTAAAGTGAGCAGATAAATTCATAAAAGAGGCATTTGTCATTGGATATTAGCTACAGAACCTAGCAAATATTGCTTAGCTTGAAATTGGAGATTATGCTGGGAAGAATCATATTTTGTTCTCTATACATTTGCTTGTGAACACAGATGGAGAGAGGGCACTGGATTATATGAACCCTTAAACTGACCCAGGAAGGTCAGAACCCTTCCAGGTCTTTGGTATTTACCATTCATGTCCCAACACTGGCCAGCTGTAAGAGCCCCAGCTTCTTGCAGACATTTCCAGTTTGATTCCAATCTTGTAAGCAAAAGCTTTCAGTTACCTTCTGCATTTTCTTTTCCATCACAAGAGAAATACTTTGCAGCAATAAGTAGAAGTAAATTACATTTACTATTTTAAAATATGAATCAAAAGAAATAGTGGATTTATTTCAGTAAGGCTGTCTGCCCTGCTCCTTTGTGTCATGCTAATGGGTTCATCAAAACATCTCTCCCAGAACAGAAAACAACAAATTCTTTTAATTTCCAGACTCTCCACTGATGTACAACTAGAGCACTTCCCCATAAATCTCTCAAACAGCAATAGGATGTAGTATCTATTAAGAGATCTGGGAGCTGTTGCAGAAGAGATTCATGACAGTAAGAGACATTTCACTTTAGTCTGATATATCAGAAAAAAATATCAAGGCTGTTACCAGAACCTGATTAAGGAGACCCTACCAGCCCACTGCTTCACATTCAATTTTTTCACATGATGCATGAATTCTACTACCAGAACAGAAAGTGCAGCCATTTTGAAGTAGTTTACAGACTCTGGAGTTATCAAAGCCATCTCTAACTTGGAAGCATCCAAATACTTCTACATTTCTGTAAGAACTGGCTTTTTAGTGAAATGATCCAAGTGCCAATTCATTAATCCCCAAACTGAAATACAATCATTCTCTGCTTCTGTTTGAAACACTATCTACAGTGAGCAAAAAGAAAATATTAAAAATGAAATTTTGTGTCAATTATTTCCTTTCACTGCCACCTTCATCCATACAGGATCCAGAGCCCTGAGCCCTCCATGGGTGTGGGCAAGTATGATACAGTTCAGTGGCTGGAGAACACCACAGAGAAAGTTTTGTTGAACTCCATTCCTTGTTGAAACTGGATCACTGTGCAGTCAGAAACATGGAAATCTTTTGGACAGTTGAAAACCAGTAAGGCATGTTACTCTATAAATAGGTAATTGTTTAACACATTCAGCTTTTGCTGGAGTGCTCCCTTTGACTTGGCCAGCGCAGTTTTCTATGGAACATTCTGCCTTTAGTGCCAAGGCAGGTAAGGTCAGACCTTCACACTGAATTCAGGGTCCTGCGTAACGCTGGCCATAAGGTTTTCCTCAATTAAATCTTTTTGAGATAGAAAATTAAAATGAAAATAACCTATTTTAATTTTACATTGGTAAGGAACACACCACAAAGCTGACAAATATTCAGCTGGAATTACTTGGCAGAACAGTTAATTCCATATTTATCTAATGTTGTAGTAAAAATATCTTTCTGCAAAACTCTACTAACTTGCAGATCTCAGCTCTGCCAGCATTATAAATGCTATTAATAAATAGGGTAACTTCAACACTGCTCAGAAAAAAAAAAAAAAGTTGGTTTGCATCTTATCTTCCATAAAACAAGAATGAGTGACATCAGCTCTATTTCCTTCCCTTAGTTTTTATTAATATCACCCTGCTAAATGATTCAATATCAAACTGATACTGTCCCCTGTATTCGTTAAAAACACCAGCACAACCATTGGTTTTGAAACACTTGCACAACAGTAGCTCCATTACAGCTTTCTGGAAACATTCCAGTTTCAAGAATAATGACAATAAATTATCTGTCCAAGCAGCTCCTTGATGAGCTCATTTGTTCAGTACCTTTCTGAGATAATCTTCAGCTCACAATTAAGCACTGTTCATGCACATGCAGACTGGGGCACTACCTCTGCCCTTGTAGATTTTCAGTGTAACAAGGTTAATATTTCTTTCCTGTTATCTAAAACATCCCATCAGTTTCATTAGAGTTTAATAAAACCAGAAAATTGGACAAAAGATAGTATAAGAAAGTTTTCTGAACTAAACTTTCTCTGCTCTTGGAAAATCTTTCAAGGATTTATTATTAATTTCAGTAATTCCCAAATAGATATTATCAGAATTTATAGTCTATCAACAGTTTTGTACCAAAATGGTTTCTTATAACAACAATATTTTATCATCAGATTTTCATATTAAGTTTGTATACTAAAATGTCACTAGCCACATAACAATTGCAGAAAGTAATTAAGAGTTATATTTAGCTATAAAACATGTCCTAGCCAGCACCTAAATCATAGCAGTTTTTCAGGGGCTTGCAGAAGCAAAGCAGCTGCAGCTGAGCAGAGGAGATGAATACAGCCCATAAGGGTTCTGCATCTTCAGTAGAACAGCAAGAACACAAACCAGCAATGACTGCAGTGAAAAGAACACAAAGGGAAAGTCTACATAAATTAGCTCTGCCTCTTGTGCCTTAGAACACTGGTCTTCAAAGAACTTGGCTGCAGCATCACAAAATCATATTTCAAAACTCATTGAGGACTTACAGGTAAATTTGATTAACGTTAAAAATACTTCAGTACATATTTGGATGATTAACTTTATTTTTTCTGTTCTGTTAATTAAGTTCTGAATTAGAAAGAAAGAGACTGAGGCATCTATCAAAAAAGGAATTTAGAATCCCCTGACATGTCTTCCTATCTTGATGGGGCAAAAGACTCTTAAGGCTAATTATCTTTTATAGATAATTATCTGCATAGATCAGTTCAGAATAATCACATTTCATCTGACATATTCCAAATCACACACTAGTGTTAATAATATGTACTTTCAGTTAAAATAAAATTTAAAAATAAAAAAATACTTTTAGGATCCATTCTAGGACTGTCTACCAAAGCCATAATTTTTATTGACTGTACATGCAGATGAATGCCCATAGAGGGTCTCACCCTCTGACCCATGTGCATTTGGCTGATCTGCTACAGAATTCCTCATTTGCTGCAGGTCTTTCAATTTTTATTTCAGACTTGCAGCTAAAATTGTTTTCAGCTCATATCCTTTCTTCTCTATAGGAAACGAGAGATATATTACTCAATTTAAAGTTTTACAAGTTTTTTAATGTAAGATCTTAAGCTAGAGTGCTTACTGTTGAAAAGTTGCCTTTGCAGTCTCATAGTAAATACAGATTACTGAAATTAGACACAGAAAATACTAATATTAACGTAAAAAATATTTAAAGTGGAGGTTAAAACAAGACTATAAACAAAATGTACTATGATAAAGATATAATGCAAGTGTGTAACCCTCTCTCTCTGTACAGCTTAGATAATAAAAGCAAGTAATTCCTACCTGCTGAAATTTATAACATTTGATAACATTTTCCATTTATAGTGACGATCTAGTATTGCAGACATAGATCAGAAGTATATTTTTATGCATCTTCAACTAATATGCTCCTAGGTTATCAGGTTTTAATGTTTTTTCTTTAAAAATGCTTAAGTAGCTCTCAGACAATCTAAAATATCATTCACCCATGTCAGAAGTTCAGTCAATGACCATTTTCACCTATGTCAAAATAGGTATTCCCTTCAAATTCCTTTCCTTCACATCTCAAGGGAAAGAATTCTAAACATCAAAAATTGCTAAAAATAATTTCCATGTTTATAAAAAGCCAGTTCTGCACTCTTACTCCTGAGAGATATGAATGTCTCCATGATTCTACTCCATGGACACACATGAATAAATAATACAGCATCAGACTGCAGCTGTGTGTTACCGTTTGTGCTGCCTGCTTGGCTACCTGCCAGACCCAGGCTTTCCTGCAGGTCTTTCAGATTTCACTCCAAAACTGCAAGAAGCCTTCACTGAATTGATAGCTCCTTTAGCTGAAAAACTACATTCATATTTTTCTTTAAAAATTGAATACTAACAGACAGATCCTGAGCTTAAAATTTATTTTTTGTTGGAAAAAATATCCATGATAAATTATTAACCTATACTGTAAGTGATGTTTAAAAAGAAATTTCTAAGCCTTTAAAAGAAAGCTCACGTTTAAACAATACCAAAATTTAAAAATTCACAGGGAATGGAAAACCATAGCATTCCTATTATCTTGTTAACTCTTCCCTCCTGAATGTGTTGCCCTTTATATTTAAACTCTTCAAAACACAGATTATCTTCTTGTTTTTATCACAATGCAGTTGTGATTCTCATTCTAGCCTCTAGACCATAATAAATTATTTCCCCCCTTACACATTGCAATAGCAAGAAGGAATTATGGTCAGACATAGGGCTGGGGATGAGTTCCTGACTAATTAAACCAATCACAAAATTCCCATGAACTGTGCCAGAGTCCAGCACAAGTGATTGAATACAGTGAATTACCTGAGCGCAGCCTGTTCGCTCTGCCGGGGCCTGAGCTGCCCGTGCTCAGGGCTGGCTCTGCAGAGCTGCAGCTGGGGACAAAGCTGAGCCAAAAGCTGTGCCAGAGCCAGTGGTAAGAGAAGGGGTCCTTCTCCCCAGTGAGTCCCCAGCCCCTGCCCGGGCTCTGTTGTGGGTTTGCCTTTGCCTGGCCATGGCCTCACTGACCTGGCCCCGCTGGGGCGTTTCCCTGCCATGACTTTGGGCCTGCTTTGTCATTGCACTGCTGCCTGACAATCACTGCACTGCTGATTGAACTCAGCTGCTGCCGCCAGCCCTGATTCTGACCCTGATTCTGACTCAGATTATGTCTCATCATTTTGGACTTGCCTTATGGGCTGGACTCTTTAGTGACGCCAATGACCATAACCTGACCAGCTTGGCTCACCTTGCCCAGCTTCTGTGGGACTGTGCCCCTGTTAGTTCCTCCGACCATCCTGCTGTCATTGTCATCTCCCAGAGGGCCTCCCCATGTGGGAAAGCCTACTCTGCTGCTCCTTGACATGCATAATCTCCCTGTCCTTCATCCCCATACTTTCTTTTACCTTCTTCCAAATTTTGATGCCATTGATCATTCTTTCCTCCTGGCATTTTACACCCACTAGACTTGACAATTGGGGTTTTTTTGGCTCCAGTTCTTTTCAAGACTGTTCTCATAGTTGATCTTTTGATGAGTATTTTTGCTCTTTCCCACTCTCATTATTCCCCAGGGCAGTATCTATAGCCTTTTGCTCCTCTTACATTATGCTCTCTCTCCAAGCAATTTCATCAGCTGACACATCCTCAGTTATCATCTCCATGCTGATGACTAACAAATCAAGCTCAACATCATTAATTGTTCTTCTAGCAATATTCTCCATCTGTCCTTCTCTCAAATTCTGTCATTTCAAGGTTTTATCAGCTTTAACCAAACTTGAGAAAAAGAACTTGTATCTTTCTTCCCGAAACCTTGCCATACCTTTACTTTCTGCACATTCAGGTACGTGTTCTCAGGACACTTTCAAAGTTTTTTCCTCACATTGCTCTTAAAAAAGAAAATTCACCTGCCCTTTTGGGATCTTCATCTACTCAACATTCTCCTTCCATCTTTGGCCAAACAGAAGAGGCTTCCTTTAAGTCTTAATAAAATGTTATAAAAAAGATTTTTAAAACCCTTTCAATTTGTTCATGCAACACCCTTGCCTCAAGAGTGCACCATCTGAATTCTTCCACCAGGGGCCAGTTCCTTTTGATATCAAAATTACATTTTTCAGTATTGCTTTTAAATGTCCACATGACATAAATCTGCATCTTAAAATAATAAACTGAACACTAGACAAGATAAACTCTATCTAATTACCAAGTAGAAATACCTGAGTTAGCTTTAAATTAGAACCAGTGCAATACCCCAGCAACAGTGGTACTGAGCTTCTTGGCAGGATGCATTTGTTCAGGCACAACTCAGTGCATTTGTGGGTATTCTTCCTGTTCATCTGTATAGATAGCTCTACAGTTCTCTCATAACATATTTTCTCATTAAGCTTGATGCCTATTTATATTTTGTACATTCTGCCAGTATTCTCAGTCTTGTGTAATTTGTTTGACAGTCTGTCATCTATGTAAAAAGAAAGTGTTTTACCCTATTTAAATTCTTCTTAAAATAATTCTACTTTTCATGGCATCTCCAGTGACTTTCACTAGTCTGTCTCTTCATCCTGACACTGAGAGTGGCCAGAGCAGAAATACTTCTTGAATAAGTGCATGTGAGGTGGTAGAGTAAATTAAACAGGGACCTAAATAATAGAATACAGATCTCTGTATCTCTGCTGCATTTAGCAGTGCTTCTGCCTATTTAACTGTCTTCCAAAGTTCCTTTGTCTTTCAGATCTTCTGTACCTGATGACAGCTTAGCAAGTTTTACTGTGCCAAAGCTCAGCTGTTCCCTTTGCAAAGATAAAAGCTACTCAGGAAGATGTTCAACAGAGAAAACATCTAAACAGTGCCTGCTTTTCCTCTAGAAACTGGCACACGGTGTTTTCTGAAAAGATAACTTTCTATAACTCCTAAGAACTGGCCCTTCTGGCATTTCTTGCTGCAGCCCGTGCAGTTCCTGCATATTCATTCAGTGATGAAGGCGATGTAAGAACCAGTCCAGACACAGGAATCTGGGCCCATTTTGGAAAGCCCTTGCATAGCACAGAGGTTGGCAATTTCATCCCCAGATGAGAATTTTACATTTCGCTGTAGCATATCTTTACCTCATCCTTTATTATATCCTTACCTCATCCTTTAGTAGTCATTTCATACAGATAGATGAGGAACTGGCACAAATTTAAGATTTTATGGAGCTGGTCGAGTTTCAGTAATAGCTGGGGGGAAAAATACCCACAAGAAGATAAATAGCACTTCACTGAGGGCAAACTGTCAACATCCTCACAACATGTTTAATGTTCTCTAATCAGGACCTTACATGAGCAGCTTTCCTTTACCAGTTTTCAGGCCAGCTTCTGCTGCTGCTGCTTGTTGGATTTTACTCACTTGATTTACTAATGGCAGCCTTTTGCCATTTAGTAGAAATTCTAGTTCCTTGGGAAAGGGGAAAAAAGCAAAAGTTACTTTAGAAAAAACACATAAGCTTTAATCTAGGACATAGAGTAACATATTTTATTTTAAAACCATGTTCTATATTTAATTCTGTGATCTTTTTGGACTACAGGATCTTGTATGTAATTACATAATACCTTACAGCCTTGATAATAATTTATATTAAAGCTACTACATATTTTTCTGCTAATATAATGAAGCTTTAAAATAGCTGAGGCACCATTTAGCACAAAACAAGATCAAAAAAGGATTAATATAGATCATGTTTCTGTTGTAATATATTTACCTAAAACTGAGACTTGAAATTTTGTTATGTTGTTACAAACTTATTTGCAAGATGAGAATATGTTCCCAAGCAGGCAAAGCTATCTGCAGGCATAAGAATCATTATCTCATTTTACAGAAGCAAAACCTCAAGATTCAGGGGACAGGGATACAAAAGGTTAAGAAATAAATTAATTGTCAATGTGGAAATATAAGTGCAACATCCAAATAGTACATTTTTTTACAGTCTGAAAAGACTGAGAACACAGATAAATTCCAATTTTCTTGGCTAACTATTGAACCAAATTATTTCACTAGCTTTTAGAATTTTTAAAAGTGCTTATGTTGCCATATTTTTAGCCCATAAACAAGGAGCACATAAGGCTGGCAGTCATTTCAGGAATTGCACCAGAAACTTTAAATGGCCAGGCATGTCTGATTTCTCCTGATCACCCTGCAGGTTCAAAGCATTTAACAATTAAGGAGACATAATGTAGTCATTCAAGGAAAACTGCAACAGAAAATAACCCTAATAATTCATAGTGTCACTTTGAAAGTAATCATTGTCATTGTAGGGACTCTATATTATTGTTCGTCTGGACCTAATTTAATTATGGGTATTTTCTGTTTCTGGTGTAGGCTCCTTATTTGACAGCTTTTACAAAAGTATAACCTTCACTTGTATAAATATTCCCCATACAGCAAAAATACTTTTAATGGCAAAACACATTAATGCACATAAATTTTCATACAATTTTCAGCACATATTATGTTTTACAATTATTTGACATTCATACTTTCTGTATATCAGCATGACTGAATATCTTTTATATACAATCAGCTCAGTCAGAAACATGTTCATTGGTATAGCAAATTCCCAGTGTATCAGAGAGAAATGGTCTCAATATTGTTAAAACACTGGGTTTGGGAAGCATATTCCAAGGTCTCTGGTGATTTTTGGCATGATGGCAACAGTTACAATCAGATAATCTTCTTTTTAAAGAAAAGAGAAGATTTGTCTTTAGCATCTACTACTTCCTTTTAAAATAGTCCATGGAAGACTTTCTTCTTCAGGTAAGATGGTTTCCAAAGTTACAATCTATAATGAAAAACTACAACATTATATGATATTGTTTACTCTTATTACATTAGTCAGCTGATAAATGTTTTTCTTTTAACATATCCAAGTCCTGAGTAAACTCATTCAAACTACAAATTAATGAGCTACCTTTAAGAACTCAGAAGTAGTTAATTAATTTAATAAAACTAATTTCAAGACTGATAAATTGAATAACATTTCCCTTTTTTTCCTCAATTTTGTTTATATAAATTCACAGAACCTTATTCAGAAATTGAGCTCCTTCTTCACCTTTTTCCATCAACTTTTTCAAGATTGAGAAGTCTGATGTGAAACCAATGAAATCCTGGCAGTTGATAACTTAAATTCTTCAATATTTGGAAAACTACAGAATATATATTATTGTGGATGTATTGGTATGTATTTTGAACTGCTGAATATGGGAATAAATATGACAAAGAACAGAGCTCTCACACAGTGGTGCTGGATGGGCTGTGTCATCTTCCAATGCTCAAAGGAATACAGAGATAATAAAGGCTTGCTGTAGGTTACCACTGCTGCTGTAAACCCCTTTAGAATCATATGCATTGTTTCCACGTGGCTAGCAACCATGGAAGTATTTTGCTCCAAAATATGTTATTGATTATATTTCAATGCTTTTAAGGATAGCCCTATAAATTTCAATTTCTGTGTTAGGTTTTTACCTCCATCCATCGTGAGATGCTTGTAGGTAGCTCTGAAATACTCTCTCAAATACTGGACTATAAGTGTCATGCAACAGTCCAACACATTCCACTACAGTCTCTGTTGCTGTCATGTAGAGGAACTTAGGAAGTCCAAGACCGGAAAAATTTTCATGCAAAAGTCCCCAAAAGCCAAACATGCTGTGTTCAACAGCTAAAAATTAATTTATGGGAGGGTTATGTGGTTCACTACAGTTTAAGGAAGCAAAACTCATGAACACATTCAGACATGGAAACTAAGAATACCCAAGAGTCAAGATTGTTTTGGAAATAGAGGAAATAATTTGTTTCCCCTCATAGCCTAGATTCAGTTCCTTTATATTTGTATTTTCCTCTCACAAAACAATGAGAAAAGTTAAAGTGAAACATTTTCGATCCTGGGAATTTCACAAAACTGGAAAAATAATAGGACAGGTAGGAAAACAAAAGAATCACTTCTCCTGCAATCAATTTCTCCAAGTTTAAACAGCTGCAGTTCACGTTATGAACAAGACAGTTTTCTCACTAAGTTAAGCTAAGTGTCAATTGCTAACAGACAGAGAGCACTGACACAGCAATATTGTAGTAATAAAAAATTATTAATTTCACCAGTCCAGTGTATGAGAAAATTCAATAACCTCTGTCCTCATTTGCATCTGTTTCTTCTGGAATATTTTACTCCTATTCCAAGTTCTCAAAACACACTTCAAGAATGGAACAGGCAAAATGCAATGTAAATTTGCAGGTAATGTGATGACCAACATCTTGGAAAATACAACTCTACCATCTCCTACCATCTAGCTCCTTTAGACTAAAACCACCAGTAAAATACATCTTGCTGTAGGTATACTGAATTCAGTAATTTGATCAGGTTTTCCTGTATTGAGTTTCTGCCTATTTACAGTAAAACAAAGGGAGGTAGTTATCATGGCTGATTCTTGATACTGTATTAGGCAGAAGGAAAAAAAAAAAAGAAATGTATGACTTCTTTGGAAAATGACAAGCACAAGTATCATATCCCACCCCATCTTCCTTCAAAAACACCTTTTTTTCTTTTCCAAGAATATGAAGGAAACCCACCAGGAAGGCTGGATGAATTTAGAGTTTACATGAGTGAAATACAAGGCTTTCTATTCAGATGTAGAGGAAAGAAATAAAACAGCCACTGAACACAGACACAACTCAGCACTATCATTAGAAGTGCTGTAAATTATAGTGACATAAGGTACTTTCATGGCAGAACCTAAAGTATTACCTATGAAAGCCTGGCAGAATTCTTAACTCTCTGTACCACAGATTTCACCTGCAGCAAGTGGATAAGAATGCTTATCTATTTTTATAAATATTTTTAATAATTTCAGGCTAAAATTATTGTATGAATCAGCCCTGTGAATGCCAAAGACCTGGAATGCAGATGCAGCAGTTTTCTCTTGTCTGTCTGAGATTAATTGGGGTGAGTCTAATTCCTTAGGTTTATCCAGCTCACCTTACTTCCAAATATGATCTTTTTTCTTAACTTGCCTGCTGAATCCCCATGATTGCTACGCTTCCTTCTCTCTGCTAATCATTATTTTCATTATTTAACATCCTTTTTTGAGGTGGTGCTCCAACTTCTTCACTTTCTTCCAATCATGCAGGACTTTTCCTTTTTTTTTATAGCTTGTTTTCCTTAATTCACTACTGCCAATTTCTCTACTAATTCATCAGTTTCAGTAATGAACTTGGAAGGTAACATTGTACTGTTGCCTTCACTTTTAAGTCACTTTTTTGTCCTTTCTCAGGTAAATCTTCAGCATTTTTTTCATAGTGATGCCAGAAACACCAATGTGATCCTCTTCTACATTTTTGTAACTGACTTTTTGTTGGGGGTTAGGTTTGTTTCTTGTTTTGTTTTGGTTTTTTTTACCTATGGAATTTTTTTCTGGGAGTTGCTGGGCAACTAACTACTGGGTACTTATGGGTACTCAGGTGGGACAAAAGGATGGAGGATAGCACCTGGCTACACTTTTTCTTTTGTCTCTGGGAGTTTCTCTCAGAGGGGGAAGGTGACACGAGGTTTTGGGGGCAGGAAAAAGACCGGGCTGGGGGCAGCTTCGCTCTCTTGCTCTCGGCCTCGGAGAGAGGACAGTCAGGCTGTTGCTTGCTGCGGGAGGAGTTTCACTGGCACCACCAGGTCCGATCCTGAGGAAAGCTACCATCATCTGCTCATGTGCCCAGGAAATCCTGAGCTCTCCTCCTGCTGCCCTGCTGGAGCTGGTCCGGCCCTGTCCCACCGCCTCTGCTTCCTCGGCGCTGCTTTGAGGCTGCTCTGCACCGCGGCCCCGCGCTGCCCTCCCTGCCGGACATCCCTGCCCTCCAGTGACCACCGACGGAGCTCCGGATTTCATCCGATCCACCAGCCCAGGATCCCTCACCATTCCAGCTTGGTGCTTTTAAGGACTCCCAAGAGACCAGACTGCCCCAGGTTTAGTGAAACAAAGCCCCATCAAAGTCCCTGGTTCTGTTTTCACTATTAATTGCTGTAGTTGTTGTTGTTTGTTTGCTTTGTTATACCTATTAGTAAAGAACTGTTATTCCTATCCCCATATCTCTGCCTGAGAGCCGTTTTAATTTTCTAAATTATAATAATTTGAGGGGAGGGGATTTGAATTATCTATTCCAAGAGAGACCCTGCCCCTCTTTAGCAGATACCTGTCTTTTCAAAACTAGGACACTTACCTTGAAAAACTTGTGTCTTGAATACAAATAGATTTTGCTAAGTTGCTTGTTAGCCTTTGAAGCTTCCTATTAAAGTATATATTAAAAACATATTTGCATTGAAATTCTGTTGTTCTGGTTCACTTCAATGGGTATAAGTACTTCCTAAATCCCTTTTCAGCTGAAGAATTCTTTAAATTTTAATATTGTTTAAGCTTCAAGTCAAATATACGCTTAATATCTGTAGCACTGATATTAACTATCTGTTGTTAATAACTAACTATGCTATTATCTAGCACTATCTGTGCTACAGCAAAGCACATCTAAATATAAAAGTAAAAAAATAAAAAGTGGTTAAAATATTGTTTAAAGCTTTTCAAATAGCATGAATTGAAAATAGAAAAGTTGAATTAAGTTAAAATTTTCCCTAATTGTAAAGTTCCTCGATTTTAAAGTTAAAACTTGTTTAATACTTTGAAATAGAACACCTTCCATAAAAAGAATTATACACGTTACAAAATGGAAGTTTAAATGAAAGCTCAGAAAGACAAATGGATATTCCAATATATATAAGAAATTGCCATACTTTTAAAATTGTACATTTTTACATTTACAGAAGTTAGTACAGAGGACACAACTGATGAAATTTCTGTTTCTTGCCCTTGTTTGTTTTTTTTTTTTTAAGTTACTGTATTTTAGCATTCCATCAATGCTTTTGGTGTATAGGAGATATTTCTCAGTGTTCCAGTTAAAAGTATGGGCAAATTGTAACCTTGTGTAAGATTGCAGAGAATCAGTAATTCATCTCATTCAGTTTGCATGTCTACATTTGCTTTAGTCTCTAATTAAACTTGTTTGACTTTCTGGCAAGTGGAAAGAAATGGATGTTTCTAGAATGCAATTAATCTTGCCCCAAAATAGATCTTGAAACAGTGCAGATAAATTGGTCAATAGAAATGCCTGATTATCTCTGTTAACTATGAAAAGAGTTTAGTAGACCAGCTCAAACACAAATGTCTGTGTGACAGACTTCCAATGTTATGAGAAATTAATCTTAGGTTACATTTCCCATTTCTTTGAAAGAGGTATAAAAGAATCCACTAAGGTGATTTTACCACCCTCTAGGAATTTATCCATTTCCTTTTCCAAATTTAAAAACTGTTGTTCCTTTTAAGAAAAGTATCAAAACAGTAACAACAACAACAAAGAAAACCATAATAAGAAAGTAAAAGCAATACATATATTGATACAAATACTTTTCCAAATTCAGTACTTGTAATGCTTCTTCAACTTTTCATCAAATATTTTTTTTCCTTCTGATTCAATCATCCTTTGGTGAGTGAATACTGTGCTGCTGATACACCAATTACA
Source organism: Acrocephalus scirpaceus scirpaceus (assembly GCA_910950805.1). Classification (NCBI taxonomy): domain Eukaryota; kingdom Metazoa; phylum Chordata; class Aves; order Passeriformes; family Sylviidae; genus Acrocephalus; species Acrocephalus scirpaceus. Next base: position 139,325,511 of record OU383773.1, on the reverse strand, counting down.
GCAATGCCTTGACAAACCAATTTATTTTGAAACATCTAGATTAAGTTTTACCATAATATAAGCAACAGACAGCTTTGCCTGAAGTAGAAACTTGTTTTAATTTGGCTTGAAATAGTTTTGTAGGTAAATGGATCAATAGAGATTAATATCTGAACATACACTGACGCTAATCTGTAACTGTCCTCATGTAAAAATAACAGCCATGCTGCTGCAGAGATTAAAGGTGATGCTGTATTAAAGGCCTGCACTGTCTCAGATCTACTAAATGATTTTAGGTCATTCAAATAAGCTCGCCATGCCTCAGTTTCCCCGTCCGTCAAATGAATATGTCTGCTACTTCCCAGAGACGTGGCAACATTAATCAATATTTGCAAGGTACTCAAATACTATATAAGCCATAAAAAAATACACTGTATTCTAGTTGAACATTGTGCTGTTCATAAAATAATGTTGGTAATGAAAAATGCATTCACAGAAAAAAGAACCAGTACCAGTGACTGACATCTTTACAAGCTCACTGTGAAAAACCCTCTGTGCTATTATACAAAAATAACACAAGCACACTGCTATGCACATAACTCATGACTATAATAAATAATACAAATCAAAAGCATATTTAAGGTATAGAGAACATTAACAGAATGAGACATGATCCACTACCTGTGTGAAAATGCTTTTCTAATGGAAGGGAAGTGATCCTGGAAAGAACAGTAAGTGGAGCATCCTCAAGTTGTCCTGCTTATTTCTACAATGAAATAGTGAATGTCTGACTAAAAAATTATACTCAGTCTAACTATAGCAGGATTCAGATTATACCCACATATATAACATAACCTATTTTGAAACACTGATGGGGCAGGTTGTGGGGATGGAGGATGTGATGGTCACAGGAGCAGCCTCTAGCCTTCCAGCAATTTCCTTCCCCAATCTCCTGATCAGACACCCCTAGGTCTATTTGTGTAATTTGCTTGCAGAAAACACCTTCTCCCAGTGTCTGTGCAGCACCAGGAACCACAAAGCTTTATAAGATGACTGTGGAGGAGTCCAATTATTGTATTATCTGCACAATATCTAATGATTAGTGACTAGCAGGACAAGCTTAAGATACAACACTACAGCGCAGTAAACTCATTCACTGAAAATTTAAGCAACACTCCTTGACATAACCATGTTTTTTCTCTTCCAAGTGCTCAGCTCCAGTGAGAGAGAAATGTTCCCTGAATAAACAGAAACCCCATCCCTGTCATAATGTCCACAATAAAGCAGAGTAACATTTGCACAATAAATTGGGTAAAGCAAGAGCAAGCAATCATAGCTAATGATATTAAAATGCAAAAATATGTAATCTTTGCAACTGCATGTTTATTTTATCCATTCACTCTTCATTATAATGTATCTTTACTAAGGTATAAATCATACAACCAGGCAGAGAGATGAATGTGATGACTCACTTTAAAAAGGTGGTTGCTGAGCAGCCTGTAAAAACACATGGACTAGGTATTCAAATTTCATATTTAATATAACAAGGGGCATAATCCTGGACAGATCACTAGCATACCGTTGAACTTGGATATATGCTGTATTTAAGTACTTTCTGTTGTGTGATCAAGTACATGCAGGTTAGGGAATGCCATAACTAAGTTTGCACTTCCTCATATTGCCATCATGTACCTGAAACATCTTGAGTTTACGCAATGGGAATCCCTAAACCAATTACTGTTGATAAGTTCATTCAACTGTTGATGTACATTACACAACCTGCAAACCATGCTTTGGAAATGTATTTTCACTTTCTGATGGCTTTTTCCTCTTTCTTTGCAGGGTGGGTCACCTCTGTGAATACTTTAAAAACATTAATTCATGCATTTTCAGAGATACATTGTATGATGGATGAGGTGATGGTGTAATTTTATACACGAGTGTAAAGAGAGCAAAGTCGGTAATGTCAACCTATTCTGAAGTCCAAGGTGAGCTTTGATTTTTTTCCAGTGTTAACACTTTGTGTGTTCTGAGTTTCCACTTACTTCACTTTTGACATTTCCAAGCTGTACTTTCCACCACTTTTCCAGCTTTTACTAGAATAACTGGGCCAGGATCACACAGGAAGACAGAATGTCAGTCTTACTGGGGGGCCATGCAGCTGCCTGAATCCTTTCTTTTTCTGAGGCACATTTCTGCCTCATTTACTGCATATTCAGTTTACATATTCTGAAAAGAAATTATCTGTGAATATCAAAGACAAATTCATTCCATGAGGAACAAGTTTCATGCACTGTAGGAAGCAGGGATCTTGTAGAAAAAGTACAAAGTAGCCTCCCGTTTGCAGAAGTTCACCAAACAAATGTTGTACACACAACACTTTCTCAAACAAGAAACTTGCAACTTTGACACGTCTCAAAAACGGGGCTTTGAGTGCTGGTTTTTATTTTGCTTTAATATGAATATAGCTTCTCAAAAATCTAAAGAAAATAAAAGAGAAGGATAAGCATGTACTACTTTCTCTGCCCTGCCTCTCCAGAAATTTCATCATGTGTAAATACATTTATACTCATAGGATCTGAACAATTCTGGGCCATTCAGATTGACAACACAAGGAAACTGCCCAGCAACTTGTTGCGGTCTTCTACACAGAGAAATCAGGAGAGGTCACATACCTTCTCATTGATTTCAAAGCTATTTGGTGATAGCAGATACACACATTGACTCCAAGAATTATGGATTAATTCTAAGATCCCTGAGGGGTTTCTCCTTCTTCTTTGGCCATTCAGCTTTTGGTTTTTCCAGCTAACCACATTCTCTTTGTCTTCTTTAATATGCAGCTGCCCAGCAGACCTGTGCACCAGTCAGTCTGCATCTGCAAGCTCTCCACTTGATAGTGTTTGAAGGAGGAAAGCCTGAGACATTACCCACAGTCTCAGTTTTAGCACCACAGTGACTTTCAGTACCATGACAGAAATGCTGGGCATTCTGCTGAGCTCCAGAGTCCTCAGACTAAGCCACCTCTTTGCAAAACCAGCAGGGAGGCAAGGAGAGAGAAACAGCTGTAGGGATCCAATGAGCCCACTTCCTACAAGGCACAGCAGAGTAAGAGTCTAATTAATATATAGGAGCATGTCATGGAGAATGCTACATATAGATGCAATATTTCTAAAAATTATACGCCACACATAATTGCCATAAAGAAGTCAAAACAATAAGACTGGATGTCTTAGAGTTAAGAAAGATCTATTCATATTTACTGAACGCATAGGAATTGTTTTCCCAGACTTACTTGGCCAAAATTTGACGGCAGTCCAAAAAATAGTAAATTTGCATCACTAATATCAGAGAGGTTCTGCTGCCAAATTCGAAGTCTCTACTCCAAAATGTGATAATACTAGACCTAGATCATTCTAAAATCTCAGTACCAGGGAAACTGAATGTGGCAAATATAATCCCTTCACAAGGTGTCCCAATATGATCCTGGAAACTCTAAGCTCCTGAATGTGACTTCCATCTTGGGAAAGTGTACTGGTTTGAAAGCAAAACCAGTGAAAGACTCCAAGTCAGAAACACAATTTAATAAGACGAAAAGAAAAGAAATAAAAGAAAGTAAAATAAAGGTAATAGTACAAAAAAAACCACTGACAGAGTCAGAATACAACCTGACACCCTGTTAGGGTGGTAGTGCCAGTCCAGATGAGATGATCTTGTCGAAGCAGTGATCCTGTAGAAAGGTCTGGTAGCTCTTGTCTCCTCTGGGAGTCCAGTGGATAAAAGCTGCCTGTGCTGTCCCAAACCCTGGATTTATCCAGGTGGGAATGCTTGGCTCCTCCCCTGGGTGGAGCATCTCACAATGGGATGATCTCATTCTATGAGTAATGCAGTGGGTCCTTGATGGCCCATTAAACAGAGATAACTCCCGGAGGAAGTTATCTATGAGTCATGTGGCAAGGCATTGTTAGGTTCGTTAACAGAAGATAAGGAAAACATTGCCCCACCTTGGCTCCAACGGCTCATGGGGATAGAATACGTACGTTGGGCACAATTTTACATTGTAACCTAGGACAGAAAGTTATTAGGAGAAACTATTACAAATGTAATGTTGAAAATGGACAAATATAATTACCTGGAGAGAAGTCACCATCATTTCTGTAAGTGTACACTGGGAAGATAAAGTGCAATTGCATGTATATAAAAATGGGTTCTAAGTTACCATAATTTCTCTTCCCTCTCCTGAAAAAAAAAATTGTTATTGTAGTTAGTTCTACAAAGAGAAATAACTCTTAGTATTAAGTGAATAATGTAAAAATCTATTGGATTATTGAAATAAAAATCAGCAGAGGATAATAAGCAAAGAAAAATAAAGTTCAGAAGGAAACATATTGTCCTGCTGTATGCATGGATGGTATGCCCACATCTTGACTACTACATCTACCTCTGGCAGTCCTACCTCAGAAAGAATAAAAATGTAGAAAAGGAGCAGAGAAAGGTGACGAAGATAGCAAGAGGCATTGAATTGCTTCACTTGAGTCAAGAAATTGATTGTAGTTTTCTCCAAAATACAACAGAATCCTTCTTATCTGACAGATACAGTAAAGCCATGGAATTAGGAGTGATGGCAGAATGTGAGTTAAAAATTTTCATTCTTTCTAAAATCAGGGCAGATTAGAAAATCAATCAGCCATTTACAAATTAAGTCCAAGCAGAAATAATTTCTATTATAGAAACTAAAAATATTAATGGCTTTTAAATATGCTTCACAAGTTCATGGAGGGTATGTCTGTTGGTAAACAATGAGCATTGGGACCCAGATGTAGAAACAACTTCCCCCCCTCATCACCTGTGGGCAGCTCAGGATGTATCCACCTTGCAAGGATCACCCTGCATGTGGCTGCTCCCCATGTCACTCCCCAGGTGTCTGCTGTCTTTAGGAGTTGCCTGACATTCCACTTCCCTCCCTGGCTGTTCTCAATTTCTCTCCTTACTGACCAAACACACGAGCCCACGCCAGATAAACAACTGAGAGCATTCCCAGATCTGCACATGGCTGAGAGTCCTGTGCTCTTCTCCATGTCTCTGATTGTATCAGCTATGTTTGTACCCCAAAGAAAACATTTCACTGGTACCATGAAAACTCTTCCCAACAAGCAGAACTACTGATTCATGGAGATGTCTTATTCTCCAGTGTGTTTAAATTATAATTTATTATGCTATGTTATTTAAAATCATATTTAGTTGAACATGTAATACTACCTTTGTAAGAAAACACATTTTACTTCTCAGAGTGATGCAACTAGACTTTTCACTGATTTGTCCAATTCCACAAATGGGGTGAAGTGCATGTGAGAAAGCATTTTATCCAAACCCTTTGATAGCTCAGGATATGATCCTAACTAGGCAAACAAACTGTTAATGTGGTGATGGAGCTAGAAGAATACATATGCCACAAAATTGATGGCATCTTCTTATAAAACCACTGTAACTAATAAAACCTTAAAATTATAAAAGAATACTAGAAGGACAGAAGCCAAGTCTCCACTGTAGAACTTTTCTGTGCAATTTTTTTTCTGTAAGAATTTCTTCAGAGAGGGTATTAATATGGTATCTCTCTGTTTTAATGGAATTAGTAGGAGTTGAATGCATTTACATACATGAATATCACTAGGAGTTTGTCACGCTGAACACAGAAGGAGGACACTGGACACGCTCAGCCGCCCAAGGCAAAAAAGGAGGGACTTTATTTACAGTTTCTACAATTTATAGACTCTCTAAAATGAGAGTGGATTGGAGGATAACATATCTCCTCCGAATCACATTGGCTAGTTGAACAGTCTGTCAAATTTCTCCTCCTCCAAGAAGGAATGTGAAAAACACATAGTGTTTTGGTAGAAAGTGTGGGAATTCTGACTCCAAATATGTAAATATCAGAAGGCTTTTGAAAATCAGGGCAACAGGAGTTCACAAAACTCTGATTGTGGTTAGATATTTGAATTATGAACACAAAAAGCAGACTGACATAAACACAGTTTCTTTCTTTGTCAGATATGAATGAAACTGGCCAGCAGGTTCAAAAATGTATTAGAGGTGGACTGCAATACATGACAGTAAAAACTGAATTTCCCCATGAAATCTGCTAAAAAGCCCTGTTGGAAATTTAAGGGGAAACCTGTAGAGAAGGAAAGGAATTCTGGGCCCTACAATAATGCAGATGAGCTGAAGTGAAGACAGTAAAAAGACAACATTAATTGAGTAAAGAGAAAGGCCACAGAAGTATTTAAAGCAACTATTCACTCTAAGGAACACCTCAGAGTGGCCTTACTCGGAATGGAAAGGAAGTCTTGCTAAAATAAGACATTTCTGAAATTCAGAAGAAGTATCAAATGTCATTGTGGATTTAGCAAGCCACATGTAAAATGATGAATTGATGATTTGAAATATTTGTCAGATGCTGTCCAAATATCAGTCAACTTCAAGAAGGCCTCTGTAAGCACAGACATAAAAGAAAGCTTAGAAAAGAATAATCTTGCATTTACGTGTAGCCATCTAGTAATGATACTTCAATACATATGTATACTGCATTAAACAACTAATTTGACTTTAATCTTCTTGACAAGTTTATCTGAAATTAATGAGATCTTTCATGTCGTTACTGGTCTGTATATTCTTAGCAATTTTACATCCAAGTCTACCAATATAATCTGTACATCAATGAGAAAATAAGCATAAATGGTGTATTTTAATGTAGGATTGTGCCAGTTTGATCTGCAGGCCCTCAATTTTCCTACTTATTCATTGAACTTGTTGCAAAAAGGGCTTGACTTGAAAAATGTATTGACTTAATACATGGAAATTGTAAACAATTATCATACTACATAAAATTCCTAAAGTACTTTTAGTTTAACTATAATTAATATTTTATTAATTACATAAATATGCAATTTATGTATTTCTAGGATCTAATACTATACTTATGCAAATTATAGTATTATCTACTACCTAAAATATTCAAATGTAGCTATACAGAATAAAAGTGTTAATCAACCATCAAGAATTACTAATCTGAAGTGTTAGAAAGGTGGAGCAAAGTATTTTACAAGCAAAGTCACAAGTCAAAAAAGCCCCAATAATAAAACTAAACTAAAATGTTCATGATTTTTATGTTTAATCTTATCTGAAACTTCCCAAAAGAACTAGCATTTTTAATATCAGTTTTATGGCCCATGTAAAAGAATATTCCTAACATTTCCAGCTCTTTGACTAGTAATACTTCACTACAGAAACAAACTCCTTACTCACGTGCTTTTTAAAGCATTAGATTCTGCTTCCATTTTATATTTTACTCCAGGAGAATTCTTGCTATTAAACTTAAATATGTTCTGTCTTTTCTTCCTTCCTTTCCAAGATGTTAAGCTTATTAATACTGTAGTAATAAAGTCCATTTGATTTTATGCTGGCTCAATAGTCTCCCAACTCCATTTGGTGTGTTGTTTGATTAATGAGGAAACTCAATGAAGTGTGAGTAGGTTAACTGGTGATTGATCCAGGAAATGATATCCAGGAAGTAAAAAGAAAAATGTGTTAACAGTGGGGAGAAGGACTTTGGGCTCAGAAAAGAAAATGAGACTAAAACCAAGTAAACCCATCTAAGCTGCTTTTTTTTCATAGTGACAGAAACATTTATAACTATCCTCTCTGACAAATGCTTAAGTCTACCTGAAATAAAGGTCTGTGCTAAAACTTTATAAAAAGCAGCTAAGAAGACCATGTGGGAGCTCATCTCTCTCTTGTGTAAAATAATTGAGTTCAGCTCAGTGGCGAGTTCCTAGTGCTTGTGAAGTACTTTGCATGAAAGTATTACCAGTCTTATAAAGTACTTCCAAGCAATATGAACTTAGGTCCTAGTTCACTTTAATTCTTTACTAGAATGAAGAGATATAAATGTTGGTGAAACTACCTGATATTTTTGAGCCCAGCTTCATCATCATCATTATTTCTTCATGTCTGAACAAAAACTGCTGCATCTCTCTTTGCATCAATTCATGTAACTTGCTGGCCAACAGCAGATACTAGAGCCTTACTGCTGACTCTTCCAGCCCTCCTCTCTACCACACAGAAGTTACCAGTCTGCATGTGGGTGTTCTGGCGTTAGCCCAGATACCCCTTGTGGCAAACACGCAGAAGGTACTTTACTGTTTTTAACGTTTTGTTTTCAAGTCAAGTAAGTGTAGTATGCACCTGATGCCTTTATCTGCTTCCACAGAACTGCATAGCTCTAAATATAAAAGTTTTCTTTGTCATTCACACTTAAAATAATGTTACTATGTGCTGCTAAGTACAGGAGGGTGGACATCAGGGCTCACTTTACAATTTGAGAGGCTGACAAAGCTCAAGTCCAGTTACAACTCAGCGGTCAATATTTTGGTGCAGGGATTGATTAAGGCAGCCACTGGAAACAGGGATAAGAAAGGAAGTTTAAAAACTGTTACCCATGATCAATATGTGTGTTTCACACATATTGCACCAGGCAATATTTGCACATGACATGGGCTGCAGCAGTCCTAACATCTTCAGCAAATCAACAGTTACAATAATATATGTCAAAAGAATACGTAAATTAACTCAGAAGAGAGTATTTCACCAGTCAATCATGGAATGAAAAGCTGTGGTATATGATTTCATTGCAAGCTGAGTCAGAAATAATTTTGGGGGGACTGAAAGGATGCCAGCTCCTTATGAAATAAGACCATGCTCTAATGCTCCAGCCATTTTCTCTCACTACACATCCCAGGCATCAAACTGTTCTTCAGCAGCTGTAGTTGGCATGGATGCCAAGCCAGTACTGAAATGTGACAAAATGTGGGACATAACCCAAAGCCAGAGTTCCAATTCTTGAGCCACAAGGTCCTTTTGATACCTTTGGCTGCCAAAAAACCTTGGAAAATTAGGGTGTTTTTAACAGTTTTATCAAGGGAGTTTTCCCATGTGAAACCTATTAATTACACCAGCATACATTGGGGTCAGAAAATACTGTGTTACAGGTTAGAAGACCTACTCAGCAATGGCAGGTTTCTTTGGTTTTTTGGGCTAGGGCAGCACAATATATTCACATACTATTTTCAAAAATTTTTACCAGACAGATACTAAAAAGACTTTCTACCAGATATTACTCTACTATCTAGAGCCAGTCACTGGCCATGTGAAACCACACATAGAACAGAATAATGACTTTAATGTCAATAGGCAACAGAACAGGCAAAAGTCTATGTAATGCTTATTTATAGTTTAAAAAGTATCATTGGGTTCAGTGCAAAGGTTACTGAGATGTGTTTTGGCAAAGATTCTCCAAATAGATGCTTGAGATTGTTTTGTACATTTGTGTACGTCTAGAGACATGGGATGAATTTTAGCTTATTTTTCCCAGAGCTGTTGATTCAAAGACTCTGAAGCAGAATGAACAGGAGTACAGCATGATATGAATTTTCAGGGTTATTTTTCAATCTCATTTTTTCAATTTTGATTTTTTTGTCTTAATATTTTAGAAGCTGCTGTTCTTAGGCCCTTCCTTAGATTGCCAATATTATTTCTCACCTTTTGATTTGAGTTGCACAGAAAGTTTTACAAGACTTATACTAGTGTTCATTTCCCCTTGCCATAAAACCTAGGGGTCAAAAGGAAAAGTTTGTCCCTTAGATAAATTAATTTTCCTTCAAGTTTTCATGCAGCTATGAAAAAAATGGCACTTAAAGGAGTTATAAGACTTGGCCTTTTAAGTAACAGGCCCAGAGGAAATCTACAGCATATAAAAGAACAAAAATTTCAAATTAAAGACACTAAAATTCATTTCTTTCTTAGCTGCTCTCAGAGCAAGACTCAAGCTGAAGGGGGGCTATGACTACTAAGGCCCAAGTAAGCCAAAGGAGTGGGTTTAAAGCAGCTTCAAGGCTGCTTGAGCTGTTCCATGGAGGTTGCTATTATGCCGTGTTGCCATCTAGGGATCACCAGAGTGCAATACCCAGGGGCATGATCCAACACATTCAGGGCCTGGAAAAATATAGTTGTATTTTGTATGTATTAATTTCAAGGATTACTTAGACAGCCATCACATCTGCGATTCTCCCTCCTAGTCTTGCATTATGTGAAGAAGGAGTTGGGACCAAGACTGGCCCAAAAATATGTTGTCAGTTTAGGAAACATTAGTTACCATTCAGGAGTGGTAATCTCTGTACTCAAGAACAAATGAGAATCCTTCAGAGTTCAACTGAAATAGGACACTAGCATTTATTTCCCTCTCTGTAACATGAAGCTTTGAACATAGCATTATTCCACACCTTAGGTCTGCTGATCTGCCAAATAGATTTTTAAAATTCTAGTAGGCTGTAAGTTTTATCTTTTCAGCAGAAGAGAAGGACAAAAAAAGTACAGGCAGAGTGTTGCAAATGGTAAGAAACAGAAAAAACTTATGGGAAAAGCACAGAGAAAATGTAGTGCCTGTGGAGCAGGGAGAAAAAGAGCAGTGAAGGTCATGACAGGAAAAGTAAAATAAAGAGTCATGCAAAAGATGAAAAGAATAGCAAAGCTTCATACAAGAGCATGCAGGGCACACAGTAGCCCTGAGAGGGACTAAGAGCACAAAGAGAGTCTGGCGGGCAACAGAAGGATGTCAGGCACTGTTGGAGAGATAAGGGACATTATCATCCAGAGGAAAAAGTACCACAGAGCCTGGGTATCTCTGGCATGGGAAGAGGTCTGGAAGATTTCTGAGATAAATAAATATGAAACTTGACTGAGTGAGGACTGGAGAGATGTAATCAGTGCTCTGCATGTGCACTGAGAATACTGAAGCAGGCAAACGTAAAGAAACTTTGCTAGGGTAGAGTCAGGAACAGGATTGCAGTAAAAGTAATCCAGGTTTAAAATCCAATGGAAGAACTGAATTGAAGAGCAAGATAACTGTGGTGTATAGCAAGACACAAAGCCAGGGAGGAAAGGAGTCCCTAGTATAAAGTATAGCAGTGGAGAATGCCCTAAAATCATAGACTAACCCAGGTCAGAAGGGTCCTCAAAAGATCATCTGGTCCAAACTTTCATGGGAAAGGGAGTCTAGGTCAGATTATCCAGCACCCTGTCCAATCACATCTTGAAAACCACCAGTGATAGGGACTCTACCACACCCCTGGAGAGGTTGTTCCAGTGCATGTTTGTTCTCACTGTAAAAAATTTCTTTCTTCTGTCATGATAAAACTTCTCCTGGTGCAACTCCTTCCTGTAGCCCCTCGTCTTCTCCATGTGGCTTCTTGTGAATTGAGAACATCCATCCCCCTTGTAGCCACTCTTTAAATACTGGAATACTGTTATAGAGTGCCCCTCAGCCTTCTCTTCTCCAGGGAGAAAAGAATCACACTCCTCTTTCCTCATAGGACAGTCTCTCCAGCTTTCTGATCACCTTTGTGGCCCTCCTTTGACCTTCTCCAGTCTGTCCATGCATTTCTTGAACTGTGGTGACCAGAACTGGACACTGTACACCAGGTGTGGCCCAACAAGCACTGTGTAGAATGGGATTATCACATCACATCACATCACATCACATCACATCACATCACATCACACCACATCACATCACATCAATCAGTCTCTTCTATCTCTGCCAATACCATCCCTGCAGATGCAGCCCAGGATTCAATTTGCTTTTCTTGCTGCAGTGGTGTACTGCTGACTCATATCAGGTCAGGTTAGACAGACCTGTCAAGGAGCAGAAATAAAAATTTGGGAGTGTGTCATAGACCAGATGTACACTGAACAGTGTAGCACAGCTATTGCTTAATGTTGGCTTGGGGAGAATGCTGAGTAACTGGGCACTTCCTTGTTGGTGGGGCTTGCTGGGCCCTCAGACACTGAAGAGACACTGCAGGTACACTCTTACAAGTTCTGCCTGGCCAAAGCAAAAGTGGTCAGGTGCATGATTTTCTCATGGTGTGCATTTCAGGGTAGCTCAGGTTTCATCTATCAACGGTTCATTTCCAGTGAGGACCTACACAGTGCAAATGACAAAACCAGGAATGTTTTGAATACAAGAAGCTTCAGTTCCTAATGAATGTGTACCAGAATTGGCACATTTTGCTGAAAGTCAGCATCTTGTCATTTGCTTCCCTTAAAAAAGTCCAATCACCAAGAACTAAATACAGCTGCCAATAACTTTATTAATGACTGAAACTAACGCAGAAATTTTCAAACTGAACTACTCTTCCAGGTTCCAATAGTCTACCATCACAATTAATTAGACTGTTTTCAGAAAATGCACATCCTTAAAAATACATATTTTGAAATAAAGCAAATATAAGCTAAATAAGTTTAGGGAAACAAAATCAGGAGGAATGTTAATGATGATTTGTAAGGCAAAAGCTAAAGTTCTGTTACCACAAAAGAAATCCCATGCTAGTTTTAAAAATTAAGAGGAACCTGAGATGAAGTAAGCAGCTATGGGAATAAAGGAAGTATTTATAAACTGTTAAATTCTTCTTTCCCCCATTTGTGGACTGCTGGCACATCTTTTTTAAGTTGGCCTCTGTGGTTAAGGCAAAAAAAAGGGCTTTTTTTGTAATCTTATGCCGTACAGTGAAGCACATTTCAAAAAGATTTAATGATCTCTGTTGCAAGTGTAGCTCACCACTTGCAGATGTGCCATTTACAAACCACTGGGAAACATTAGCATTAAGATTTTTGTGTGGCAGCCTGAGCCTTGGATGCTGTGTGCATTCTCCATCTTTGCTCAGACCAAAAGGGCTCTGGCAGTACATGTACTAGATCTAGCTTGTAGGATATCTCCTTTTGGTCTGATATTTCTTCTTTGTGGAAATTACACAGGGCTTTTATAGACAGAAGAGAAAGGCTCTTCCAGCCCCTTGCTAAGAGATCCTGCTACCATTGGTCCCTGTGAGTGGAAGGAGCAGGGCAGGGAGCACATTCCTTACTGTACATGAACAGCACAGGAATGAAGGTTATGGTTGTCTCTGCAGCACATGTAGGGACAGCAAAATCACAGCCAGGGTAAGATAAAATATGCAAGACTCTACATGAAAAGGCAGTATAGTACCTTCACTAATGTGTACTTTCTCTTGCTTGATTGCATTTCTAATCAACAAGCAAATTAAGTTTGGTCAGCTTTGTCTTCAGAGCTTTTTCTAACATTAATGAAAAGACTATTTGGAAACACATTGTTTAAACTTAAAAATAGGGAAACTGCCAATAAATATATACTGTAAGTCAGACTCTATAGAGGACCAACAAGAATCTTGAAAAGCAAAGAGTATTAGACCAGCAAAATTAAGATACAAGAAAGAATTTAAAAATAATTAGGTAAAAAATAGGTCACATGTCTAGCATTTGTCCCTGAGTGGTTTGAAATATTACAGCTGATGATAATAATGCAGAAGAGCAGACCAATAGGCAGTTTCATATTTGAGAATATGATGGATGCTGTAATAATACCAGAGAATGTATTTGAACCATTTTGCTTTCCAACAGCAATTAATAGCGGCATGAAAAAATAGCCACTGTGTTCTAACATCTTAAAATGATTAATGCCTTATCATTTGCATCCTGGAATTTCAGATGAGATGACCAATTAACACCTTGAGCTTGCTGACCAGATTTTATGTTGCCTGATTTTAACTCCTCAGTAAAAGGTGCACAAACTGAAACAAAATTATATATAAGAAGGCTAAACTTATTTAAAAACTAGGAGGACAAATTAAAGCCTTTATGACTGCAGTTCATAGTCTAGCTGAATCTGGAGTTGTAAAGGACTTTGGTTCAGACATCTCAGACCTACATATCCCCAAATTTGTATGCAAATACAGGCTTTTCTTAAATTCCCCTTGATATCCTCCTTCCTATGCTCATCAAGATTTTGCTGACTAAACTGGCTTCCATTCACTATGTCACCAGCATCAGAACATTTCCGAAAAGAAAACTGAATTGTGACAGCACTGCCTTTGCCACACAGATGGTGCATTTGTTTGCAGCAGCAGTAAAAGTGAACACCAAGGGTGACTCTGAACAGCTCTGAGATGTTTTCAGCAGTGGCCCTTTATTCTAAATGACAAATGTGAATTCAGAAAAGGACAGATAAAATCTGCTGAACACATAAACCAGTCAACAGGCAAGTCAGCGGAACACAGATGGACTGCAGCCATTATTCACCTTATCTGAATCCATGGTGTTTCAGCCGAAATTTCCTAGGTATAATAAATCATATGGGAAAATGGTCTCCAGCAGTAGCTCATCTAATAAAATCCACAAGACTACCTTAATTATCAGAAGGTGAAAGTATGAGAAAACAACAGAGTGTACCAGTAAAGCAGAAGCACCAATTGCACAATGCCTGGTTTTGGCACAACACACCTTAAACAATCAAATAGTAGCAACAGGTCTGTCCTGGGGCATGGGAACAATGCTCTTACAAAAGCCACTGCAGGCACAGAAGAGGACTGAAAGCAAGTGAAAAAGATGTTTTAACAGTTACTTGTCCTTGCAAACATAGCACTGAGTATTTATTCAGGATCAATTTTAACACATGGATGAGGATCCAGTGCTTTGATTAAAATGCATGGAATACTTTTCCACATAAATTCCAAGATCTGGACCAAAGCCTATGTGACTCTATTTCAAATACCAGCACATAGCAGGAACAGTACACAGAACTATACCAATCAAGTCGCTAGCTAAGTTAAAGGAAAGGTTTCACAGTGGGCTTTTCTTTTTTCTAGATTTTTTTCTGACTTTATTCTGAAATCACACCCAGTGTTTCCCCACCAGCTTCAACCAATTACACAACTAAATGAGGAGAATTTTTCAAAATGCATCTATGCCAACATGGTGTGGCTAAATTTTTTTTAATAAGTATTGGACTTGCCATATGGACATAGATTTAATTCTGAAAGGACACTATATTTTGAGTCCTATAGCAACTCAACAGAGGATTCATTCCAAAACCAAAGAAGATGTAGATGTAGATTATGACCTGACCAGTCCCTGCAGGTGATCTGATTAGGTACTTTCAGGCCATCAACAAAGATACAAGACAAAAAACAGGAAGGAGAGAAAAGCTATCCTCCAAGATGTGTGGCATACCTGGGCAGCCAACAGCAACAGATGTTCTGGAGGTTTATTTCTGGTTTTTATTTTCAGAAAACCTACATACATTTTTGTAACAAATTGCTTTTCCACTTAAATTGACTTCATTCTTTTTTCACATCTTTTGCCAGCGTGCATCATCCTAAAACTACGAGAACTGCCACTGGCAGGACTTGTGATGTGAGAAGAGTGAATGACATACCAACCTGTGACAACATTGAACTTTTAATTGTCTTGGCCCAGTCATAAAGCATTGAAGGGTCCCACCACAAGGAAACTAAGTCAGCAGTACAACTTCAATATCTGAAGCAAAGGAAAACACTGCTTAAAGTAAGAGTAACATAAAAAGGAATCCTTACTGATGCTCACAGTGCTATGGAGTTTGAATGAGAGGAAACCAGCGGTGATTGGGTTATTGGTAAAAGGCAGTTTGGATAGGCTTATTAAGGTGGGCTCAAGTAGAACAGTCCATCTATCTGTGCAGGGGCAAAAGTTAAATCCTGAGAGCAATGTTATGTCCTGTTGAGAGAAGCACGGAGATGATACGACTGCAAAGAGATTACTGCAAAGGATACAGATATTAATGGGATGGATTGCTGAACCTGGGGTATCTGTAATGGTAATGCTGCAAGGAAGCAAATAAAATACAAGAAGTTACTTTAGTATTGGCTTTAGTATTGGCAAGTAGTGTAATTGCTGTTGGCATACTGTGCTTATTTCTGATGGGCATGGAATATTAAGCATGAAGATTACTGGTAAACTAGAGAAGTACTAAAATCACGTAACATCCCTAACAAAGAGTAACATTTTTGAGTCTTGTATACTCAAACAAAACATGGACAGAGAAATGGAAAGGGGAGGTTTAATATGTAACAAAGTCTGTGATTTAAAGATAAATGTCAAGTGAGTCAAGTAATCACTGTAGCAATTTAGTGAAGATTTTGTGGATTTTTTTACCACTATGCATTTTTAGTCAAAACCACATGCTTTTTAAAAATATCTGACCTGGGTCAAACAAGAATTAAGCTAGGGGAGCCTGTGTCCTCCTTTATAATACAATCAGGCATCAATAATCCATTCTTATGCTATAATTTATGAATTTTCCAAATTATAGGAAATCAGGTTTTTTGATTCTTCAAGAGCAGTTATGCAGCTATGTGAACATTATCTATTGAATAAAAATGCAAAATATTTATGCATTAGGTGATCTTTCAACCAAAAACCATTCAATGCCACTTTTATGAAAGAAAACAAATGATCATTTACATATGAGTTGCAAAAGCACTTTGATATCCTCCAGCTCGTGCTAGCTATCTAATGATTTACTGACTTAACAGGACTGGTAATTCACTTTCTAAAGACATCAACAAAATATTGTCAAAAGAAGATCAGTGTTATTTGTTTATTACAAGTGTAGAGATAGAGAGCTATTTGGAAAATATGGCAATAGAGTTAAATCTTTATGGACAACATAAAGACGAATGCAAATGAAAGGTAAAGGATAATACAAGCAATTATACTGCAAGCAGAATGTAAAAAGCAGTTTCTAATTTCAGTAAGGAGCTGTTATTTGAGTGCTATGAGGTTTTAGCCACATTTTTTGTGTTAGTCTAAATCCTAAAATGTAGCTGGTTTTTCTTTGCTCCTGTACAGGTATTCTATTTCCCTGTTTTTGAGCAAAATCTCAAGGCTAACATTGACACCAAGAATTGGACAAAGCTTAAAAAGAAAAAAAAAGTGGAGAATGGGCAATGGTGCTCTTTTCAGTTATCCTGAACTGTAAGAATTTTGGGGAAAATTGACATGAAGTCAAGTAGGGGTTATTCTTAAAGCCTGAGAATATATGGTTCAACTTTTCTTGGAACACTTATTCAGATTTTTAAAAAACACTCACAATGTGTATTTCAATCCCTACCTCTATTCTTAACATTTAGCACTTGATATACACTCTTTTCAGTTAAAACTGATTATGAGATCCAACACAAGAGAAAATGACCTTGCCTTAAACAGTTACCATACATCAGCTTATCTACAGAACTAGTAAGCTTCAAATCTGAAGGAAATTTGGGACAGTTGTAGTTTAGTTCAGCCTGCAACATCCAGCCAAATCCTTTCACATTTGCCACACCACAATAATTCCACAGACATTCACCAAGGCTTCGCTTATTTGAGGTTATTTACTGTGCAGTGTTTAACCCCAAGTTATAGCACAGTTAGCCAACATACTTAAGAGCCTTATAGTAAATGCAAAGTTATCTAAGATGTTTTGTGCAAAAGAAGTACAAAGAATTTGAAAATATGTGCCTGCTACTACTGCAAATGTGGAAGATAAAGGAAAAAGTGTTTAAAACCTACAGCAACATAGTAAAGGATGTCCTGAGAGGGCTAAGAGCCTACAGACCATACTCCCACTCCAAAGCATGATTTGCTCTCCTGGATGTAGCTGTGCTCAGAGTCCTTTCTGCCCCTCCACCATGCATCTGAGGGCTCTGTCAGACCTGTGCTAGTATAAGGCATACAATAACCTATGGGGCACTGCAGGTAGATGAAGGTTTCTCCAGAAACAAGCGATGGAAGAAGCAACCTTCCCAGTGTGCAGGGTCAGCTTGGTTCCAACCTTCCTATGTGCTTATCCACTCATATCAACAACTTTGAGAGGACACTTTAGTAATCAGGTGTTCATATAGTCAACACTACCATCAGGTGTAGGACTTAAGAATACAAAGTAGGAGGAAGGCGCAGACAATCAACACAGAGTCCCCAAACTCATAGTTAAGAACAACAATTCTTTTCCTAAAAAGTTGTGCTATATCTCTTCAGGCCCATACAATGTGAACTACTGTCTACTTTTTTTCCTGGGGCTTGTTTACAGCTAGCAGACCTGGTTTATGGATCCTTTCTCTGCCTCTTCTCTCTCAAACATAAGCTTTGTGTCTGTATTTTCAATGCTTTCAATAGCCTAATTCCCCCTTATCTATTTTCTGTCATTATACAAAGATTAATGCAAATTTGATTAGGTTTCTGTAGTTCACCTGCTGCTTTTTCAAACGTCTTTATGCTTTCTTCCATGCTGTCCTTCTTGCTGGAGTTTTCTTTCAACAGCCACAAAACCTGATTAATTTTCTTCAGCAAATCCCACCTCATGTCTTCTTCACCATGAAGTATACAAAGAAACAAGAGTTCAACTGATGGTGTGTTGCAAACTCTGCCTTCCCCGCTGATCAATAGTCTCATTGTTTCCCTCATCTGCCCATAGCCATCTGCTGTCTTTTGTCTTATACTTTTGAGTTCTTCAGGGCAGGAATTATCTTTTTGCCCTATATTCCTATACAATTTAACCATATAATCACAGTTAAGGATTAAGGCTGCTAGATAACATGATAATACAAACAAATTATAACAATGGAAATTTTGCTCCAAGTTCTTTGCAGGTGGTTTTTTTTTTTTTTTTTAATCTAATAATCTAAGACTTAGAAATATGAGGTGGTTCAGGAAAAACATTACTGATACCACTGTTTTTTCAATGCCTCTGACAAAGGTTTAGAATAACAGTAGGTGAGAATATTATTTCAAGTCTTTTAATATAGGGCTGGATCAGGCTCGGCAGGTCTGACAGCCTGTCTCCATTGTAACTCCTCCTAAAGGCAGGAAAAGGATTCTCACGGGAAATGAATCAGCCCCTACGGAGCCCACGAGGCAGCGTGCAAGAGGAGCTGTGCTACTGCCTGGCGAGGTTGGTAGCTCAGATAGAGTCACCACGTAGTGACATGTTTATCATAATCCCTAATAGGAATATGCTATATTTTCCTGTTTATTTTAATTTTAAGGTGAATGTCACAAAAGTTAAAGGGCTGCAACACGAAATGGGGTCATAATAAGAGAAAATCCAAGATTATTTCCACAGAAATCGTGATTCAGGCAGACTGCTGTGAATCACAAGTGCAAAATTCTAAATATTACAAAGCGTGTATTTATGTGCAAGAGGCCTAAATTTCAGTTTCTGCTGAGAATCTTCATTCCAGGGGATCTCCTCTCGATACCTACATGATCACTCGAGGCTGCGATATGTTAGGGGGATTATTTTATTTTGCACTGAACAGGAAAGGTGTTAGAATTTGCTCGTCTTTTCAGAGCCCAGCTCCAGCAAGCACTACCTGACTCAGCTCACAAACTGGAGCCTCAGCATCAAATTTCCCAACCCACTTAATTTGAAAGCCTGCCAAGATAGGTGAAAGACCTTATAAATATGTAAAGCAGGAAGTTCAAATTACACAGTGATGTAAATTCCCAGTGATTGATGCCCTTTTAAAAACAATAAAAATCCTCGAGAAACTATAATGTTGGTGAATGTGCTTCCCTCCCGATGCTGTCTGGCGGTGCCGTGCGGAGTTTGGCTGATGTATTGTACTTTTCGTGCGGATTTTATTTTGGATTTCTACCACTTCCTGGAGGCCAGGGGGAGGCACAGTGGGAGGAACCAAAAAACTCGGTGCCACAGCCATTTTGTTTGTGGGCAGCATGGTAGAATTCTGTCAGTCAGTATAAGGAGGGGTTTTTAAAACAGTATTTATGGAAAAACTATTCCTGCCGTAACGGATGTATCTGTTGAATTTAGTGTTAATTTAGTTCTTTCATAAGGTAGGTATTTATAATTGTAAGTAAATTGAATATTTGTTGGGATTCAAGCCTCCGCACTTTCCAGGAATCATGGATTTTGTTTCAGGCATGACTGGCTCTTTCGGATGCTGCGAGGCTGCCGGAGCCCGGCGGGGCGGGGGTGCCGCGGGGGGAGGCCGAGGGATGCGCCGGGCGGCACAAACTTGCTGCGGGGTTCGGAGTGGGGGCGGGGGCGGGGGGAGGGACGGAGAGAAAACGACGAAGTCTTGGAATTATTTTCTCCAACTGTCTTTCTTTATTAATTCTCAAGAGGCAGCTGCTCTCTCCGAGGGGAGGATGAGGCGTGGGATTGCGCGGGGAGAGCCGTAGTTTTGCAGTGTCACCGAAAACCAGCGCTAGACTTTGGTCCTGTGTGCTCCAGAGGCGGGTGTAAAATGGCACACTGCATTTTTCCAGGCGGCGGCGGCGGGGGGAGCGGGGGGCGGGCGGGGACGCCGCTGCCCGCGGAGCCCATCGAGCCAACGCCGGCCCCGGCAAAGTTGTGACCCCGGCGGCACCGGGTCCCCCGCCCCGGCCGCCCGCGGCATCGCCCGCCGACCCTCGGGAAGCCGCCTCCTTCCTCGCCCGGCGATCCTGGGTGACGGGGGAGGGGGAGGAAAGAAGAGAGAGAGGAGGGGAAAAAAAACGGGGAAAAAAAAAGAAAGAAAGAAAGAAAAGAAAAGTCTCACTTTCTGCATTTGCGAAATATTTTAAGGATGTTCGGGAAGCCCTTTGCAGCATGGAGGTGGCTGGTTGTACGAGAGCGAGTATGCAGTCCATATTGTTACAGCCCTTTTGCAAGGGCTGCCTTCTTCGAAGGTAAGTTTGTGGTTTTAACCAAAAATATTCGTTTCTGCGCGTTTTTGGCGTGTATTAGTGCTGTGGAGGATTTTCGTTGTGTTGATGAATAAAACGTAGTCTTGTATTTTTCATAGCTTTGATCTCATGTGAATCCCACCCAACGGTGTCTCCTTAATAGCGACAATTACTGAAGTCAGTTTTGTTTCCTCTTTAAAATTTTATACACGCGAAGATTAAAAACAATTTAACTTCAGTTTAGGAGTATAAGAACTCAAATATTTTCCAGATGGACTTGGGGTTTTTTTTGGTTCTGGGTTTTTGTTGGGGCGGGGGAGGGGGGGGGGGCAGGGGGGAATTCTTTACCGAGTAATAAACGGATCCAAGACCAAATATGTGACTGTCTATATAAATATAATGCAGCTCTCGTGTATAAAGAAGCATATTATATTGCCGCTGTATGATCTGATGGTAGCTAAAAGAGTTTACAATGCCATTTGTGATGGCTCTTGATGTATTACTTTGGTCTAAAGTAAGGGGGAAAACTGCCCTTGGTATGGTGAAGGTGGAGATGAACATAAGGGGGTTTATATTAAGTTATGTCTCTTACTAAACAGTGACCTTTTTATTTACAAATTCCGGCTTTTGTGATAATTAGCTTAAAGCATTAGTTATATAAAGGTTCTTATTTCCCCACACTTCACTTAGATGTCTTGGTGTTGGGTTGTTTGCTGTCTTTTTTTTTTTTTTTTTTTTTTTGGCGGGGGGGGGGCTGGGGGGATGAGTGGTTTGTTTGATCTTTTTCTTCCAAGAAGGTACATTTGGGAGACATTTTGTAATTTTTGGCATTTTTCTAGGCGCTTTTTTTTTTTTTTTTTTTTCACCCGGTGGGAGTTTTTTTTTGTTTTGCATTGCTCTGTGCTGGTGGCGCTGTGGGGCTCCGAAACAATTCGTGTCCCTGGCTCTAAAGGGGGAGGGAGCTGGGGGGAGAAAGGTGGGGCAGGGGTTGATCTATTGTATCGTTTCCTTTTCTCTGTATCAAAAGTAACGGCAAATTAGTTAGAATGACGATGAAATTGTATCTCTAGAAAATTGTAGCGTCGCATGAACTATGGCCCGGCAGAGGCATGACCTCACCCTTTCGCTGGTTTGTGTAATGAAGATCCTTAATTTTTTTTTTTTTTTTTTTTTTCCCCAGTCCTGTACCCAGAGTCCAGTTTTCCTCAGTGATGAGATTTTCGGTCCCACCCCCAAATGATTTTACAGTGGCTGCAGATGAAATGTTTTTAAATGATTTTTTTTTTTGCAGCCAATATGGAAGGCTTTGACACACACTTATTGTGCAACTAGTCCATTGTTTGCTTGTTGTGAAGTTAAAGGTTCCATCCACGGCTGGTTCTCAAGCCCTAAGGTCCCCCTTGCTCGTGTGCTTGCATATGCAAATCTCCTGATGAGGTCTATAGGAGTTTGGGTTGTGTATGAAGGTAGGGTTGAAAAGTAGGAAAACCTAACGTAGTCTTTCAGATTTTAAGAGGATTCACCTGAGGTGGGTGGGTTTTTTCTTTCCTGTTGCTAAGTGGAACATGCATTTTACATGTCTTTATAAATAGATATATGTTAATATGTGTTGTTTTCTTCTGTTACAACCTACAGCTCACCTCGGTTCTAAGTGCAAAAGAATTAGAAGGCTTTCTGCTAACATCCATATTAGGTGTAAGAAAACAGAAGTGATTAATGTTCTAAGATGGGTGGGAAGACGTAGTCAAGCTCATGATCATAGCATATATTGGAAACTCAACAGGTTCAGGAACAAATTTGACATTAAATTTAACACATTTTTAAGGAATCAATATGCCTGTTATTTTGGAGTGATAAAAGCTGGCAATTTTAGAGGCCTTTGCATCTATTTTACATTTCACTGTCTTCAGTATTTTCAAAGAATAAATTTGACAAATACTAGGCAGTTTGAAATAGTATCTAAACTTTTTGTGAATGTTTAAATCTTCAAAAATGCATTTAGATTTTGGTTCAAAGAGTTTGCTCATTAAGTTAATTAGTTTTATGGAAACTGATATACAACAACTTCAGTAGATCTCTGTAATGGTCTCTTATTGGTTATCCTTTTTTAAAGGAAGGTAAATTTTGCTTCTTTCTTAGGTAAAATACATCTTGCAACCTTCTGCCAGTAATGAACATATATCCAAGAGAGCAGCCAGGTTTTATTATCTCTGCTCTGTCAGGCAAGATCTGCTTTTATGGATTCTTGCTGGAGCAGAGACCTGGCGGCCTATGACAGTGCAGTATGATCATTATTTCTTTGGTGTCCTGGTACAACTCCTAGATCTTGAGGACAAATATCAAGTCATAAACCCTCTTAGAAAGTGTGGATTCTGGCCATCCTCCATTTCCATTTCTGAGACTTGATCACTAGGACATTTTGGGCACAGTTTATGCCAATAGAAGTATTGCCAGTTGTTGAATCTATTACAATAGTTATCAATCTTAGAGAATCACTGGGTTGTTTAATTCTGATGCAGCTTTTCTTTTTTGACATCGTTTAGACCAATGTTCAGTGTGCTCATCCATGGACAACAGTGTTGAGCAAATGATAAACTGAGGTGCTTACTGAAGGTATTTTAATGGTCTTCTTATCATCCTGCACCATGAAAGTGATTTCTTGTGGCTGCAGCCTGAGGATGCAGGCCATGAACAAACTGATTGTTGTGATCTTGCTGCTCAGAGTCAAGCTCAGTGAAGTCAGCAAGAACACGAAAGCCGAATGGAAACTTGCTTCACACTTGCTCTCCTCTCTCCCATTCAACTGAGGCTAATCTTTAACTTTGGTTGTGGTTTTGCAACTTTGAAGCTGCATCTGATGAAAGTGTCTGGTTTTACTCTTATCAAATTATAAGACAAGAAGAGTGAAATGCTGATCTTCTGCAATTCAGTGGTTTTCACAGTTATTTCCTCCTTCCTTTTAGAGCCATTGTGTTGCCAATAAGGAGTAAGAAGCATTTAAGATTTTGCATCCCCTCAAAGCTACATAGCAACTAATTTACCTCCTGCATCTTCTGCAGAAATGCCCAGAAGAGTAATTTCTGTGGGGTGGTTCAATCTTTATTGTGTTTTCCCCACCTGCTCCTTCTGAAATACCAGTATTAAAGCATAAGAACTTTTTTTTTTTTCTGGTGGGTTTCTTAATTTTCTCCCTTACATATACCTCCATTTCTAAGATGCCAAAACTGATGCATTTTTCTCCTAATACTGTTTCCCTTTTACCTAGAAAGTCTGTATAGAGTCCAGACTTTGAAAGGTATTTGGGTCTCTTGGCTTAAACCTATTTGAAGTATGGCATTGTACTATAAACCAATCTTTTTCAAGAGCTTAATTCAACCTGACTGAACAAAATTCTCTTTGTGCCTTTGTGAGATTCCTCTTACTAATATTACTAGCATTATGTACTCAAGTAAGAGTCACAGTAAAAATGGCTGTCTAAAATTGTCAATAGTAGCTAGACCAAGATGAAGATATAATCAGTTTACAAAGTTAACCAAAATACTCTGCAAACAGTTCCTCAGAAGTGGGTTGGTTGTGTAGAAGAACGTTTTTTGGGGCTCAGTTCAAACAAAAGCCATATCTCCTGCTTCATTCACTCATATGTTGTGTCCTCCAGTTTCCTAAGCTGATAACATACCTTGGTGCATGAGACTCCTTCCTGTTATCTTTTGAGGGGTCTAAAGTATTCATTGTGTCCTTGATTCAACAGGTTTAAAAGGTGGGGGGGGGCTATCTTTACATTGGACACCTTGTGACATAATCTTGTTTCTCACCTTTCTTATTCCATAACTTTGCTAGCTGTACTTCTCCACATCATACTTGTCAGCATCAACTTGTAGCTATGAATAATTAGTTTAAAACTTACTTCAAGGGTCACCTGTTTCCCAGCTGTGAACAAAGGACAGTATCTTACATGCCTGTTTCAGTCATCTTCTACAAGTTTGATCTCTCCACACCTCTTCCATGATATTTGCACGACCTTTCAGTGTTATGAAATTATCTGCTCTAACTCTTATATGCCAGAGGAACTGCTATAGCTAGCACATCCTTCTACCTTTTAGCATTCTTCATATTTTTCCTCTCTTAGCAAACAGTACAAGAAGTTAATTCACCTTGCAGTGAAGAGACAATCCTAGATTTTAAATTCCTTAGTAAATACACAGGGTGAGGGAATGTCAGTGCTTTGAAATATAATTCTTGTGTTGCTGTTGTGAGCAACAAAATATGCCTTGGACAGATATGACCACACACCAGTGGCTTCAGGTCCTGTGAGTTTTAGACCCTCTACTAAGTCACATTTCCAGTTTATTGTGTTACCACTGGACTGCCCAGGAGCAAGACAATACCAATACTATAAACTTCCTTAATAGGAAGGTTTGTTCATCAATTCTCTACTAATAGTAGCTAGAGCCTGAAATTTGTGGTCAGAAGGTATGCAGGGCATAAAAAGTCAGTACATTTGCTAAAAATTATTCTCTCTGCTTATCTCCCAATATAAACAACAGAGAGATGGGAACTGCCAAATAACATGTGAGTCCTAGTCTTCACTATTTGTGCAGTGAGTTGGGATGCTGTTGTGAGCTCCTGGATGGTAAATGGAAAGTTGCTCAAAGCCGTCCAACACTATACAATAGAAAACTAGTTACAGATGTAATGTCTATTGCTTTGAGCACCAGTAAAAATAGCAAGAGCTCTAAATGTAGTCCATGGGAACTCCAGCTTGGAGCAAATGACTGAAAATGGGGAATGCCTACTCACCATCTTCTGTTGTTGAGCAGAACCTGGATCACTTTTGCTAGGGAAAGGGAAAAGAATGAGGTAGATTTTACAGTGCATTGAGCACTGGGATTTCCAGAGGAAAAGAGAAAAGGTGGAGTTGAATCACATTCATGTGCCCAGGACCGCCTCATGGATTTTACTCAATAATGTTTAAACATAAAATGTAGGAATTCCAGGGAACAGTGAGCAGATCTGTTCCTCCCAGAGCAGTCTTCCTTTTGTCAGGTTCCATTTTGGTTTTTCCTTGGGTTAGAGATCTGGGAAATGAACCTGTAAGGTGGTGTTAACTTACATTTCCCTGGATTTACAGTAAGTTGGGCATCTGAGTGAATCAAAATCCCTGTATTGTATACATTCATGTAGAACTTCTTTCACCTGCCTTTAGATGAGTATTGTTAAATCTGTAATCCCCAGTGGAAAGAAATAGATCAAGTAAAGCATAGCTTTAAAAAATGACAAAAGGATCCCAACAACAGCAAAAACAACAAGCAAACAAACACAACCAAATTTTGGATGTCTGCTGTGATAAGAACATATCTCAAATTTAACCGAGTATTCTGATCAGGTCTCTGCCTCCCGTGACTAGTTCAGATATGAATGCCCTCACTTTATCAGAGATATCCCATGCCCATGAGTTTGCTAATACTGACCTGTGCATGATTGAGGCAATGAAAAGCTAGCTCTTAATCCTCACTCCCCTTCAGAGCCTTGAGAAAATTACTAAATGGAAGCAAGACCTTTGGCCTCACATGGGTGTGCATCTGGAATATTCATTAACACAAATAAGAGTGAGTTTTCCATGTTTGTTCAAACAGACTTAAAAATCAGGTGACTCAGATGTGGGGTTTCAGGGCATCCCTTTCTATTTACTAAAGAATCTTGGTGCTGCCATAACCTGATGACTACAAGGATAACTTCTTGAAAGGGTCCTTTCACCTGACAGATGAAAATCTTTAAGAAGGAGTACCCATTTGCCAGGGGTAGACAGGGCATGTTTTCTGGCTGGATTTAGTCAAAAGAGGTTTTTTGTCCTTTCAAGATTTTTTTTTTTTCAAAATTTTCAAGAAAATTTAAAATTTAATTTAAAAGGTTATAATGCAGAGTAGCTGTGTTATTTCTGATGGTCTTAAAGGTATCCACACAAGGCAGAACATCTTGATGTCTTTAGACAAAGTGATTGTGTATTCACAATTCAAGAAAAGTGTTGCAATCAGCATCTTTTAAGGAGAAATCATGCTGAATAACAGAGGAGGGAAAAACATACTTCTGATAACTCTGCATAGACACTTTCTGTTTAGCCCATCTATAAGCACATAATAAATGAAGATTCTGTAAGAAAGTATTCTGCTTTCTTTTGTCATCTCTGAATCAATTTCCAAGCTAAAAATTGGGTGTTGTGGGAATCTGTGTGATTCGGAAGGTCTAGTCAAGCAGACTTTCAGATGAGCTACTTAATGTGAGAAACTGTTTTCCTTCCCATCTTTCATATTCTCCCTTGATTTTTTTTTTTTAAATTAGGTTGTGTCTCTTTATGCCAGCACCCTTCTTGAGTTGCTTATAAATCAAAAGCTCAGCAGACTTGGCACGTGTGCCCAGTGGCAGGCTGGTGCACATTAACCCCAGTGTTAAGGATAGGGGTCTGTTGTGTTCCCTTGGTCAGAGGAGCAGAATGTCAAAACAGCCATAAAACTGACACACTGCGCAAGAAGAGAATGAGAACGGAGTGTCTTTGTCAGAGATGGACGAGGGGGTTAAAATCTTACCTGCTTGTAACCTGAATGATTTGAGAAAATCACTTTCCATTTGGCTCTGTTTCTCAGGTTGTCCTTACAGCAGATTTGGGGATTTCACAGGAGAGGTGAGAAAAAAATGCCAGCGACATCAAAGCACCTCTGGTTTCCATATCCCACCTACATCAGTGACAGAGAAAATAATGTAATTTCTCTATTTTTCTTCTCACAGCAACTTCATGTTTGCATCTAAACCAAAACACTTCCCTTTCAACATCTGCCAATCTCCCACAAGTTGTTTGCATTCTCTAAATAATGAAAAACATCAGAAATGGCATTTTCTTCAGGTTAACTCTATCAGACTTTTATATTTTTAAGCATCTGCTATCATTTAAAGATATATAGATAAAGATATCTCAAAACAGTCTCATCTGATCAGTTTTATATTCGGAACTAGCCTCCTCTGCTGGATATTTACAGTCAAACCTAATTCATTAGGCCTTTTTTCCCACACTAATGCAGTGTTATTAATTTATGCTTTCTTAGGTGTATATATAAACATTCAGTTATAAATATGATAATGATTATTTGTACCCCAGAAGACAAACAATATTTTTATAACGTTCACTCATGCTTAATTTAATCAAACTGCAGTGTGTAAAAAATACACTTCTAAAATTGAAAGAATATTTGTGTTTTTGCAAGCTAATAACAAGCTTTGGAAATCCAAAAGCTGAGTTATTTGTATTTTTTTCATTTCTTTGGAGAAATGTATTGCTGTTAAGTAAAGATGGTATAGCCTATATAAGGTACTTAATAACACATTCATATTAATTTGATGCAGAATTCAGAGTTCCCTCACACTGTAGGTATGTAGGTACATCTCACTAACACTAAAATTAAAAAATTCTAAACATACATGTTAGGAAATGCCTCTTCATTCCAAGATGCAAATGTACTTTCCTGCACCAAAAGATTTCTGAAGCCAAGCTAATTCCTATCTAGGTATAAGTCACTGTTTTCCTCAATTGTGTGAGGGAAGCAAATAACCTACTTTCATTCTGATTCACGAATTGCAAATTAAAGCATTTGGCTTTATATAGTAATTCCACATTAACTTAACTCCACATTATTTAACATCAGCAAGGCAATTCTGAAGTTTGAAAATTCTTGATCACACTAACCAGAAGCCCTGAAGCACTTGAAACAATTTTTCATAAATTGACTTTCAAGACAGGATTTCTATCTCAGAAATGTAAGGTAAAAATCTAAAAAGAGCATGTAATAGTAAAATATTCAGGTCTTACTATTGAACTGAATTTGCTATTTTATTTGCATTTATGTAGAGTCAGGCAACTACTAGGGTAGAAGTAAATTTTCTCAAGTCATGCATAAGCACAGAGCCTGTCTCCAGTTTACCTCTTTATCCCATGCACTGGCAGTTGAGGCCTATGTAGTGGTGCCATGTGTGTGTTTGTGGTGATTTTTTATTGTTGTTGTTGTTGTTTGGTTTTAGCTTAATGGTCAGTTGAAGGATTTGGGACAGTGTGCAGTGTGTATAGATCACTGCTATAATTTCTCTACTTCTGTTTTCCTTTTTTAGCCTTCCACCTTATACTATGCAGAACATCAAAGTTAGACATCCTTAGCTTTTTGATTGATGATTAGCAATTGTGTTGGCAGGAGAAGATAGGCCTTTTTTATTTGGTTGGTTGTTGATTGTTTTGGGGTGGGTTTTTTGGTTGTGGTTTTGCTTGCTTTTTTGTTTGTTTGTTTGTGTTTTTGTTTGTGTTAGGGTTTTTTTCAGGAAAAGCATAAGGGTTTTGCCCTTCTGCTGGTTCTTCTACTAGAAACAATACAGGATCATGAGACTAAATTTACTTGACTCAGAGATTATTCATGTGTTATAATCTGATGTTTGCAGAAGTCCATGAATAAGTCAGAGGTGATAAGCAGTCCACCCTGCTTAAATTGTGTTTACCTAATAAATTGCAATTTTAGTATTATTATTGTTTTGTATGTCTGAACACAAAATGTTTTGCATAAAATTAAAAAAAAACCCCCAACCTCAGAGCATAAAATCAGACATTTTTGGATTTTGTTTTGTTCCCCTTTATCATACTACTTAATCCTAAACGATTAATTTGTGAAATGACTAAATCAAGAATTCAAGATGTGTCTAGCATAGTATTTTAGAGGGGATATGTGTTATAGAATGAAAACATGGAGAAAATCATAAATCACAACCATTTCAATTCCTAGGATACC
Source organism: Acrocephalus scirpaceus scirpaceus (assembly GCA_910950805.1). Classification (NCBI taxonomy): domain Eukaryota; kingdom Metazoa; phylum Chordata; class Aves; order Passeriformes; family Sylviidae; genus Acrocephalus; species Acrocephalus scirpaceus. The sequence continues at coordinate 139,296,109 of OU383773.1, read as the reverse complement.
TATTCTGAGTCCATTAAAACTTAAACAGGGAAAGATGTATTTCAAGACAAAAGAATCTCAGCTTTATTTGTGTCTTTTTACCACCACTGTATCTTAAGAGAATAACTGCTTCCACTATAGTGTGTTTTCCCTAGATACGTAAAAACTTAAGTCTCCAAAACAAGCTGTATAAAGGAAACTGATTCTTTTCTGACAGTACTAAAAAAACCTCCATCAAATCCTTTATGCTTTCGGATAAAGCCCATTCTACCATTTTCTTTCTTTTCTGTCCAGGTGATATTGGGACAATGATGAGTCTGTAAAATAATAATCCTAAGTCATTAATTCTTTTTGAAGTCTTCTTAGTCCTCCTATGGACAACTGCCTCCACCACCTCTAAGAGTTAAGCTATCTCTACTGGGAAAGTAGAAATCTGGCAATAGCTTTTGCTGCTCCTCTCTTAGCTTTGTCTTTTCTCAGTAAGAGAATTGCTAGCTAGTGGCTTTTCCTTCTCTTTTAGATATGGCTCCATGGCTTATCTGTTGGAGGATCAGCTTAGTTTTCCTGAGGATGCTGGACTCAACTTTTGAGTATTTAAAAAAACTAAAAAAACCCAACCAAAAATACAGGTCAACAAAATTGCTGTATAAATAAACAAAGAGTTATTAGAAGCAGGGTGTAAGGTAGTCACAGAGTGAAAAAAAAATCAAATATTTATGGATACAAAAGTCAGTGTATAGTTGAGTGTAATACAAAATACAAAAAATACCCTAATAAAAAAGGCAACAAAAAAGTTTAAGAAAGCTTTTTTTTTTTTAAGTTGAACAACTGTCTCCTAGAATTTTATATCCTTAAAATACAAAATGCTTGAGGCCAAAAGGCAACAAAAATGAAGTGGTTTAACCACTATATGCATGTCATGTGTAGTACTTTTGTGATGACTGCTACTAGGATGGGAGGCAATATTAAACCCATGTGCAAAAGGCTACAATTCATGCTTAAATAAATTACTGGAAGCCTTTCTTGAACTCAGAGAGGTTTTAAGCCATAAAACTAAAAAAAATACCAACATTTGTAAAAACCTGTCAAACAGTACACAGGACTTGCAAACCAAAATAGAAGTTACATTTCTGGGCTTCACAAACCTGAGCTAGATAAGAGCACAAGAGATCCCTACCCATCTGTAGGTGCATGGATCAAGTTTATATATCTTTGCCCATAATGCTCAGTCTGAATTTAGTACTTTTGAATGTATTTTGAAATTGGTATATTTACCAGCTGCATAGCTGATACACTAAGTGCTTTCATTTTAGTTAAGCTTGTTCTTTTAATTGAGGTCATAAAAAGATAAAGCCTAAAAAAATGCCCAAAATTATTTCAGCAGTTTAAAAACCAATAATGATAGCAATTCTAAATGTCTTCTCATTATATTTCAGCTACTTTACCTTAGAGTTCAGTTTTTAAAATAGATACATAGCACTTAGGTTCAAAAAATTAATTTATACTTATAGATCTTTCATTGAGAGCTTGCAAAGAGTATTTTGGTCACTATACAAAACATACTAATTCTGCATTAGCTACCGTCATAGTGCAGCACTGATATCTACAGATGTAAAAGTGCACATTTTGGTAAAAGCTACAAAATGGCAAAAACCTAAAATATACCTGCATTTTCTAACCAAAAGAAAGATAAAATGGTAATATCAGTCTAGTTATATTCTATACCTTTTCCTGTCACCATTTTTTACAGAACAGGCATCAGGGCTAATGTCACATTATTTTCAATTATCATACTTTCCATCTTACTAGCAAATTAATTTTGAGGGCTAATCATCTTCTGCTACAAAATATTTAAACACAATCTCTTTCACTGGCAAAACATTAAAAGTTGATGAGTCCAAGAGTTTGAGGCCAAAACTTTTTCTTAATGCACTGACCTCTTTGTATCCAAACGTTATTGTCCATTCTGCTGCCTCTGCACTTTTCTCAAGCCTGTGGCAGGGTTAGAAATGCAAAGGTCAATTAAGGATAAGTTTGAACTTGATTATTCTTCCTTTACAGTTCAGGATATTTTCAATACTCTGCTTTCATGATGCTCATTATGTGTTGTTTTCCTTTCGTCAGTATAAGGGGAGAGTTATATTTAATGGCCTTTTTTTTTTGCTTAGCTGCCAGGTGTTTCATTTTCATTTAATTTTTTAAGTCAAAGCTAATCTATGATGGCACATTGTGATTCTTTGTGGATTTTCTTCCAGCACCTTATCTGTCTGCTAATTGGATAAACTAAGTTATTCAGTATTTGTGGGAAAGGATGTAGATGTTTTATGGGCAATTTATTTTAGGATTATACTTCCAACTAGTGTGTGTTTTAATCTTTAGAATTAGAGTAAAAAGCAATATGCATGTTTAAACATTTGATTCTGATGTAACTACTGAAATACAAATGAATACAATGATAACACCTTAGTTCATGCCACTCTCCTTAAAAAAAATTTTAAAAGCCAAACAAGCCTCCCTTAAAAAAAAAATATCTCATTCTCCCTAGCAGCTGTCTTCCACTGCACTACCCATTAGCAGTACAGGTAGAATTTAGCATACCAGAGAAGTTATGAAGCCAAATGTGTTGCAGTTCAAGCAGTTTGGGAAACCTAAAGGGTTTTGGTTTCCCAGTCATGCAAATAGTTGGCTTGAATGTTCTGTTAACAACCGCATCTAGCGTCTAGTAGTGGCTTAAGGCTGGGGACAGTGGTGGTATTATTACTATTAAAGAGGTGATGCGGTTTTAAAAATGGCTTTTGTTTCTATTTATACAGATGATTTCTAAAATTGCTAAGCAAACTAAGGTTTTTCTATTTTTTTTTTTTTGTTATATCTATGGCGTATTTCTGAAAGTTCTGTGTCCCAAGTGTAGTATGTGATAAAGAACAAAGGTCTGTCTACCGATTCTCGTGTGACAGTAAAAACTAGAGTATCTTGCATTAAAAGTAGAGGGACACCTAAATTCAGTCAACACACAACTATCTCGCATTTTAAATGAAAATAAGCTTAACTTCGATGAGATGGATTTTACTATAGAGCTAGAATTACATATAACCTGGTGGGAGAACATACAAGAGCACGTAGAGTTCCTCAGCTAGCCGGCTGCAGCGCGGGCCCGGCCGGAACAGAATCTGACGTTCCTGTGGCCGCGCTGGGATGCCCTGGGGCGCCTTGTGCAGAGAGCACCGAGACCGAGCTAACTCGGCATTTCCGATCCCTTGCTTAGAGCCGAGCAGTGCATCAATTTAATCGACTCATTGAGATGTAAACGAGTTTCCCTAATCAGACATGCTCAAGTGGGTTCTACCCATTGCCTGGAGTGAGCGCGCTTGAGCGGGTCACTGATAATAACTTAAGTCCACGCAATGCTTAAACTACTTCACGTGTCTGCACTTTGGTGCCGGACTTAGTTTCTGAAAACCTCCGAGAAACGTGGTAGAAATGCCGTTGTGGAGGTGCCCGGTTCTTAAGGTTCTTCATCGGTTTCGGGCAGGTGCCCGTGTTTCCCCCTCATTTAACACAGACGCGAACTCGGTTCGGCGACGCGGGGAGGGACAGCGCCCGGCGGGCGGCTGCGGGGCCGCGGTCGGGCCCTGAGGCGAGGGGCGCTCCCGGGGCGGCCCCGCGGTCGAACACCCCCCACTCGTGGGACGCCGCTCCGGCCGCGGCCGGGGGCACCGCAGCCCTCCCGGGTCGGTGTGAATTCAGAGCCCGGCGCCGCTGTCCCGCGGTCTGGCCGCCGAGAGGCCGGAAAGGTCGGGGCCGGCACCTCCCCGCCCCTGTCGCCCAGGTTTCCCAGAGCTGTCACGGTCAGGCGCAGCTCCAGGGGAGGTTCCCCCCGGGGTGAGGGGCTGGGGGCTACCCTAACTTCCTCACCGCGGCAGGAGCGGAGCGCGGCTCCGCGGCACAGCTCGGCGGCCGGCGGGCGGAGCGGTGCCGCACACGCTGATTAAAACCCCTTTGCTCCCCGCTGCGCCCCCGATCCCAGTGTCCCGATCCGGTTCCGGCGGCTGCGAGCCTTCCCGCGCTCCCAAGCCCGCTCGGGCCGCTCGCAGCGTCCCGCGCTCCCGAGCCCGCGCCGCCGTGCCCGCGCCGCGCGCGCTCCCCCCGGGCGGCGCCGTGCCCGCGCCCTGCGCGATGCAGTGTGGGAATGGCTGTGGCGCTGGGGTTGGCTGAAAGAGGCGGCCAGTCGAGGTTTAATGTCCGCCATGTTGGCCGTGGCGTATTGAGCGGAACCGGAGCGGCGGAGGAGCGGAGCCAGCGCCCAGCCCAGCCGCGCCAGCGGGCGCCCGCCGGGCCCCGTGTCGGAGTGCGCCCCGCCCCGCCGGGGGAGCCCCGGTCCCTCCATGAGATCGCTCGGCGGGGTCCGGCTCTCAGCTCGGAGCGCGATTGCTGTCGCCCCCCCCTTCCCAGCCGGAGCCGCCATCGCCGCCTAACATGAGCAAACTGTCGTTCCGGGCCCGGGCGCTGGATGCGTCCAAGCCGCTGCCCGTCTTCCGCTGCGAGGACCTGCCTGACTTGGCCGAATATGCCTCCATTAACCGGGCCGTGCCGCAGATGCCCACGGGCATGGAGAAGGAAGAGGAGTCGGTACGTGAGACCCCCCCCCCCCACTCGGCCGGGTCCCACCATCCCCCCCGCACCCGGGCCCCCACCTTCGCCTCTGCGCAAGCACAAAATGGCCGCCATCTTCTCCCCACTCTCCCCGCCCGCCGGGAGGGGGGGGACACCCGGGGCGGGAAGGCGCCGAGCCCGGCTGTCCGTCACCGCGCCTTCCCCAGGAGCTCCCTCACGGCCCCTTCGCCCCCAGCTCGTGTCCCGCGGCCGCCGGCGGCCCCTCCGCGGGGCCCCGAAAGGCACAAAGGGGGTCACGTGACAGCGCTGGGCGGCCGCCATTTTGTGTCTCGGTCCTTGGGCCGGGCCTGGTGCGGCAGCCGCGAGGAGCAGACGGGGCCCGGCGGCGGCGCCGTGCGCGCGCTGCCCCGCCGGGGGGCGCTGCCGAGCCGGACGACGCCGCGGGGGACGCGCGGCGGCGGGAGCGCGCGCGGGCCCGGCTGCCCTCAGGGGAGCAAGAGCGGGGTCCAGTGGGGCTTCTGCCTTTTGCTTTTCTCGTGCTAGAGACAGAAAGTGGGAGGGTTGGTGTTTAGGTTTATCCAAGAACCCTGTAAGTGCTTTCAGACAGGCGCAGTGTGAGTAAAGTTGTGATGGTCCCGACGAAAGTCAGTTCCGAAGCACTGCTACTTCCTTGCTTCCTTCCGAAGCAAGGAAATCCGCGCTGGAGGCTAAAAGTCTATCACTTCCTGCTCGATTTTGCTGTCTCAGTGGAGGATGAAACTTTAAACCATTTTGAACTTCAGGGTCATTTAATCATTCACTCAGCACTTTCTAAGATAGGTAAAACAATCAGTAGCTGTTATTGCTGAAGGTAAAACACTTGGTAACTGTTATTGTTGAAGGCTCTGTTCTGAAGTACGTTATTTGCAGTGTTGTAAATCTTTAATTATTTCCGTAGTATAATCAGTTTTCCCCATCTGTGCGTTAAGCACAGCAAATAGGGAAGTACTGTAGAAATACAGTTATGTAAGCAGGTTTTGAAATTTGGTGCTAAGAACAAAGGTGACACTAGCTCAGTTGGTTAGAGCAGCGTGCTAATAATGCCAAGGTTGTGGGTTCCATCCTTGTATGGACCATTCACTTAAGAGTTGGACTCGATGATCCTTGTGGGTCCTTTCCAGCTCAGCTTATTCAGTCATTCTATGACAGTTTCATAGTCCTGAGTTTTTCTAATTATCACACTTCCATTGTCTTTTGAAGGTGACAGTCTGTAAAGTTTCTGTTCGTAGTTCTACATGTAGCAAACTTAGAGTTACATTTGTTTTAAGAGAGGTATCATTTTCAGATGGAGTTTCCTCTTTGTGGCACTATTGCTCTTAGTTACGAATTCAGTGAATTTTTATGAAATGTCTTCGGGCAGAAAGGTTTCTAGAGAGTAGTGCACTTTGCATGTTGTTGTCCATAGGGTAACCACTCTCTGAGGCTTTTTTTAGCATAACTCTCATTTAACTCCCATTTTAACATAATTTGGTATTTCCAAGTCTTCTGCAAGTCATAAGTTGCTTTACAGATCTGCTAAAATGTATATTTTGAAGTGTAGTGGGTTTGTGTGGCTTTTTTATTATTATTTTTCTAATTGGTAGGTGGGGTTTTGTCGGGTTTTGGTGGTGTTTATTTCTGTGAACATGCTTAAAACTTCAGCATGGTACTGATTGAGAAATATTTAACGGTAGGTAGCAGTGCTTAGGATGTTTGTGTTTCTTTTGGGCACAGTAGGTATATATTCTGAATTGATACCTGTAGATTGTGACTATGAGAGAAAGCACCTTTAATTTCCTCTCATACCAGAATTTTAAATTTTGTTGTTTTCTATGACGCTTGCTGAGTTTATCTCTCAGTTCAAGAGAGTGAGAGTGCATGCATGCTTTTGTTTATGTTGAAATGTCAGGTTGCTGTCTTTCTCTTTTACTATTTGCCTGGCAGTTGCAAGTTTTCAGGCTAGAAAATTACATGGGTTGTCTGGATAGTCTCCCTAAACCCAGATATGTATGTCCTAGCTAAGTAGAAGTAGTCATGGGCAAGGAAAAGATTTTAAACATTAATTATAAGACTTTTGTGGTTAATGTGATGCTTTTGTTTCCTAAATTAGCTTTGAGGGTTAGCTCTAGAAGTAGACACTTCCCACAGCTGAAGTTTGCTCCTGCCTTTGTTTTGAATATGTGTGTACACACTCAACACACACCCCCAAAAGAAATTTGTTTGCCATCAGTAAGCACAGGTGTCTTTTTGAATCTTTTTTTTGGACCTTCTTACATAAAATAGTTGCTATTAAACTCTTGTTACTTATTGCTTCTGCAGACTTGCTAAATTTCCTTCCTTCTCTCTTATTACCCTAAAAAGCTTTTTCTTCAGTTTATATTAGTGTTGACAACAGAAAGCCCAATTTTGTGACTTAAGTTATGGCAAAACTCATAGGTTTAATACCCTACATTCTGTTTCCCAAACTTCAGGCCAGGCAGGATTTTAGAAAGATGGTAGTTTGAGTTATGTAGTTGAAGACTTGAGTTGGAGGATTTTTTTCCCTAACGCTTACAAAAATGATAGATGTTTTTATTACAAACAGATGGCAAAAGTGTCCATAAGATTCTGGAGAAGAGAGTGTCTTCAACTAGTGTGAATTAGCACTTATAACTTTTTATAAATAGGATTCTAACACTGGTTTGAGTTTTGCATAAATGTAATTTTAAATGAACAGATATTTGGAGCTAAGAGCTCTCCTCTTGACTAAATAACTTTCCCTAGGGAAAAATGCAATCAAAGAGATTTAATATTCAGGCATCGAGTCACAAGGTATTTAAATGACTAATTACTGTTTTGATGCACAAAAAAGTATCTTATTTTGCTTCCCTTTCATCTTAACTTTCTCCCATCCTGTTCCTACAAAGAAGTAAATAGCAAAAATAGTGCATCTTCCTTATTTCAACTGGAAACTCGAGTTCAGAAGTGATCTTCTCCAAGAGTCTTCTGAAGGAAAAACAACCTTGCCGAGTCTATGGGCGTTGTAAAATATGCAGTTGATCCAGGGATATAGTAACTCTTTTAAAAGAAGTGACAGCTAAGAGCCTTAAGTGGTTTAATTCTGTTAGGAGTAGAGTCTGCCTTGCTTCAAGCCATGGCTTCAGTGAATGGTTTTGTTTGTAGGTAAAGGACTAGAAAAAACTTCTTTGACATGCAGACAGTGGTACTGGAGGTGTGTTCTGACAATTGGTTTAGCTGCCAGGTTTCTGAGATAAACACATTGTGGCTGTTGCCAAGTCTGTTGCTACATCTAAGAAACTAAAAAGTATCATGAGACATATACATCTAAAAAAAACCCCTTCAAAATGTAATGAATCTTCTTATGAAACACTAAACATCTACTGTGTTATTTCCGAATGCTTTCTTTGAGCAAAACAGATCCTCAATGCTGTAATTTTGAGAACCAGACAACAGACCACTGTTAATAATATAGTAATGCATGTTTGGCTATCAAGTCCATTGATAACTGTGAATAAGCAAGTAGGTGGAGTAGATTTATCATTTATAAAGGACCTTTTTAGAAGGTGTTGCTTTGTGTATCCTGTAGTTTTCTGTTTCTGAGGAGGATGTTGCTTTTTTTTTAACTAGAAATTCAGATTCTAGACTGAAAGGAGACAGCTGGAAAAGCAGAGCAGAGGTAACTTCAGTTAAGCAAGATAAAAAGTAAATATGACAGACTGAAGCTTTTTGAACATGTTCAGTGACATTTCAGAAAGAAAGCATGCATAGCTCTACAGGCAGCCTAGATTTGATGGCCTCCAACCAAACCAAGGAAAACTACAAAATTTGTTTTCCTTGCATTTTTTTGAAAGGAAAGTAGGAAGAACACATTCTACATCCCTAGTATCTAGATTATCTTAAAAAATAGAGATGGAGAGGGGGGTGAGGAAGAGGTGTTGAGACTTTGTGGATAATTTAAAAAATATCCTTATGGAAAATGAGTAGAGTTGGCTGGGGTTTTGATTTTTTAAGGGAGTTTTTAAAAGGAACAAAGCTTTATGTTTGAGGGACACCATGTCAACATTGTAAGGCATTTTTAAAGCGTTGGGAAGTTTAAATTTCTTAGTTGAAGCAGTGCCCTAGCAAAGATTAGCATGAACAGAGATACTTTTAATTAACTCCCTTAGATCTGAGAGATTAATTACCTAATAGAAAAATTTGTCTGTGTTGGTGACATTTCCAGAGGTTATAACAGTGCTAGGGTTGTGGGAATTATCATGAGTTTGTGGCGGGGGGTTGTTTGACTTTCTCCTTGAGTGAGTTTGTTATCCTCATGTAAATTCTGATAGTACTCTGGTCTGCTAATATAGTTTTGGATGTTAGTTTTGATTTTTGTCTTCTGTGTTTTCAAGTTTGTATAGGTTAAATGCGTTTTCTCCCTCAGGTCAAGTTTTTTAAATGCCAGTGTCTCTGGCGTTTGGTGTTGAGGCAGGAGAGAGAGTTTTGTTCCTTTATTGAACTATTCCTAACTCCCTCTTCTGGCTGGGATCCTGGTCTGATGATGAATCCTTGTCCTCACCTTAGCTCTGGAGTAGCTGCCTGCTTGTCCAACTAGATTTCTGACAGTGATGCACTATGTGGAGTTGTTTTCTTGTGGATCACAGTTTAAATTTAAAGCTCGATTTCTAATTTTAGTTAGTGTTGCTAGTTACAGATAGAAGAATTAAGCACCCAGAGTCCAAAATTATAATCTGTACAGCTGTTCATTCAGTTCTTACTGTTTCCCTTTTATATGTGTCATGGTGTAATTGACAGCTTGCACAGCGGGTGGAATTAAGTCTATGTGTAATTATCATTTCTGGATACTGTCATACTCTGTTACCTGGTGTTTGAGCAAACTGTTGAAATAGTTAAAACTGTGCTTTTGATCTCTTTAAATCCACAGTTGTATTATCTTTTCTGCCCTGGCTTTGTTTAAGAAAAGCTTATTTGTTAAAATTTCGTTATTAGATGTAATTTTCCCCCTTCTTCCCCCTTCAGCATGACCTGTCAATACTTGCTAAATGCTATAGAAAACACAGTGAAGATAAGCTAATGTTCATTCAAATGCTTCAGAACACTTCAAACATATTCTCTAACAGGATGTGTCTTAATTTAATGGTAAATTTTTATTTACACAGTTTGGATAGGCTCAAGGATCACATCCTTTCCATGGAACTGCCCTGGGCACTGCTAGCACAGATCTTCAAGCCATATCTGCACAGAAAAATGTCTTTTTCCACCCAAATCCATACTGCAGGCATTGGGAGGCTACCATATCCAGGGTCTCTTGCTGCTGAAACAGCTGTTTTTAGCTTATCAAGGGAAAAAAGTTGGTAAGGAATGTACAAAAAGGCACCCATATGTTACCATCTAAGCCCTAATGAATTCAAAATGTGTGAAGTAAGCATATAGCTGAGGTGTAGTGTCAGTGTATGAACAGTGTTAACTTATATGTGGAAATTCCACTAAGTTTCTTGTCTTTTTTGTTTATTACAATCTTGCCAGCTTAAGAAACTGCATTCTGTGAATGCATCCATAAAAGTGTGTATTTCTGATTGTGTGCATGGTGCCTTAAGTACTCTTAAAATAACCACTGCCTTACTGACACACAGTTCACGGATACTGAGTATTTTAGAATTTGTTGGGGCCATCAGAATTACGTGAATGTAAAATCATAGCAGGTACTGTAATTGAATCTTTAGTTTCCAGTCTGGGCTTGGTGTTTTGTTTTGTTCTTTTCCTTTGATGCAGTGTTAGGAAACTCTATGAAATTTTTTGCTTGCTAACAGAAGAGAATCTGTGCTCCCCTCTGCTAGAGAAGTCCTGAAATCTTAAGGAGAACAACTGAAATCCTTTAGTGGTCTCTTTAGAAAAGGACACCTGAAACATTACAGGATTTTGAGGTAAATGGGGAGAGTAGAGGCACCTCTTATTGCATAGTCTTTGATTCATGAGTCATGTAAACTGGAAGAATATTGGTTTTTTGTTTCTGTTGTGTTCCTGTTTGTGTACCTTTTCTGCTCACTCATAGCAAAGGCATTAATTTTGTATGCCAGTCTAACTTTTCTTAGTGCATAATTTTAAATACACTGAACTTGCAGATTAGATTTCCAATAACTTGCATGTCTGATAGGAGGGGAACACAAGAACAAGGGCTTTTTGCAGTTTTGTCTAAAGTAACAGGCTACAGACACCTCAGTTTGTAGGTGGAAGAGATTTTTCTGTGAGCTTGTGTCATGACCTTTACTGTTCAGTTTGGTACTGAACTTAGTCATTTACTTCACATATACCTGTGTGAAAAAAGTTTGAAATGCTTAGAGAATTTTGAGAGAAAAAAATGTGGCAGCTCATGACAAGTGGGGCCAAATTTCAAGTGTAAGAGTAATAGTGATGGCTTTCTGCACATTCCATCTTTAGTTACATCAAAGTTTTCTGTTCTGTTTGATGTTATTTAAGTTATATTTAAGTTATTCTGTGCACCTGAGCATTCATGCAAGTTAGGGAATCTGGCAGATCATGAGGAGTGGCTTCTATAGTGAGCAATTCATGCACCACCTTCAGCTACCTGAAGAATGTTAATCCTATGATGTGAAACCCACCTGTAGCAGCAGTGCTCCCATTAAAATCAGAAGGATGGTAGTGGCATAGACTTCTGTTACAGGTTGTTGCAAATTATTTGAGTCTAGAATGAGATTGAGTAAATTTTGCTTCTGGTTTGTCACTGGGATGGGCCTTCATGTATGAAGAAGACATATAGGTTATGCCTTTGGGATTTGACAACTTCCTGGAAGCTGACAGTTCTGTGTAAAAGTTGAGAAATCATGATGTATGTCCTGTTGTTTGATAAGATGATATTCTGTATATGCTATCAGTTAAGCATGTGATAATGGTAAGTGTGTATACTGTGCTCTAAAGTAATGGAAAATACTTTAACTTTCAGAAAATAGTAGGAGTTGGTTATGCATGTCAGAGACTTCTCTAGGAGGTCCAGATTCTCTTTTGAAATTAAGGAGGGTATGAATTGGCAGACTTCATTTTGATTATTGTCTATAATGCTAATATTGAAAGAGGTTTTTCCTTTTGAAAGCAGGATAATTAAGACATTTTCAATAATCTTAATGGCATGAAGCTGTGTCAAGTAATGCATAGGGTGGATATTAGCAAAAGCATCTTCATTCAGAGCACAGTTGGGCACTGGAACAGGTTCCCCATGGAAGTGGTCACAACACCAAACCTGATAGAGTTCAAGAAGTGTCTGGACAGTGTTCTTAGGCACATGGTGAAACTCCTGGGTTTGTTCTGGGCAGAGCCAGGAGTTGGACTTGATGATCCCTGTGGGTCTCTTCCAACTCTGGATATTCTGTGACTATGAGTTACATACGTACACAAAAGCAGTATAGTTCCTCTTAGGAATGCTGTTCCAGAAATGCTGTAGGTGTCCTGCTCTTACAGAATCTGTTTGATGTATGCATTCTCAGTTTATTTTTACCCTCTTGTGCACAGCCCCATAATTGCACACAGAGAAGTCGTGTAACAGCAGTGGCTTTCTGCATAGCAGAGTTAACTACAGTGAGACCAACTGTCCGTGTTCACACTTGAGGTTAAAAAAGGTTAGATGTTTAAACTTGCAATGAGCATGTTTAACAGTTGGAAGAGTTTAAAAATTGTTTATATTTTCTCAAATTGTTTATATTAAGCCAGGGAAAGGAGGATGCCCACAAAATATAACTTCGTTAGCAGTATTCTTGGGAGCACAAGAAGTAATACAATTGGCAGGGATTTGGAGGAGAGGAGATGTCTGGGTAAAGTGTAAATAATTTTAAAGCTAGACTTATATGGAAATGCTTTACCTTCTGGGAATTTTCACAGCCAGCCTTAAAGAGGAGCCCCAGAATGTTGTCTTCCTGACTCTCTCTCAGCTTTGATCCATCATATAATGTATTTCAGCAAAGGATTGGGTATTAATTGTATGCAGAAGAGTATGAATAATGGTAGGGACAATAATGTAGTAACTTTATTGTTTGAGAAGCACAGTGATGTGTCCTTAGTTTTATTTTCTTTTTAGTTTTCTTTTTCTTTAGTTTTCTTTTTCTTTTTAACATTCTGTATTTATTCCAGTAAAATTTCAGTTATTCATAGGAACCTGCCTAGTATTAGTTTGCTTCAGGTAGGAAGAATATACAATGTAGCAAGCCCTTAAATCTGCTAATCTTTTCATTGAGTAGACCACTTTGCTTGTAGCCATCACAGTAATTGTGCCCTGATTATATGATTATATTCCTCAGAAATGTATATGCAATTATTTAGCAATTTGTTAAGAGTATTTATTTAGTCTGAGTTTTGAATACCTCTAAGTCAATGCATTATTTTTCCAAATTTTTGTTTTATAGAACCAAGTATGTTTTTACGTTTGGGCATCTGCTCTGCTAGAACAGAATATTGTAATTGGCAGGCCTTAGGTGTATGTTACTTTTTCTACTACTTTTCCACATTATATTTGTAAGAGGAAACAGTAGCTTTAGTATCAAGGAACACATCAAATGACTGATGTACCAGGCAGAAGATGCTGGCTGCTGCTTTTGTGTCTGTAGATGTACTCTTCCTGTTCAGTGAGTATGCTCTGCTCTCCCATCCACTTGTATGTATGTATTTCTGTGTATTCAGCTTTATGTACTTTCAAGGACTAACCCTGTTCTGAGTAAACAGGTATGTGAAGGTGAATTGCATCAACTGAGGCTGGAATAAAAGTGTGAAAACCTTCTGCTCTGTCAGTTTCTTTAAGCACAGGTAGATAGTTTGAGTGAGAGAGGAAACGATCCTCTTAAGGTTTAAGTACCATACTTAAAGATTTGTTTCCTTTATATTTAATCAGGAACTAAGAAATTAATGCTTTTTGATTTGGAAGCTTTCAAGAGGGTGTATTTGGAGAAGATTGCTTTCCAACATCTGTTTGAGTTCGTACTTTATATCAATTTCTAGACTTCAAAGTTCCTTCCAAGTTGTAAACAGAAATCACTGATCTTGTAGCCTGCCTGGAAGACTTATGAAGCTTACATTTGGGATTGGTAGTAAAGGCTGTCCTATACACACATCTAGTGCTACTGTTGGTCTTCTGTTATGATTTTAAGAGCTGTAGTCTTCAGGTTTTTTGTTGGTCAGATGTTCAATTCAGAACATGGCTGCTAGTGTGCAAAGATGAATTCTGCATAGGCTTTTATTTCTAGATTTTCTTTTTCCAAGTGCAAGGATTTTGTGCAAGGTGTGTTGTTGTGAAAGTGTAATGATTGTGAATTAAAGATGTTCAGGAAGGGGAAGAAAGGGTGCTTGTTGCTTTTTCAAACTATTGGTCTGTAATTAGTCTCACTGAAAATGCCTTTCTCAGTGGAAGCACTTTACATGACTTCATGTTTTTTCTTTTACTCTTTGTGCCATTATCATTCCCCATGTTACTCTGTCTACATAGTATGTTATAACATCTTTTCTTCCAGGCGTTTCCCAGGATTTAATTGTTTTAAATGCCTCATTCTCTTGTATTTCTAAATTTTGTTCTCCTTCTTAAGTTTCTTTAAATGCTGATGATAAAATTGGATTTCCGATTTCCCCTGTGCCCTTGGTTTTGTGTAAGAAATGAAGCTTTTCGCTGTGACGTGAGGCTATATCCCGCAGCCCCAGTTTTGTATTAGTATTTCAGCAGGATATGTCCTGTGTGCCTTTTTGGTACTTGATTTTTCTCAGTACTTAAATACAAGAAAGAGAATTCTGTAAAGAGTGGCAGAAAATAGGAACTGGCTTCAGAATAAGATTTTTGCAATATTTTGATGTGATTTACAATACTTAAAATTCAGTAGCCTAGATCTGATATATCCTGTAAAAAAGCTGAATTCAAGACAACAGGGTGATTTTATTGGAAAATTCATGAGTAAGGCTACAGGTAAAAGCCCTTGAATCTGAATCCTGCAGAATGCTTTGTATTATGTACAGAATTCTTTAAGCAGGTTACTTATACAGAAGTGTTGAATCTTTCAGATACTTAGAGATACACTTATGTACTCTTTCCTGGTTCTCAAGGATTTTTTTTTTTTTTTTTGCTTTCATGTGTTCTTTGCCAAAGGTGATGACCTTGCTTGCCCTTCTCTTGCTATTTATCTTGTTCAGTTAGAAGGAAGTTACTATTAATATTGGTAATATTAACTTGCGTTGCTTTCTGATGAAGATGCTGTGGTTTTGAAGTAGGCCAAGTACAAAATGAGACTGTTCAAGTATTCGGATTAAAGGTAGTTTAATACATCCCTCTTGGGGAACTAATGTTTTTCATAGTACTTCACGTCAATAGGCAAGAATTTATGCTCTGGCTGTATGAATGAGGCGAAGGCACTTGAGCTACTAAAACCGAAGTATAACGGCTTCCCTTTTCTTACCAATAATGTAAAGTTTGTTAAGTGAGAAGGAAGTGTGTGTGGGAAATCAGTAAAACATGCATGTTTACAAAGCACCTCTGTCTAATAAGTCTTTAGCAGAGGTGTAGGATAAGAAAGATTAACAGAAATTTCTGCTGCATGTTCATGCTCTCAGCCTTCCTCTGAAGGAGAATTACTTCCTTTGAGGTCTTGTCTTAAGAAGAAATTTAGAATATTGGAAAAAAATGGGCACATCTTGGACTAGAATAAGAAACATGAGATTTGTTGCAGTTAATGCTTAAACCCTTACGTCTGGCCTAGTTTTCCATAGCATCTGTACTTCACTACAGAAGGACCTTGTGCTGGTAGTTGTGAAATGTATTCTTTGGGAGCTTTAGCTGTCTTTAAGTGATTGGGATGTGTGCTGCAGAATGTCCTAGAAGTAAAGACAAAACCTTACTGGGGAAGCTGGTGAGGAAAGAGAAGCTCTGAAGTAGTCCTAATAAGTTTCTGTTACTGAGAAAAGTAACAAACATCTACTAGCTTTATCTTTTAGGAATTGCTGTCATGGGTAGGTTGTGGAACAAGTCTCATCAGAAGGTAACAGTTTTAGTGTTGTTTGGCAGGATAGTATGAAATTCTGAAGCCATCCTGAAGCAATAAGAAAAATATTCATAAGTAGTCTCATGGGTAAATGAGAGCCTATCAAAAACCAAACTTGTGAAACCAAGTCATTGATCTGTTCATTATTCATTCATTTCATCAGGTAAAAAAGGTCCCTGTGCATGATTTAGTAACCTGATTATTTTAAAATGTTGTATGCAGAAGTTGGTTTAACTCTGTAATTTTAAAAATTAAAGTAGGGAGGTATCTGACGTTTTATTTTGGTTTGAAATAAATCGTGATTTCACTGGTGTAATTTTCTGGAAAATAAGAGTTTGACTGTTTTCCAGTGTTGATTTTCTCAGGAAAATCATTGTCCTGTCTCTCAGCAAAATAAGTTTGACTTCTTACTTGACTTGTACTCAAGAGGAACACTCTATGAGAAGTGCTTGTTCTAGTTAGTAGAGGGAAGGGGAAGACTTAGTGATAATTTTGCTGGAGAGAGTGTCTTACCCCTGATTGTTTTGCACTGTGGTCAGGTGTGTATGTAGCATTCACATCTGTGTTTATACTGGCTGGATGTTTGTTTTGTTTTGTGGTTTATTCCCACCATTACCAAGGAAGAGTGAGTGTGGACGATTTAGGCTGTGGTGTAATTTCACTTCAGAAGTTCATAGGGTTAAATACTGGCTAATAAGTTAACTCTGAATTGTTTCAACACTTCGCTGTTGCATGTTTTTTAAATATGAATTACACATTCACATTACCTAAGAATGTTAGATCGGATTTGTTGCTGAGAGTTTGAAGGAAGTAAGCCCACCACTTTAGCAGATGGCACTGTCTGCACAGGTGGAATTGGAACTTGAGGTCCTGACTCTGCTTTTGGCAACAGTATCATTTCCAGGGATTGATGTAACCTCAGTTTACTTAGAAGCCATTTAATTTGGTAAGCAGTATGAAACTGAAGTTGCAGTTGATAATTCAAAAGCATAGGGTTAGGCAGCTCTGAATTTTATTTTGTAGGAATGTATGCAGCGTGAAGTTGATACTTTTCAAAACACAATGTACTAAATAATACTTTATAAATATACTCATTAATGGTAATATTGCTAAAATAGCCCTTGCACAGAAGGGATGTAATGAATTAATGACAAGTAAAAATACCTCACAGCCTCTGGTAATTTGCATGTCACCAAGTGGTGAGAGAGACAGGTACCATGTCTGGCATAAGGATATTTCCTGGAGTGCTCCAACTGTTTCTCTGGTAATACATGGGCTGTATTTTCAGACTCAGTGTTTGAGAAGGGCACAAAGCAATCTAAGTGACTGTTGTGCTTAATATGTTTATATATTTTTTAGATTTATATATCTTGTGTAGACACATCAAATTATGGATATTCATACCACTGTGGTTTCATTCCTGTGCAGCCAGGAATGGCCCATTGAGCATGCAGTGAAAAAGCAGACACCTCTGTGTTGGGACTGGAGCAATGGGATTTGGATGACTCTCCTTGTACATGACATTGGGCAGTCCTGTTTTGTCCCACTCAGACACCTAACTCTCACTGGGTGCACGGAGAAAATAACAATGTACCTTAGAATACACTGAGCTTACAAGTATTAAGGAAATGCTTACCTTTAGAAGAAACCTTTCCCATTCACTTCTGTTCTTCTTTCTTTCCTACCCTCCTATGTATGACTTTGTTGCTGAGTGTTCATACCTTGAAAACAGGTTTGATCATAATAGCAGGTAGAAGGTAATGAATTTAAAATGCTAGTTTGTCCTGCATTTTTAAAGACAATCTAAATAAACTTGGGGGTTACAAAGCACAGTGAATAGCTGGTGTCTGACTGGAGTTTATAATTCTAAATGTACGTTACTGATCAGGAAACTTTAAGCTGGTATTTTGTCTAAGCTTTTCAGCCTTGTACAGGCCTCCGCTCTAGGTAGCATCTTTGCATTGAGATGTAGCAATGTTTATTCTAAGTCAAGCTAAGTATCTACATGTGCAGATTTACAAACTGAAGACTGACATCTATAGCAGGAAATAAATAGATTCATTGGAAAGTCTGTTTTAAGTTATGCAGTATTGTAGCTGTCACTGCTACAATAGTTGGAGAAGCACCTTCCCACCTTTGTGGCATCAGACCTGAAACGCTGATCTGTTGGTGTTGCAAATACAG
Source organism: Acrocephalus scirpaceus scirpaceus (assembly GCA_910950805.1). Lineage (NCBI taxonomy): Eukaryota > Metazoa > Chordata > Aves > Passeriformes > Sylviidae > Acrocephalus > Acrocephalus scirpaceus. Next base: position 139,278,293 of record OU383773.1, on the reverse strand, counting down.
AAGCTCAGAGTGTTTAGTTGAAAAGTATGGATAGGTTTTACTTGCATTTTCATTAGTGTATTCAGACAAAATCTAATTGGCTAGAGCACTTCTAAGTAATTGCTAAGCAAGTTTCTTCTTTACTAGATGCCTTAGGTAGTAAAAAAATTATGTCTCTGCTGGTGTTTGTACGTGGTAGGGTCTTCAATTTTCTCAAATGTCTTTATCAGCTCTCCTCATATCTTGCTGTCTTAGTACATTAAAAAGCTCCTTTTACTAAGTTACAAACTGCATTTTTTTTTCTTGTAGCAAGAATTGTAATTTGGAGAAGTATGAGATGGGAACTTTGATACCATTGGCACTGACAGTTATTCAAAGACAAGGTTAGGTGTATTCTGCCATCCTGTGTGTGCTTATGCAGCTCACATTTCTGCTCAGCACTACATAGCAATTTATTTCCATTGTGTGATATACAGAGGAGTAAAGTACTTAAATGAAGATATTGTGAAGTCTGCAAAAGGGTTCATTTAACAGATTAGCTTTTAGTCATGGCTATGGTGCACTGTATGCTTTTTCTGCAGGCTTTTTCTTCCCCATAGCACTGAAGTGGTTAATTAAAAGGTTTGTTTGTTTATTTTTGAAATCATAAATAAGCTTGATAGTTTAGGACAATGCTCTGGAAGCTTCTTTACTTTGAATTTTTTAAATGCAACTGTTATATATGAGCTTTTTATGTGGAATGTTACTTCTTAAAAGGTCCTTAGATAGTTTAGGTCTTAAGGCAGATTTCTTTTTGCTTATCTGACATGAAATGCTGAGCCTCAACTCATGAATGAATGAACTTAGACAAATGTTGATACTTGGTTTTCTTGTTCATGGTTTTAATGTTTTTCTGTTCCATATTATTGTATAATGTTCAGTAGAAACACCAGTTAAATTCTGTTACTTTTTAATGTGAATGACTGCTTGAGGTAATAAACTGTACTTTATGGAAGAGGTAATTAAACCTGGCAGGCATGTTATAAATGAAGCAGTCTTAGGGGAGGTACAGTTGGTTTAGTTTTATGTGTTAGAGATCCTGTGTAAACCCTATTCACTCACTGACTTTTTTTTTTTTTAATTTGCTATTTTTGGTTGTAGGGAAAGATAAATGAACAAAATATAAAGATGCAAATGTACTGAATTTCTTTCATGCCTCTTTAATATAAGTCTTGAGTAGAGCATACTGGCCTAAAAAGTTTGTAGAGAAAAGAAATTATTGGACTGCTAAACACAAAGACTAAAAGGAGATTCCCAGCTTCTGATACTTTGTGGCTCAGAGAGAACAGCTGTGGGAGTACGGCTGTGGGTTTTGCACTTTTTTACTCTCCTTGGTTATGATGCCTGTGGGCTCCTTTTTGAGATGGTGCTAGGCGAAGTGGTACTCTGCTGAAATGCACACTTGTGTTGCAGTTAGTGTCCAAAAATGTTTCTGCATTCTGTGAAGAGTTTGCTTACTAATGATGCCTGGCATTTAGGCTGTCCCAGTCAACCCGATAGGACGTTCATTTATGTGAAGTCCTTGGGTAGTTTTGCAATTTGGTGTTCAGAGATGTGACAGTCAAGCTGTAGGTAATGTTGGGTTTTAGAGTTTTACTGCAAATTCTGAGGGGGAAAATAGTAGCTCTAGGTAGGTAAAGTTTTCAAGATCTGTTTTTAATACGTCTAAGAAAAACCCCAAACCAATTAGATCCTGTTCCTAGACTTGTTTTTTCTTCAGATCCTTTGATCATATGTAGATCTGGGAAACTCTTAATTTTTGCGGTTTGATGTGTGGCCTGTGATAGGGAATGTTTCTCAGCCCTTGGTAGACTTAATGCTAGGAAGACAGGGGTACTGCTCAGACTCTTACGGTTTTGTTTGTCTTACCTGTCTTGATTGTACTGTGCACTGCTGTCAGGTTCATTGGTGGATCCAGACTCAGGTGTCTGAACTGCAAAGGGAGAAGTGGGTTGGTTTAATGAGGGTCATTTGAAAACCTGAAGAACAAATTGTTGCCTATGGAAGCAGTGACAGGCATACTGTTTTTCACAGTTTATGTAAAAAACTTGGAGAGAAATGTAAAAAAATACACTTGGCTGAGTTGACTTCTTTCTAATTCTGCTGTCTGTTAAAAAGGATTCTTAACTTAGCCTTTAACTTCACCCGCTGCTGTGTATACTATTAAGTGACAATTGGAGCAACTGAGGCTCATGTCTGTGTTGGAAGGCACAACCCTATGTGTATCTGCACATGGAAGAATAGTGAAACAGAATAGAAACTTGTTTGCAGCAAGTTGGGTTATCGTGTTGCTTGTTATTTAGATGGCTCTGCTCTTTTATCAGTGCTGAGCACTGTTAACAGTAGTAACAATTCCCATAACTAATAAAAATGCTGGAATCCAGATGTAAGCTTTGCAATGCAGAATTATCTGAGTTACAAAGTATTGCTAATGGACAGAAATGTTTTAAGCAAGTAGGAAGATAGATGCAGTGGTATCTTTTAACATTGGAACTTGATACAATTGTTAGTCAACTGATGATCTTGAAGTTCCGCTTCCGTAGTCTGTATGAGGTGAGAGTAATTTTGCTACAAAGATTTATTCAGGCTATTCTGAATGGCATTATAGCTGAAAACTCTGGAAAGGAAAGGTTAAATCACAAGAGCTGTTCTCATTCAGTTTTAGACTATATCCTGAAAGCTATATTCTTGTGAACTGTATAAAATCTCAGTTCACTTTGTTTTACAGTCCAATTTCAGTGTGGAGGTCATGCCCTAGACATATACTTACATAATACATTAAAAGCATCTTAATTTGCTCTTTAGAATCCTTTATTTAAGGGAAAATTACTTTGTTTACTATAGATGACTGAAATAGTTTTCATTCATTGCAGTCTCAGATGAGCATACAGCTGGAACAGCAGTAAAACTGAGGTAAGGAAGGGGCTCTTGGACAAGTTTGCAGTTAAGTCTGGTGTGGCAAAGTTGTGTGAGATGAGCTGAGCTGGTTTAAATGTTTGTAGTGAGAAGAGGCAAGTTCCAGCGTTTTCCTAGAATTTGTCCTGGTCTTTGCAGTACCTTCTGATTTAGCTCAGAAGACTCGACTAAAAGTAACTTCCCTTCTCTCTGTGGTCTGTGGGTTATAAGGCTGCTTAGGCTGAGGAGTTCATGAAAGCCAAAGTGATTACAGAAGAATGGATGGGCGTGGCCATTACCAACACTGAGGAGACGGTTTAGTGCCTTCTGCCACTTCCGATCTTTTGCATTTCCTAAACAAAATAATTCAAATTGATACCAAGGCCTGTGTTCTGAATGTATGTTGTGCAGTGGCAATTTGGCAGGCAGACAGGTCCTTTTAGGTGGTCTGAATGGGACTTGTGCCTGGAAAGATAGAGGTGCTAAATTATGTTTGTGAGCTATACTGCATAATTAAGGTATTATTAAATACTTGAATTTTCCTGATTCCTAGGGTCCTAGATTGTGTATCTTATCTTCTCTGGCATGTTTTGAGCCAGTCTCATTAATTTCTTCATCTCTGCCTGTCTGTTTTGCACAGTAATTCAAAACGTGAAGCTGATTGCAGTCTTCTGGTAACAGGATAACAAACCACTCTCCATTTCTTCTAGTGTTGTCATGAGCTCTACTTCTAATGTTAGATTTCTGGGTCAAATGTCCTGTGTGCCCTCCACCTGTCTACCACCATTCACTGAACAAGAATAGCAGGTGAAAATTTCCTATAAGTTGTAAGTAATTTGCTGCTGGTAGTCCACAGATACAGAAGTGAGATTTCTTCCAATGAAAGGACAGACTTCTTCCATGCTCTTAGAAATGTCTGATTTGAACATGGGGAAAGTAGTCTACTACAGTGCTCAAGATGGTGTGGCTGATCTCATTTCTGACCAGCGTTCTAGAGAAAAGTCTAATAATTACCAAGGGTTTTTTTATGCTTTTTAAGTACAAACTCATGCATTTTTAGAAGTGAATTAGATTACATTTTCACTGAGTAACTGCTGTTTAAACCTATGCAACTATTTTAAGTTGGCATTTCTAGCAGAGATCTATTTATTACAGTGATGACAGTAGAATCCTTCTTAACTGACTACTCAAGAGACTGACATCGGTTGATAAACAGAAGTCACCTCCATAGTTTTCCTCCATGAAGGGACAGCTTTAGGCTCTGCTGTTACAACAAGAAAACATTTTCTCTACTGCATAGAATGATTCAGGCCGTTGAGAGATCTTGGCAGAAGAGTTTCAGAAGGGAAGATCTAAAGCCATGGGGTTTGGGTGAATCTGCAGGCAGCTTCAGCTGATATGAGAAACGTATTCACCGTGCGTCCTTTTATACTGAGAGTCATAATTGAAGGAGGGCTACAATTGCTTGTGGGCCACATGAGGGATGGAAGTGATCTGCTGTCTTCCTTAGGACCCATCATAGGTGGAGCAAGGAAGGCTGCTTTGCTGACCCACCATTTCTGTTGTTTTGATCATGTGTGTTTCTTGTGACCAGATTTAAACTATTGCTAACACTTACATGACATTCATGTACTTGAGTTCAAGAGGGTCAGAGCTGCAGTTATGCTTACCAACAAAACTACTGTGTTGCCATTATCGAAGGCCAGATCTATCAGCTGTTACTCAGGAACTGGGTTCTGGGTCTCAGTCAAGGATCAGTGTAACTTAGGGACTGATCCAGTGCCAGAATACCCATTGAAGATTTCTGCGCAGGTTCAGATTGCCCTCATCAATATGACTTCAGTCAGGTTTGGAACTTTTCAGCAGCAGTTGTTCGGAAACAAGTGCTATAATAAACTTGTCATAATGTCTTTGCTGTTTTGCATGTAGTTAGGTGTGACTGTATGTGTGTGTGAGGAGCTAAAGGCAGAAATGTGTGGTATGTTACTGTGATAAGTGCTTCCGTAATAACCTGTGGAGCTGCTGTTCAGGAACAACTGAGCATTTTTGCTTTCAGTCATACTAGAAGCCACTAGAGCCAGTTTCTGCCCTGAAGTTAAGAGTTATGCAAAGGAAGTATCTCTGAACAGTTTGCATTCATCTGAGATGGCTTCTTTGTTCTGGCTGTGCATTCTGTACATTCTCTTGCAGCATTGCTGATGCTTGCCTGTCCCTGGGTGAGCTCTATTATGGTGGCATTTAACTGCCCGTGAGTGCCACAGAAACATTTCCAGTGCCTGAACTGGTTCTAGGAAGGGAGAAGGAATTATGTGAGTATGGAATAAGGCATGGCATTAAAAAAAATACAGGTATCTTTGTTTTGTACATAATTCTCTGATATTACTCTTCATATTCCTCCCAATCTTGGATATAAATTGTCTGATTAGTAAGTTACAGGACAGTTAAGATCTGATAACAGGAGGAGAAGGTGAAGAGAATGAGCCAGTTCAGGTGTTTTATTCCCTTCTGTCTTCTTTGTGGACAGATATATTGGATTGAATCTGTAGACAGATTTTCTCTAGTGTAACTTGACCATCAGGCCTTCCAAGAGGCCATCTTCCCTTATCATGCAGGTGACTGAGATCCTTATCTCGTACGGCTGAGAGACAGGATATGTATCCTGAGGTCACTGAACAAGCAAAGGTGGAGGTTGGAGAGTGACTTAAATGTGCTAGGTCGTAGAAGTCCTTCAGCAGTCCCTACTGTGTATTTTGGAGTGAGTTAGCTGGAAAGGTCTTGGTCTGCAGGAGGGTCTCTAAGCAGCTTTGCTGTGTTTTCCTCCACTGCCCTTCTACCAGTAAACATTGCTGATGTGAGAACCTTCATCTCTATGAATTCAGCAGCCAAAAATCTTTACCTTATAGGCCTGAAATCAGGTTGCTTGTGCACCAGTTTATCACCTCTTGATGACATGATGAACAGCATCTGATTTTTTCAGTTTATAATGTTTTCTTATTTGATCTTTATTATAGAGTAATGTGTTTGTGTTTCAAATGAGCTGCAATTTTGTTGCTGTGTATATAGAAGTTTTTTTGGACCATAAGCTATTAGGAGGTAAAATATGTATTTTAAAAGTCAGGTCTAGGGAGTTTGTATGGCCTTGATTGTGTGTCAGCTGTAATCTGTTTCAGTGTAACTGTTGTGAATCTAAAGCTTCTAGACAGCTGTCTATGGAAACTGGTATCCCTTTCAGTTCTTCCACCTTAAACATTGCCAGGGCTGTGAAGTGGCAGCCTTGGGAAAGCACTTCTGTCTGGGATGGATGTGAGAGGATTTTGCCCAGTCATACCGATGTAAATCAGCACTTCTGCAGAGACCAGTAGATAGGCAGTGATTTGCCTTAGTTCCCAGTAATGACACAATCAGTTGTAGTGTGCTTTTGTATAGGTTTTGTTTCAGAGGCAAAGATATGATTCTGATCTGCACAGGCTCGAACTCAGTCCTGTGTGCTTTTTAGACGTATCAGTGCTTTAAAAAACTTTCTACTTGTACACCTCACCTTTTGCTTCCCCCAGCAAAAACACCACTCCCTTGCTTGGGGTAGGCTTGGAGTATTGGGAGGCTTTCTGTTTTGCACGCTGGACTTGAGAGCCGCCTCTTTTGGTAATTTCCGTAAGCAAATGTGCCTTAAATTATTATTTCTAAGAGCTCTGAAATAATTGGAGAAATTATTTGAGGAAATAACAATCAAATTACAAAAAACGGATTTTTCTTTTAATTCTTGATAAGATGCACTCATTGCTATTGCAGTAACGTTTTTTCATTTGTCTATTTAAAAGGGTAGTATGCATTCTGTCCCTTTGGTTTATTCAACTGTAATGACAGGTTATGTCACTTAGTCTTTTAATACCTTGTGCTGTGGTTATCTTACTTGGAATATGGTCTCCAGAGTATACTGCAGAGTAGATATTTTGTCAAAGAAACTTCTGTGCTCTCTGTAAGTGCCAGTTTTCTTTTACAAACTGTAACTAACTTAAAATCCCATGGTCATGTTGCCAAAAAATTAATAAGTATTACCAAAATGTGAAAGAAGGCAAATACTGCTTGTTCGCAGTTACTGTGCTACTGCTGGTTTCTGCTTGCAAGCAGGAGTGCCTGCAGGTAGTCAGGTTGAGCCACAATCACAGTATCCATTCTTTTGTTCTAATTATTGTAATTCTAAATTATTGTAATTTACAGTAATTTGTAATTACTGCAAATCTGAATTACAGTATATTTTTGAACATACTGTGCTAGAAATGCATCAAACATGCAAATACTGAACTTGTGACAAAGAATTAGCCCTATATTCTTGCATTATCTTTTGAGAAAGATCCTACTGCCCCACCACAAAGCAGCACTGACTGCAAGTTCTGGTTCCTTCAGGCTGTAATGAGAGCTGCTCTGCTGTGTTTTGGTTTCCCTTGTACCTCTGTTGCTGTCAACTTGCTTTGGATTGTCCTTTCACTCTGATGTTTTGGAGCATGTATGGTGATACTAGTGCACAGTAAGAGGGGATAAAAGGGACAAATTCACTATCCTAAAATAAATAGGAGAGAAGACCACAGAATTACAGATTGTGCCAACGCATAGTTTTGCCTATGAAAATTGCATCATACTTTGTTTCATTCTATGTAGTTAGAAAAAGAGTTGCTGTTTTGGTGGGCTTTTCCTGTAGACCCTCCTAATTAGAGAAAAACTAAGGGAGGAAAGTGGTTATCAAGCTTTTGGTTATTTAAACAACTAACAGTCTAATCTGGTAAGTATTGGTGTTTCAACTGTCCAGATAGTTTTCTGGACAGGAATATAGTGTGGAGAATAAGGTGCAATTCATAGAATATCCAGAGTTGGAAGGGACTCAGAGGGATCATCAATCCTGGCCCTGCACAAGCCCAATAGTCACACCATGTCCAAACACTTCTTGAACTCTGTGAGGCTGATGCTGTGACCACTTACCTGGGGAACCTGTTCTGGGTGAAGAACCTTTTTCTAATATCCAAGCTAAACCTCTCTTGACACAGCTTTTAGCTGTTCCCTCAGATCCTGTCACTTGTCACCAGAGAAAAGAGATCAGTGCCTGTCCCTCGGTTCATGTTTCTGGCAGTGTTACAAAAAGCGATGAGCTGCTCCTTTCCTAAGACACCCTCTGTCTCTGAGCTGAGTGCTCCCACTGCATCCCTTTTTTGTTGGGATTGTCCAACATGGTGAGGCAGTACAGGATGCTAACCTGATGTAAAACTAACTTGGGGGCTGGGAAGAGTGAACAGGTTTTTAGGGTTTTCTTCTATGAACTTTTTAACTTTTAACTCTAATTTGGCTGAGCATTAGTAAAATGTAAAAGGAATGAAGTTTGAAGAACAGAACCATTGTTCTGAAATGACTGGATCAAATTAGCATTACAGTGCTCCTAAAGTTGTAATTACAATAGCATTCTGTGTCAGGCAGAGCAAGCAACTGAAAATGAAAGGTTTTCTGGATATAAGCACAACTAATAGGTTGAAAACAGTTAAATGTAAAAGTGCAAAGCAGTTTCAGGGAGAATAAACTACCTTCAATAAGTACATGTTGTGAAATGGTATGTGTGAAAGATCCAAGGGAAGCAAGCTGGGATAGAAAAGGAAGAAATTCTGAAGCAACCTGCTGTGGTGTTAAGCAGTTCAGGCTGAGTGTTTTTGTCAAACAAATGCAGGTGTTTCAATGTTGTTTCAATCAGAAGAGTACATTAAGAAAAAAATGTGACTACACTGGAAGTGGAAACTCATTAATAGGAAAAAATAATATGTGAACAATTCGTATTTACATGAAAGGTATGTCTCGAAAGAAGGAACAAGGTGAGATCCATGTAGCAATGAAGGTGTAGAGTAAGATGAGAATATTCTGTGAATGTTTGTAATAAGAAGAAATTTTTCTTGATTGTACTTGATTCTGAAACGGTTGAAATGTTTCATGAGTCTTAGTGGGGGGGGTGTCCTTGGTATTCATTTTAAAAAGTCTTTTTAAATTTAGTGAAGCAGTTAAGCCGGTGTAATGGCTAACTGCTGCCAAAGGGAATCATCTTTCTCTCTTCCGCATTTCCCCACTGCTTTGCATCCACACACCCTGGCAGTTCAGGGAGCCAATTTTTCAGACAACTAATTGTTTCTAATTGTTTTCAGGGGAAATAACAGGACAGTGATGACTTCTTGTGGATTTGGTTCCCTAAGCTGTCATCATAGATTCAGTCTGACATAAGGCTATGGTAGAATGGAGAATGACAGCAAGGAGCACAAGACTGAACCTTGTGGTGGTGGCTGTTAGATAAGTTTCATTTTAACATGACAAATTATAGCCTTTCAGCTTGACTAACCCATCTAAAATTCATGCCAGCAGTTTAAAGAAATAGTCTGGAATATTTTGGCAGGTAATGTTTGAGGAGAAAGAGAAAAGGTACTAAACTGCGCTTTTTGAATAAAAAAAACCCACCCCAAAACGTAAAATCACTCAGAAAATCTCAACCCAAAATCTCGTAACAATGAACAGACTGTTTGAAAAGGTGGAAGCTAGAGGGTTACAAACAAGTTACCTTACCCGCAGATCTTGGAGAAATATGGATAACGTAAATTATTTGGCTCTGGTGATGACCTGGAAGATACTAATCTCTATGAATACCTAATAAGAGGTTTTCAAGAAAAAACCCCAGTTAACCCAGTTGAACTTCTTTTTGTGGCAGGGCACAGGACCTAATGGATAGCAGTGTAAAAAAGGCCTTTTGATACTGCTCTGTTATGCAGTGAATGGAAGCAGTTGTGTGGTAGAAATAAATCTGCTTGAAAAACTATCTAGAAATAGATGGACAGACAAAATGAAAACATTTGTTGAATTTCCTAGGTAGTCTGTCCTTAAATGCTGTGTGGTGTTTTCGGGAGTGACTGGGACTACAGTATCTGCATACTGCAAATCTTCCTGTATCATGAAGAGCAGCCAGAAAGTTTGATTAGGATTTGAATTTAAAATCATTCTGACAAATTGAGGAAGCCACTGCATTTTTACATGGAAAGCTATGGATTCCAGTGAATGAGGTATTGCATCTAGGTGGGAGTAATCAGCTGTGCAATCACAGTGGAGAATGAAGAATAGCAACTCTAAGCTGTAGTGCCTTAGTTAATAGTAGATATTTAACATGCTTTCTTGTTAAAAATTACTGCTTTCAGAGTTAACAATTGCACCTGATTTTTTATATGTATTACTGTCATGGTTTAACATAGCTTGATTTTTAGTTAAAGAGAAAATCCCATCAGTTACAGAAGTGATTATCTGTGAGGACTGCTAGCAGCTTCCTCTGGACCCAACAGAACCAATCAGCTGGCTGGTTTTGAATATTGACACCCTATTAAACCACTTAAAGCTGAACACACCTCTGTGAAACCACATTTAAAAATGAGCAAACCCTGGGAAATCTCTCTTGCTTCAGCTTTTGAACAGGTAACTGGGCACTGGCCAGGCCAGGCCCCACTCAGCCTGCAGTGCAGCTCAGCTGAGCTTCTGCCACCACTGAATTCCAACCACAGCTGGCGGGCCAGCCCGGCTCCGGCTCGGCTTCAGGCAGAACCAAGCCAGGCTTCGCTCCGGCCAGGAGCCGCTGAGCCACCCTGCCAGCACAGAAAAATCATGTGGCTGAGAACAGAGGCGGCCCTGCAGCCCCACACAGAAAGCAGCCCCGCCACTGGAATTGACAGCCATGCAGCCAGAGTGGCCACTGCTCAGCAGAGATCATATGACCACCCACAGGCCCGGGCGAGGTACTAACTTTTTCAGTGCACAGATGAAACTTGCAATCAATCCTCTCTCGAGTGAGAGAAAAGAAAAGGGTGAAGACCCGTAAAGAAAACATGGAGACACTGAGGTCAGTGAAGAAGGAGTCAAATCGCAGGTAGGAGGAGAATGAGGAGATGCGTTGGTCTTGGGCTGAAATTCTCTGGTAAGGCTATGGTAAAGACAATTGATGCATCAGACTTTTTTTTTCCCTGTAACTCATGGAATGTGTTATAACCACAGCCATGAGCAGAGGCACGAGTGTTGAAGCAAGCAGATGTTGAAGTAATGTGATCCAAAGAGAAGCCTGAACAGAGAGAGATGAGAAACCTTGTCCCAGGGATGGAAGAATAAAACCTCTGTTCCCAGAGATAAAAGAAGAGAACTTTTGTTTCTATACTAGAACAGCTCATCCTTACACTCCAGTTAGCTGGGATGACCCATGGTGGTAGCTGTGGGAAGACTACCAAACCATGGGAGGGACTTCACAATTGCAGATTTCTGGGCGGCCGCTATTCATGAAAATTAAAACCACAAGAGAACTGCTTCTTTGTGGAAAAGTCTCCATGGTGTGGCAGGAGAGACTCCTCTCCCTAAGTGAACTAAGGAAAGATTATTTTAGAAGTGATAAACTGACTGAAAATACCAAATACTCTCTTTACGTTGTCAGTGGGAAAGGAGAGATGTGGGGAGAAGTGTTCTGAAGGTTTATTCTGCATCTTATTGTTCCTCTTTTAGTTTTGTTAATAAAGTTTTCTTTATACTCTTTAAAGTTTTCAGCCTACTTTTGCTTTTCTCCTAATCCTTACCTCGCAGCAGAAAATGAGTAAATAATTCTAGTGAGTGCACTGGTGTTGGGCCACCTCAGTTACCAGGACAGAGATGTGCTGAGCCACCGACTGAGACATTAAAGTTGGGGGCAAAATTGCTCTTGTTGGTTTGTCCAAATACATGAAAACTTTGATGCATGGTGTTTTAAGAAGAAGTTGCTTTATTTGCTTAGTTTCTTCTGTGTAGTGGAGTGTCTCTTGAGGTGAATTGAAATCGGTATGAACAGCAGGTTAACTTTTTTCGGTGGGGGAAATTTTATCCAGTTGCTTTTCATAATATATGGCTCTGCTAAGACTATCTGCACGCATAATGAGTATTTTTGTAATTGAGATGAAAGTCAAAACCATGATTTGTGCTTCTGTTTTAAGAATGCTGTTAAGATTTCTTTAAATTGGAATCCTAATTTAGTGTATGACATCCTTCTCTGAAATAAAGCTGGTTTTTTTTTTTTTTGGTATTTAGAAACACAAGCTGGAATAAATACACCAGGAACCCTTAATATTATTATAAAACCAATAAGTGTTTGCTTAACAAAAAGAATATTGGCTGTCATCATGCATTTGATGCAGAATCTTACTGGGCTGTACGAAGATAAAGCTTAGTTCCCTCTTAGGCAACAAGTTGTAGCTGTGTAATCCTGAAGAATTATTATAGTTTACAAAATATTGAGGTGTCTGACAGCAGTAGTTCAGTAAAAGGCAGAAAATAAATTACTTTGTCCATACCCAGGAAAGAATGCTGCCACACCTTCTAGGTGACATGTATGTCTGGACTTAACAAATGCTGCAGGTCAAAACCAGTGCACTGAGTTCTACTTGCAGCTCTGCTATGCGTTATTCTCATGATTAGTCTCTTTCTGTGTAGAAGCTTTTAAAGCAGGGGACAGATGTGAAATAATGTCTAAAACTTGTGTGAAGATAGGCTCAAATCCTGTGAATTCTTTTAGCAGAATTACGTGTTAGAACACGGTTGAATTTCAGGCTGTGTCAACTTTGCAATTTACAGTAAAGCCTGTTTTATAATCTTCTTGATGATTTATCTTTTTTTTAAGTTTAGACAGAAGATCTTAATTGCTCTTATTGTACCAAAGTAATTAAATTGAAGTCAGACAGCCAAAGATATGAGATTGTATGGATGAACATCATCCATTCAATGTTAAAACCAAGTATCACTTGGTTTTTTTGCATTTCTGCTTTAGAGTATTTCAGTAATCTGGTTTACAGCATCTCACTGAGAGATGTATTGGCATAACTATTGTAGCACTGGTTTACTGAGCACCTGGAAGGAACAGAATAGAAACTCAAGAAACCAGCACTGCTAATAAGGAAAACAAGGAATACCTTGTTACATTATCAGGAAACCACTTAAACACATGCACACATCTAGCTGTGTGGGTTTCTGTTAGTAACTGTATGAACCCTGCTGATACTACTCATTGTCTTGACAGAGCTACAGGGAGAATGAATTGCATTTTTACCGTTTTTTGATGAATTAGGAGAAGGAAAGGGAGGATAATGGGAAGCATTGCAATAAATGAGAATGTCTTCAGGAATCATTTACTAGGTAAAATCGTTGCTGTTCATTGGCAAGGATGGCAAGGCCTCCTGTCTGGTTTTCTGACGTTACTGGCAATTAATGGCCAGGGCAAGTACAGAACAGTACTGGAGTCAACATCTGTCTGCAACTGCTTTTTGTAATCTGTATGTCTAATCAGTCTTAAGTGTCTCTCCAGAAACATGTAAATACGGGTTTATGTGTCTCGGTGTGCCAGGAATGCCGGCAGGACTGGAGGAGTTGAGGAACTGGGGAGTGCGGGGGATGTGCAAGGGGACAGCGCCACCTGCCCTCCGGCCTAGGCAGCGCACTTCGGGTGCGACCATCGACTCTTCAGCTCAGGGCTTTATAGTGAGAACATTTGCAGAGAAACACACCTCCTTCAACCTGAGCAAGGCTGAGTCCTGGAAATATTTTCTCAGGTTTTCATTTCACTTTTCTGTTTATAGGAACATCATTTGCAGCGGGCCATCTCAGCACAGCAAGTCTATGGAGAGAAGAGGGATAACATGGTTATACCGGTTCCAGAAGCAGAAAGTAATATTGCATACTATGAATCTATATATCCTGGAGAATTTAAAATGCCAAAGCAGCTGATTCACATACAGCGTAAGTAAAGTAACTCATTCATTGAATTCTACATTGAGTCTGCTTTCTCCAGGCAGCAACTGGCAGAACAAGGGGACACAGTCTTAAGCTGCGCCAACAGAAATATAGGTTGGATGCTAGGAAAAAGTTTTTTACAGAAAGATTGATAAAGTATTGGAATGGTCTGCCTGGGGAGGTGGTGGAGTCATCATCCCTGGATGTGTTTAAAGAAAGACTGGATGTGGCACTCAGTGCCCTGGTTTAGTTGAGGCATTTCATGGGTTGGACTCGATCTTGAAGGTCTCTTCCAACCTTGTGATTCTGTGAGAATTTAATTTTGCTAGTAGTTAAGACATTATTCATAAATGTCTGTTGAGCTCCCATCAAGACTGACTTCTGAGAATTAATTTTTTCAACATGTTGGAAAATACTACATGATAAAGAAGTATATTTAATTCTTGTTCTGTAGTAACAGTTTGGAGGGAAATTGAGATTTGTTAGCAAGCACAGACACAGATCTACTTAAAGAGGAAAATACATAATGCACGGCTAAGAAACAATACCTGTCCTTGAAGCATCACCAGGATAAAATGGCCGTAGAGTGGATTGGAAAGCCAACCAGAATTGACAATAGCAGTAGAAGTATTTGTCTATGCCTGGTGCAAATATTCTACATGTGGAAGCAGATGGGGTTTGATATCACTGATGACTTGCAAATTCGTTGTGTTTTTGTTTTTGTTGGAAGATAGCAGCTATTCGGTATGGATAAGACCCTTCATGTGAGCCCCACATTACTTCAGATAACTTTGGAAAAAATTACGAAAAATACAGTCTGTTGCAGAATTCTGTTGTATGGTGTAATGAGCAGAATTTAGAAAGTAGTGTCTGTGCTATGCAAACATATCTCATGCCTAATTAACTTTGGTTAAATGCTAGACTTCTATGTCATTCTGAGCCTCAGTAATGGCTTAAAATATTTGAATTGTAGAATAATGTGGGAAGGGACCTTCAAAGATCATCTAGTTTCAAGCTCCCTTCCATGAGGGGGGTTCAACTTTATCAAGTTGCTCAGAGCCTGTTCCCAGGTATGGGCATCCACCAGTTTTCTGGGCAACCTGTTCTAGTGTTTCACCACCCTCATTGTAAAAAAGTTTGTCATTCCTACTACCAGTCTTCCATGCCTATATTAAGGTTATCCTTTCATTCATATTTTCCTTATCTAGCTGTTCTAACAGCTGGAATTGTGAATCTTAAGCTGCAGTGTATTCTACCTACTTGTTTATTAAAAATAGATATGTGTTTTCACATGTGCACTTGGAAAGAAATTTGTGTGTCTTACCAACCACAGCAATTTGAATGAGGCATGAGAACTAGGGAGTCATGTTTCAAATGCAGAGTGAGGCGTTTTTATAGGATACTGTGGAAAAGTTTGTTTGCATTCTGCAAGACATTACTTGTATTTGAAGATGCTTTCCTACATAGGGTAGATCATGCTGGGCCAGTGTAGTCTGACTCATCTACATCACAGAAATTATTGATGGGAATATGTTAAGATCATTGTAATACAGTCTGCACATGCTTTGCTAGGAGTACCTTTGATGTGTGTTTGGGCTGAAATCTGAACTGCTGATTGTACAATACATAAAACTCCAGAATGTTCGGCAGCTTTGAAGATTTTAATGAATTGAAAAATGTCTTACTGAAGCAGTGAGGCAGTAAGCTGTTAGCTGATTTGACCGCTAATAAGTTTTTCATTGGTTAACAAAAACATAATAAGTAGATGTCAACTTTTATGCCTAGTTTTTAACAGGCTAATTTTTTTTCAAGAAAAGTACCTTGATGTTTACATCCATGTAGAAGTAGCACTATTAAAAACATTTAAACAAATAATTTTGGTTTTCTCTTGAAGTGTGTGTGCTCTGGGCACTGTTAGAACAAAACATTTTTGTAGTAGAACTAACTTTAACTTTCACTGTATTGTTTAGCTTTTAGTTTGGATGCTGAGCAACCAGATTATGACTTGGATTCGGAAGATGAGATCTTCGTGAATAAGTTGAAGAAAAGAATGGACATCTCTCCTTTGCAATTTGAGGAGATGATAGACAGACTAGAAAAGGGCAGCGGTCAACAGGTACAACAGTACTTTGAATAAAGAATTTGAAATACGTGCTCTATGTTTTACTGTATGAAAGTGACATGCTGGGTTTTACATTTAGCCAGTCAGCCTGCAAGAAGCCAAGCTGTTGCTGAAGGAAGATGATGAATTGATCAGAGAAGTGTATGAGTACTGGATTAAAAAGAGGAAAAATTGTCGAGGTCCTTCACTTATCCCAGCAGTGAAGCAGGAAAAACGAGATGGTTCCAGCACAAATGACCCATATGTTGCTTTTAGAAGACGAACAGAAAAGATGCAGACGCGAAAAGTAAGTATATCAGTGCCTCCCTCAGCTTTTCTTTCTTTTCATTCTCTCTTTTTCAAAAAATTGCATATATAAAGAAACAATTTGCAACGTACTACAACATAATAAAAAATGAATGTTCTCTTTTTAATTTGCAAAGGCAAAAAACATAAAATGGCTTTATTCCTACTATTAAATGAAAGTTTATATTCACACTTTCACTAAATTTGCTGTTTAATGTACTTAGGATGTTGGCAAGCTGTGCATCATTGATAACATGCACATGCTTCTCTTTGGTTTAGCATGTTACTTGTCTTTTTATTTTAATATACCTACATGTTTAGAACTTACTTTAATTTAGATTATTTAACTTAAATGATGTGGGGAAACACGTATTTTATGTATTTACAGAATCGAAAAAATGATGAAGCTTCTTACGAGAAGATGCTGAAGCTTCGTCGAGATCTGAGTCGTGCAGTAACCATCCTGGAGATGATAAAAAGGAGGGAAAAAAGCAAGAGAGAGTTGCTGCATTTAACACTGGAAATTATGGAAAAGAGGTAATGTTTATTGAAAATTTGCTGCAGAAAGCTTTGAAAACTTTATATTTGGATTGCTGCAAATATGTGAACGGTAGAAGATTTTATAAATAATTTCAGATTCAGTTTCACATTTATGCCAGGATAGCATATTCATATTTTTCTGTGGAGAAAAAATAAAATGTTAGGAAGTTGCTTATTATGGGAGGGTTATTGTCATACTAAGCTACATTGTTTTATTATGTGTGTAGGTACTTTCAAATGTATGTATCTACTCTGTATATTGTACCAGAAGAGAGATCACAGTTTTAAGCAAAGTCATTTGAAATTGTGTGTAAAGTATGTAGATTAAGGAAATCCCAGCTATTTTTAAGGCCAGTTTCAGTCATTGCCATTCTTCTTTGACTTCATGATCTCTGTTCTTTGCTAAAAAAGGTTGGTCTAACACCCTCTTGAGGAAAATAAGCATTTCATACAGTGTTAAATGTGAGAGTCATCTCCAGCTAGTGCTTCTTTTGCCATCCTGTTGATTATCTGTGCTGTGGGCCAAATGCTCTGGCAAGTGTCACTTTCCCAGTGGACTAAGGATCGCAGTTGCAGTGTGGAGTTGTCCTTTTGGTTGATATTTAAAATATGAATAGACTTTTCTAGCCTAAGTATCCATGTTTGAAATCAAATGTTCTGAGTCAGTACCTTAAAACTGCAGAACTGACTTTTTAGTCTGAGTTTTAAGGGAGACTATCTGAACTGGCTTTGCCAGGGCACTTCTTTTAGGCCCTGAGCATTTCAGCAGAAACAGAGGGGAGAGGAATCATGAAGATTTTTCCAGTTGCTTTTTAAAGAAAATAAGCCGTTGAATAGAGGAAAGACTCTAATAATACCTCCCTCAGAGCAGAGAACTGCACTTCAACTCAGCATTTGTCACAGGACTTGAAATGTAATGTTTCATGGAAATGGAAAATACTCTGTAACACAAAAGCAGGAGGATTCATGAACAAGGCATTCTGCTTCACTGTTTAAAACTTTCTGAGTGGTAAATGTGATAAATTCTTTAAATGTTACTAGTCCCCAAGGAGGGGAGTTGGTAACCCTCTCATCTTTTCTTTACAATATTACCTTTTGAAGATGCTGTATCTGTCAGCATTATTCATTGCAGTGAATTTTTTATGTTACTAGTCTACTCTGGAATAATACTTTTGTAGTTCTTGCTCATGTGCAGGATATCCCTTTACCCCAAGCTGAAGCATTAATTTGTGTTTCTTAATTTTTTACTAGATGGACATTGTATTCCAACAAATAAAATTTATTCTGATTTCAGGTATAATTTGGGTGACTACAGTGGAGAGATCATGTCTGAAGTCATGGCACAGCGGCAGCCACTTAAACCCACCTATGCTATTCCCATCATTCCTGTGACTAACAGCAGTTCTTTTAAACAGCAAGAAGCTATGGAACTGAAAGAATATAAAGTTAAAGTAAGTAATGTCAATAACCAAGTTACTGTCCTTGCTGTGAAGTATACAAAATACACCATTTAGGATTGGAGAAGGGAGGAAGCTTTTTGGCAATGGGTAGCAAAGCTGCAAGTGGAATAAAATGGCTTTGTTTTGTTGAAGTTTCAAGGACAACAGATTACAAGCATTCCTCAAGACAGAAGTAAAGGAAGTACAGACAAACTACAGATAGGACACTTGCAATTGTGTTCTTATTCAGGAGGATGGAAACATTTTTCTTCATTCATCAACATTCATCTACTACTGTCCATAAAGTTAGGATGTCCTGAACAAAACTGTATTTATTATCATTAGACATTGTACAAAGATAGAACTAATGATGTGAATGCTGTGTATAGTTCTAAGCTATGTAGTTAATTTAATATGGAGCATTGGGGTTTGTTTTATTTTTAAAATATGATGCATTGATAATTCTTCTGCTGTATATCTTTGGTTTCATATTTAAGTAAAGTATCAAATAATCTCACTTGATTTAGAGAGCTGGCAAGTACTTTTCTCCCTGCAGGCTTTAATTTTGTGTTGTACAAACCATAGCTACAGTGCAAACAACAGAGCATGTTAAATAGGTCAGGTAACACAGGATAAATGGTGAGGTATAATTTGAATTTTAAACCAAGGCAGCTTGTAACTGAGGAGTATCCAGAGGCTGTTCTGAATTTGACAAGGTGGCTTGAATCAGTGAATTCTTCCACTGGTAGTAAAGCATTGTCCTTGTGATTGCTGGTGTGTACTTGCTTATCAGTGATGTTGGATCAGTGTAGTGTCTCACAGCTTGGAAACTTCAGAAATACTCTTAAATTTGACTTTGCATAGTATGGAGAAATGTGTTTAATTTTTAGAGACTTCTGCAAGATTATAGGTATCTTTGAGCAGTCTATTTTTGCCTTCAGAGCATTGCTTGGTACTTAGGAATACCCTGACATTGCATAAATGGCTATCAATTAAAAATTCTAGGAAATAGAAAAGGTGCCTCATGGAGATGATGATGCATATTTTGGTGTCCTCCAAAGTAGTGCTGTTACCTTAACTGCTAGCGAGTTACCTAGCACAGATTGAGCAAACAGTGCTTGATTCCACGTTATCTGTTCAATGTTTCAGTTATTGGAAATGAAATACAGACACTCTGAAATGACTGCATGTTTTGCTGTGAATGTGGTAGAGAGAGGAGTTCATGTCGTTAGCTTGCTTACACAGGAGTTTACTTAAACTCCTGTTTTAATGTAATTTTCTTCTATGTGTAATTTTACACTGCTTTTATTTCTCTTGCAGCAAGATAAACCTGATGTTATTAGGCCCAAAAGAAAGTATGAGAAGAAGCCAAAAGTCTTACCTTCGTCCGCTGCTGCTACTCCTCAACAGACAAGTCCTGCTGCACTGCCAGTCTTTAATGCTAAAGATTTGAATCAGTATGATTTTCCTAGCTCAGATGATGAACCTCTTTCCCAGGTAGGACCTCTAATGTTTTGTGCTGCTCCTTGGGAAAGAGCAGAAGTAAAACTCAGGAATCTTCTAATACCTCTCCACCCC
This sequence comes from Acrocephalus scirpaceus scirpaceus, assembly GCA_910950805.1. Lineage (NCBI taxonomy): Eukaryota > Metazoa > Chordata > Aves > Passeriformes > Sylviidae > Acrocephalus > Acrocephalus scirpaceus. The sequence continues at coordinate 139,258,619 of OU383773.1, read as the reverse complement.
TTTTTGAAGGTTTTGTCTGGTTCTTCGGAAGCTGAGGAAGAAAATGATCCTGATGGTCCTTTTGCCTTCCGTAGAAAAGCAGGCTGTCAGTACTATGCTGTAAGTAGAATTTCCTTGTGCATCGTAAGACATTGTGTCATTGTGTGAAAACATCCTGTGTTTAATTGTTTAAAATTATTTTAAGCCTCATTTAGACCAACCTGGCAACTGGCCATGGAGTAGCCCTAAGGAGGGAAGATTAGGAGATGTGCGTTACAGATACTGCTTAACCACTCTCACTGTACCCCAGAGGTGTATTGGGTTTGCACGAAGGCGGGTTGGCCGTGGTGGAAGGTAAGTGCTGTGTAATTGTTGCTGTTTTTAAAAACAAAATTAAATCAGTAAGATGCAAAGAAGAACAAAGTCTAAAAAAAACCCAACCAAAAACCAAGAAATAAAAAAATAAGAAAATTGAGACATCACAGGGAGATTAGCTGGGTAATGTCTCCGTTTTTGTTTTGCAATAGTGGAAGCTGTTTTGGTAATGTTTTCTTAAATAGTTCTAGGGGGTTTTTATTGCTTTTAATTTTTGACATGGAAATACATGTATATCTTAAGTTGGTTGGTTTGTTTTTAAATTATTTGCATAGCTATCCTCAAATAGTAGCATTTCAAGATAGCAAAAATTGTATTTTGCGAAAAATGCTTTTCAGACTTTAGACAGTATTTGGTGATTTTGGAAGGGATGCCTAGAAATGATAACTTAAATTTCAAACATTGTGAAAAATATAAAATAATTACTTATGTCAGGCGTTTTGCTTTTAAGACTCTTTACTGAAAACAATTTATAAATAGTTGAGTATAAGTATGTGATGTCTTTAAGAAAATGATATATTTCTATTAAATTTTTTTATTAAAAGTAAGGGTGTGACTTGCCTTTCAGATTTATACTTAGCACTACTTCACATATTAGTAAGCTAGCTTGGCCAATCAGCAAAATTGGAATGAGATTTGATGGCTCTTACTGGCTGTTTGCAAGGCGATTTGGAAGTTGATATGTGGCATCCCTACTGCCTTGGGATGGTTGTAGCTATAGTCAGTATCTATGGGAGTAAGGCTTTGGAAATAAAGTTACTTTAGAAGAACATACGATTCACTTTTTATTTAAACAGTGTTATTCTCTAGGTCTTTGCTGTGTTTTAATTCTATGTTGTTGAAGTGTCTTTAATATATGTGTGGTGTTGTACCTCAGCTCTTCTTCAGACAGTAGAAGCTAGAATATACCTAAATGTACTACTTACTGTGAAATAATAGGTGGTCATGCATCGTGTCAGGGGTGTGTGTGTGTATGTGTCAGCTTGTTCTAGAACACTTGTTTTGTAGCTTTTTTTATCCCTTTGTCATCCACAAGCACAAATGTCAAACCAATGACTTTCTTGGTATTTTCTTGCCACTGTTTAAATGTGTGTTGTTCTCCTGGTTTCAGGGTGCTACTAGACAGAGCGCATTCGGACTACGATAATGCATTTCATCATCTGGATTTGGAAAGATTTTCCTCATCACAACACTCTTCAATCAGTCAATTTGCCAATACCTCAGAAACAAATACCTCGGACAAATCTTTCTCAAAAGACCTCAGTCAGATACTAGTCAATATCAAATCATGTAGATGGCGGCATTTTAGGCCTCGGACACCATCCCTACATGACAGTGACAATGATGAACTCTCCTGTAGGAAATTATACAGGGGTTTAAATCGAACAGGCACAGCACAACCCGGGACCCAGACATGCAGTACCTCTATACAAAGTAAAAGTAGCAGTGGTTCAGCACATATTGGTATGTTTATTTTAACAAACTTGCTTCTAGAAGTTTTAAACTTTGGTCTGAAAATCAAGAATATCATTAGGTCATCCATACTTGACATTGTGGTCTATTCTGATGGTAACAGCCCATTTTCATGTGTATCTTTTTTTGCTACATTGAATTTATTTGCATTTACTGCTAACAGTAGTGTACTTCTTCTGATATTTATGCAAATGCTACAGTGGTATGTAATTACAATTTTAGAAATATAAAAGTTGAAAAAACAGTATTGTATAGGGTTTAAGTTGACTGAATATTTGAAATTAAAAATACATAAACTGAAATATTGATAAAAATCTTACGTACCAAATTTTTTTGAGTACAAGGTGTGGCAGTGAAGGAAATATTTAGGTAAAATGTTTGCATTTAAAATCTTAGCACGCTGTGAATTCTTACTTGAACTTAAATGCCATTTCCCAGCCAAGAAGTACTCAGCCTACCCTCACTGATGCATCTACTTTTAGCAAAACTCTTGGACTAATCACCTCTACATCTTGTCGCAGATGTAGATAAGTGGCAGATTATATCTTACAGAACCTAATTACAGATTTGAGGATCTGACTCTGAAAAGATGTGATGTGGTAGTGGTTTTTAATTGGAATACTATTGGATAGCATCACTCTTGCTTCTTCTCACTGGAAGACCAGTATTTACATGGTTAGAATAGAACTTACCAACTCATCAAAATTCATGAGTTATTTACTGTAAATGTCATTTTTTATAGAAGGTTAAAGTGACATAATTTTTTATAAAAAAACCAAACCTTAAAAGTTCACCATGGTTTTGTAAGAAGTCTCTAGAATCATTTTCCTTGCCATTTTGAATTATGGCTTTGGAAATCAGTCAGAAAACCTGGATAACGTAGGAGTGCAGTGAGCAGAGATACATATACCTAATAAACTAAGCAAGTTGGGGGTTGTTTTGGTGATTTCCTTTAAAGACTTATGCTGATACCAGACAACATCAATCTTCTGTTTGCCACTATATTGTGTGCTTTCCCTTCTGTATCATGTTTTAAGGATTTTTCCTGAAAATTCTTTCTTTGCATTTGTAGAGTTAGTGAGCAGCTTTGTTTGCTGCTTTATTTCATGCTTCTTCTCCAATCTGTCCTAGAGTAGGTCCTTGCCCCAATGCCCATGGGGCAAGAATCATGTTTTTCATGATTCTTCTTGCAAGAAGTGTACTAGGACTAAAACTGATGGTTCTTCTGGTTTGTGATCTTAGTGTGGCTTTTGGTATTTAAGTTCTGCTCGTTCTCTGGTTTAAATCAGTAAACCAAGTCCAGAACTGAATGAGGGCATTCTCTGCCTGGTGGCCAGGCTGAACTGTGATAAATAGCAGCCAGATGGCGAGTGTGAAAACAAAACTAATGTGTGTTGAATAGACTGTAAATACACTGCAAAGTATTAATGAGCAGTGCTTTACATTGGAAAACCACGTAGACTTGAAAAATTGGCTGATGGAGTTTAAAGCTCATGTCTGTGTGTGTGTCTGTATAAATAAACACACATCCTTTTTAGAGTGCTTCTTCCCTGAAATAGATAATAAGGATGTTTATCTACATCATTTAGGAATTAAATGGAATTATTTATGTTGATGAGTCCCATAGAAAGTTTTAATTGTGTGGTTGCATATTGAAGCCTATGGGAAAGTAATACATAGCAGAGTAACTACCTGGTATATTACATTCATTTGTGCTTGGAATTCTGTGGAGATGATTTAGTTTCTATAAAAAATATATAAGTATACCAAGCTTTTCAAAATACAGATGTAGAGTTTAGTTTCATAATTTTGCTAGGATTTGATACAGAAATTAAATGTTCAAGTAAAAATATTGCTGTCTGAATTCATAGATATACTTTAAATTGGTTACCAGAGTCTTTAGATAGTCACTTGTTATTAAAATAACTGAGTAGATTGTATCCATATAATTATTTATGATCTTAATTATGATTCACTTTTTATGATTCTTGTGGCATTGGAGTGTATATGAGTCTATGTGTATGTGGTGTACTGCTGGTCACCTGTTCAGGTGCAGGCGTTTGTAAGGAGCGCAGTCTGCTCCACCTTGGTACCATTGTGGTTTTAGTGGGGTTTTTTGATACATTGTCTATACAGATCACAGGGGTGTTCATATGTCTCGTGTATGAATCTGACTTCTTCAAAGGTGCTTGTCAGTGGGGGCTGCAGCTGCTGAGTTCTGTGGTTGTTCTTTCTGTAGCAAATACTGTAAAGAACCTCAGGTAACTTAACAGCTGTACTGACGTTTTTGTAGTAGCTACTATTGCTGCTTAACAACCGTGTAGGGTTTCCCTGTTCCTTTTTCTTAGTTGCTTTTAAAGCTGGGGGTTTGTTGTGGGTGTGGATGTTTTAGGTTTGTTTCTCTTTGATTTTTAGGTTTTTGAAGTGGCAGTTGGTCTTTTGTCAGAAAACACATTATTAATACATCTGTATTTTTTAAATCATACTATCCTTTCACTGCTACTGTGAGTTGTGGTCAAGCCGTATTGCTTGCCTTTAAGATGTTCATCCTGGGACTCTGCAGTGACCAGCAGAGGTGGTCATGTTGCCATGTTTATTGTGTGCCATCACATGAGTATTTTTGTTTCCCTACTAAGAAAGTCTTGAAATTTTTCTGTGTTACATGATGCAGACGTGCTGCTGACATGGAACAACTGCTGAGGAAATACTTTTCTCAGGTCTGTTATACATGGCCAGCAGGGCCATGAAGTTGAGATGGTATCTCAGGTCTTCTGTTAATGAGAAGATTGTGTTACAAAAGCTGTGCTGTAACATACCATTCTCTGGCTACATTGGGAGCTTTGATTTTCATCCTGAAGATCAGAGAGAGGTTTTCCCAGAGCTGGGCATTTTATAAATATTTTGAAGTGCCTTTGATCCTAAGAAATGCAATTTATTCTGATTCCGGCTTTCAGAGTGCTCAGTATTAAAGATCTGTGGAAGTTGTTGCATTAAGATTTGCAAACTGAGTATGTGTAAACTGAGAAGCGGTGTCTTAAAATCCCGTACAAGTTACCTGAACACTTGTGGTGTGCTGAAGGTTAGACTTTGGCAGGAGCAAGTAGCATCACTTGTGTAGAGGGTGGTTTCTTCTGATCTTACTGAAGAATTATGAAAAAGTATCCTTTGCCCTCTTGCAAGAAGAGCTGATTAAAAGGTCTTTACACATTATTCAGAACACTACTAAAAAGGAAGCAAGAACATTAAAACATTATTTTTGTTGAAAATTGACTTGAGCAATTGTTGAGAATTGTTCAGCAGCAGAATTACTTTAGTAAAGGGGCCTGTATTGCTGCCAGTGTCAGGTTTCTCAGTCATAATCTTCATAGATGGAGTGTGGAGTAGGCATGAGTATTGAGCTGAAGTGTTTGTGTCCCCCTTGATTTGGTTGATTTGGTTCTGCCAGGCAAATAGCAGTCTTTGACCTGCATCACTTTAGAGACTGTGCTCTCTGCTGGAGATTTTCTATTAAATATGTTGCATTCACATTTTTGAGTGCTTGGATCTCATAAATAAAATTTAGAGACACTTAAAGCTGCACATATGTATCATTCCATTTCAGCCTTGTGTTTAGGAAGAAGAGCAGAGATACCTATCACTAGTGAAATACTGGAGCACTGGTTCCCCTCTGCTAAGAGCAGGCAACAGTCTTGCATTCTGTTTTTTCTGCCTTCATCACTCAGAAGGTGGATCACTTAAAAAACAGTGTCTAAAAGCTGGCAGGACTGAAGAGGCTGGCAGTTAACTGGAGACTGCTCAGCTGAGTTGAGAAATCACTCTTCGAGAAGAAGCCTTACTGAAAATTGCAAGATTTTGTGTTTGGGATTGTAGACATTACTATATATGAAAAGCTGTGGGTATCTAGAATATAGTCAAATACCTTGCATTTTCTTGTAAACTAGACATTGAGGTGATGTGATTCAAATTGTGCATTGCTATTCAGTGACTTCTACTGTGGGAATTCCATAGAAATAATTTTTTACCCAGTAAACTTGCATGGGTTTTTTGGTCCTCTTAATCTACTTTTTAAAAGCGGTTTTGCATGCTTGGGAATCTAGCAGAATAGTGAGCTGTGCTTCTATCTCCCAAATATGGCATGTTGGTTGATGGATCTGTACTTGCTCAGTCTGGAGAAGGCTTTGAGGTGACCTAGTTAGGACCTTCCAGTATCTGAAAGGAGCCTACAAGAAAGATGAAGAGGGACTTTTTACAAGAGCATGTAGTGATAGGACAAAGGGGAATTGATTAAAACTTAAAGAGAGTAGGTTTAGATTAGAAGAAATTCTTAACTCTGAGGATAGTGAGGCACTGGAACAAGTTGGCCAGAGAAATTGTGGAAGCCCCATCCCTGGAAGTGGTCAAGGCCAGGTTGGATGGGGCTTTGAACATGCTCTAGGGGAAGGTGTCCTTCCCCATGGCAGAGGGTTTAGAACTAGATGATCTTTAAGGTCTCTTCCAACCCAAACCGCTCTGTGATTCTATCTTGTTTTTTCATGTTGTCATTGAGGTGTTACACCTGACACCAGATTTTAGACAACCTTTTCCTAGAAAGGAACAGGAGGAGGTTCCTCAATCCTTGTGGCAATTCCTTGTAGCAATGTAGAAGGACTTGTCCATGGCTTTCATGCCATCACTGACTGTGTGTAGATGTTTTTATTTAACCCTTGTATCTGTAATATTCTCAACACTGCTCTGTGTTACTGTTTTCCCTTCTTTCACATTACTGGACAAACTTGGTGATGAAAAATACTGACATTTGTGATGGCCACTTCCAATTATCATTGGAATTTAATAGTCTTGGCCCATCTGTGGCTGAGCTGTTAAGATCCTAGCTGAAAAGCAATGGCCTCAAGAGTAACAGATGTTTATAGCCCATCCTAAACACTGTTGAAGGAGGAAATATTAAAAAGAAAAGCTTCCTTAGTCTGGGAAATGTAACTATGGAGAGGAAGAGTCAGTTCTTTTTAAAATATTCCAGAGAATTCAAGACTTTATAGTCTTACTAGATTTTCTCATTCCATTGGAGTAAAACTTTGCTCCAAAGTGGAGGATCTCTGGGCTTGTGGAACTGTTACACTTAGCATGCCGTGCAAGGATAGTCACATTTGTAACTGCCCAGTAAACTGTGTCTACCCTAACTGGCATGTGGCATTTTGGTGGAAACTAATTGTAAGAATAATAGGCAGACAAATAAAAGTGCATAGGAAGTTTTCTAGCTTTCATTCAATGGCTAGTTAAGAAATCCTTATTAATTATGTTCTGTCTTCTACCAAGTAGGGAGTGCATATATAGACTTTATATCTAGTTTATAATCTCTATAGTTCTGATGTTAGGAGTTTCACACTTAAGTTCTGTTAAGCTGAAATAAAAAGCTGTTGCAGTAGTAATCAAGGGCATAATGATTCATGTTCTCTTAGTGTGTAATAATGCCATGTTTAAGTAAAACCAATCTTGAACTTCTTTTCAGAAAGTGAAACATCTTTGGGCCTGGTGCATCAAATACTAAATCACACTGATGGTTCTAAGTCTCTCCAATCTCCTGAATTCACTGGTGAGAACTTGCTATACAGTAGAAAATCTTTAACCAGGCAGTGTAAGCCAGATAACATCTCTCATAAGATAGTGATTTAAAAATGTGATGTTCTGAATTACTTAGCATTGTGATTAATGTTTGCTTTGCATGCACTTTGGCATTAGTAACCACTAACTGTTGTCTTACATAGCAGGGATGTGATGCTCTCATGTATTCCCCTTACGAAGACATTGTAACATGATATATCATCTTTCCACACACTTTAGCAGTTCTGTAGTTTATTGAATTTCTGAAAAAGTTTGGAAGCTTTAGTTCAGTCAACTTTTTTTATTACCTGATCAAAACTGCCTTTTTAATGGTTATCACCTCCACTGAAAGGATCACAGAATCTGGTATTCTGTAAATGGATTAGTGAAGTTCTTTGAACATATATAGTCTTAATGTTTTCAGTTCTCCCACTGAAATACCTTTTCTGCACTTGAGAATGGATACTTGTTATGAAACAGCTTTTAAGCTACTGTAATTTAAGTATTTAATTCTTGAGATATTTAACAGGACTGAAACACATGTCAAAAGGTTTAATTATGCTGTTTGAGTCTCTCAGTATTCAAATTTTTTAAAACTTTGTTAAGGAGAAAAAGAAAGCTTACCTAGCTAGGTTATTGTGTTTATTCCATAAAGCTTGCTCAGTTTGCCTGGCAAATCTAGTGGGCATCTTCCATTCTAGAAATGGAATGCCAGTAGAGGGATCAGGAGCTTACACATGGATTTTCTGCTTTCTGGGGTATGTTCCCTGGGTTTTTTTAGGAAACTGGTTATTGTAGGCAACTTTTAAAAAGTCTGTATTTTCCTGCTTGAGGGAATCAGAGTAACTAGTGAGCAACCTCACAGTGGAACATGCAGCAGCAGTCAGGAGGAGAAGCTGTGGCTGTTTATTGTACAAAGACCAATCTGTTCATACAGATTGCACAGTCAGCCCCCCCACAGACACTCATCACTTATTTTGGCCACTTCTGGGAAGGACTTGAGTTTTCAGAGAAGCTGAATGTAATCTACAGCATTGTAAGGCTAGTACATGTTGAATACTGGTACAATCAGTGAGCACTGTAGAATATTTATATTGCAGTATAAAACTGCTGCAAACTATGGATCTTTGAAAAGTCCGTTGACAGTATCACTGTTACTCTGTACTCCAAAAAGCACAGATACTCTTGCTGAGTATCACCATCCCATAGAATTTGGTTGGTATGTAAACAGAATCATGCAATTGAAAAATTATGTTCAGTGGCTTAGTTCAAGCAAAAAATAGATACGTAATTATCCAAAGAGTACAAATACTCATATAAATGATGGTAGGAAAACACATTCATAGTGCAGTGTGCAATAGCTCAGTTTTTAATAAAACAGGATTTGTAGCTGTCACTAAGGAGATACTGAGCAGTCATTTATCTTGTCAGTCAGTATCAGTAATATACAGGGTTTCATTTCTTGTACTCATAGCTGAAAACTCCCAAAGTTTTTTCTTCTACCCTCCATTCCTTTTTGCAGTCTGTAAGCCAGAAGACATTTCCGTGCTGCCGAATTACAGCACCAATGCAGAATATTTGTGTGTGTGTGTGTTATCCCAAGCTGTTAAATGAACATGATAACAGCATAGCATTGTGTACTGACTTCAAATCTGAAGGTTGTCTCAACTGAAATGTTACCACTTGATACAGTGTGCTGCAAACAAACAAGAAGCATTTGTATAGCCAAGTCTCTTGGTAAAGAGCTCCCCATGTTCTCATAACCATCTTGAGATGTGAATAACTTCAGGCAGAGTTGTGCTTAAAGGTTCCTCATATTTAAGGTTAGAAAGGAGTTGGGCTAGGTTAACTTAAGAGTCAAGTGACTTGCATAAATTACTAAAGGTGTCTTGGAAAGTATGTAGGAGTTTTGTGGCAAGATACTCTGTTAGCTGTGAAAGACAGTTGAGATATTCTGAAATGGTAATATTTTTATTTATTGTGTATTATTAGTGGTGGTTGTGATTTCCCCCTTTACCCATCACTGTGTAGTGATTCTGTGTAGTAAATGAAACTGAGTGTTTCATCACTGTTAAATTTGGTAAATCCTGTACTATAAAATAGTCATTGCTGTGTGATGGAACCATGACCACTGAGGTCTGAGCATGCTGTTTGAGAAGAGTCTGTAAACACTGCATCTTTCTTTGGGACTGTCATAAAATCTGGTATGTCATCTTTAACCATTGAATGTTATATTTTGTCCCCTTTTTAAATTTCAAGCTGTTGTTTGGCTTTCTGTTGCTTTACTAATGTTTTTTAAAGCCTTGAAGGTCACCAGTAATGTCAGGAATCTGTAACTTTGTGAAGTGTTGTGTGACAATACTCTCCTGAGTTACCAGAAATGTGGTTACTGATTCAAGTGTTCAGAAAAGGTCTGGGCTTGCTGCTTGCATGCTCATTTTTTTCAAGGCAGATTAAGAGCAGTGTATGACAAAAAGAGAATGACATTCATTTTTCCTACTTCTTCTACATGTACCATTTTTCTTTTGACACACATGAAAGGTTTTCATCTGTGTCCTTTCTCTTTTTTATAACAAAAGTGAGAAGAGAGAATAAAATTTTGGAAGAAGGTTTTTAGGGACACTCACTGGGTTTTTTTAGATGAACTCATGTTAGCAAGGTGCTGAGTTTGGCACCCATCAAGTTGCATCAATGCTACATTGCAGGCAAACAGAAAGTATTCTCTGCAAGCCACATAACACATTAATAGCAGCTACATTTCTATGCAGCAACGCATTCTGTTTGAATTGATTCTTTTAAAAAAAGACAGCTAAACTTAGACTTGTTGTTTGAGAAGCTCAGGATTGTACCTGCAGATGTAGAGGCACAGTCTGTACACCTGTGATTTGACTGTGCTGAGCATATATATGTGATTTCACCAATTCCAGTCACAGTTGGGTGCCACAAGAAATGAATATGTGAGGTTAAATAGGTGAAAGTACTTTAATGTAAAGTACATACAAATGGGTTTTTACATGCATAGGAATGGCAGTTTTCAGAAGCAGTTTGTATCTCACAATCAATATTCTTATTTTTTCAACTGAAATGTAATGTAGACTGTAGTCTGAGAGTAGGAGGGGGAGAAACCCAGTGGTAGTGTTAACAAAATACATAATGGCTTTTAACAGAAGAGGAATAAAGTAATGCTGTCGTAGTTTGCAGCTCTTCAGAAGAAATTTTGATTTGGATAGTTAACAGTAGTAGTAATCTTCTCATTAAAACCTTCAATGTAGTGTTTCTTAAGCATGGAGAGGGAAGACCAGGCTTATGTAATGGTGATCTATAAGCTGTTCTGGTACATTAGCATCTCTGTCTATGGAATGGAAAAGGATTATCAATCAGATTATTTTAGGAGCTGCTGTAACTTGCAGCAGCCCTTTCTGAGCAGTATTGCCTTTCTAGCCTGGTTGCAGCTCATTCAGAATTTCATAATAAACCCCTGATAGTGTTGAAAATAGTATTTTGAAATGTCTGTTAAGACTTTTAATAAGGAAAGCAGCAAAAATGTTGCCGAGTGTTTAACCTAAAATGAAAAAAACTGAAATTAGTTGTTCTTGAGTGTATTTTCCAGGTACTGTCTTTAAGTGGAGGAGGAGCAGTTGGAATATAGATGAGGTGGTAGTGGAGTTCTTCTGTTGCTTGTTTCCTTTGACAGTGTACAACTTCCCAGAGTGGTGAGAAGCCCACGGCTCTAGGGGCCCCAGGCTGCTTAAAAAGAAATGAACTGATGTACAATCTCAAAAATACAACTTTTCTAAATGTCACTACTGGAAATAAGAGAGAACGCTTTCAGCCATTATTTAGCGTACACTTTCCAAAGCAAACACAGCTCGTCTCCATAAGCTTCATTTGCTGCTGTTGCAAAAGAAAACAGTATTTTGGAGGTGGTTAAACCAACACAGGTGACTGCGTCTACCTCAGCTCTGTTTTATAGCTAGAATCTTGAATATAAGTAGGACTTGAAAACTGAAATGAACTACTAATTTCACTTAAGTAGGCATAAGTCAGGTGATTATGATGATGGAAGTTTTAATCATAGTCAAAGATGGTGGTACAACGTATCCTTTTTTACCCTTTTCTTCTTTCTGTGTGTTGTCTTAATTTACATCACTTAAACAATCTATTCCTAAGCAATATGTTTACAGTGCTATACTACAGAATAAGATACCTCATTCATAGAATTTACTGAGTTGGAAGGAACCCATCAGTATCATTGAGTCCAACTCCTGTCCCTGCACAGTACACCCTGATAAATCATACCCTAAGTAAATAAATGGAACCTTTGATGTCATTGACACTATGTCGGCTAAATGTATGTTGATTCTAAATTTTAGGGTTTGAAAAAACAATAGATTATAGATCTCTCAATACCAGAACAGCATATCCATTTTTCCTCCCTCTGTTACTGCTGCTCAGCTTTCTACCTGTTAATCTTTGTTTGCTAAAGCTTTCTTGTGCTAACTTGTGTTGGATGGTAGCTTAAAAAAAAAATCTAAAGGAGTTGTAAATTTTATTTTTCATATAAGTTAAACAGTCATCTCTGAGTATTTGGTCAATGAATTCTAGTTTGTTTGATTTGGGTTTTTTTTTTAGTAAGGACATTCATGAGTGACGTTATTGATTTTAAGCTATTCCCCTAGGAATGATTTTAAATTATTGTGGTGATGCTTAACTGTAGAAGTATTTGGAAGTAAACTGTGTTGCTTATGGCAGTATAAATAAGTGCCACATCTTTACTTGTTCAAAGATGTTACTTATGAAAAAAGGTAATGTGAATGTAGCAGCTGAGTAAAATTTTATAGCTTCAACTGTTCAAATAGAAAACTGCTGGTAATAATTTTAGTGCAATTTCTACTACATAGTAGAAGTAGTTTGAACAATATTTGAACACTAAAAAAAGACAAATACACCAGGAAAATGCATGCTTAGCGGTGTTAGCTCTGATGTTTCCAAATACTGCAGCCATTTGTACTGACTTGTTATTCAGGTTTATACATGAAGTATAATTGGTCTTTAGAACCCTGTTATATCCAGCAGCAGGACATTATTATGGTTTTGATGCAAATATGTTTTCTTCAGGCAAGCAAGCCTGAAGGAGTAGATTAACAAAAGATTCTTAAAAATTTCAATTTGTGAACAGGATTTAAGTGTGGTAGTGATTTGTTGCCAAGCAGTAGTGAACTTCCCCAAAAGCGTGACTTCCAGTGCATTCTTGAAGTATGAGTACTATATACAGCATATATTTGGGAACATTTGTACAATCTGAATATAAAATTGAAGGACAATCTGAAAGGTGTATGCTTTGCAAGGGCATTCACACTCTAACATTGATTCAGTTTGTAAATTGAAAACTGACACTTAATTTTGTTTTGGAAAAGTAAACTAAAACAAAAAATGCTTGCACTGAACTTAGTCAATGAAATAGTGATTCTGCTGCACTATTGGGCATCCTCTTGTCAATATGTATGAATAATGCTTCATCAGTTTTATACCTGTGGGTTAAATGGATAAAATTATGCCTGACTTGTGATGCACAGACTACTGAGTCACCTTAAGATTTTTAGAGAGAAGGATATAGTTCTGTGAAAGTCAGTATTGATGGAGTTACTTGTACATGTGTAGTTACAAACAAAAAAGGTACTGTACACCAATTGCCTGCACAGTTGTGAGCATGCCCAATGTAATGTTTTCAGTTGAAACATAAATCTTAGTTGTAGGCCCTTGCTGCCTTCAGAATGCTGTCAGAGGTGCATTGCAGTTGACAAGTTTGGCATAAAAACCTATTTCAATAATAATGCAGATACTGTAGTTTCACTAGGTGAAAACAGTTATGCCATTTCTACATAATCACTCTTTTTAATCTGTTTTTAAAGAGTTTTTGGTGGGGTTGATTGCATTTTGGTTCCTTTCTCCCCCTCCCTTTTTAGTATCTTGAGCTAAATTCAGTTAAAGCCTATATACTAAACAAAAAAAGAGGGTGTCATTAGGACAAAAATTTCTTGAAAGATGTCAGCCTTTTTGACATAAAGGTGCATTAAGGCTCTTAGGAATTTGCTGTGGTAGTTTTTGGGGGGGATGTAGATGTGTTTATATACACAACTCCTACATATTTTGATATAGTATTTTCTCGTTTTATATTTTGTTCAGCATTTACAGCCGAACAATACCAGCAACATCAACAGCAACTGGCACTAATGCAGAAACAGCAGCTTGCACAAATTCATCAACAGCAAGCAAATAGTAATTCCTCTGCCAACACATCACAGGTGAGGGATTTGTCTGTGCTATGATTTATCCCTCATTGTTTCCCACCAGGGTTCATCTCTAATTGTCAACTGTTGCCATAGAACCTTGAAACTAACCAACAGGAAAGTGGCTTTCGCCTGAATCTACATCATAGCCATTCTGTAAAGTGTTTAGAAGGGACACTGCAGGTGAGTGTGGCAGGCGTTGCCTCTGCTCCCTCTTAACAAAAAAAAAAAAAGAAAAGATGGATCAGTCAGTGAAATTTTCAAAGCCTTAGAAATATGAATTGCAGAAATCTCAAGCCATGTCATTGTCCTCTTTTCAGTGGGGGATTTTCAGAGCAGAATTTTAGTTAATTAAAACTAAGTCATACATACGTCCTCCATACAGCTGTGAAAGTGTCTAATACTCATAAGTGTGTAGGGACATTACAGTGGTGATGGACACATGAAAAGATTCAGAAGTTGTTTGAAATCTGAACCTCCAGGTCTCTGAATTGGGTTTGGAGTTTCAGAAAAACAGGTTGATCTGTGAACGTGTTGTTACATAGAACTTCGGAAATCAGCAGCTTCTTTGTGGTTTGAATAGTTGTGGAGAATATCGTCTTGGTTGTATTAACAGAGCTAAAAGTGCATGGTAATACAGAAAATAACAGTTGAGATTTTAACTAGCTTTACCAAATGCTGATGATTTGATCTGAGGGAATGACTGGTCCACAGTTCTGATTTTTTGATGTATTGATGTTTGTTCTAGGTTTTGTGTAGCTTTAAAATGGGGAGAGTACTGACAGTGTGGAAGCATCAATCACATGTATTTGCCACCATTGTTCTTTTTAGGGTTTTGTTTCCAAGACACTGGATTCTGTTAGTGCTCAATTTGCTGCTTCAGCTTTGGTTACATCAGAACAGCTGATGGGATTCAAAATGAAGGATGATGTGGTGCTTGGAATTGGGGTGAATGGCATTCTTCAGGCCTCAGGTATGCAACTGTTTGACAGAATTTGATTGCATCTTGATTTTTGCAGTGAAGACGTGTCTGTTTAGAGTTGAGTGTTTTTTGAAAAATGAGCTTACCGATTTTTTTTTTTTTTTTTCTGTTGCAGGAGTGTACAAGGGCTTACACCTCAGTAGTACTACACCTACAGCACTTGTCCATACAAGTTCATCATCAACAGCAGGTTCAGCCTTGTTACAGCCTTCAAATATAACGCAGACTTCAAGTTCCCACAGTGCACTGAGTCACCAAGTAACTGCTGCCAATTCTGCAACAACTCAGGTTCTGATTGGGAACAACATTCGATTAACTGTACCCTCATCAGTTGGCACTGTAAACTCTATTACCACGCTCAATGCACGGCATATACCTAGGACTTTAAGTGCTGTTCCATCATCTGCCTTAAAGCTGGCTGCAGCAACAAATTGTCAGGTGCCCAAGGTTCCGGCTTCATCCTCTGTGGATGCAGTACCAAGGTAGGGGTTTTAGATCTGCTTATGTTTTCCCAGTATTAGATATCTGGCTTTAAATTAACGTGCGCAGAGGTGGTCAAAAAATGATACCTGGGGAGGAATACAAGAGCAGACAGACTTTTACACTGATAAGTTTTCCAGGCTGTTCTGTTAGTCACCAGCTGAAAAATAAAGTTTACCTCAAAAAAGAAATTTATGATGTTATAGTACTGTGGCAAATAAAATAATCTCTACTCAGTCTCTGTTGAGTTGAGCTGTTGGTTCTTATGTTCTGTGTGAAGGCTCAACTACTCTAAAGTTGAGTCTGTCCTTTAAAAGTAAGCCTGCTAGGATTGAGCGTAAGATAGAAATGGTCCAGCTATGTTCAAAGGTGTTCATGTGATTTGAACACTGCATAAAACTTCAGACGATGTATCATATTTTTTGTACCTCAAAATTTGAGGAAAGTGTTCCATTCTTTAGCTATAAAGAAGCATTTTCATTTCTAAATTTCTGGTTTTAATTTCTAGTTTTAATTTCTGTTGCCTTCACTGATTTAAGATATTTGGCTCAAAGATGAATTAAAAGAGGTTAAACAAACCTCTTAAACGCAGTTCAGTGTTTGCTTAGATAATTCAAGATTTTGTAACTTGTGACTTCATTGGGAACTTTTT